>BSBN01001097.1:1210072-2420145 GCA_027924645.1 Cunninghamia lanceolata
GGAGGAATGCATATTTGAATTGAAACAATTAATAGAAATCGAGGAGAGAGCAGAAGAGTTGATAAAAGAAGGAGTAATTACACCTTCAATGGCAAATCAAGTGCCACATGTAAGATTAGGACTCAAATTTGAGGAGGATAATCTCAGAAAGTGTATAACAGTTGCTCAAGAATTAGAAGAAAACGTAGATGATATGATTAGAGTGCATAAAACGATAATAGAAAGACTCTTAGGTCATGAATACCTGAATGTACTAGCTTATGAACTAGAGAGGGATTTGATGGAGTTTAATACCATTTTTACACCATGCATGGAAAATCCTGCTGCATATCTCAGTAAACAGATGATTGACTCATTAATGGAGCAAAGTGCTAATATGAAGAAGTACAAGAAGAGAAGTGAAGGATCAGAGAACAGAGAAAAGAAATTAAAGGAAGGAGTTGCATTGTAGGAGTATATATGGACAAAGATTCTAGGATGTGATCGCACTTTTGTGCAAGGTGTGATCAGTAATTTCAAAACATACTTAAAGGAATAAAAATTATAAAGGGAGCAGCAGTTTGGGAAAAGTCAAGTAAAGAGTATCAACATGCATAAGTCAAAGAAAGGGGGGAATCTTACTTTGAAAAGATTCCAACAACATCCTTTGAGAAGGAAAAGATACCTTTTAGATATTTTGAGAAACAGTTAGAGATGAATATGCACCATTGATTAATAGTAAAGGGATCTGGACCATAGATGAAGTTTGTAACCGTAGCAGTGAGAAGTTTCAAAATCTATATAAGAAATTCTGCTACTTGTACATTATTTACACAAGGATTTATGAAATAGAGCTGGCAATTGTAACTTGTTTGAGCATTTTGAATAGAAGAATATTTTAGTTTAGAGTAGAAGGAGGTCGCCTGTGTCTACACTAAGGAATGCGTGGAATGTCCAGCTTTCTTATTGTATCTGTAAGATGTTTGTAAGTTCTTTGTTGATTTGATTAATGAAACAAGCTGATTATTCATACAATGTAAACCATACATGACTATTTACTTCAAATACAAGTAAAATTGGGATTCTGCATCTATCTTCTGAGTGTTTTCTGACTTCAACTTATATTTGAATGTATTATCTCTTTAAAAGCTTGCAATCTTAAATGTGTGTTCATGAAAATACTCAGGGCTCCACATTTAATGATTTAGTCTATTGATTTGATCAAATGACATGTTCCTTACAACGTAGATAACAGAACATTTAGATCCTACAGTAGAATGATGTTTAATTTGAATTTCTCTAACTTTTCTTGAAATATTTGAAATAATTAGCCTCAACGCAGAGATTTAAAGGAAATTGTCTAACATTTGAAAAGAGCATGCATAATTGTGTTAATATTTGACAATTTTCATAGTAATTTGAAGAGAAGGGCTTATTTCATCATAAATCATACAAAGCTTTATAATATAGTAGTAAATTTATGCAAAGGAATGTATAATTTGATGATCTTTATAACAATTTGCATAATTCGAGTCCAGTGAGTCATAGATCACCTTGATTCAAGTAAGGCCCCTTGCATATTACAACTTCACATTAACCTACTGAATTGTCCACAAGGTCAAGACCTGACCATACAGAAACTTGGGATTAAGAAATCCTAATTGATTTCTTCATATCTTTCAAGATAGTTAGGTTCATTTTGTAAATTTTAACTTTTGTTATGAATGTGTAAAAACAATCATCAATAGTTTTTGGCACTAGAAGGAGGGCCTGATTGGAGTTAAGGTAGGATTTGAGTAAAGCTGGCTCATAATAGTGACAGAGTGACTAGGTCTAGATCTAGTTTAGAAGATATATTTGTACAATTACTTGATAGGAGGCAGAGTAAAGGTCCTTTGATTTGGAGTCCTAGAATATCAAATGTAGGAGATTCATCTGGAACACCTCTTGGATCACCTTTCAACATTTATAACATTGTGGGTCATGATAGTTCTTCATTTAGAACTTTGAATCTTGGTTCAAGTTCTCCTAGAGGTCCTAGTCCCCCTAGAAATCCAAGTCCACCTAGAAATCTAGGTACTCCTAAAGGTCTAGGCCCAGTACAAGGACCTATAATGGCTTATTTTAATGTCAATTCTCCTATAACATTTTCTAATTATCATGAGATGCCAAAGAATCCTGACAAGATATGTCCTAAATATCAATTGCATCAAGATCCAGAGGATCACATTAGGATATTCAAAGAGGCATGCTTTAGATCCAGGTTAGAGTATGAAGATGTTGTGTGTAGGTTGTTTCCTTACACCTTTAATGAGTAGGCTTCTAACTGGTATGTTAACTTGCCTAATGGATACATTTCTTCTTGGGCACTTATGGAGGAGGCATTTTTGTCTAGGTTTAGAGGACCAGTCGATCCTTCCACCTTATATCATAAATTGGCTGCAATTAAAAGAGGTGAAGGAGAACTGATTGATAATTTTAATGACAGGTTTCAAAAGGCTTATTCTAGGTTAGTGGCTCCTTACACAGTAAATGCAAATGCATTATTAGCCATGTATTATGTAGCCCTTGATCCATTAATTGCTATGTTTGTCAAAAGAAAGGTTGACATAGATACAATATCCAAAGCTTATAAGGAAGCAACCTCAGTAAAATAGGAAATGCGACAAACAACTTATAATCCATTTCTTAATGGAGGAAACCCTGGGATACAAAGTCAAACACAATCATGGAATGGAGTTCCTACACATAATACTCCATTGTTGAATCCAGTTCCTACATACACACCTATGTATAATCCTTCCCCAATCCAAGCTATAGTCCCTTATACTTGTAAGAATACCAATAACAATTAGAGTAATGGTCAGTCTTTCTTCTAGCCTCCTTATGATACATTTGTGGCAAAGGCACAAGAGGATAGGGAAGAAATCAAAGAAATTATTGCACACTTGAGAAGATTGGCTATTGAAATGACACAACTGAGAAATAAAAAATTCTATGGTAGAAATAATCAAGGGTAAAACTAGAATCATAACCAGAATCATATCTAGAATTATAATTAGGGTTAGGGTTCTAATCAGGTTCATAATTATAGTCAGAACCAAAATCATAATCAGGGACAAGCAATGCAAAACAAAGGACCTACTGTAGATAACAAAACCTGGGGTAATAACAATAGAAATCAGAATCAGCCAAGGCCACCTAGGACATGGAACACAAGGCCAAACAATGGCACTCTAGCTTCTCCATTTGAGAATTTGGATAATCAGGAGACAAAACAAATAGGTAGAATTCAAATGGCTAACGCAGAATTAAAGAATTGGTGTAGGATTCATAATACCAATGCCATGCTGAACTAGATTGCCCTCAGTTTCATCTGGTAGCAAGTATTTTCAATGTAGATGTATAGGCTCCCACCTTTGAGTTCCTTATTCCCAAAGGTAATGAAATAGTGCCCTCAAGATATGAGACTACTTTAGTCTTAGAGACTTTTACCTTTAAAACTAGGGAGGAAGAAGATCAATTGTTAGAAGATGAACCTTACTTTTGTGAGAACCTATACCCTAAATCAGCTTTAGTATCGAATGCTTTTCAGTTTCCCTTTGAAACTAAAAATGAGGTGTTATATGAAACAGAGGAGGTACATGCATTTTAACAGTCTAGCAAAAATCATACCTATAATTTGAAAAATAACACTAGGCTAGGAGGTCCTTTCACTACTTCCACTCCTAATAATTTCAATATTCCCCCAAATCTAAATGCTAGCAATAATCCTTCTATACTGAAGGCCAATCATCATCTGAATAATGGAATAGTAGCACAAAAAGTCCAAACAAGTAAAATAGAGATAGTAGAAACAATGAGATTAATGAGTTACTTGTCAGAAGAGATAAAGAAAATCGAGGTCAGTCTACCTTTATGTGAATTATTGAAAATTCCAAGGGTCAGAAATGCTTTCATGAAATCCTTGGATACATCTGCTACAAGTGAGGTCTTTGTTGCTGTGATGTTCCTAGTAAGGATTCACAGCCCAAGGAAAAGAGTAAGAAAACTAAACAACCTTCCAACACTAATGTGGTCATGTATGTTGATAAGAAGGAAGCTCCTCCTTTTTTGTTAACTATTAGGATGTGTGGAAAGAACATACATAATTGCATGGTAGATTCTGATGCATCAGCTAATGTAATGCCTTCAGGGATATGCAAAACTTTAGGGCTGACTCCCACTAAATCTGCTAAAGTTGTTACACAATTGGATAAAATTGAGGTTAATGTGATAGGAGAATTGATGGATATTCAAATGCAGTTAGCCTCCGATCCTAGGGTAAGTTAGTTTATTGACATTCAGGTAGTAGATATACCTGTGAATTATGGGATGTTGTTGAGTAGAGACTGGTCCAAGACACTAAATGGATATATGGCCACTGACTTTTCATATGTGGTTACCTTGGAGAGGTGTTCCAAATCAGATTAGGATAGAAGTTGAACCCAAGATGAAACACATGATTATATAATACAACATGACTAATGAGATATTGTATGCTTCTGTTGAACCTGGTGTTTATAGAGTTACTAATAGGGGAGTGCAAATTGAAAAAATCCTGATGTTAAATTTTAAAGAAAAACATGTCAGTAAAGAAACAGTAATGTTCATTGAGTCTGATAAAAATTCTTCTGATGAAGAAGACAATGCAATAAATAGGTTCGGTCAGATCATTAGGCAGGAAATGAAAAAGTGCATTGAACAAAAGATTCCTGTTCAATGTAAGTTGTACAAGAGCATGTGCATAGTCTATAATAAGCCACACTCTGAAGAAAATTGTGGAATGTGTAGAGACATTATTGAATATCAATATATAAAGTGCACAAAGATGATGGAATTGTATGAAGGCAAAGGTAATCCTAATCAACCAAAGACATACTTTCAAGATAGTATGGGTGTAGTAATTCTAGATTTAGGAAAAGAAACAAAAGACAAGAGTGTCTGTCATTCTGATTTATAAACTGAAAGTATAAATATGCAAGTAGGTCAAAATGAAGTGGACATGAAGAAATAAGATAGTAGCTCACATGTAATAGAAAAGGTAAGACATGCCAAAATAAAAGGTCAAAAGAATAAAGAGGGCATGTGGACACTGAAATGTGATGGATCTAAATCTAAGCAAGGTGCAGGTGCAGGCATGGAACTCATAGACCCTAAGGGTAAGTCTTTTTTAGCAGCATATAGGCTAGAATTTTCTTGTACCAATAATGTAACAGAATATGAAGCTTTGATTTATGGACTTGTAATGGCTATCAAGAAAAAGGTGAAAGTGATCAGAGTGTTTTAGATTCTGAGTTAGTGGTCAAATAAGTAAGAAAGTTGTATGCATGCAATTATAAGAAGATGGTTTCTTATAGGCATAGGGTGTGGGATTTGATTGATTCATTTGATGCCTTTAACATAGAACATATTCCTAGAGAATTAAATCATAGGCTAGATGCATTAGCAGTTGCTGCTAGCACTTTGGAACCCTTAACATTGTTAGGTTTGAAAAGATTTGTTGTTGAATTAGTAAATGTTCCTAGTATACCAGGTAATGTTACTCATTTTCAGGTATTTGAAGGAGATTAGCAAATTGTGGATTTTCTAACTTGTAATGATGTGTTTGAAACTCAAATCATTGATGAACAAGAAAGGCCTGATGTGTCTTGGGATGAAGAAGACATAATCAACTTGAAAAATAATTTCTTACCTAAGAGAGTAATTGAGTTGGAACGGATCTTTGACTTTGATGGGGTAGTAAGATAGAAAGATTTACCCAAAACTGAAGGGGGTAAATGTGATCCATATAACTTAGGAACAAAGCAAAGTCCATAGAATGTATTGATTGGAAAGGCTTGCTCTGAGGAATTAAGAAAATAAATTGTGGATGTTCTGAAAGAATACAAACATGTCATAGCATGGACATATGAAGATTTGAAAACATATGATACATCCATCATAACTCATGTAATACCCTTGAAACTAGATGTTAAACCATTTAGGTAGAAACAAAGGCATGTGAATGTTATTTTAGAGCCTTTAATCTTTGAAGAACTTAAAAAATTGTTGTCTACTACGATAATCTTCCCAGTCAGACATTCAACCTAGGTAGCTAATTTTGTACCTGTGAGAGAAAAATGGAGACATTAGGTTATGTGTATATTTTAGAAATTTGAACAAGGCCTCTGAAAAGGATAATTATCCCCTACCTCAAATAGATGAAGTGTTGCAAGTAGTAAATGGGGCTAAGATGATGTCTTTTCTAGATGGATTTTTAGGATATAACCAAGTCTTAGTTGATAAAGAAGATAGGTTGAAGACTACTTTTACTTGCAAGTGGGGAAATTATGCATATAGAAGAATGTCTTTTGGTTTAATCAATGCAGGTGCCACTTTTCAGAGAGCCATGGACATTGCATTTCATGGATTATCAGGTAAGTGCATTGTTATTTATATGGATGATTTAACTATTTATTCTAAGGATGCATCCACTCATGCTGAAGATTTGAGAAGGGTACTTAAAAGATGTGAAAGGTACAGAATTTCTCTCAACCCAAAGAAATGTTCATTTGGTGTAACCGAAGGGAAATTGTTAGGGCATGTCATTCTTGAAAATGGGATATCCATTGATCCTAATAGAGTAGAAGGAATAAAGAAATTGCAATTACCAAACAGTAGGAAAGAATTAAATTCTTTTTTTGGTAAGATTAACTTTGTCAGGAAGTTTATTATAGGATTTGCAGAAATTGTGCAACCATTAAACACCATGCTTAAAAAGGATGCAAAGATAGAATGGACACCAGTAGCCAAAGCTGCATTTGAGAATATTAAGGAGGCCATTTCTAATGCTCCTGTATTGGCAAGTCCAAATTATACAAAGCCATTTTACATATATTCTTTTGCATCTTCACATTTAGTTGCAACTGCTTTGACACAAAAAGGAGAAGATAATGAAGAAAATCCCATAGCTTTTATGAGTGCACCTCTGAAAGATGAATATCTTGAAACAAAAAGATAGGCATTTGCATTGGTAAGAGTAGTAAAAAAGTTTAGACATTATATCTTGCGAAGTCAAGTTAAGGCCATAGTACCAGATGCAGCAATGAAAATGTTGTTGATGCAGAATGAGCCTGGAGAGAAAAGAGCCAAATGGATTACAACATTGCAAGAGTTTGATATGGAGATTATTCCAATGAAGCTGGTTAGAGGACAAGCATTAGTGTAGACCATAGCAGACACTGATCTAAACTTGGTGAAGTAGCAATATGTATTAAATTCTAATGATGCATCAAGCTGGTATGATGATTTAAACACTTTTTTGATATTAGGGAAATATCCAAGTAAGATGAAATCTTCTCAAAGGAGAGCTTTAAAGATTAAAGCACATAAGTACATGGTACAAGGAGGTCTTCTATTCAAGAAAAATCATGAAGGCATATATTTAAGACGTTTAAACAGAGCTGAAGCAGATAAGGTATTGTCAGAGTTGCATGATAAGTATGGAACTGCTCATGGTTCTCATTTAGTTACTATGCATAAGATATTGAGAGTAGGATACTATTGGCCTACAATGTTTAAAGATACAGAGAGTCACATTCGAAGTTGTCACATCTGTCAAACTACAACAGACAAAGGAAGGAATCAGGTTAATCCATTGCAGTCAGTCATTGAGTTTAGGCCATTTGCACAGTGGGGCCTAGATTTCATTAGATTTATAAATCCTCCATCATCTGTAAGACATAAGTTTATATTGATAGTAATAGACTATTGTACAAGGTGGACTGAAGCCACATGTTGCAAGTTTTCTACTACTGAGCTAGTTATCAAATTCCTTGAAGAAAACATCATAACAAGGTTTGGAGCTCCATATTCGCTGGTATGTGATAATGGCCCTGCATTTTGTTCTCTAAAATTTTCTAAATGGGCATTTGAGTATGGGATAGTTTTAAAATTTTCTTCAAACTATTATCCTCAGGGGAATGGTTTAGCTGAGTCTACAAACAAGATTTTATTGGATATAATCAAGAAGCTAATTGAAAAGAATCCTAGAGAGTGGAATACATTGTTAAAATATGCGTTGTGGGTAGATAGGACTAAGGTTAAGTCAGCCTTAGGCAATGCACCTTATCACCTAGTTTATGGGACTGATCCCATACTTCCAGTGAATTTAAGAATACTTGACTAGAAGTTTACTAATGAATATTTAGGCTTTGATGATCATAGAGAAGCCAGGATAATCCAAATGTTGCAATTAGATGAGAAGAGAGACCAAGCCATTGAAAAATTTGCTAAACATCAAGCAATAGTCAAAAGATGGTTTGACAAAAGAGCAAGAGTTAAAACATTCAGAATATCAGACTTAGTGTTATGCTGGGATAAAGCACATGAAAAGAAAGGAAATCATGGAAAATTTGACAAATTATGGTTGGGTCCATTACAGGTCGCAGAAATAATAGGAGACAATACTTTCAGGCTCAAAACCTTGACTGGGGAAGATGTGCCATTACCGGTTAATGGCCAACATTTGAAACATTACTTTTAGGCTTGAGGTAAGAATAGGTTGTATATTCTGTATCATAGTGTAAATAGTGTACAGTTTTGTTTTGTTTGTTGTTTGTTTTGTTGTGTTGGTTTGTGTGTTGTGTTTCCTTGGTAGGGATGTTTGTTTTGTTTTAAAGTATGCAGGAGCATATTAACAACCACTAAAATAATAGAAAGTTTAGAACATTTAGGTTGATTATTTGAAATTTATGCATAACTTGTAGTGACTGTCATGAATGTAGAAAGTTGTTCAGCTTGTAAAATTTTGTATTCAATAACTGTGGGTTGAGTATTCAAGGAAAGTTTCTCACAATGACACACCTAAAATCCTTAGGTTTGTTGAACATACTAGTGTAGATATTAGGTGAAAAATTAGAGGTAACCCTTGCTACCATTACAATTCTAAGCATAATTTCAGCAAGTGACCACTCCTTGCATCATGAAGTTACAAATGTAATATCTTATAAAGTTTCTATCTTACACAAAAATATAAAATAAAGAAATGAATAATACGGATTTTATTGAAAATTTAGATTAAGCTATCTAAGTAACTCTACCGGGGCTATAGACGCTTGCTAGCAGTGGGGCTCTACTTAGGAGAATTGTAACAATAACCTTGTTGGGGTTATAGATGCCTGCTGGCAGCAAGGCTCTATTCAGTTGACTATGAGGGAATGACATCAACTATGTAGGTTAATATTAGTCACTAGTTTGTTCAACTTATTTTCAAGATGAGGATTATTAATCACGTGCACCCACTTAAACTGAATGGGAAAATTCATGCACCTTATCGAATACATTAAGTCTCAAGTTGGATAGTGATTTATAGAAAAGATAGTTGCAAGTTATGAATTTAGTTCATTTAGTTTTATTTAATGTTTTCAATTTAATTATTTTGTTTGGTTTCTAGTTGTTGTGATGTTCACAACACGCCCCATTTTACTTCTTAGCAAAATGAGGACCCCTGTTGTGGTTGTAGCTTTTTGCTTGGGTGTGGGTCTGCTTAGTGGTAAAAGGGAAAAAGGAGGTAAGTGCTACAAACCTTGTTGAAAATAAAGAAAAAATAGCATTAAGTACTAGAGCATAATAGGGGTGAATACCTTGTCAAAAATGAGTAAGGGTTGCTTTTTGAACCATTTTAAAATTCCCAATATTCTGCAAGATATGTGTGTTTTTGGTAAAATGCACTATAGGAGGATTTGTATGTTGCATATACAAATTCATTTGTATGTCAAGTCATTGTATGAGTCGCATAAAAGAGTTATCAGGTTTATTATATCATTATACTTGTATGCATTTTGCTAACACTTTATCCTTACATACAAGTCGGACCTGACAAAATTAAGAGGTGAAATGGGAAATTGGTTAAGTCTGTCAGATGTATCTTAAGTTTGTATGTTTGGTAAGAGGAAACATAATATACAACATGATATACATGTCGTGGACCCGAAAGGAGTATTCAAATTGGTTTTATTGAGGTAAGTTTAGTGCTTTGTATGTTGTATGCTTTGGATACACACATTCTGATATACATACAACACGAAACTCAGGGAAAATTAAAATCTGATATAAGTAATGCATTGTACCTCAACGTCTATGGAAAAGGTGCATTTCACTTTATATGCATGTTGGATCTGAAAAGTTATGAAATATGGTTTATAAAATGGGAGGTCCAGAAAGGGAAGATACAAATGAGTTTGTATGTATCGGGTCTTCTATCTAAGAGATTGATACAAGTATGGTTGTAGCATGGAATACAAGTGAAAAGTAAAGTGGGTCCCACTGCTTTCATATCAAGCTTGTATAATACCAATGTATATCTTAGATATACAAACTGATGTACAATAAAAGATGCAAATAGAAGATACAAGCCGGATGCGAAAAGGAAGTTCAATACAGAAAAGTCTTTGTATGTTTGGAGTGCTTGTATGTTTATGATATACATATTAGAGATACAAAGGAATAAAAGGCATCGCGAAGGATAAAAAGTAAACGGAGGTTTGTATAAGGTTGTTTGTATATGCATTTGTATCTAATGAGACATGCAAAGAGGGATATACAAAGTGGGTGATACAAGTATGGATAAAAGAGAAAAGGAAATAGCCTTAGTTGGTTTCTTGCATATATGTGTTTGTATGTTAAAAGATACAAGGAAACATACAAGGAAAACGCTATGTATGCAGAAATGAAATAACGGATAAAAAAGTTCAAAACTTAAACACTGAAATAGAAAGTCGAAGCTTTAGGTGCATTAACTGCTATAATTAATGCCAAGCTAACATCCAAAAAGAGTAAAATTCAAAGGGAGTTACGGTAAAATTAACATTATTTGCTTTCGAATTTGCATTGCTAAGAATTAAAAAATTGCAGAAAAGAGAATTGTTCAAGCAAATTGAACATAATTCATTAAGGCGACGGAATTACAATGGCTAGATGGAAGGCAAAATAGTAAAGTAAGTCAATGACAGAAAGTGAGTGGTCAAGAAATGCAGGTATTTATCTCAAAACACTGTTACATTTCAAATGGTAAAAATGCATGTAAATTTTAGTAATTTCATTATAAAACATAGGCATTTGTTAAATCACTGTTTTAACTATTAATTAGCTGGGTAGAGCTTAACAAATGTAAAGTCAAAATAGAAAGGACAAACTGGGTTAGGGTAAAATGGTAAAAAATAGAAATTCATAGTAAAACCCTAGATAGGAAAGTAAAACAAAAGGTTAAAAGATGCATTTTCTACAGGATGGCCTTGAAGCAGAAAAAGGTAGATATAGGGGGCGAGGTGAAAAAGGAGAGGAAACTGCATAAAGAGATAGAGAAAGAAGAGTTGCCAATACACAAAGGATATCTGACATTAATTAGTTACAGCGGAGTGGGAATAGATACAAACATTGAAATTTATGATGCAAATGATGTTTTACAAAAGATCACAGTTGTAGATGCTACACTGGATATAAAGTGTATATGGGAGAGTGGGTTGTATAGAGCTATAGGTTTTCCATTGGCTATGGAGGCCCGGGATTTATGTTTGGATTGTTTAACTCTGTATGACTTAAAAACTATGAAAATAATGTTTTATGATAGATTAATTGCAGATTTATCCACAGAGGGTATTTCAAGGACATTCAGTTTAGAAATTAATGAGAAAATGGTAGACATTGACATAGATCATTATAATGAAGATTATCAAATCAATGAGAGGGATTGCAGAGAGAAGGTATTTTACAATTGGTATAGCCCAGAAAACAAACCTAGGGCTGTAGTCAGATTGCACAAAAATCTGCTGAGAATATACTTCAAAGAGGAAATACATCTGATGATTACAATGTTGAGTAGATTGATAGGATTGAGAGAGGGCACTAAATGTGAGCCTTGGATGTTTATTGGTATCGAGTTCATAAGAAAAGTAGAAAAGGAACAAGGACAGATTCACTGGGCCAAGACCATAAGCACAGCTATATGGAAACAAGCCATGCTGAGGAAGCAAAAGTTGCTCCCTTTTTATTTGTCTTCATATGTATTGTATTTATATGTAGCAGAAATGAGACAATTCATACATGGAATAGACAAGGTTGGGACCTTAGGCATTGGTCTAGGACAGAAATTGGTATATGAGCATTACCCTGATCTACAAGAGGAGAATGCATTGAAGAAGTATGCTTTGGTTAATGATGTGTTCTATACTTATATGGCGATAATTCTAAGGGAAGAAACTGATAAAAGATTGTCTAAGAATGCAGAAGATGCAATTGTGTTACACAGTTCATGGTATATTCAATTTCCACATTTTACTTGTATCAGAACTGAAGGATTTGAAGAGAAGCCTTTCATGTTACCTCAGTATCCTTCTAAGAAATTGATTGTGTTGGAGTTTTCAAGGCAAAATCTGAACACCTTTAGAATATACAAGAAGTTTAGTAGAGGAAACCTTAATCTACCTTGGGCTATAGGTAGAAATTCATGCTATAGTGAGGAAGTGGCTAGTTATTTAGAGTAGGAGCTGAGATATTATGGATTTGAAGAATTTGATTTAGCCAAAAAGTTTGACCCCTTCCACAGGATTTGGAATATAGTTGATAAAAAGTATAAGCATCAGATACACATTAAAGATTTTTGGTCTGATTGCAAAAATGATAAGGAGGTAAGGAAGAGGGCCCATAAAAGATTAACCATTAAACAAATGAAAACTATGGGAGATATCTATGTTCCTCTAGAGGTTTAGGAGGATGATAAATTGCTGCATCATAGTTATACAGAGGCCAAGCTTGCTCTTATTACAAAGCCTGATTGGTCATAGCCTTGGAACAAATCTCTGGACATATTGTCCAAACGAGTTATATTATTTACAAAGACATGGTTAAAAGACAAGATTGAAGAGCTCAAAGCTGAGGGGAAGGAAATCACATATCCTAAGAAGGGGAAGAAGAGAGTAAGAGAACCTACTGATGATCCCCAGTGTTTTTATGAGAAGAATAGGAAGATTGTAGAGGCTAAGATTGTAGAAAAAAGATAAGAATGCTACTCTGATGGATCCCTATGCATTGGGAATAACAGTAGTAGTATCATTTGATACATTTATAGATGCAAAATCATTGAGTCATGAGATTAGTGCAGAGGAAGCATAGACTTCCCAAGAAAGAGCAGGACAACAAGTTAGAAGAGCAATACCAATAAGTATATCCAAAGGAGAAACTTCTAAAGCAAGTGAAGTCATTGGAGCACAACAGATAGGTGTGAAGTTGAGTAATATACCTAATGCCTCCACTACAACAGGAAAGAGATAGGCATATGTCCAAGTAAAGATAGAGTTGGCTGGGGAAATGCTACAAGAGTTACAAGCACATGAAGCCAAATAGACCACTAAGACTATCAATATTGAGAGTGACAACAATGAAGGTGAGGAAGGGAGAATGTATGCAGGAAGAGAAATTGAAATAGAAGAAGAATCTAGTGAATTCTTAAGTGAGGAAGAAGAGGTAAACACTCCAGAGCATGAAAAAGAAAAGGTACAGGAAGAATCAAGGATAGTAGATCCATTTGGTACCTTAGTACCACCTGAAATCATCAAACATGTGCAAGAAGAGGCACATAAAATTAAAGAGGTTGAAAAAGAAAGTACACCTAAGGAAACAATCACAGAAAAACCTGCTCAAGCAAAAGATGAAACAAAAGCTGACACTTCAAGAGTAGATGTCTTAAATATGCTTAATATGTATGATGAACAAAGTGAAGAAGAGAAAAACAAAAAAAAATAGACAAGAAGAGGAAAAAGAAGCAAAAGAGGAAGATACAGTGGTAGGATCCTCTACACCTATAGAACAAATTAACATGTCTGAAAAGGAACAAAAAGAAAGTGAAGATACAGAGGGTGCAACCAATACAGAAGACACAATCAAGAGGCTTGAAGATGAAGAAAAGCTAGAAAAGATTTATGAAATTAAAGTGGAAGAACAAACAGAGGATATAAACATGCCAAATGTAGAGAAAATACATACAAAAGAGGACCAAGAAAAAGAGCCATCAGAAGGAGAAGGTCCTGAAGAAGAAGCTAAGGATGGAGGGGACATAGAAATAGAAGAAGAAGCAAATGAGGGTGAGTCCAAACAGTAGGATAATCCCATGGTACAAGAAGAAGCACCTCAATAGCAGCCTCCACCTCAATAGCAACAACAACAAGAACAACAACAATAGCAACAAGAACAGTGGGAAATAGAAAAACCTCAGGAGGAGGTAATAAATGAAGAAAAGGTTGCTGTAGAAACAAAAAAGATTCCTACTTGGTTAGGAGCAGAAATAAGAAAGGAAAAGAAAGAGGTACAATTGGTGCTAATTGATATTAAAACTTATTAGGTAATACAACACCAAGAAAAGAAAAGAGAAAGGCTAGAACAATGTCAGCTATCCAAAGAGGTCTAGATGGATCTAGGATGTTGAACCTGGCCATACCTTAGAAGGAGAAGACTAAGGGTGAAGTAACCTTGGATTAGTATAAGATACTAAATTTTGACCTTGGGCATACTAGACGAGAGTAGTACATCACTGAGTGGGAAGACATGCACCAAGTAATAGCTAAAGACAAACAATAATATTTGAAGGGACATATTTTCCAATTGCAGCAATTTATTAAAGGGATATTTGATCCCAATACAACAGTGCATGAATTGCCCAGTGACATAACAGTTGTATCCAGGGATGAAATAAAGGACATGGAGAATAAAAGGCTTAAGTCTAATATATTTGATGTATGGTTCAGAGATTTTATG
The DNA here is from genome assembly GCA_027924645.1 of Cunninghamia lanceolata. NCBI lineage: Eukaryota > Viridiplantae > Streptophyta > Pinopsida > Cupressales > Cupressaceae > Cunninghamia > Cunninghamia lanceolata. The sequence goes on from BSBN01001097.1 coordinate 1,224,881, forward strand.
CAAGAAGGTGAACAAATAATAAAACAAGTGGTGAAAAGTTGGGAGGTGGTTACAAAAGAAAAAAACAAATGTAGTATACTTGTTCATAATTGCCAATTCAGAAGGGAAGAATGCAGATTTGAATTGAAACAATTAATAGAAATTGAGGAAAGAGAAAAAGAGTTGATAAATGAAGGAGTAATTACACCTTCAATGGAATCAAGTGCCACATGTAAGATTAGGACTCAAATTTGACGAGGATAATCTCAGAAAGTGTATAACAGTTGCTCAAGAATTAGAAGAAAAGGTAGATGATATGATTAGAGTGCATAAAAGGATAATAGAAAGACTCTTAGGTCATGAATGCCTGGATGTACCATCTTATGAACTAGAGAGGGCTTTGATGGAGTTTAATGCCATTTTTGCACCATGCATGGAAAATCCTGATGCATATCTTAGTAAACAGATGATTGACTCATTAATGGAGGAAAGTGCTAAAATAAAGAAGTGCAAGAAGAGAAGTGAAGGATCAGAGAACAGAGAAAAGAAATTAAAGGAAGGAGTTGCACTGCAGGAGTATATATGGACAAAGAATCGAGGAGGTGATCACACTTTTGTGGAAGGTGTGATCAGTAATTTCAAAACATACATAAAGGAATAAAAATTATAAAGGGAGCAGTGGTTTGGGAAAAGTCAAGTAAAGAGTATCAGCATGCATAAGTCAAAGAAAGGGGGAAATCTTACTTTGAAAAGATTTCAATAGCATCCTTTGAGAAGGAAAAGATACCTTTAAGATATTTTGAGAAACGGTTAGAGATGAATATACACCATTGATTAATAATAAAGGGATCTCAACCGTAGATGAAGTTTGTAGCCGTGAGAAGTTTCAAAATCTATATAAGAAATTTTGCTACTTGTACATTATTTACACGGATTTATGAAATAGAGTTGGCAATTGTAATTTGTTTGAGCATTTTGAATAGAAAAATAATTTAGTTTAGAGTAGATGAAGGTCACCTGTGTCTACACTAAGGAATGCATGGAATGTCTAGCTTTCTTATTGTATTTGTAAGATGTTTGTAAGTTCTTTATTGATTTGATTAATGAAACAAGCTAGTTATTCATACATTGTAAACCATACATGACAGTTTACTTCAAATACAAGTAAAATTGGGATTCTGCATCTATCTTCTGAGTGTTTTCTGACTTTTACTTATATTTGAATGTATTACCTCTTTAAAATCTTGTAATCTTAAATGTGTGTTCATGAAAATACTCAGGGCTTCACATTTAATGATTTAGTTGTTGATTTGATCAAATGACATGTTACTTACAACGTAGATAACAGAACATTTAGATACTACAGTAGAATGATGTTCAATTTAAATTTCTCTAACTTTTCCCCAAATATTTGAAATAATTAGCCTCAACGCAGAGATTTAAAGGAAATTATCTGACATTTGAAAAGAACATGCATAATTGTGTTAATATTTGACAATTTTCATAGTAATTTGAAGAGAAAAGCTTATTTCATCGTAAATCATACAAAGCTTTATAATATAGTAGTAAATTTATGCAAAGGAATGTATAATTTGATGATCTTTATAACAATTTGCATAATTTGAGTCCAGTGAGTCATAGATCACCTTAAATCAAGTAAGCCCCCTTGCATATTATAGCTTCATATTAACCTACTGAATTGTCCACAAGGTCAAGACCTAACCATACAGAAACTTGGGATTAAGAAATCCTAATCAATTTTTTCATATCTTTCAAGACAGTTAGGTTCATTTTGTGAATTTTAACTTTTGTTATGAATGTGTAAAAACAATCATCAACACTACCTTTGTGAGTTTATCAACCACAACTAAAATGGCATCATGTCTATTCCTAGACATAGGTAGACCTTGAAAAAAATCCATACTTATAACTTGCCATTTCCACTTTGGTACATCATGTGGAAACAACAATCCTGTTGGGTGTTGATGTTCTGCTTTTAACCTCTGGCAGTCTAAATAACTTGCTACAAATCTTGCAACATCATTCTTTGTTCCTTTCCAAAAATAAAGAGGTTTAACATCCACTAAAAGTTTGGTCACTCCCAGATGTCCAGAATATGGTATGGTATGAATTTCTTTCCAAACTAGATCCCTTAATCTAGCTGAATCAGGAACATACATTCTGCCTCTAAACCTCAAAAGTCCATTTGACTCAAACAGAAACCCATCATACCTTGGGTTTCTAGGATTATCTTTCAGAACTTACTTAACTTGCTCATAATATTCATCACTAAACAAATTTTGCAGCACTAAATCCTTGAAATTTCCACGAATAGAAACAATAGAAGATATATGTCTTCTATGACTCAAAGAATCAGCTACTCTATTCCCTTTTCCTTTGATGTAGTTTATCTCAAAGTCATAGTCAGATATCAGTTCTAACCATCTCCTTTGTCGGGCATTCAGATGTAGTTGAGAGAAAATATACCTAAGACTTTGATGGTCTAACTTAAGTATAAAAGTTTTCCCTAACAAATAGTGCCTCCACATTTACAAAGCATGAGTTACTACTGCCAATTCCAGATCATGTGGTGCATAATTTTTCTCATAGGATTTCAATTTTCTAGACTCATATGCTATAACTCTCCCATCTTGCACAAGCACTCCTCCTAATCCTTCTCCCGAGGCATCTGTAATTACCTCAAATTGTCCTTCGGGGTCAGGAACCTTTAGAATTGGAGTTGATGTTAACTTTTCCTTTAAAAGATCAAATGCCTCCTGACATTTCGCTGTCTATTCAAATCGCTTTCCTTTCCTTTGTAGGGAAGTGATTGGACTAACAATACTGGAGAAATTTAGAACAAACTTTCTATAATAGCCAGTTAGGCCCATGAAACTATGTACCTCATGCACATTTGTGGGTATAGGCCAATCTAGAATAGTTGTGATTTTTGCAGGATCAATAGATATTCCTTTAGCAAATATAATATGCCCTAGATATTGAATCTCCTTCTAAAAGAATGTACACTTTGACAGTTTTCCACATAACTTATGTTCTCTTAACTGTTGTAGAACAAATTGCAAATGCCGTTGATGTTCTTCATTCTTAGAGTAAATGAGTATATCAAGGAAGACTAGAACAAACTTGTCTAAACATCCCTGAATACACTGTTCATGAGATTCATGAATCCAGCAGGGGCATTTGTCAAATGAAATGGCAACACTGTGAACTCATAGTGCCCATATCTAGTTCTAAAAGCTATCTTATGAATATCCTCATCTTTCAATCTTAACTGATGATATCCTGATCGCAAATCAATCTTTGAAAATATAGCAGCTCCACGCATTTGATCAAAGAAATCATCAATACATGGCAAAGGATATTTGTTCTTTACCATTGCTTTATTAAGCGTATGATAATCTATACATAACCAAAGGGTTCCATCCTTCTTCTTGACAAAAATAACTAGAGCACCCTAAGGTGAAACACTGGGTCTAATCAAATCTTTTGCCAACAATTTTGTAATTGGGATTTCGATTCCATTAACTCTGTAGTTGTCATACGGTACAGGTGCTTTTGATATAGGTTTAGATCTTGGTTTAATATCAATTGCAAAATAAAAAACCCCCTTGGGAGGAAGTCCTAGAAGTTCTTTCGGAAACACATCCTAAAAATCCTGAAGAAAGGGATACTTTTCTTCAAAAGATGAACTAGGGTTTTCTAACCCTTCCTCTACTTGTTCCATTTTAACTACAAACAACTAACAACCTTTTCATCTAACCCTTTTCAATTTCTTAGAAAAGATAGATCTGATCTTAACTTCTCTTTGAATCCCTTGGAATTGGGTCTGATTTCCCAAATCATCTAACCATTCAACCATTTTTGAGAAATAGTCAACCCTTGCTCTATGCTTCCACAACCAATTCATTCCTAGGATTACATCATAGGAACCTAAGGGAGCTACATATAGGTTTACTTCCATTGAAAAACTAGGGAGATCAATCTTGGCCTCAAACAAACATTTTTGTTCCTGAGCCTTAGATTGGTTAGCATATTCGACTAACCAAGGTGTAGACATGTACCCAACTTTTCTAGGAAACTTATGCAAAATTCTAGGAGAAACAAAGTTTTTAGTGGCTCCTGTATCAATCAAAATAGATATAGGGAATGCTTCTTATTGAGTAGGTAGTGCAATACCTCTTTGTTGACCATTTTGATTCTTGTTAGGGCAACGATTAGCATAATGGTCACCCCCACAAGTAAAGCATCCTCCAATGGGTCCTCTCTTATCTGAAATCTTTCCATTGTTATCCTCATTCCTTTTGTAATTACCATTCTTCTTCTCATTTCTAGGTCCACCCCTATTTTTCTAAGATCCTTTATCTTTTCTCTTGTTCTTATAACTCTTATCATTTCTTCTCTTGAATGGTTGATTAACATGAGTTCCATTAAATCTCTTGCAATTTCTATCATGATAAATCGAGATGGACTTTAGCTTTTGTTCTTGCTTGATAACCTTCTCATACACTTGATCCATTGTTCTGGGACCATGTACGTCCACTTCTCCACCAATCTGAGCATTTAAACCCATGATGAATTTTTTTGTCCTAAATCTCTCATCTTTCTGATACTAAGGTACATATATCAGAAGACAGGTGAATTTTTCCCCATATTCCACCATTGTCATGTCTCCTCGAAGAAGATTTTGAAAATCAATCAATTTCTAATCAAAATAAAGTTGTGGTAGCCATCTCTTGTGAAAGACCTCCATGAACTCATCCCAAGTTACCCTTAGAGAGCTTAAATTCAATTCCATCTTCTTACTCATCCACCATGTGGATGCTTCTCCTGCTAGTTGGTATGCTCCCCAAACTACCTTGGTCACTTCCGAGTAATTTCTTATCTTGAAATATTTTTCCATTTCTATTAACCAAGCTTCTCCTGCATCTCGAGTCACTTTTCCATCAAATTTTGCTGGAATGACCTTCTTCATATCCTTAAAGAGTTTTGAGGTCAGTCTATCCCTTGCCTCTTTATGAGGTTTCATACTCTTACTTTGATCTTCATGATTCTCTCCACTTTCTCCATGAGAGTTTTCACCTCCTCCCTCAGAATTTTCTTTATCATCCACCTTCTTTTCCAAATCACCCTATCTTTTCTTAGTTTCCTCAAGCATAGTTATGATTTGGTCCAACTTATTATTTGGCGGGTGGTTTCCCTCTTCACTTTCTCCTTGGTTAGTTCTTGTCTGAACCATGTTTATCATTTTTCTCACCTGATAAACATGGTTTCCCTCTTCACATTCTAAGAGTTTTAAATAGAAATAAGGTTAACTTCAGCTAGATAATTTCAATGATTATTAAATAGAAATAAAGATTGTTTCATTCATATATTTTCAATGCTAGTAAAAACCAAGTAAATTGTTTTAACTAGATGACATAATGCAATTAACTTCTCTCAAGATTAAATTATTCTATTACTGCATAATTCTATTAAGAGGGAAAATAGATTTTTACTAAACATTAAGATAAAAGAAAAACACACCACAATAAGCCCGATCACCAAAAATATTTATCTTTTATTTTTCATTTTTAGTCACATTAAATAAATAATTACCTCTATAGTAATAATATCTTAATAATCAAGGTAATCTTTCAATTCATAGAGGGAGGTAAAAGGGAAACTTAAATTTATAAAATAAAACATATCTAAACTTCCTCTAATATACTATTTTTTTTTGTTTTAATACCTAATCAATCTTTATTTTAACACTAAGGAAGCATCTCACGCTGCAAAAGCTAATTCACACCAGTAAATTTCTAAACTCGAAGGTTGCTCCTATTGGCGGATTCCTAGAAACTTCTACAACTCTAAAATAATATTGATTTCCTCATAGCATCGAGAAAGCTAAAATTAAAAAGGATGCTATTAATTTTCACAGGGAGAAATAACTGTGATGAGAATTAACATAATAATTGTTTTCTAACTATAAACCTAGACTAATTAGAAAATGAAACTACTAACCTTTGCATCATTGCCCTGAACTTTATTTAGAAGGTAATGTATGTATCAACTCATAATAGCAACTTTAGTTTGGTATAAAAATAAAAGAAAATCTAGCATTAGAACCCAAGATACACTTATTCAGGTTAGATACTAAAATCCAACTCCATAACGAAGTAGCTAGCATAAATCCATTTCATATAAAGAAAAAAATATAGATAATACCTCAAGCCTTCCTATTATATTTAGAGATTTACCTAACTAGGTAAAATAATAAGAGTTCTTATATATATATATATATATATATAAAGAGGAAAGTTTTATTTTAACAACCTATGTGATGCCCATGAATTTACGTCGTGAAAACAAGACACGAACAAACCAAATAGTAAAGTTTTTTTTTTGACAAAGCTTTAATATAACAAAATAAATTAATGAGACACAAAACCCTAATTTCATGATGATACTGACAACATGAGAACAAGACTGGAAGGAGGCCCCAAATACAGTTTTATTATATCTATCACGAGTCTAGCTAGATTACAATACGTAGCGACATGTTTAAAGGATGATTCAACTTTCAAAGAGATAGATAGTTGGATGATAATGCTCTAAGTTAAAAAACCCATTACAACTAGATTGGCCTACTGCCAAAAAAAAAACTACTACTTGTCAAGAGATAACCGAGGTCGTCTTATGAATAATGTTTGAGGCCATGTAAAGAACATGTATGTCTAAAATATACAAATTTAATACAAACAACTTTATTTCACATTTCAAATTTGGAAGGATTGCTATTCCATTAAATTCATGTAATTGCAAGCTATTAGGAAACATCATTTAAGCGAGCTAGTATATTCACGTAACTCTATAATACTGTAGGGAGTTTTCATTGACAAGATACCAAGAAGAAAAAACAATTATCCTTCAAGAACAACCAAATTATAACAATCAAGCTTTAATTTCACACATTAACTCTAGGCTATAACGAAGACTCATATGGTTAAGAAATAGCCATGTTTCCTATTACTTTAAATCTATAACTATAAAAACAAATGAAATGAAAATAGCATGGAAGTGACGGTTTATATCATTAATGTCTATATACCAAAACAATTTGAACAAAAGACATTAATTAAATAATATTACTCGAAGAAGGTAAAAATCCATTATATCATTATGCTCGTTTCCATTGTTTAGTGAGTAGCTAATGTTATAAATCTACCATAAAAAAAAAAATAAACCTAAAAAAATAGATCTCTTCCCCCACTTTCACCTTTCTTTACGAAAGATGAAGCTTTTACACTACTCGCCAAGGGGTTAAACTATAATATTTACTAGTGTTTGTCTATAATATAAAGTGAAACTATGCTAAGAGGCCAATGCGATGTCGGGTCACCATGAGGTAAAACAAAGAAAGCTCTTCAGGAGCTCGCTGAGTTTGCCCTAACCCTAAAAGATGCCAAAAATTATGTTGCCTTAAGGCATTGTTTCATTTCCTTGATCCAGGTCATGTAGGAGGCATTTACGACGGCAGCCATGAGGAGATGACTCACCACGAAGCTTCGTTTCTATAAAATTTTCCTCTCTTTTTTTTTCGTTTCCTACTCATCTGGCGTGGAGTTTCTTATTATCTAGTTTTGGCTTGACCATTGAAATCTATGTGCTTCAAAATCCCAATTATTTGGAACAGTGAGTTTTGAACCATAGCTTTCTTCCTAATATATATATTTTGGTATCCATTATGATGACAGGCGAAAGGAGAAGTAGGGGCTTCTTGATACTATGATTAATGCAGCCTTTATCTAAGTGAGTTTTCAATGTCGGACAGTACGTCTAGTTATCTAGCAACTTTTATTTATTAGAAGCTTCTCATGGCGTGATTGAGTCTCTTTGGAGCACCTATTTCCCTTCTGAGTTTTCTCAACATGTTCTGCAATGTGTATCTTTTCTAATGATTCTGATTTAATGAGGCCTATTCTTAAGGGTCTTCAAATGGTGTCAACACATCTAGAAAAAGTAGTGAATGCTTATATACGAGGTGTGGTGGTGTGCAGTCAAAACAATTGAACACCAAAAGATAATATAATGCTTGATCATGACACCTTTGTTTTTTTCTCTTATGTCCAGTAAGCATGTTGTGCATTTCTTCTGTTCACAGAATCAAGGATTGAAAACTTAGGAAGGATTCTATTGACTGCTAAATTTTTTTTTTCTCGAGGCATAAGGAAACATTGGAACACAAAAGGGAAATCTAGCATGTGCAAGAGTTAAAGAAAAAGATATCTGAATGGAACAATAGAATAGTGACAACTACAGGGTACTCAAAAGGGGAAATGCATCTCCATGGAAAGTAAAGAGAATTAAGTAGAAGTTTGTGATAACAGAAATCATAAAATGTAATGTAATAATTTTGCAGCCAAATAAATGTAATCTAGTATTTTTTCTTTACTCTGTAATATATGAACATACATAACAATATATTCTTTCCATTTAAATTGCTCGGCTAAGGTTACAAAGTCTTACTTCCCAAAATCTTACATACCAAATTTGTTCCTCATATTTAGCAGCCTGGGTAAAGTGCTTATTACCTTTCAATGAAGAGACAAAACACAATTCTTTTCTTTAAATAGAATTTCCTCAGAACAGTTTGACAATTTCATTAGTACTTGACTACACACAATGTCCTATTCAAGTTTTGTAGATATTTCCTCTTTTCATTATGTACTTCTAAGTTCATTTAACTAGTCTCTTTTTGCCTTTGCAACCTTGTTAAACCTGCACATGAGCCAAGATTTTTGGTGTAACTAGTGGGATTGCTCAGCTCCCAGCCTAGGGCAGAAGCTGCCCACCCCTGAGCTAGGGGAAAAACACCAGGAGACCAGGGAACTCACATAATCACACTAGCACAGGATACACCCACAGAAAACATAGAATAAAACAACACTTTAAAACTTGCATCATTCATTGGTTTTGACAAATAGACCCAAGAAGCATTTTTGTAGAAACCTTCGCAAGGAGAAGAGTAGGATATCTACTTGTATGGGATAATATAATAATTATTTCGTCAGAAAAATCACTTTTATGGGTACTCTTACCCATTACAATCTCCCTACAGGGACATCAACTTCCTCTACCCCCTAGTTACCAAAACGCGACGGAGAGGCCGCATTTCCGTTTTGGACGACGTTGCCATCAGGAAATGCCATTTCTGCGTTGCTTCTTTGCTGTGCAGTGTGAACCTTCAATTTTTTAAATGTAAAAAAATGATTTTTATTAAAAGATTAAAGACTTTTTATAATTTTGTTTATTTATTAGGGAATAAAACTGATTTTTTATTAAAAGCTTTCTAAAGCTTTCTGTAATATTGTTTATTTATTATGGAATAAAATTGATTTTTATTAAAAGTTTGTGGATTTTTATAATTTTAAATGCATGATTTTTTATAACTTTAATTATTATTTAAAAACAAATGTGTGGTTTGACTAAGTTTTTTCTATTATAAAATAGATTTTATAAATTTAGTTTTTGTTTTTTTCAAAACAAAATTCATTAAAAAGCATAAATGTCTGAAAAAAAAGATAAATGTGCCAATTTTTTTTTTTATTAAATAAATTTCATAAAAATATATATTTATAAAGATGTAGTTTTTGTTTTTTCCTAATTTTATTCTTAATGTTTTACTTTATAATAAATCTAAAATTTTGAAAAAATATATATGTATTTAAAATCCTTTTCTTTTACGTAACCTCTAAATATCCCATTTCTCGTCACATTGTCATTGCCGTTGTGGTTTCTATTTCTCATTTCTAGTAACATAGCTCTACCCCCATACATATGACTGCTCAACAAAAACAAACTTCAAGACACAAACACTAACAACATAGCAGCACACTTATTACAAATAATCACAACACACCATCTCTAATCACAACAGCACAATAACATTATGACTAGCATCATCAGAAATAACCCATAGTTGTATTTTTTTTATAATTAAATATGTTCTAAACTATAGTTTCATAACAGAAAGTACAGAATTACAATTTAGAATAATTACTCTAGAAACCATATATATTTTGAAATTAATTTAGGAGCCTACCTCAGTAGAATTTGTTGAGTGATTTAGCTCCTCATAACTCTCCTTCTCCCTTTCCTCACACTGATTCTCCCATCTTTTTTATCATTTTTCTTATAGCAGAGTAAAATTCTTTCCTACTTTTCCAATTCCAGTTCCCCACCCCCCAAAAAAAAGGAAAAAGAACCCAACCAGTGCTATAGGGAGGGAGCCCCCTTAATTCCTTTTGTCCTTCCCTTTTCATTTGTTGCTTCCATCTATTCACCATGAGGCAGCATGTGTCTCTTTTCAACGACTCCACTTATCCTTCACATTACTTTACACATAACCCCCTGCCCCCTTAACAAAACTCTAATTTATTAAATTCTATTTATTTTCTAATATTATTTAAACACTTCCAAAAGATATTCAATATTATTATTATTATTATTATTATTATTATTATAAAAGGATTCAACCTATTGATTTTGGCTTCTAAGAATCTGAATATTTTTTTTGAATAATAGGACTAGGAGCAATTATTGGAACAACTCAACAAAAAAGGAATAATTACACAAATCTACAACTTGGTACATACAGACACATCATGCAACATGACCCACATTAACAACACCCCATTTCACATTAACATCACAATTTACATTAACAGTATCATGATGCATGAAGACAATAACACACTTCCAGATTGACATAAACACCACATATATCTAACCACATAATGGACATAAGACCCTCCAAATAGGCTAGGTCAGCTTACTGGGGAACCACAATGGGTCTCCAGGTGTTTTCCCCATATCCACTGGCTCAAATCCTACACACTTGTTTCCACATTGTTAGTTATAATAACAATAGCTGAAGCAATAATAAAATGACCATTATTTTAATCTTTTATGCAATGATAAATTCAATTAATCCCAATGCATTTGAGAGAATGGAATCAATATAACAATAATACTAGACAACATGTTTCAAGTACCAGGTGTAATGCTATATAACAATGAATGGCATAATCCATGAATAAGATATACGAATCCACACAACATATCCCAAGGAATAACACCATACTCCTTAATGAAATAACATAATCCACTATCCTAAGGTATAACCATAATCTAGAAAGCATCATATGAATCAAATAAGAACATGTGTATATATAAGTGTGTATCAATCAAGATCCAACCCAAAATCCTATGTCTCAATTTAGTAGGTAAACCATAGTCATAGTCAGATAAACAATAGACCCAAACACAAAAATGTCTTATCATAGAATCATGGTAACAAAATATGAAATTGCTTCCCACTGTAACGGTGGTACCAAAGAGGGTCCTACATCGATGGAGACGCGGGGCCTTACACATGGTGGTCTCATAAGCCCTAATGCTAAACATGGTAGCTCTGATACCATATGTAACATCCACATTCTAAAAACATAGTAAAAATGAGAATTTACCATAGAGTAATTCAATAAGGTAAAAATGAGAGAATTTTTCTTTTATTTAACATATAATCAAGTAACAACAATATGCAAGATTCTCTTACATAATACAATATTTCATATTGTCTTTCTCATTTACAATATTTCCAAAAGTAAATCAATTACATAAACAAATTTGGAATAATTATTGCTTCTGAATATCTGGCATCTTTATCACAAGCCTTGGCATGTTTTCTGTTGGAGAGAGAGAGAGAGAGTATCTTCCTACTAATTTACCTCCATCCACAAACTGATAGTCTCCCACACATCTTCCACATAGGAAGTGGCCGTACCCTTCACGAGGAATATAGACCAAAGGTGACCAATGGTAATTTGCCTTCCCGAGTACATAGTGTTGTATCCTACATAACTCTATCAACCATACAACCCTAGATACCCTCTAGCTAAGTATGATTTCTGATAGGTTGTGTGTTAGCATTAGTTACTACATTGTTGAGTCAGTTTGTAAGTTAGCATTGGTTTTCAGTCAGTTCAATTCATTGTAACTATAACTCATTATAACTGTCACCCTCAAGATTTATATGCATTATTTTGTATTTGCAATTCATCGAATGAATAATAAAGTGTTTTTACTCTTTCTCATATGTGGTATTAGAGCATTTCACAACTGGAATCAAACCTCTATAGTTAGGTAGATCGCCAACTCTAGTATCTGTGTGAAAGGAATGATGATCTTTAGGTGAGTGCGTTCTCTATTTTTTATGGTGCTGTATCATGAGAATCATCACTTTTGCATGCCACTAGTGACCAGTTTTGATAGGCGATTTGGATGTGTTGGTTGTTGTTTATTAAATATGCTATCTATTCTTCTTTTAAATCTTAGCGCCTGGCTGCCTAGGTAAGTGTGATTTGAAATAATCCCCCTTAATTGGTGTCTGATGTAAAACAATGCGCATAGCTTATGTTGGAAGGAAGCATGTTTGGAGGCCTTTGCAGGGAGATTAAAGTCATTCTCATTGCATTGTGTTCTCTGATATAGTGGTTGTTGCCTGAACTGAAGTTTCTCTATCCAAGCCATTTGTAGCACACTCCATAAGGAATTTGAATGAGGAAGACATAGTCTGCAAAATCTGGCAATCATTAGTATGTATTAAAGTGTGTATTTAAGTCTGAGTAAGAAGTCAATCTTTTGGAGTATTATCTACATGGAGATTCCATTAGACAAGTATTCTGGTTTCAATTTTCATACTTGGAGAATGAAAATTCAAATGCAACTAATGAATAAAAATTTGTGAGCAATAGTAAGTGGAAAGGAAAAAGCACCTACAAATGCAAATAAGTTATTAGATCGGAGTAGTAGAGATGATAAAGCCAAGGCTATAATTGGTCTTGCTCTTTCTGACACCGAATTGCACCATGTTGATTTGGATAAATCATCGGTCGAAATTTGGGATAATCTGAATAAATTGTTTGGAGCAAAAGCAGTTAATATAAAGTTTTCTCTAAAACTTCAATTATTTCAGTTTAAGATGGAAGATGGAATCACAATGTCAAATCATATAAGTAACTTGCAGTCTCTCATTAGACAGCTAGCAGAGGTTAAGGTTACAGTAGATGATGATGATGCTAGGGCCATCCTATTAAATAGTTTGCCTCCAAAATACAACAATGTTGTTTTTACACTCAGTCAAATACCTTCACAAACTTTAGAAGGTATGATTTCTGCTCTTCTATCAGAAGAGAAGAGAACAACAGAAGATTCAGAAGATGATCCTCAGGAGAAAGCATTATTTTCAAGAAGCAATTACAAGAGATCAGAGAGAATCAAATGTTTTTATTGTAAGAAAAATAATCACATAGCTTGGGATTGTAGAACTCGAGCGAGTGATGTTCTTAAAGGAAAGATCAAAAATGAAGGAAATCTTGCTTGCATTGAAGATTATAAGGACCCACCAGATATTGAGGATGAGGATCCACTAGATGGTGCTATTAATTTCTGTGGATATGCCCTTTAAGCAAGGTCATATTGGAGGCAAACGGCATTGGAGGATGGAGGATTTTCCATCATCTCAAGTTAGCTTTTCACTTTGAGATGATGCTTTGCATGAGAAGCATTTTTGGTTTTGGTTGTTTTATTTTTCTTTGTTATTGCTAATAGATTTGAAGAATGTATGTTTTGTGAAGATTTTGTTTTGGAGATAGGTTTGGGGTTTGGTGTTGAGCTCAATATGGATTGTTGTCCAGCAAGCTTCAAAGAGTATATGATTTTGAATTATACCCTTTCGCGGTCACTAGACAACATGGCAGAGATTTGTTGTATCTTTTAGGGTCCATTGTTGAATAATTCAAGACTCTGTGATTTGAGAACTTGGGACTAAAGAGCTCAAGAACACAGCTCAAAGCTACGCATTTCTGAGGGTAGACGAGATAGCATGATAGAGCCTCACTTGGTTCAGGATTTCTTCTTTGGGGGAAGATCTTCTACAAAATATGTATTCATATTATGTAATCAGCTTTGTTGAGTTTTTTAGCATTCAGGGGGGTACCTTGGTACTATTGCAGGAATAATGTAATAAGGGGGGGAATGTTAGCATTAGTTACTACATTGTTGATTCAGTTTGTAAGTTAGCGTTGGTTTTTAGTCAGTTCAGTTCATTGTAACTATAACTCATTATAACTATCACCCTCAAGATTTATATGCATTGTTTTGTATTTGCAATTCATCGAATGAATAATAAAGTGTTTTTACTCTTTCTCATAGTGCAATCCAAATATAGTGAACTGACAATGCATGCAAAAAATAAATGCATTACTTTGGCCAAAATTTCAATATCAATAACGTTCATAATGAACGTGGTCAATGTGTTCACCCACCCCTACTCAACTTGGATACTATCATATTCTCGCAGTTTATCCTCACCAACTATGTTTACGTAGATAGTTTTATCATCTTCCCTGATAATAGTTTACTCGACTTAGATAAGTCCATATGACATAACTAATCATGTAACGCCCCGCCTTGAACACCTTAGAGAAATACACATTTATGCTACATGAACACAGAATTTTTTTTTTTTTTAAATGATTTAAGATAACAAGTAATGTTAACATAACTAATTACGACATATTCTCTAAGAATCCAAGGTTGCATTACTTTACAAACCAACTAACATAATTTAACATTCATCAGTAACTGATTCGAATCCAATGCACAATAACTTATTCATATTCATTACACGTCGACAAATAATGTAATACAATCTACATAATTTAATACATAACTGAAATGCTTTCCTTACTCATAAGTACATCATTACATTGCCATTTTCAGACAACATCAGAATCACATACATTATGATTAATCTGTACACAAATCTGGTACAAGATTATATACATACATCTTCATCAACTGGTACAAGTACAATTATTTGGGATAAATCTTTTTTGCATATGAACTTGACAAGGAATAACCAATGGATAATAAAGCTCTTCCACCCGACCATGTGGAACCCTAAGGTCCACCCCCCGAGCTAGGAGTTAACATGAGGTCCCAAACAATAACAGTGAGGTAGACAAGACTAAACATGAACAAAGGACGACCAAACGCCAATACTACACATGGCAATAACAACACAACACAACTTAACTGAACTTCCAGAGGCAACACATAACGAATGGGGAGAGTACAACTAGGGAATGCTAGGCTACAGTAGGGAGGAGTGTCATCACATGGCTTGTCATGGGTTGTCCTGGTAAGCCTTCCTAGGCCCCGGCCCCCTTATCTTCGGTTGTCCTGGTAGCCTCTCCCAACTCCCGGCCCCCATACAACGCTCATGCGGAATCAACATACCTTTCATGAGGACAAGGTAGTTGATCTTGCCATTCCAGGCCTTCTCATCTCATCTCAAGCCTAAACAAGCACTTGAGCCATGAGTGAGGCATCCACTTATCTTGTTTAGTGTGCTTAACTACCCAACCCCCTAATTCATTAGTTAGGTTATCACTGAGTTATCAAACTCCCACACGGGTTGTCCTAGACGCCACTTTGGGCTCTGGGCCCCATTGAGAGCCACTCCCCTACCTGCATCTAGAAGACCCTACTCAACAAACATAGCAAACATCATCATGACGACGATGATACATGAACCATGCAAGGCATTAACCATCTTGCATAACCATTATTCTGATATGAACATATATATGTAATAATGCAAGGCATTCACCATCTTGCATATCAACTTAATTACAAGGACCTACTCATAACACATTTTCCATGGCTTCCAATGTTCAGTAACTCATCAGAAAAATACTTCTTCATGAATACCGATGCCTCCCCATTGTCTAATCCAACACAACATCCCAAACAAACAAATAAATCACAACATTCACGAAGAGCCTTTCCACACATCATGATGCATTTAGAATATTTACATTCTTTCACAACATCATAACCAATTTCCTTATACATGACAAAAGGCGACATGACTTCAATAACTCAGGACACTTATCAACACATTACATGAAGTCGGAACACAACAACCTTGGCCTCTGGAAATGAACCCTTGACAACTTACACCTTGACCATTTCATACAATTTCAATTCACACTAACTAATTATCTAATACCTTTAAATCAAATTTCCAATACAATAATTATATACCTAATCCTTAACCCATTATCTTAACAAAATGAAGAAACCATATTAAAACCAATGTCAATCTAAATTAAATTTCATTAACCATAATATGTAATCACAATGATTTTCTTTTAATCAAATAAATAATGACAACATTATTCTAAATCCCCAATTTATTTGGTTTTTATACAATCAACTATATTTTTGAAATAATAATAATAATAATAATAATAATAATAATAATAATAATAATATATCAACTAATTATCTAATTCAATTCCTCTTCAAAATATAAATATATCAATGATCTGAACAATTACCATCCTAGTTTATAACTATTTTTCGCAACCAATAGTAAGTTCCTTCTGTATCAAGATCCTAAACTAGAATCCAAGCAATAATGATCAAATCAATTCTTTAAAATAACTTCAAAAACATTCATCAATTGATTCATCACCAATAAATATTTAAATTAAACAAATCCATCTATTAAAACAGCTCATTAGATTATACAAATCATTCTATAATATAAAAACTCAAAACACAAAAATAATTGAAGTACCCTATATCATTTCTCCATAGTTCCCTAGTACTCATGCACTCGGTTATCTTATCCTCCAAAGATTTCTAAATTTTCAAGGTTATAAGAAATTGAACTTATAGTGAATGCTATACTTATAGCTAGACTTAAAAGGATTATGAATCAATTATACGGCTGAAGCATCAAAAGTATTATTGCACTAATCAAGAACATTATGAATTAATTATTCATTACTCCCAAATCATGTTGCTCACTAAATCCTCGATATACCCTTTTCTTTGAGTTGGCTCTAGAAAGCAATAATACAAAATGTTTATTTACAACAAATTATCCTACCATAAAACCTAATCGTTCCTACAATGGAATTGCAAATAACATTATTATAAAATTAGGTATTTGGCCATCATCTTTCCGTTTTGAATTAATAATAATAATAGAAACAATAATTATTATTATTATTATTGTAATAATAACAATAATGATAATAATAATAATTATAATTATAATAATGATACTAATAATAACATTGATATTAATAGTATTACTGTTAATATACCAAGGTCATTGAACACTATATATATACACATGCATTTAAACACATTGTAAGGAAAATAAACATTCCTTAGGGTTAATCTAAGCCAATCAAATGAAATGCATACAAGAAAGCACAACTAACCTAGATTAACAATGACGGGTTTCTGTAGACTAGAATTGAAACGATAAATCTTAATGCACGGAAAGTAAATAAGAAAACTCTGTTTCTGCCTCCATAATGTGACTTCTTCTCAGTGAAGTGCATCAGATTCTACGCAGTTATTATGCATACTGACAAAATACATTCTACCTATCAAGATGGTTGTAGATTAGTCTTAAACCTATAGACTGCATTTGCTTAAAAGTTTTATAAAGTCCCTTGCCAATGAACCCAATTTGCATATTATGCAAGCTTAGCGGGCCCATAAAGCTCATTACAATCAAAGCACTTAAAAGAGACTTAGGCAAGTATCAAAACAATACAAAACTCTTAAAAGAGATTAAGTAAATATCAAAGTAACACAATACTCTAACCTTTAAGACAGAACAATCCAATAGAGTCCAAGCATTTAAGAGCTGCCATGTCTGTCATAATTGACACTAATAAATATGCTCAAAATGTCTGAAGTTTATGCATAACTGAATAATATACTACTGGTGCAAGATAGCGAATAACAAAGATTCCCCTTACCTTTTTGAGTATGACCCTTATTTACGATGTCTAGATAATATAAATTTTTAAGGCTAGATGTTGCCAAGTTCCAACTCATTGGAAAGCTTTAGCCACAAAGAAAGTTTATGTCCAAGATCAAAATAAAAAGTCTTAAAAATGGCTGTGGCATTTGTTACTAGATCTGGTTGGCTACAAAAACCCAACAGGTTTAAAAATGCCTATCAAAAAGATTAACTATGGTTGCAATGTTAGCCATGTTTATTAGCTAACTGAATGTTATTACAATTAGTTTTTTTTTTTTTTAAAGCCATTAATACAATATTTAATCCATGATTTCTATAATTATTATTAGAATTGTAAACTCACTGGAGAACTGCAGGAGTGCTCAATGCTTACCAGTGTCAAAAGAGATCTGTAGAAGCACCCCATGCCAAATGACACTAAGAAGGTTTTTTGCTGCCTGGTCCAATCCTCTATCAGAGAACTGAATGTGTTGGAAAACTACCTAGTATGTTCGCTATGATCGACAGAATCCTATTGGTCAAGTGTCTAGACTCTAAAGTATATTAAGAACATCATTTTCTAATATAAATATCGATTACACAATCTAAATCACAATATGAATGTCCACATTTGTAACGCCATGGAGTACTGTTGTAACTCAACAATCTAATCTGTTATTTGGAACAAGAATATCAGGGTTTGATTGCGCAGAAATGAATCGTTTCTGATTGCTTTAATGTCTTTGTTGTTTATTGGAGATAGAAAAAAACTTTCAAAAATGGTCTATCAGTTAAGAATGTCAAATGCCAATCCGATGCCTTAGTTGCTAGGTTTCACGGCACTCCAGAGGTGTTCCACACAGCATGGAAAAGATATTACATATCCAGTTGCTGGCACTAAAACAGTAAGAAGGTTACAGTGTGGAGATAAACCTATTGTCAGATGTATGAATGTTTAGTGGCTAAGGGAGAAAGAGAATTGCGATTACATACACCTGATGCCATGTAGAAATCTACTGCAGGTAATTACGACTAAGAGTATATGTTAATTACCAAGAATTCATTGTTATACCTTTGAAGGAGGACCAATTACTATACGGATTTGTGGCGATCTCACCTTGAAGAAAACACTTTTTAGTTTAAGATTCTGATGGGAGGTGAGAAGACTACAAGGGTTCTATGTATCTGCTACAAACCAACGACCCACAAATCAATTCCATCCATTGGAGGTGAACAATTGCAGAAGCGATAGAATGTTTAGGCAAATGGAGTGGAAGGGAGCCAAATAAATGACAAAATTCTTTGAGCCGAAAATGATTTGTAAACCCTATAAGTTGCACTGTTTAAACGTAGACAAAGCAGCTTACAGAAATGAGCAACCGAGTTCAAGATTTGGTGGGGAAAACTCATAATACAAACTGATTGCAGGTTAAGGTATATCATAAAGCAGATATTTAACCAACAAACTGTTTGGAATGAAATAAACAACAACAACATTTACAGATTTAGGATAAGATTCAGAGATTAGGCATTCGGTGGAACCTGGCTGTGATGTCGATTCGACAATACCATTCCAACTGCTGCAGTCCAAGCTTTTCCTTGTCTTCTTTCCTGCTCTTCCACCTGTAATTCCCCCCCCTTTGCTTCTACAAGCTTCTCTTTTATAACACAGTCCCTTCCTTCTTCCAAGGAACTCGGCACGTGATCCCGTGCATCTCCCTTCTAAAAATATATTTTTATTGAATTTAATAATCCCAAGAGGTTACTCTTTTTAAATATTAACACACAATTCTGACAACATTTAATTACTTTATAGCCAACCAACCATATTGTATTTAATAAAGTTATAACATTACAACAATCTATAATTGTACAACTATATATTAATTTATTTTATTAATTTAGTTGTAAATGACTAATTACAACATAACTTACAAGTATTTTATTTATTTAAATATTTATGGCAAATAATATTATATTAAATAATACAAAATTTCTTACAATCTTTATTTAACAACTATACTTCTAATAAAATAATAATTTATTTACAACAATAATTAACAACTATCGACATTATACTCAATATTATCTTTTATAAATATATTTAATTATCAACGTTATAATTTTCGTAATATGATTCTAATTAAAGCACAACGACACCTTACACACTTAGACACTTTCTAACCTAGTTAGACTCCAAGGTGCAATATTACCTGTCTACAAGTCATGATCGAATGACAGACAATGACCAAAAGGATAAACTGACAACCAAACCACACTGACATGGGACCTCACGTTAACTCCAAACAACTAATCCATTGGCAAAGGCACGCTCAGACCTGGTACATCAGGTGGAGTCGGTGCCTAGTACCTGCATTCCTGCAACAACACACGGTTAAACATAACAAGATATATATATCCACATGTAGTCCTATAGTGAATGGAAATTGCAGTGGGGTAGGGTACTCGAGAGCGAGTAATATGACGCTATTCCATTCACGTTTATGAATAAACAATTAACTATGTTGAACAAGGTATCTGATTACTAGTCATCAATATAAAATGATCAACTATCTCTCAATCCCATACAGTGAATAACATCAAAGCATCTATAACATCTAGTTCATTTATCAAATTCTAAAGCATAAAATAATAGAATCAACAATTGTTACTATACTAATTAGGTCCATAATGAAGTTACAAGATAACAAGACATCCATCATCTACGGTCTAAGACACTATCATAAAGTCTAAGCAGAGATCAATCTGATGGATGACAAGATGAGGGGCACTACATCCTCCCCCCTAGGATCAGGCTTACTCCTGGAAGCTTGCGAACAAATATGGATATAGCTCTCGCATTCGGGATGCATCTTTCCAGGTAGCTGAAATCTCATCACTACACGATGGGTATCCAACCCATCCATCCCCAACATTATGTCATAGGATCCTAGTGGTATAATGTGAAGATCCGCCATGGTAGATAAGGGACCTATCCTCAACTCGCAACCATACACAAGCGAGTCTACTGTTACCCTAGATCCAGAGGCTAATTCCACTTGCCACTTAACATTTTTAGGTTGCTGGGCGAGAACTACGAATGAATATGTTCTTCAGAGTTTAAACAACTAGTATAGCTTGATGGGCTAATATAAATCCCAGAGTACCCAGTGTTAGAAACTTGGCTCTGATACCAGATGTAACGCCCCGCCTTGAACACCTTAGAGAAATACACATTTATGCTACATGAACACAGAATTTTTTTTTTTTTTTAAAAAATGATTTAAGATAACAAGTAATGTTAACATAACTAATTACGACATATTCTCTAAGAATCCAAGGCTGCATTACTTTACAAACCAACTAACATAATTTAACATTCATCAGTAACTGATTCAAATCCAATGCACAATAACTTATTCATATTCATTGCACATCGACAAATAATGTAATACAATCTACATAATTAAATACATAACTGAAATGCTTTCCTTACTCATAAGTACATCATTACATTGCCATTTTCAGACAACATCAGAATCACATACATTATGATTAATCTGTACACAAATCTGGTACAAGATTATACACATACATCTTCATCAACTGGTACAAGTACAATTATCTGGAATAAATCTTTTCTGCATATGAACTTGACAAGGAATAACCAATGGATAATAAAGCTCTTCCACCCGACAATGTGGAACCCTAAGGTCCACCCCCTGAGCTAGGAGTTAACATGAGGTCCCAAACAATAACAGTGAGGTAGACAAGACTAAACATGAACAAAGGACGACCAAACGCCAATACTACACATGGCAATAACAACACAACACAACTTAACTAAACTTCCAGAGGCAACACATAACGAATGGGGAGAGTACAACTAGGAAATGCTAGGCTACAGTAGGGAGGAGTGTCATCACATGGCTTGTCATGGGTTGTCCTGGTAAGCCTTCCTAGGCCCCGGCCCCCTTATCTTGGGTTGTCCTGGTAGCCTCTCCCGACTCCCGGCCCCCATACAACGCTCATGCAGAATCAACATACATTTCATGAGGACAAGGTAGTTGATCTTGCCATTCCAGGCCTTCTCATCTCATCTCAAGCCTAAACAAGCACTTGAGCCATGAGTGAGGCATCCACTTATCTTGTTTAGTGTGCTTAACTACCCAACCCCCTAATTCATTATTTAGGTTATCATTGAGTTATCAAACTCCCACACGGGTTGTCCTGGACGCCACTTTGGGCTCCGGCCCCCATTGAGAGCCACTCCCCTACCTGCATCTAGAAGACCCTACTCAACAAACATAGCAAACATCATCATGACGACGATGATACATGAACCATGCAAGGCATTAACCATCTTGCATAACCATTATTCTGATATGAACATATATATGTAATAATGCAAGGCATTCACCATCTTGCATATCAACTTAATTACAAGGACCTACTCATAACACATTTTCCATGGCTTCCAATGAAGTAACTCATCAGAAAAATACTTCTTCATGGATACCGATGCCTCCCCATTGTCTAATCCAACACAACATCCCAAACAAACAAATAAATCACAACATTCACGAAGAGCCTTTCCACACATCTTGATGCATTTAGAATATTTACATTCTTTCACAACATCATAACCAATTTCCTTATACATGACAAAAGGCGACATGACTTCAATAACTCAGGACACTTATCAACACATTACATGAAGTCGGAACACAACAACCTAGGCCTCTGGAAATGAACCCTTGACAACTTACACTTTGACCATTTCATACAATTTCAATTCACACTAACTAATTATCTAATACCTTTAAATCAAATTTCCAATACAATAATTATATACCTAATCCTTAACCCATTATCTTAACAAAATGAAGAAACCATATTAAAACCAATGTCAATCTAAATTAAATTTCATTAACCATAATATATAATCACAATGATTTTCTTTTAATCAAATAAATAATGACAACATTATTCTAAATCCCCAATTTATTTGGCTTTTAAACAATCAACTATATTTTTGAAATAATAATAATAATAATAATAATAATATATCAACTAATTATCTAATTCAATTCCTCTTCAAAATATAAATATATCAATGATCTGAACAATTACCATCCTAGTGTATAAATATTTTTCGCAACCAATAGTAAGTTCCTTCTGTATCAAGATCCTAAACCAGAATCCAAGCAATAATGATCAAATCAATTCTTTAAAATAACTTCAAAAACATTCATCAATTGATTCATCACCAATAAATATTTAAATTAAACAAATCCATCTATTAAAACAGCTCATTAGATTATACAAATCCTTCTATAATATAAAAACTCAAAACACAAAAATAATTGAAGTACCCTATATCATTTCTCCATAGTTCCCTAGTACTCATGCACTCGGTTATCTTATCCTCCAAAGATTTCTAAAGTTTCAAGGTTATAAGAAATTGAACTTATAGTGAATGCTATACTTATAGCTAGACTTAAAAGGATTATGAATCAATTATACGGCTGAAGCATCAAAAGTATTATTGCACTAATCAAGAACATTATGAATTAATTATTCATTACTCCCAAATCATGTTGCTCACTAAATCCTCGATATACCCTTTTCTTTGAGTTGGCTCTAGAAAGCAATAATACAAAATGTTTATTTACAACAAATTATCCTACCATAAAACCTAATCGTTCCTACAATGGAATTGCAAATAACATTATTATAAAATTAGGTATTTGGCCATCATCTTTTTGTTTTGAATTAATAATAATAATAATAGAAACAATAATTATTATTATTATTATTGTAATAATAACAATAATGATAATAATAATAATTATAATTATAATAATGATACTAATAATAACATTGATATTGATAGTATTACTGTTAATATACCAAGGTCATCGAACACTATATATATACACATGCATTCAAACACATTGTAAGGAAAATAAACATTCCTTAGGGTTAATCTAAGCCAATCAAATGAAATGCATACAAGAAAGCACAACTAACCTAGATTAACAATGACGGGTTTCTGCAGACTAGAATTGAAATGATAAATCTTAATGCACGGAAAGTAAATAAGAAAACTCTATTTCTGCCTCCATAATGTGACTTCTTCTCAGTGAAGTGCATCAAATTCTGCACAGTTATTACGCATACTGACAAAATACATTCTACCTATCAAGATGGTTGTAGATTAGTCTTAAACCTATAGACTACATTTGTTTAAAAGTTTTATAAAGTCCCTTGCCAATGAACCCAATTTGCATATTATGCAAGCTTAGCGGGCCCATAAAGCTCATTACAATCAAAGCACTTAGAAGAGACTTAGGTAAGTATCAAAACAATACAAAACTCTTAAAAGAGATTAAGTAAATATCAAAGTAACACAATACTCTAACCTTTAAGACAAAACAATCCAATAGAGTCCATGCATTTAAGAGCTGCCATGTCTGTCATAATTGACACTAATAAATATGCTCAAAATGTCTCAAGTTTATGTATAACTGAATAATATACTATTGGTGCGAGATAGTGAATAACAAAGATTCCCCTTACCTTTTTGAGTATGACCCTTATTTACGATGTCTGGATAATATAAATTTTTAAGGCTAGATGTTGCCAAGTTCCAACTCATTGGAAAGCTTTAGCCACAAAGAAAGTTTATGTCCAAGATCAAAATAAAAAGTCTTAAAAATGGCTGTGGCATTTGTTACTAGATCTGGTTGGCTACAAAAACCCAACAGGTTTAAAAATGCCTATCAAAAACATTAACTATGGTTGCAATGTTAGCCATGTTTATTAGCTAACTGAATGTTATTACAATTAGTTTTTTTTTTTTTAAAGCCATTAATACAATATTTAATCCATGATTTCTATAATTATTATTAGAATTGTAAACTCACTAGAGAACTGCAGGAGTGCTCAATGCTTACCAGTGTCAAAAGAGATCTGTAGAAGCACCCCATGCCAAATGACACTAAGAAGGTTTTTTGCTGCCTAGTCCAATCCTCTATCAGAGAACTGAATGTGTTGGAAAACTACCTAGTATGTTTGCTATGATCGACAGAATCCTATTGGTCGAGCGTCTAGACTCTAAAGTATATTAAGAACATCATTTTCTAATATAAATATCGATTACACAATCTAAATCACAATATGAATGTCCACATTTGTAACGCCGTGGAGTACTGTTGTAACTCAGCAATCTAATCTGTTATTTGGAACAAGAATATCAGGGTTTGATTGCACAGAAATGAATCGTTTCTGATTGCTTTAATGTCTTTGTTGTTTATTGAAGATAAAAAAAAATTTCAAAAATGGTCTATCAGTTAAGAATGTCAAATGCCAATCCGATGCCTTAATTGCTAGGTTTCACGGCACTCCAGAGGTGTTCCACACAGCATGGAAAAGATATTACATATCCAGTCGCTGGCACTAAAACAGTAAGAAGTTTGCAGTGTGGAGATAAACCTATTGTCAGATGTATGAATGTTTAGTGGCTAAGGGAGAAAGAGAATTGCGATTACATACACCTGATGCCATGTAGAAATCTACTGCAGGTAATTACGACTAAGAGTATATGTTAATTACCAAGAATTCATTGTTATACCTTTGAAGGAGGACCAATTACTATACAGATCTGTGGTGATCTCACCTTGAAGAAAACACTTTTTAGTTTAAGATTCTGATGGGAGGTGAGAAGACTACAAGGGTTCTATGTATCTGCTACAAACCAACGACCCACAAATCAATTCCGTCCATTGGAGGTGAACAACTGCAGAAGCGATAGAATGTTCAGGCAAATGGAGTGGAAGGGAGCCAAATAAATGACGAAATTCTTTGAGCCAAAAATGATTTGTAAACACTATAAGTTGCACTGTTTAAACATAGACAAAGCAGCTTACAGAAATGAGCAACCGGGTTCAAGATTTGGTGTGGAAAACTCAGAATACAAACTGATTGCAGGTTAAGGTATATCATAAAGTGGATATTTAACCAACAAACCATTTGGAATGAAATAAACAACAACAACATTTACAGATTCAGGATAAGATTCAGAGATTAGGCATTCGGTGGAACCTGGCTGTGATGTCGATTCGATAATACCGTTCCAACTGCTGCAGTCCAAGCTTTTCCTTGTCTTCTTTCCTGCTCTTCCACTTGCAATTCCCCCCCCTTTGCTTCTACAAGCTTCTCTTTTATAACACAATCCCTTCCTTCTTCCAAGGAACTCGGCACGTGATCCCGTGCATCTCCCTTCTAAAAATATATTTTTATTGAATTTAATAATCCCAAGAGGTTACTCTTTTTAAATATTAACACACAATTCTGACAACATTTAATTACTTTATAGCCAACCAACCATATTGTATTTAATAAAGTTATAACATTACAACAATCTATAATTGTACAACTATATATTAATTTATTTTATTAATTTAGTTGTAAATCACTAATTACAACATAACTTACAACTATTTTATTTATTTAAATACTTATGGCAAATAATATTATATTAAATAATACAAAATTTCTTACAATCGTTATTTAACAACTATACTTCTAATAAAATAATAATTTATTTACAACAATAATTAACAACTATCGACATTATACTCAATATTATCTTTTATAAATATATTTAATTATCAACATTATAATTTTCGTAATATGATTCTAATTAAAGCACGACACCTTACACACTTAGACACTTTCTAACCTAGTTAGACTCCAAGGTGCAATATTACCTGTCTGCAAGTCATGATCGAATGACAGACAATGACCAAAAGGATAAACTGACAACCAGACCACACTGACATGGGACCTCACGTTAACTCCAAACAACTAATCCATTGGCGAAGGCACGCTCAGACCTGGTACATCAGGTGGAGTCGGTGCCTAGTACCTGCATTCCTGCAACAACGCACGGTTAAACATAACAAGATATATATATCCACATGCAGTCCTATAGTGAATGGAAATCGCAGTGGGGTAGGGTACTCAAGAGCGAGTAATATGACACTGTTCCATTCACGTTTATGAATAAACAATTAACTATGTTGAACAAGTTATCTGATTACTAGTCATCAACATAAAATGATCAACTATCTCTCAATCCCATATAGTGAATAACATCAAAGCATCTATAACATCTAGTTCATTTATCAAATTCTAAAGCATAAAATAATAAGAATCAACAATTGTTACTATACTGATTAGGTCCATAATGAAATAACAAGATAACAAGAGATCCATCATCTACGGTCTAAGACACTATCATAAAGTCTAAGCAGACATCAATCTGATGGACGACGAGATGAGGGGCACTACAAATCATATGATTTCATATTCGACTCTAAGGTTTTCATTACAACCTTGAATAGTCTAGCATATCAAAATAACCATATCTAATAACTTACAAGACTAAGGTTTATAATCGACCCTTAATTTAACTCAATCAAGTTTAAGATTAATATATTTTCTAGAATAGATATCTCCTCCTACAAAACAGAGTATGAGAACCTTCTACTTTCCTTAACGTGATATCTTTGACAATCACAATATATACTTATATATATTTCCATACAAGGTCATTTTCTAGTTAGACTTAGTCTACCCCATTGTAATGGTTTTCAAAAAATATTATAAACAAGAATGATAAAATAGATAATAAGGATTCTCCTATAGACCTTATTTCTACTACCAAAATATTACTAATTTTCTATCACTCGACGAGTTATACAATAGTTTCCAAAGATTACTAAGAATCTAAGTCTCTTATGGATAGAAATCATTTTGTCATAGACTAAACCAAGAATTGATTTAAAATAATAATATCACAGTTTAATGCTTACACCTTATTACTCATAACTAATAAGTTTACCTATCAAGTTTCATTTGCACTAATTTCATCGAAAGTCTATGAATGATTAACTCATAATCATATCATCGACATGCTACATGATGTAACTCATTCATTTAAGTGACTAGTTTACAAGGCACATAATATCTAAAACAACCTTCTTCAGGTATGTGGTTGTAAAGGTCATTTAATTCGTCATATGATGGTTTGACATGTCTAACAGTTTAAAAAAATAAGTATATGGTCGGCTCTGTGTACGATGATATAGAATTTGATAATATCAACAAGCATCAGCCTTTCCAGGCTTAATCGATGCTATCAAATTCCTGTAGATAATTTAACAGTTTACTATGGATGCTAATCAATGAATCATCACAACCAACTCAACTGGTGTGGGTGAATATGCATTGAATATTAAATCCTAAATGGCATAAACAAATGTTTACAACCAGTCATAAAGTGAATAACACAGAGGATCATTTGATATTTCAATGCTATCATCGCACATGAAGCAAGAAAGATACCTGGTGGCGTTTTAGATTAAAATAGGGTTGCAGAGACAATAAATCCAATCAATGCCTATAGGAGAACGATGTCTTAATTTCCTCTCTGAACTATTGTTTTCACCTTGCTCTTATTGCAATCTCCGCATTACAACTGACTATCTCCTGATCTCACAGTCATTACTTCCTAACACATCACTTGATTTCTATTGTGTTATTAACTCTTAATGAGTCATTCCTTTATGGACTTCAATACGACTCTTGATGAGTCGTGTGATTAATATTCTTCCACTCTTTTCAATTGGAAATATAATGAATACAAAGCAGTCCTCAAACTAATCCAGATAATTTGCAAAGTCTTACACATGTTAAAGGAAGACACATAATGTAGGGAGCTCATCGAGTGGGGTGTTAATACCATAGACTCCTCTTTGGAAGAGGCTAACATAACAATTAAAACACAGCTTGATCATTAATGATTGCTAAGTGATCTGATCCATCACTTGTTATAATGAAGGCATTGCTTCACATAAGCCTATAGATGCTCATAAGTGAGTAAGTATTAATAACAATTATGAGGTATTAACCTCAATCGATGCATATACATATTGGTTTTTATAATTATATATGGTTTATCATGACATCTATCCTATTTGATAGTTTATGTTTTTATCAATAAATAATATTAATAATAATAAGTCAAAGGCTTACGGATAATGTGAATGGGTCGAGCTTGTCTACCCTTCACAATCCTTCGTTAAATCATGTCAACTTGTCTTGATGAGATCATCATATCATGTTGAATGTCGACAATAAAATCTTATATAACTCAAGTATATTAACTGAAAACAATTTTGTGACAATGACGATGTAATATTTATGTTAATCATATATGGACACCGTCCTACTTAGACAACGTCATTTTCTTTACAAACGACAATGTCAACACACACACACAACTTGACTAGAAAAAATCAAAAGATATCGACTACCTATCAATTAGATTCAAAAGTATACTGACAAAACATGACTTACCTCTATTGATACTGGTTCACATTTTCTTTAAACACTCATACTCGTTTTGGCAAATAATCACTCGTAACCCAAGGTCTATATCTCTCTCCTCAAAAGATACTCTCTCTCTCTCTCTGAGAGTCATCCAAAACCTATAATCTTGTATAAGACTTGAAATCAACAAATTACAATCAGTGCATCATTATTCAAATAATAAACCAAATTCTCATAATGCAATTATTAAATTGATATAACATATTCATTTCCATAATTCCATAAATGCCATTCAATAAAATCTATGTCTTTCATTGATATTAATCTAAACATCAAAATAGATTTACTTATGTCCAAGTAAAAGTAAACAATATTAGCAAGATAAAAATTGGGGATGTAACATAAAGTCATTCTCTCTTTTCTCTATCTTTGAATCATTTGCATGAATATAGAGGGAAGGACATATAGAAAAAATAAGAAAGAGAGAGGTATAGAGATAGAGAGGGATAGAGACACATGCTACTAAAGTGTTAACACATGGTCTACAACATTAGTAGAGTTTCTCAAAGGGATCTTCACAAGTAAGTTTGTGTTGAGTCTAGATAAGGTGTATTCTTGCAAAGGCCTCTCCATGATCTAGGTGTCTCCATGTCTAATTGAGATGTTTTAGGGGATATTGTATGTGTCTCTGAAGTCACACTTGTTGAGTTATTGTCATTCTTGATTAGTTGGCTTTCAAAAGAATGTAAAACCTTCTCAGAGTCTTTGAGAGGAACTTTCACAATGACATATGATATTTCTCTAAGTAGTCATGGATTATTAAAGTATATATAGTTATGTGATTGTTTATTATGTCTTTAATTTCTATGTGAAATATTATGCACACTTCTTGTTCACTATTTCAAATTCACATGAATATATCTATCTTTTAGGTTGGTGATTATGTTTCCCAATGAATTTGGCACTAGTCACACAAGGCTAAATGATCAAATATTTTTGAAACATTTTCCTTTGTTCCTCCTTATAAATTAGTGTAGTTTCTAGGTTTTGCAAACTTTTACATGGTTTAGTAAATTATTATAACTTCTACTAAACCTTAAATTGAGATATTCTATCTGATAAACATTTGGAGAATTATGCCTATTGAAATTCAAGATTGCACATGAAGTAAGAAAAGCATAAGGGGATTCATCTAAGCGAATTTAAGTCAATTTTATATAATATTTTGTTGCATGTGTAACCCATTATTGGTTATCTATTATAAAAGAGCTCTTTTAGTTCTATATAATAGTAATCTAGTGTACCTTAAATTGAGATATTGTGTCTAATAAACCTTCAAAGAATTATGCCTATTAAAATTCAAGATTGCACATGAAGTAAGAAAAGCATAAGGGGATTCATTTAAGGGAATATAAGTCAATTTGATATAATATTTTGTTGCATGTGTAACCCATTGTTGGTTATCTATTATAAAAGAGATCATTTAGGTCTATATAATAGTAACCCTATATACCTTAAATTGAGAGATTGTGTAACTTATGGTCTCTTCCAATAGCCAAATACTTAAAATAAAGCTTGGCATGTTTTTCTTACTGATTGAAACCATATATAAGTTTTACATCTCTTTGGCTCCAAGGCCACCATCTAAGAATTTGTTTCATGAAAATCTATGAGTTACATAGATGGAGTAAGCTTCTCCTTTCATTTAGGCTTTAGCATATTAGCTAACCCATAGACAAAAAAAGAAAGATCATCCCTCCATCTAAAAATAGCCAACTACCATAATGCTCTCCAACTCTAAACAAATATTGAACTAAGATCACTAGATTCCCCACTCAAACAATTAAAATATGGACTATTAACAATTGCATGCTACTCTTTTAAATTAAAATGTCAATTGAATATTTTTTCCTCTTTTAAGTAGTAGTCAAATATTATTAGTTTCACATAATATTATCAAAGACTCTTTACTTTTAAAGGGATTATTAATTTGAACTTTATTATAGATTATTATTACTCGATTTTTTACTCTCCCAAACTTGTGGCACAAAAGTGTTAAAAAATATTTTTCAAAAATTTCAAAAAAAGAATAATATAATAATTAGAATAAAGAAGATCAAAGTTGGTTCACTCTCTTCCTAACTTTATTTAACTTATATTTTCCACCTTTATTAACTTAAATAATGAGGGTTTGAAATTGGCTAGCATGCCCCAAACAAGCTAGTATTTGCAATTTCAACAGAAAACTCCTAAAGGTATTTCAAATTTCACTATCATAGGAGGTGTCCTAAATGTGCATCTAAACTATTATAAATACTTGGCATACTCTCTTTCATCCATTGACATCAAAATCTCCATTTGTATACTTTTTAGGTCATGATAGTTTGATTATGTGGCAAATTTCCACTTCTCTCTTCCCTTCTACATTGGAAACATACATGATTTTATTTCAAGAAGGGCCAATATTCTTAGCTGTAATAAATTGTTATGGTAGTTAGTGGAAAGTACCCAAAAAACATCTAAAAACCATTATTCTCTTTTTAACACTAACACTTAAAAGAATTCTTTCATTTAAGAAATTAAATTCCACTACAAGGTTTTTTAGCTCAAGAATTTGCAATAGCAACTGGTAAGTTTTACTTGTATGTTATCAATTAAACACTTGTTACAGGGCTATGTGTGAGCATACACTATTTGCAAGTCTTTATAATAGCTAATTCGTTATCAGTGAAATACTTGTTTCAAGACTATGCGTGAACATACACTATTTGTAAGTCTTTTATAAGGCAAAAAAAGCACTACAATTTGAAATTAGATTGTTATCTTGTGATGTGAATTAATGGAGCCACATATTATTATTGGTACTGATGTTTGTGAAGAAAATCACAAGACTTGTAATTTTGACTTTAATTATCTATGGCATCCAAGTCTTATGGGAATTTATGTAGAAATTCCTTTGAGTGTCTACAAATATATATATCATCTCGTGTTTGTAATAAAACCAATATTACTATGTTGATAAGAATTGTAAGCTAAGAAATATTCATAATGAAGTCTATGGCCCAAAAAATTTCAATTGATTCCCTTTTCTCCTCCATGGCCTTTAGCTAAGACAAATTGATTTTGTAGGTTGATTTCTCTCCCCCCATCTGACAATTGAATTCATTGCAACAATTTTTAGGTTATTATTAAATACCCATTGTTTAGTGCTAGTGGATGGATTCTCTAGTAAACATGCATTGTTGAATGGTATTGTGTAATTTGCAAATGCCCAATCTATTGTCTATTTCTATTCTCTTTCTTGATGCAAAATTTTGATGCCACAAATCTAAAATTTGAGCCCAGCTGAAATTGAAGCAAACATATTTTAGTTTTTGTGCTAGAAAGATAAAGAAATGATGCAAATACCTTTTAAAAAAACAAAAGATTATGTTTGCGCTCCCCTTCAGCTCACCTCAAATCTTGCAATTTGATATGCTCGCCTAAGTTAATTGCTTTCAACTATTTTCCCTTTCCTTTGAAATAAAAATAAAAAAAATCCCCAAGTATCCATTTTCCCTTTTCCTTTGAAAAACAAAAAAAATTAAAAAATCCCTGAGTATCCGGTGTTGATGTTTTTAGCGTCAGTCGGATCCTTCTACATGCCGACCATTAACATTGCAATGAGGCCGACCACTTGTGAAAGGGTGCGTCCTCACATATGCATATATATATACAAGGTCTTTGCTCTCTCAAAACATGACATTAAAATTACAAGTTTAATTCAGAAAGCAGAGCAGATTTCTAAGGCAGAGCAGACTTCTAAAGCAAAGCAAACTTCTAAAGCAGAGCAGATTTCTAAGGCAGAGCAGACTTCTAAAGCAGAGCAGATTTCTAAGGAGCAGATCAAGTTATTTCTCAAGTGTGGACTTATTCATTGTGCTTCAAGAAGTGAAGCCATACCTGCAGGCCTTGGATTTGGCCATTGTAAAGTAGATTGCTGTTCTTATCATTCAATATATAAGAGATATATTGTTGTTGGGTTTTTCCCCTCAAGTTGGAGGGTTTTCCCAGGGTATCTTGTTGTGTTCATTGTTCATTGTGTTGCATTTTCTGATTGTTTTAAATCTGATTATAAAACTAACATGGTATTAGAGCGGGTTTGAAGAAGATCATGATCAGATTTGTCATTGCAGCAATACTCTCTATTATCCCTATTTTTAGTCAAGATGGTGAACGGTCTTAAAATTGAGGATAGACTTGAAGGAGCATCCAACTTCACAACATGGAGGTTTAGAATCATGCTCACCTTGGAAGAAAATGACTTGGCTGAGTTTGTGAAAACCAAAGTTCCCGAACTTTCGGAGGAAGAAGAGAAGTTGCAGTGGAAAAAGAAAGACATCAAGGCAGAGAAGATATTGGTTGACTCCATTAAAGTTCATATTGTTCCGATCGTCTCCAAGTTCAAGACGGCAAGGGACATGTTTAAAACCTTGGAGGAGATGTACGAAATCAACAACACTAGCCGGGCTCTTGCACTGAAGCAACAACTACATCATGTGAAAATGTTGAAAGGAGAAACGTTTATTTTTTACTTCATGAGGATTTCGGAATTGAGAAATCAGTGCTCTTCAATTAATCATGGTGGCGATGGACCTGTTTTCTGCATGGCTTCTCCTTATTTTGGTTATCTCGACTCGTACAAAGGAGATGGAGTTTGTTGTGGGAGTTTATGAAGTTGCAACCTCTGTCATCATCATGTATAATTGGTGTGTTGACAAGAACAGCCACAAGCCTAGCTCATTGGTATACCAACAACTCAATAAAGAGATAAGTATTTCTCCTTGTTGTTTTTGCCCTTGAAATCACTCTTATCTAGGTCAGAGATCTGAAATGTCGATGGTGATTAGTTGGTCACATCTCAATATCATTCTCTAATGCATGAATTGTGATAGAGCCTCGACTCTTTAAGAGGGTTGGTTCTACATGCTAAATGCATTTAAGAAATCTGTAGTTTTGCAGATTGTGTTTTGTTGTGGTGAGTTTAGCACTCTCGAAAGGAGTAAAACATGGAAGAAAGAGTTATGTATCAGATTTCAATAAAGATAAGTTTCTTTATCCCTTCATTTTTTGATATTTGCTACATATTTCACTTATAGGTTGATTTCATTATTCGTGTTTTAATATTGTTCATAAATTCTTATGTATTCATCCTATAACTTGAGATAGTAAACCATGTATGATTCTAGCCTTGATATTTCTTTGAATAGTTACAAACTGTTAGTAATCTCTCTCTAAAATGCTCCCAGGATCGATCGAGGAGCATGAAAGTAATGAGAGATTGCACTAGGAGGAAGAGCTTCAAGCATCTTGTGAGGAAGTTATGCCGACCAAAGAAATGATCAAGCATGGAGTCACAACTTGCAGCTATGGGACTGAGTTAGTGGCTAGAGGGAGTTCACTTTCAGAAGTCTTCTTTGCAATCTCTGAGGTAGGGGTCAAGAGGGAGTTCTATGACTCACTGAGAAGAAGTGAAGGTTGCAGCATTGCAAGGTTGATGATAAATGTCCTTGGAAGACCTCTTTGAATGCTGAGAACAGAATTGCACAAGATAATCTATCCGGATTTGATTGATAGCTCCACAAACCTATTCAAAATAGAGTGATCTAGGTTGGGGTCGAGGAGGACAATCTTGAACTCTCTACAATATCAGAGATGTGCTCTAGAAAATTTTCTCTAAGGCAAGCATTGCAACCAATCTTGGACAAAGAGGTCATAAGGTTGATGCAAGTACTAAAAGAGTCAGAGGATGCCTACTAAACCTGAAGAAGATGGCAATCTAGTTGATCTTGGTTCCTTATGGTGATTTATTTCTTACTGGAAAAGATCACCTCATTATCAAATGTAAGGAGTTAGCTTCTGAATTGGAAATGAAGGATCTTGGTTACATGCACTACTTCCTTGGTTTAGAAGTATGGCAGAAGCTTGATGAGATCATTCTAAGTCAAGGGAAGTATACCATTGATATTCTAAAGAGATTTGGTATAATGGATTGCAAATCCATGTCTACACCTATGGAAACTAATTTTTTAGAATTTAAAAGAGGCTGCAGCTAGTTCAGATCTGGTGGATCCTACTATGTACAGGTAGTTGATTGGATCATTGATGTATCTAGTCAATACTAGACCAGATATTTGCTATGCAGTGAGTGCACTTAGTCAGTTCATATGTGAACCAAGACAAGTACATCTAGTTGCAGTGAAGCATATCCTAAGATACCTGCATGGCACAGTTGGGTATGGCTTGAGATATTCTTCTGGTATAGACTTGAAGCTGCATGGATATACAGATTCTGATTGGACAGGGTGTGTCACTGATCGGAAGAGCACCTCTGGATGTTGCTTCAGTTTGGGGTCCACTATGATATCCTGGTGTAGCAAGAAGCAGTCTTTAGTGGCACTAAGCTCAGTAGAGACTGAGTATATTGCAGCTTGTGTGGTAGCTAGAGAAGAAGTGTGGCTTCAGAAGCTTCTTAAAAGATTGTTTGGACAATCGTTGGAGCCGACTATCATTCATTATGGTAATCTAAGCTGTGTGAAGCTTTCTGTCAATCTAGTGTTTCATGACAGAACTAAACATGTGGAGATCAAATTCCACTATTTCAGAGATATGGTAGTACATCAGCATTGATGAGCAGATGGCAGACATTCTCACCAAGCCTCTTGCCAAAGTAAAGTTTGTGCATTTTTGAGACAAGCTTGGAGTTGTGGAGAATGAAGCCCTTGCTAAGAGGGAGTATCAGTATCAGTGACTTCTTGAGATGTACTTTAATGCATTTCTCTATGAGAGAGATTTGAGGTGCAAGCCCTTGTTAATGCATTTCTCTTTGTGAGAGGGATTTGAGGTGCAAGCCCTTGATAACGAGTTCTTCTCTGTGAGAGAAGTTCGAGGTGAAATCCCTTGATAACGAGTTCTTCTCTGTGAGAGAAGTTCGAGGTGAAATCCCTTGATAACGAGTTCTTCTCTGTGAGAAGTTCGAGGTGAAATCCCTTGATAAAGAGTTCTTCTCTGTGAGAGAAGTTTGAGGTGAAATCCCTTGATAATGAGTTCTTCTCTGTGAGAGAAGTTCGAGGTGAAATCCCTTGATTCCACCCTCTGGGAAAGCCATAGTGAATGTCATCCATTGTGGTTGACATCATGATGATGTGATATGTCTCATGCAGCTGGAAGTATCCTCCCTAGCTAAGAGGGAGTGTTGATGTTTTTAGCGTCAGTCGGATCCTTCTACATGCCGACCATTAACATTGCAATGAGGCCGACCACTTGTGAAAGGGTGCGTCCTCACATATGCATATATATATACAAGGTCTTTGCTCTCTCAAAACATGACATTAAAATTACAAGTTTAATTCAGAAAGCAGAGCAGATTTCTAAGGCAGAGCAGACTTCTAAAGCAAAGCAAACTTCTAAAGCAGAGCAGATTTCTAAGGCAGAGTAGACTTCTAAAGCAGAGCAGATTTCTAAGGAGCAGATCAAGTTATTTCTCAAGTGTGGACTTATTCATTGTGCTTCAAGAAGTGAAGCCATACCTGCAGGCCTTGGATTTGGCCATTGTAAAGTAGATTGCTGTTCTTATCATTCAATATATAAGAGATATATTGTTGTTGGGTTTTTCCCCTCAAGTTGGAGGGTTTTCCCAGGGTATCTTGTTGTGTTCATTGTTCATTGTGTTGCATTTTCTGATTGTTTTAAATCTGATTATAAAACTAACATCCGGTGGGTGACATTTAAACAACATGAGACTTTTTCTAACATGATTTTTCCTCAGCATGAAAACAACCCATAAGTTTAGAAAATTTTGCAGCGTGAATTTTAAACAATTTTTGGCCAACATACACGAATATCACACCGCCGGGTACTGCACGTATATTTAAAGCCTTCCAGTTTTGACTGCAAACGAATGGGAAACAGAACCGGGAAAGTGAGTTCTGATGACGGGAAAAAGAACGGCCAGATCTGATTCAATCATCTTGCAAGCATAACAAGTAACTGATACCATCAATCCACGAAGTCAGCCCTCCACTTCACAAGATCTGATTCAATCGTCTTGCAAGCATAACAAATAACTGATACCATCAATCCATGAAGTCAGCCCTCCACTTCACAAAGGGAACGCCTTCGGCATAAATATGTATTAACATGAAACTATTAAAAAGTAACATATAAGTATATAATATTTACTATTAGCATGAAACTATTAAAAAGTAACATATAAGAACATAATATTTACTACACTTTTCAAAGTAAAAACAAAATAAAATAATTACACAAATAATGAATGGTGTCTTTTTCTATAATTAAAACAATAATAAATAAATAAACTAAACAATGTAGATAAAATAAAATAATTCTTAAATAAAAATAAAAATTTATAGTAGCAAATTAAATAAAATAGTTCTAAAGTAAAATAAAATAAATGTTATGTAAATAAAATGACTTTAAGATATCTATACATTTATTTAGAAATTGAGAGATATCAAGTATACATATCTTAAATAGATCTATATAAAAAAGCATCCAAGATATCAAGTGTAGATATCTTAAATACATCTATTAAAAAAGGTTGAGCTATTTTATTTACTTAAGAGTTATTTTATTTTACTTTACAGCGATTAAAGAATTATTTTAATTTGTTTATATTATCTACTTTATTTTTATTTGAAAGTTATTTTTATTTACTTAAGAGTTATTTTTATTTTATTTTAGTGTTATTTAAGAATTGTTTTATTTTATTTACATTGTTTAAGGTAAAAAGAAGTTTTAGAAGGGCCTCACCCTTTTACAACTGATAGCCCAAAGGAAGATTTGAAACATGTCCCAGAGGTATGAGACTTAGAAAAAGAAACAACATACCATGGACAACAACAAGAAAGTACATAATAGAACAAACTCCAAAACCACAAGGAAGAACCCAAATAGAGCCCCCAACAAGGTCAACACCCTAGATAATGCCATACTTTGTTTACTTATATGTTACTTTTAAAAACTTTTACACTCTCTCTTTCTCTATACACACACAAGCAATTGGACCCATATGGTTAAATTATTTCTTCATTGATAGGGAGTGGAGTGGTTTTTGCCCCGCTATGCTGTGTGATGTAGGATAGTCTTTTGATATGCTGTGTGAGCCGATCGTGGTGTGGTTCATCTAGTTGTCATATGTAGGCTATCTAGAATCTGATAACATTGGATGTTGTATTTTATAATTTTAGAATTTTAAAATTTATCAATTAAACTATATAATTTGATTTGTTATATTTTTTTATAATTGTATAAAATCACATTTTAAGTTATTAGTAGTCTTATAAAAATTTATTATGATTCGTAATAAAATAAAATAAAATAATTACAAAATTATTATAATAGAATGTAATATATTATTTTAATTTATTATATATTATTTAAATAATTACAATTTTTTTTATGCATAAGAGAGGGATTGCATTCTAGTATTGGTAAAATTTACTACTTATCTTTGTCAAACTGACAAAGTCCATACTTCTGAATCTACTCCTTAATCATATGCTATTGATTAATCAAAATGACCACACAGGGTTAGAAATGGCTTCAAAATACCACACAGGGCTGGCTACAGAAGTGAATATTAATACAAGACTATTGTCTCCTATACTTCTATTTAAGCATTACACCTTTAAAACTAACAAAACCATAGAAAAATTCAAGTACCCTTCAAATTTCCCCTTGCTCGTGTAGGTAGTCTCTAAACTCGGCAACTTAGGCAAACCCCTCTGTGGCTTCTATCTGCACCATCTTTAAAAAAAAAACCCAACCCTTCCTAGATCTACCTCTGTGCTCAAGGATGGTCGTCCCTTCAGGTCCAATAGGAAAGGGAAATATTTGATATCACCTTCAACCATGTCGACTTTCCCCAGGTCCCTCAGCCTAGGCAGCCCCACTCCATAGATTGCCTTTGCCAATACTTCTTCCAAGCCTTCAAGCAAATGTTTCTTGAATAGCATGCAAGTTATTATGCTGATTTCTTCCTTGTTTGCATTCAAATCAAGTAGGAAAGCCACAAACCTCAAAGCAATGTCCATATCGACCCTGTACCTCTCCCCATTTTCAATGAAATCCCTAGCCAATATTAGTTTAGTGGTGCCTATCATGAAAGCATCATTCTAAAGCAAAACCCTTATAAGATGTTGGTCTGTTACTTTCCCAATGAAGACCATCTACCTGATCGAGCTGGTCAAGCATATTGGAGTGTCCATGCCTCCACACACCAAAAGACAACTCTCCAAATGCTCTGTCGAAAGGTGAAAAACCAATCTTAGATATCTATCCATGATACTGCTTTTTTCAAAGAGAGAAGATTTATAATTCCTTCTTGAACTGCTAGTCTGGCTTTGTTATTAATTAGAAAGAAAGGCTCTGGATTCTAACTTAAGATAACTTGTGCCTTATTGTCCTAATAATATGCTTTTAACTAAGTCTGGTGTATGTTGGGGAGCTTGGGCCAAGAAGAAGCATTGTGAGATCATGATTACAAAGAAGGTAAAGAGCAACTTCATTCCTTCTCATAATTGCCCTCATGTGAAACATCCTTCCTTTCTTATCCACTCATCCTAGGAAATACAGAAAAAAGCTTACCTTTGGGCCTTATAAGTATGCCGTCATTATCCCAAACTGTTAAGAGTAGTGATGTCGTGCCATTGGGCTAACTTGTAATGATGGTTTAAAAACCTCCCATCGAATAGCCCATCTAGATCAGCTCTCCACATCTCCAATGTGGAGAGCCACCTACCCTACTACCCACATTTTAAATTTCAAACGAGATATCAACTTCCCTTATTAAGAAGCCATCTGTGCCTTGGTTGGAAAGAAGACCTTCCTCCATGTTGCCTTCCCTGAAGATATGATTAAACATTACAACCTCAAACATGTCTGCCATCTTTAATGCAATATCCAGTTGAGCTCCCAATTTCCAATTTGTCACCTTCCTTGAGCGAATGGCGTTAATCCCCAATTTGGAGTCACCTTCGACTTCCACTTTTTTTGCCTTTAGATCAAGGCAAAGCTTGAGACCCAAAATTAGTGCTTGAAATTCTACCAAATTGTTTGTTCCTTTCGGAAGGGGGAAAGCCAGTTTGCCAACAGTCCTGTAATTGTATAAAATCACTATATAATTTGATTTGTTATATTTTTTATAATTGTATAAAATTGCATTTTAAATTATTAGTAGTCTTATAAAAATTTCTTATGATTCGTAATAAAATAAAATAAAATAATTAAAAAATTATTATAATAGAATGTAATATATTATTTTAATTTATTATATATTATTTAAATAGTTACAAAATTATTATAATAGAATTTAATATATTATTTTAATTTATTATATATTATTTTATAAAGAGAAATAACTTTTAAAAATATATGGATGAAAGCATGTCATTTTTCATCTTTATAAATGTTGAGATTCATTTATATATTTTGTTAATGATAGATTGAGGTATTTTTATTATTTATTAATTATTTTGTGTCTATTAAATATAGAGGAAAATTTGTGTATAAAAATAATTTTTGGAAAGATAATATTTTATAATAAATTTATATTTTTGATTGGGTATTGTTAGCTAGACACTTGATAATGCTTACATGGATATGTGAAAAATAAATGGATAAAAATGTTCATTATTATTAATATTATTGAAGGCCTATATATTTTGTTGTACTTAGGGTTTATTTGTTGCTTTGTGTTTGATATGGGGTAAGTGCACAAAGATGAGGGACCAAAAGAGGGTTGTAAGATGCAACTTTTTTTAATGAAATTAGGAAATATTGATGTTGGATGAGAAATTGAAGATAGTTACACTAAAAATTAAAAGTGGTTTAGCTACAGATGATATTATACTTTAGTCTGATTGATTTGAATGCATGAAATTACAAGTGTAAATAAATAAGTATGGTTGTTGGTCAAGTTAAACAGGTATTTTTTTATTCATATTTTTCGGTGTTCATGTTGTCCTCAGTGTGAGAAGGGGTTCTCTAATCTGGTGGTATTTAGCTGCAATATCTTTTATGATTTGTATGATATTTTGATTGTTTTCATATGCCAAAAGGTTGATTGGAATGTGCTTCACATATCCTTATGTTCAGAGTGATATAAAGTTCTGGCCCTTTAAGGTTTATGCAGGACCTGACGACAATCCAATGATTAGTGTGAAGTACAAGTATGAGGAGAAGTAGTTTTGTGCAGAAAATATATCAATAATGATTTTGATGAAGATGAATGAAATTACTAAGGCTTATCTTGGGTACTTAACAATTAAAAATGTTGTTGTCACTGTCCCTACTTATTTTAACGATTCTCAGAGGCAGGCCACCAAGGATGCTGATTTCATCTCTTGTATGAATGTTATGAGACTCATTAATGAGCCCACCACTGCTGCCATTACTTATGGCTTAGATAAAAAGGCTATTAGTGTGGGTGAGAAAAATATACTGGTTTTTTATTTAGGTGGTGGTACCTTTGATGTTTCTCTTTTGACAATCGATGAAGGTATTTTTGAAGTTATGGCCACTACTCGAGACACACATTTAGGTGGAAAAGATTTTGATGATAGGATGGTTAACTACTTTGTTAGAGAAATATAGAGAAAGAATAGGAAGGATATCTCTAGGAATGCGGTGGCTCTGAGAGAACTAAGAGCTTCGAGTGAGAGGGAAAAGAGAATCCTTTCATCCACTGCTCAAGAGACCGTTGACATTGATTGTTTATATGAAGGTATTGACTTCTATTGATGTCACTCTCCTTTTTCTTGGGCTGGAGACTATTGGAGAGGTTATTACTATTTGCATGCCAAGGAACACCACAATTCTAAGAAAGAAGGAATGAGTGTTTAGTATGCCCTCAGATAATGTGACTGCTCTGAGTTTCTCAGTCTATGAGGGTGAAAGGCCTCAACTTATTCACAACAATTTGTTGGGTGAGTTTGTACTCTCTAGAATGTTGGAATTTAATCCCAACTACTCTCTATGTCTTTTCTACCCCCTTTTCTACAACTATCCTTCTTAAATGTTTACCTTATCATATTTATTAGTTTTTTGTTATCGCCCATGCTCTGTAGTTTTATTTCTGAATCTATCTCTCTTAGTCCACTTTTGATGTATATCAGGACAACAGAGAATTAAATGCATTAATTGCTTTTATTTTTTTACTTCTTTGTTGGGTTATACATTGCATTATGGGTAGCTTTTGTAAGACATATAGTGTGTAAAAACATGAAGAGGAAGGCAACAATTTGCAGATTAAAAGAAGACAATTTGAAGCAGCTCACAATAGGGGAAGTTTATATATATATTTTTGTATGCAACTAAGGAGCAGCAGCTCTATTTTACATCACCAAACATTGTATGATTTTGAATCAAACAATATAAATATATTTTTTGTTTATCATTTGTGATCTGTGTTTGTTTATTTTGTTATTATTGTGCTCTATTTTGCTCTACCTCTTTCCTTCACCTGGTATTAGAGTAGGTTATAAGCTAAGGTTTTATCAGTGGTAAAGTTTTTTTAAGAAAGGTTTTTAGATCATCAAGCAAGGTTTTTTCAAGAAGCAAGATATTTATAGTCAACAATGACAGAAAGCACAAGCTTGACAAACCCACAAATTCAATAGTTTAATGGAAAGAACTATGACTATTGGGCAATCACCATGAAAGCTTTATTTAGTTCTCAAGATATTTGGGAGCTTGTTGAGAATGGATTCCCAGAGCCAGCAGATGCAGCAACATAATGCTTTGACACAAGCAGAGAAAGATTTATTGAGAGATAATAGGAAGAAGGATTGAAAATCTCTCTTCTACATCTTCCAAGCAATGCATGAGAGTATTTTTCCAAGGATTGCAGTAGCGACAAAGTCCAAAAAGGCATGGGATATTCTTCAAACAACCTATCAAGGAATGGCAGAAGTGAAGATAGCTAAGTTGCAAATGTTGAAAAGAGATTTTGAAACAATCTACATGAAGAACAATGAATCAGTAGATTCATTATTTACTCAAATTATTGGACTGGTAAATCAAATTAGATCTCATGGGGAGACTCTTGAAGATAGGAGAGTGGTTCAAAAGGTTCTAAGGAGTTTACCCACTAAGTTTGAATCAATTGTTGTAGTCATAGGAACAAAGAACCTCTCACAGTTTTCAGTTGATGAGCTCCATGCATCTCTTATTTTACATGAACATAGGCTAAGCAGGTCAGCAAACACCTCATTGGAGCATGCATTCAAGTCACAAGTTTCAATCATCCATGGTAGAGGCAGAGGAAGATCTAGTCTTACTCTTTGAAACCTACAAAAAGATATGGATAAAGGTCTCTCATCCTCGCCGCATCTTCCCAAGATGCTGAGGACTCACCATCAGGATCCCACTGGACCCTTACCTGCTCTATTTTCTGACCCCTGAGGGTCAACCTCCAATGCTAAAGGATCCATACAAGCTCTAAAGAAAGTTGTTTGTCTGCCTCTACCTGCAAAGCAATCCAATCAAGAACATGGGTCACATCAGGAATATGTTGTCGAAGAACTAAAACATGGAAAACATCGTGAATGCGCGATAAACTCGGTGGCAACACAAGGTGATAGGCAATAGGACCAATCCTCTCAAGGATCTCAAAAGGTCCAACAAAATGAGGTGCCAACTTTGAGCCTTTCCCATAATGGATGGGACTCTTCCACAGACAAACTCTCAGAAACACATGATCACCCACCGAGAAGTGGCGATCCAACCTACGAGCATCAGCATGCTTCCTCTGCTGATCCTGAGTTGTAGCCAACTACTCTCTGATCTACACTACCTATTGCTCCATATCCTAAAGCATCTCTAGACCCAAAAGAACTTAGTCCTCTGAGGGA
Source organism: Cunninghamia lanceolata (assembly GCA_027924645.1). Lineage (NCBI taxonomy): Eukaryota > Viridiplantae > Streptophyta > Pinopsida > Cupressales > Cupressaceae > Cunninghamia > Cunninghamia lanceolata. Next base: position 1,269,077 of record BSBN01001097.1, read on the forward strand.
TCCCAACTCAAGGGAGTGCAACATGGCCTACCATACAAGGCCTGGAAGGGGGACATACTGAGAGAATTGTGGTACCCATTATTATAAGCAAACTCAACCAGTTACAAGTAGTCCTCCTAATGAGACTGTTGATCCATACCTAATGAGACTGTTGATCCATAACGTACATTTGAAGCATATCCTCTAAGACCTAATTAACCCACTCTATCTATCCGTCAGTCTCAGGATGGTATGTAGATCTGAAATTAAGATGAGCTCCCAAAGCATGCTGAAGAGAAGTCCACAAAACTAAAGTAAAAACTGGATCATGATCAGAAATGATCCTATGAGGAATACCATGTAGACGCACAGTATCCTCCATAAACATTCGAGCTACAGACACTATAGTGTACGAAGATCTCATGGGTGAGAAGTGTGCACCTTGGACAACTTATTCACTATAAACATAATAGCATCATGATGATGCGAAGACATAGGTAGCCCCACTATGAAATCAAGAGATATCGCATCACACTTCCATCTAGGGATGGAATGAGGCTGCAACAGTCCTACTAGATGTTGATGCCCGCTAGCACTCAAGACACCGAGCCATGAAATTGACAATATATCATCGCAAACTGGCCCAATGATACAACTGTCAAAGATCGGCATGCATCTTCGTGACACTCAGATGAGTTCAATAGGGTGCATGATGAGCCTCTGACAAAACCAAGGAATGAAGATCACCAAAATCGAGAACACAAATATGACCAAGATGTCACAAAAGTCCATCAGGCTCGAGAGAGAAACTTGCAAACCTACCCTCAAGGACTCTCCTAGACTCAATCTCCACTCTAACCTCTTGATACCAGGTATCACTAGGAAGTGACTCCAAAATATGAGTAAATCCACTCCAAAAGAAAAAAAAGAATCTCATGTCTCCTCCTGCTCAAGGCATCTATAACAACATTCTCCTTACCTTGGATATAGTGAACCTCAAAGTCATACTCACAAAGGAACTCCATCCAACTGAGCTGCTGAGCATTCAAATTTGGCTAAGTGAAGTTATACTGCAAACTACAATGATCACTATGCAACTTAAACCGATGTCCCAAAAGGAAATGTCTCCAACACACAAGTGCATGGATGACAGCCACTAACTCCAAATCGTGGGTAGGGTAGTTCATCTCATGATCCTTGAGCTTATGAGACTCATATGGAATCACTTGTCCTTCCTACATGACAACTGCCCCCACACCCTCCAACAAAGCATCGGTGCACACTACAAAATCACCTGTAGGATCTGACACTACCAAGATATGTGCACTAGTCAGCCACTCCTTAAGAGTCTGAAAAGATGACTCAAACTAATCTGACCACACAAACTTCTTCCCTTTCCACTGAAGATAAGTGATGGGATGGGCTACCCAAGACAAATCTCTCACAAATTGGTGAAAGTAACCTGCCAATCCCATGAAACTGTGAGCATCCGCCACGTTCGTTGGCACTACCCAATCCACAATTGCCTAAATCTTAGAGGGATCCCCTAAGATACCCTCTCCTGAGATGATATGGCCCAAATATCTCACCTCAGTCTGGAAAAACTCACACTTGGCCAAATTGCCAAACAACTAATTATCTCGCAAGCACTGCAACACTTTCTACAAATGACCTTCATGCTCCTCCATAGTCCTCAAATAAATCAAAATATCATCAAGGAACACGAGCGTAAACAAGAAATTTGGACAAAATGAAAGATAAAACAATAAATGTATTACCTATGCCCAAACTCTTCGAATACATCAAAGTGATGCATGCATGATTTATCACTTGTATGATCAGATTTTGATTGCCCACAATCACAACATAACATTGATAGGAGATGATGGAGAAAGGTTGTGAAGATAACTCAGCAGAATAAGGATACTTAAAGCTTAGTGCATCCCAAATGGCTTATGAGAGGCCATATTTATAGACACAGGTGAAGATTTGATAAGGATTGGATTTTTGTTTTATTAGACAAAAGAGGAAATAAAACAAAATAAGATAGGATTTTAAAAAGATAGAAAGATATTGATTTTTTGTTTTAAAGGAAATAAATCCTAAAAAGATGAGACGGATAATTGATGAATTATCTAATTAAATCAATTAATTAGATACACATGAGTTGTAATTTTAGAAAGAAAGCAAGAGGATTTTAAAAAAAAAAATTATTAATTAAATAAATATTAAATTAATTTAGATTGTGATGAGAGATGATGTGGAAAGATAATTAAATAAATAAAAATTTATTTAATTATAGGAAAATAGATAAATGACTAATTAAACAATTAAAAATAATTATTTAACTAGAGAGGATTAATGGTCATGAATAATTAAATTAAAAAAAATATATTTAATTATAGAAGATAGGATTATGGGATTGAAAGGGAATAAATGAAAATTATTCAAATAAATAACATTTATTTAACTAATTAGGTGATGACATGGGTACCTAGAGAAAAACATGCTAATGACAAGGTGTTGCAAGACATGAACATTTTTGGGTGTCTACAACAAGGACAAACTGGTCAAGATAGGCGCAAAACACCCCATTCATCAAACTCATGAAAACTAATGGAGCATAGGTCAACTTGAAAGGGACAACCGTGAACTCATAATGCCCATAGCGTGTACGAAATGTTGTCCGATGAATGTTTGCCTCCTGACTGCAAAGTTGATCGTATTCTAACTTAAGATCTATCTTGGAGAACACCTTGGCTCCCCTCATCTGATCGAACAAATCATCTATCCAAGGCAATAGGTAATGATTCTTCACCATCACTTTGTTCGACTGGTGATAATCAATGCACAAGTGAAGAGATCTGTCATCCTTCTTCACGAAGATGACAGACACTCCCAAAGGGGATACACTAGGATGAATAAACCCTTCTCCAATAATGTTACCATTTTTTGACATCTCAAAAATTGGCTGAGTAGATTTATCATTTATCATTTTTCAATGAGGTTTGATTTATTTCTATTATGTGCTAGTTGCATATTTGTTATGACAAGTGCAGTTCAGTTGTTTCAGATTCAGAGAGAAAATTTCAATCATTCATTGCATTGCAAAGTAGTAAAAGAGATAAGTATTCATTCACCACAGTGATTGTTCATTTACAACTTTGAATACATAAGAGAACAAACATTGCATTGAAGGAAACTAAGACATATCACATATCCCACACAAGTTGTGGGTTATAGATGAACTCATGCAAATACAAATAAAATACTATGCATCTAATGAAGAAGAGGGAAAGACATAGCCATCATTGCCTTGTTTTGGTTGATCTTCGTAGTAGCCTCCAGTCCTGCTCCTGACCTCGGCATGTACCTAAAAAAATGTGGGAAGTTCCTGCTACAAGCTCTGGTTATGAAAATCCTTCATCAATCAAAAGAGAGATAATACTTTAGTTGTAATGCATTGATCAAATGAGAACATCCATATGCAGAAGGAACTAAAGAGAAACAAATATAAGAAGATCATTGTTTTATTCTAATCTATTTGTTTCATGTGCAGGTATAGGACAAATCATGAAGCTGATTGAAGACATTTAGCATGTGGTGTCAAATGGGCTCCCACAATGGTTGAGCCTAGTATGCTGCTGCCCCTTTATCTCAGAAGGAATGAATAGAAGAGGAAGATCAATTATGGCATTCACATGACAAGCTGAAGGAATAACAAGACAATCATATGCATCGGTCCCATTTCAAGACATGACCATGATTTCACTTCAAAGTATGGAATGTAACCAAGAACATGACCTGAACTAGTGGAAGACAAAATTCAATGCATATAATAGCTTATGCACTACTCCAACTATTATGAAAATGACATTCTCAAGCATGATCTAATAATTAGGAGGATACAATGCATTTCTAATCATCAGACTAATAAAGGAGTAAGTGTTCACAAGTATTGACTATCTAAAGGTTGCTTACCCATCTATCATCAATAGTCCAATTGGAGTATTCATCATAAATCAGTAAGCAAATTGCAAAAATAGGTGAGTATCAAGCACCATACTTTCTGATTTAAGTGGAGTGGTAGAATCATATTGAGAATTCAATTACATAAGATGCCTTTTAAATGATGAAATATATCCAATTATGCCTCACATTTTTCTACTAATAAGTTGAGCATCAGAACAGTGTTATCACATGTTACATTCATTGCATATCTATAAATGAAAGCATGATAGTATTGCAGATATGCAGCAGAAGAATATAAGACAGCCAGGTTAGATGGCTTATTTTTGTCTTTGACAAACTTCAAAGGATCAAAAGGAACATTTCATTACATGTGTGTAATAGAGTATCATTATCATGTGACAAAGGAGTAGTTAAATTGGTATAATCAGCATCCTTATGCGATAGGATATCATGTTGTATCAAAATAAGATGTATAAGTGTATGGCTGCATCTGGTCATGAGTGAGTTCAAATGAAGTTTTCATTATAAGTAGTGAACTACCAAAACTGGTGACAACAGATACAGTGGACCTGATTGATGTCCTATAGGACATCTTATAATGCATTTGATATGGTAAAATATAGTAAAGGAGAACAACATGAGTAATCATGTGTTACAGTTTATACAGAGCAAGTGAGTGTTGCCTTCATTCATTACAATGCCACAATGTCATTAAATAACCATGTTCATCATCATATATGAAGAGTCTAATTGCTACAGTCCATTGAATGGACAAATAAAGCTACAGAATTGAAGACATGCATGCTGCTACAGAAGAAGAAGAGTTCTAAGTTGAAAACCAACAGTATATCATTTCATATGCAAGTCCATGAAGGAGTGAATATAGCTACATAAATAGAAATAGTGCCCGCAATCATCACTTCTTTTCAAAAATGATAGTGATTATCACTCAGCAGTGACAACATGAGAAAGAGAAAGTGATACCATATGCCAATATATGCTACAGAAAGAAGATTTTGTGCTCATAAAGATAAAACATTGTTTTAGTTTTCAAATATTTTATACAGTGAAGAGAAAATGTAGAGATACATTCATAGCAAGGTCGTGGCATATAGTGCCTTTTGCATTCATTTTTTCAAGTACCCATATCAAATTTCAGAACCAGTATATTTTTGTAGTATTGTAGATGAAGGAAAATGGTATTGTAAAATGTCCAAACAAGGCCGTAGTTGAGTATATGGTTTACACACCAAAATATGAAACCCTTGTTGGGTAAAAAAGTTTTCTTTCCTTTCATAGTCAGGCAAGGTCCAAGTGGAGTGTTACAATCATGGGCACCAAAGAAAATGAGGTTCTGTGCAAGAAAAATGAAACCCTCACTCCAAAAACCAAAAACTTCACATTTTTTACATCAAAAGATAAAAGGTGAAGCTATAGAATGTATTACATGAAGCCTCCATGCCATATGAGAAGATATTTCACATACGTAGCTAACATGAAATTAAACCCTCATCACAGTTTCATATATATAGAAATAAAGGAAGCTACAGTAAGAGCAATGATGGAGAGGAACAGTGAGCTCACCGTTTGATAATGTAGCAGAGAAGAAGATTATGGCCATAGCCAGTTGAATTAGACCTTGTCATTTTTGTCATTTTCACAAAGTTTGACATAGAGAAACAAAACAATACATATCAAAGTTGAGAAGACTAAAGAAACAGCTACATGGCTGCGGCCATTTAAGAGAAATAAGCCATGAAAATACAGTAAAATGCCATTGAAAGCTTCATATTCAAACTTACCAGGTGCAGCCTGTCATTTTGGCCAAAGAAGTGCAGTGTTTTCGACCACTGAAGACCATCTAATGGAGAAAGACATACAAAGCATGAAACCTCAAGTCGGCGGGCACAGTTGCAGAGCAAGCTCAATGCCAACAATAAAATGTAATGACAAAGGTTTTAGGTTTTCACACTTGCTTTTGTTTCGATATCCTTTCCACATTTTGACCATGCAAACCATATAATCATTTGTATCCAAATGAGATCAAGGTCAACACTTTGAGTTCTATAATGCCTAGTAATCATAAGGAGAAGTGGACGACAACACAAAGAATATGGCTCGTCGAATTAAGTCAAAGGTGGACATTATCATGAGATGTGCCTTTAGAATATTTGCAAGACCTTGATATTGGTGATGAAATTTTCACACCATTTCAAAACCTTCATTTCATAAGCTTTAATGTAATTTCAAGGGTTTGAAGTAATGATTGAGATAGGTTCAAGGATACACATAGAATGAGGTGTGGCCATTTAGGCTCAATGCAACAGGTTATTAAGTGTGGCAGCCATTAGAATAGAGTAAGTAGGGTTTCTAAAGCAGAGACACCAAGTTTCACAAAAGCCACAGCTATTGTCAATGATAGATACAGTTAAAGAAAGGCATAGCATGGGAGTGTAGTATCATGGCGTCGCCATTGCCAGTCATAATAAAAATATTAACATGATGGTGCACCATATGTATCATAGTGCACAGTATAATGTATGTCCTAGAAAAGATGAGTGCGGAGTGCGCCAGTTGTTAGCACCCGGTGAGCTTAGAGAGAAACTCAAGCTTGAAGCGGAATGTGACATGTGCAAACACCCAAGCAACTTTAAAAGAAACTTAAGAAGGCAGCGGAGAAGGGCACGTGGTGCAGTCCACGTGCAAGAGAGGAAATATTTGTCTCATTTAATAAAATGCAAATGTCACAGGATTTTATAAGAGAGAGTCTTTTATTAAATCATATGGTGGGTCCCTCATAGAAGAAAGTCATGGGAATGTGAAAGCCTCAAATATGAAATGAGCCACTTTATTTTTCATAGCAACTGAAGGAGCTACGGAAGCCAACAAGTGGATGCACCCGAGAGTAATATAGATCAAGTTAAGAGGCAGCGGAGAAGGGCACGTGGCTGCAGCGGAAGGTAGAGAAGAGTTAAAAGAAAATTTAGTGGAAGAGGCCACGTGGTGCAGCCCGCGTGCAGGAGAGAAACTAAAAGTTTCATTTTGTTTCACTAATGTAAATGTTACGGGTAAATATAAATGAAAGATTCTCTTAAATAATATAAGATGTGGGTCCCTCATGGAATGAAGTCACGGGAATTAAATATTGAAAGCCACAAAAAGTTAAATGAGCCACTTTATTTTTTATGATGGAAATTGAAAGGTTATGTGGAGGCTGCCAGATGTAAGTGTCCGCAGCAATAAAAAAACTTAAGAAACTTGCGAAGGCTGCCAGATGTAAGTGTCCGCAGTAGTGAGAAAATAACCAAAATTCAGCGGAAAGAGCCACGTGGAGCAGCCCGTGCATAGGGAAATAATAAGGTTTTGTTTCATTTTAAATTGCCTCATTTCTTATTATATTAAATGGTGGAACCCTTTCATAAAAATATTTTATTATGCCTCTATGAAGCCATGGAAAAGTTCAGTTTTAAATAAAGATTTATCTTTATTTTAAATATGATGTGGGGCAAAATATTAAGATGAGACTTTATTACAATGGAATAAAATCACAGGAGTTAAAAGTGAAACCCTAAATGTGAGCAGCCATTGTTTCATTCTCATGAAGCAAGCTACAGGAAGCGGTGGGAGTTTTTTTTTTTCACACAGAGATACTTTTCCAGTTATGGGCAAAATAGAAACTTCAGTTGCAGTTGGATTTTATGCTAGATTTTGCGGATTTGATGCCGGATTTTACGGATTCAGTTGTGGATTTTTAGAGAGGTCGTTGAGAATTTGTTGAGATATTCAAGCTATAAGTACAGATCCGTCAGTGTTATTGAGGAGGTAGAAGGTTCTTCTTCATATATACAGAGTTTTACATTCTACAGATCAAAGAGTTGGAGCAGCAGACAGATTTTCTTTCTTCTTGCCTTTGTAATTATTGCTTTATGAGAATGTAACAGTCATTTTGTGCAGCAACTTTTGCCTTTGTAACTAGTTATTCAAATAAAGAGATGTGTTCTGTGCATATTGGATGTCTCTGTTTCTTGCTTTTGATTTCTCTGTTTCTCTGCCTCTGTTTAATATGTTTTCGATTTGAGTTTTAATCATGCATATTTTACTCTTTAAATCCAGTCAAATCTTTCAGAGTTAACATTGTGCAAATAATTGTTTCAAATCTGGCGGATCGCCATAGATTAGGCATTTATTTTCTGCAATCTTGGTTTTCTTTCTGACCTTTTTCTCAAACCCCATTGAAGAACGGAAGAGCCAGCTTCCCTAAAAATATGGAGGTCACTCTGAGGAGCATTCCCACGTCTCAGAGTTTCCCATGTTGCTGTTGGATTACACCCACAGATTTATGCATCAACAGTTTTTGGCACACCCGGTGGGACCCAATTCAAAGACTTGAGTCTTTGTTTTCTAAGAATCTTTGCCCTATATTTTATGGTTTTGATAGAAAATCACAAAAATATCTCTCATAGGAGCATGAATCATCCATCTGGTGACTCTATTGGTGACTCTACTAGTGGATCTTTCTTGAATCTTTGCTCTTAGAGATCATGGTAGCCCCTGGTATCTATGTGCACCTAAATATTCAAAGAGATCTACCCTTTGTAGCCTGGGATTCAAGTCCTCTTGTTCTTCAACAGCAGGGTCAAGTTCCTAACACATCATGGAAGGCATTGCCTCATTTTTTTGGAGATGGCTCTGTTTGCCCTACAGATCATATTCAAGATGTTCCAAATCTATGTACTATTCATAATGTCACAATTGAGAATCATGCTCTTTTGTTGCTTGCATCATCCCTTAAATGCAAAGAAAAAGAATGGTACAGAAGCTTGCAGCCTAGCTCTATCACTGGATGGGATCAGCTTGGTGGACTCATCTACAATCAATTCAGAGATAGGACAGATGTCAGTACTCTCACCCAAAACCTGATTACAATCAAGAGGCATCCAATGGAGCCAATACATGATTTCAATTCAAGATTTGACAAGGTATGGAAAAAAATTTCTATAGACATAAGGCCCCCTCCAGTCTTTTCTTTCTTGTATTATTTAAAGGATTTAGACTCTGAGATCTCTGTCATGATACAATCTTTGGGAGGTGAAACTCTGCCACAGTCATATGATCTTGCCATTAAGGCTGAAAGTAATCTCATATTGTCTGGTAAACTACCTCATGCAAATAGCCTATCTCAGGTTCTTTCTTGTAACCAGATGCATACAAATTTTAGTCCACCCACCTTCCCTGCTGATTTGACAAATCATGAGGAGATGAGTGCTGTGAAAGAACTAATGAAAACCCTCTCCCATGAGATCAATGAGTTAAAAGGACTAAACCTATACCATGCTGATCTATGTTTAATGCCTCAAGATTCTTATGAACAACAATATGAATATAGCTGGAGAATGCCCAATTGTCTTAAAAATTATCCTTTACAAGCCACCATAGCTGCAAATCAACCTATAGAAGCCATTGACCAGGTTCTCTATCATTTTGACATTTAAGAAAAATCATGTATCAAGAATCAAATTACAAACAAGAAAGTGGCTCCTGTGTGTCTTTCTGATATTGAAAATCAAGCATATGTGGCAAAGGAGGATCTAGAGTTACTATCAAATCTTAAATCAGATTCAGAAGATGCTTATGAGGTGAGGTTTCTAGAAGCTGAAAAGTACTTGGTTCATGGTGATGTTGCCTCTGTATTCCATTTTGAGGAGGTTACAAATGATAGTGTACCAGACGAATGTCTTTATTTCAGTCATAAAGCTTCACACTTGTAGGAAGAAGACACAGAGATGTATGAGCAATACTTGGAACATGATGAGGATTTATTCTCAGTTTTGAAACAAGGATACCAGCTTCTTGATGCAGAAGATCCTATAATTCAGCAAGTTTTCACTAACCCTGTTGAGGGTAATCATGGAGGAAGTTCTAAAATAGCAGCTGATGCCAAAGCTGATTTGTTTTCAATTCTTCAAGATGGTTACTATCTTCTTTTTGATGAAGACCCACCAAAGCAAGGAAAGATCCATGATAAGGTGATATCAAGAGATAGCTAGAATAATGCAGAGTTGCATAAAGAATCACATACAGGGTTGTCACATTCTCAGCCTCGCTATACGCCATTTTTCTTACACAATGAAATTCCTATTCGATTCAAGACTATTCTGGGCAGTGTTGTTACATGTACACCTCATTTTGATGCCATCTTGAGTTATGAACCTATGGAAGAGACTGTAAGAAAGGTCATTGATAAAATTTAGTTGGTAGAATCTCTCAGCTACAAACACACAGAAGAGCTTCAGTGTTTTGTTTTCCCTCCCCGCCCTCCACTGAAGCAAGAACAGCATGATGATCAGCATGACTGGTGTTTTGAAGAAAAAAGAGAATCTCCTCAGTGCAGAGAGGTAAAAAGGTACAAAATATTGTTGTATTTCTTCATACAGTTTATCTGATTCCTTTTCAGTTTAATGTGGATAAATTAGAGCAACATAATCAGACATGGCAACTATTTTTCTATTCCGGTGAATGGATATGTTCCTATATGTTTTAGTTGTCAGTAATTTGGTTTCAATGTTCAGAATAAGCTACAACAGTAGCAATAGTTTCATTTTCAGTTAGTTTTGTTTTCAATAAGTCTCAGCTGTAAGGAATTGGGGATCTGGTTAGTCTCTATGTTTCGATCATGTCCTGAAATAAAAGATCTATGGTTCAGCTTGTCTCATCTCCCAGTGTCTGAGGTTCAATTTTATGGTCAGTTGGTCTCAGCTACAAAGCAGAATGGTGGTTCAGAAGTTAGTTTCAGTGCTCAGTGTCAGTTTTAGTGGTGGGATGTATTTTGGGTCAGCGGTGTTTCAGTTCAACTTCATACATTTTTAGATTTAAATGTGTTTTCAGTTTCATAAATGTTTAAGTTTCAAAGAATGTGACTCTATGCCCAATGATCAAGGCGCTAGTTTTGCGAAACTAGATTTTCTAGAGTTCGAAATAAGCAGGCCCATTTGCCCAGTGAGGTCACTAAGAACTGGTGATGAAATTTTCACACCATTTCAAAACCTTCATTTCATAAGCTTTAATGTAATTTCAAGGGTTTGAAGTAATGATTGAGATAGGTTCAAGGATACACATAGAATGAGGTGTGGCCATTCAGGCTCAATGCAACAGGTTATTAAGTGTGGCAGCCATTAGAATAGAGTAAGTAGGGTTTCTAAAGCAGAGACATAGAGTTTCACAAAAGCCACAGCTATTATCAATAATAGATACAGTTAAAGAAAGGCATAGCATGGGAGTGCAGTATCATGGCGTCGCAATTGCCAATCATAATAAAAATATTAACATGATGGTGCGCCATATGTATCATAGCGCACAGTATAATGTATGTCCTAGAAAAGATGAGTGCGGAGTGCACCAGTTGTCAGCCCCCGGTGAGCTTAGAGAGAAACTCAAGCTTGAAGCGGAATGTGACATGTGCAAAAACCCAAGCAACTTTAAAAGAAACTTAAGAAGGCAGCGGAGAAGGGCACGTGGTGCAGTCTGCGTGCAACAGAGAAAATACTTGTCTCATTTAATAAAATGCAAATATCACGGTATTTTATAAGGGAGAGTCTTTTATTAAATCATATGGTGGGTCCCTCATAGAATAAAGTCACGGGAATGTGAAAGCCTCAAATATGAAATGAGCCACTTTATTTTTCATAGCAACTGAAGGAGTTGCGGAAGCCAACACGTGGATGCACCCGAGAGTAATATAGATCAAGTTAAGAAGTAGCGGAGAAGGGCACGTGGCTGCAGCGGAAGGTAGAGAAGAGTTAAAAGAAAATTTAGCGGAAGAGGCCATGTGGTGCAGCCCGCGTGCAGGAGAGGAACTAAAAGTTTCATTTTGTTTCACTAATGTAAATGTTACAGGTAAATATAAATGAAAGAGTCTCTTAAATAATATAAGATGTGGGTCCCTCATGGAATGAAGTCACGGGAATTAAATATTGAAAGCCACAAAAATTTAAATGAGCCACTTTATTTTTTATGATGGAAATTGAAAGGTTATGCGGAGGCTGCCAGATGTAAGTGTCCGTAGCAATAAAAAAAACTTAAGAAACTTGCAGAGGCTACCAAATGTAAGTGTCCGCAGCAATGAGAAAATAACCAAAATTCAGCGAAAAGAGCCACGTGTAGCACCCCGTGCATAGGGAAATAATAAGGTTTTGTTTCATTTTAAATTGCCTCATTTCTTATTATATTAAATGGTGGGACCCTTTCATAAAAATATTTTATTATGCCTCTATGAACCACGGAAAAGTTCAGTTTTAAATAAAGATTTATCTTTATTTTAAATATGATGTGGGGCAAAATATTAAGATGAGACTTTATTACAATGGAATAAAATCATGGGAGTTAAAAGTGAAACCGTAAATGTGAGCAGCCATTGTTTCATTCTCATGAAGCAAGCTACAGGAAGCGACAGGAGTTTTTTTTTTTTTTTCACACAGAGATACTTTTCTAGCTATGGGCAAAACAGAAACTTCAGTTGTAGTTGGATTTTATGCTAGATTTTGCGGATTTGATGCTGAATTTTACAAATTCAGTTGTGGATTTTTAGAGAGGCCGTTGAGAATTTGTTGAGATATTCAAGCTATAAGTACAGATCCGTCAATGTTATTGAGGAGGTAGAAGGTTCTTCTTCATATATACAGAGTTTTACATTCTACAAATCAAAGAGTTGGAGCAGCAGACATAGATTTTCTTTCTTCTTGCCTTTGAAATTATTTCTTTATGAGAATGTAACAGTCATTTTGTGCAACAACTTTTGCCTTTATAACTGGTTATTCAAATAAAGAGATGTGTTCTATTCATATTGGATGTCTCTGTTTCTTGCTTTTGATTTCTTTGTTTCTTTGCCTCTGTTTAATATGTTTTAGATTTGAGTTTTAATCATGCATATTTTGCTCTTTAAATCCAGTCAAATCTTTCAGAGTTAACATTGTGCAAATAATTGTTTCAAATCTGGCAGATTGCCATAGATTAGGCATTTATTTTCTGCAATCTTGGTTTTCTTTCTGACCTTTTTCTCAAACCCCATTGAAGAATGGAAGAGCCAGCTTCCCTAAAAATCTGGAGGTCACTCTGAGGAGCATTCCCACGTCTCAGATTTTCCCATGTTGCTGCTGGATTACACCCACAGATTTATGCATCAACAGATATCATATGTGGTCAACTCACGTTGGAGTCAAGGTATTATTTGACAATGCATGTGGTTGAGTGTCTTTGACCTCCCACTTATGCATTTTTTCTTTCTTCTTTTCCTTCACATTTTCATGTATATGCATAAAGATCAAACAAGAACCTTCGAAATGTGAAGAGTATGCAAGATGAAGACATGGTCAAAAGGGGTCAAATGTGACATGGTGGCACTATAGAGGCAATGAGTTGGCATTTTGTTAAGCCATATGGACAGAGGTGAGATGACAGAGTATCAACACATGGAGGCCATGGTGTCAAGCCTTTTATTTATTTTTTGAAAATGTGTGCAGTATTTCATTTTTTATGATTTTTATAGAAAATCATTAGTGATATCTTGTAAATATCTTGGTGAAATTATAAACCAGATATCATTTTATGTTTGCAAAAAATCATATCGATAGGATATTGATTAAAATTGCCATATCATTGTAAAGTTAACTTGAAAGCAATGAAATTATGAATTGCTTTTAAAGTTTAACTACTTTTAGGCAATTTATAGGCTAAAAGAAGATCAAATATTCCATTTTGATTTGTTTTATTTAGAGCCATATACGACAAATTTTTGGAGCTTTCATGAGCAGAGAAAAGTAGTTTTATGGTGGGACCACATAGGAGGGCAACTTTGCAGCTTTGTTTTACAGATTGGTGGCAGATGCAATGCTTTATTTTTGGCTTTCATGAGTAGCTCAAAAATGGAGTTAGGGTCTTTTTTAGGAGTTTTTTCAGCTTTCTTCGAAGGAGATCATTTGGAGGCATTTATAGGAGAAAAAATAAGTTTTTTCTCAGTCAGTTAGCATTAGTTTCTTCTCTTTTGTAGAGTTGTATATAGGCAGTTGGCTCACACATTTTATTTTTCATGCATGGGTGAGTGTAGGATCATGATGGGCCAAACACTACCCCTAAGTGGCATTGTAAATGTGAAAAATAGACTTAAGTAACTTCATGTCAAAAATTGAATGAGTTATCTACACAATCTAGAAATAAGGTAGTAATAAAAGTTGTAATAAATTGAATGTAGTTTATGGGATACTACTTTTTTTTTTTTGAAATTTTTAAAACTAGTTTTGTGAAAATTGGCCATTTCAATCAAGCACCACTAAAATTTTTAAAAAAATGTAAAAAGTAGATGTCATTCCGGCCAACCTAAGTATGAGAAAAATACAATATTTTTCCTCCATGATCTAGATTTAAGTAAAAGACACATGAACGGATGTGACGCATATTTTTTTTAATTTTTTAATTAAATAATTAATTATTTATGAACTTTTTACTGTGACTTTTTAATAATATTAAAAATAAATTTTCTAGTCAACTTAACTTGGTCAAAAATATATGAAACTCAAAAATTTGAAATTTTCATGTATACCCAATAAATCCTAGAATGTGACACATATTTTGGATTTTACAAATGATTAATATGTTGAAAGTTATGGATGTTTTTCAATATGTATATCTATCATGAAATCAAATATAGCGTATGTAGAAAATTAATAATAATTACCTACTGAAACTATTATGAGGCATATATTACATTTATAGAATCTCAATAGCTTCCTCTATAAACCCTTTTCATTTGAATAAATTTAGATACAAAAAAGTCTATCAACTTCAAGGATGAAATTATGGAAAATTTCAAGATAAAACTAAATGAGTGGATTTCAAGTTTCTTTGGCAAATTTTGGGACTCTCACTTGCCTAAATATGAGCTAATCCTAAGGCATTTTTGGAGTAAATCTATATTTGAGCTAGAAATATTAACATCCTTTCCATCTAAATCTAAATATTAGTCTAAATGTTAGCACTTTTTCATCCAACAAGCTTTTACTCCATTGCCACTATTTGGCCCATCATGATCTCGCACTCACCCACATTGTACTCCTTCTAGTTCTAATAGTGAATCATCTTGTTTCACATATTTTAAAATCTTGATTTGATGTTATATTGTGACTATTTCAATCCTTTATTGTGTCTCAATACTTTTAAAAACTTAGTTCTTCCTAGTTGCAGTTTGTGTTTGACCCAAACCTTATTTCAAATTACTTAAGGAATAACTATCAATGAAATTGTGAGGATTCAGGTTAGAGGATCTATTTGTGAGTGATAGAATTCCATCCAATTTAGATTCTATAGTTAGTTTACATTTCGGTTACATCCTTCTATCCCTTTTCCCCTCAAGTCAGTAGTTTAGAAGTTATAAGAGAACTAGCTCACTCGGGAGATTCATTCTCATGAAAGGAGACCCACATCTGAGAATGATTCCATGTTTTAGCAAGTAGTTATGTTTTTGCAAAGCTTAACAAGGGTGCATACTTGAATTGACAACAGTTTTTGACACGCTCAATGGGACTCTAGAAGCAATTTTAGAGAGATTTGTACCCTCATAGCTACTGTTCTAGTATATGTAGCAATTTTACCAGCCTTTGGAGGCTTTCAATATACCTGGAGACTCATTCCCTCTAGTTTGGATGCAGATTAGTGCTTCCAGCTTATGAAAACTAGGTCTAGTCTAAACCCTTTTGACTACTTACAGTTGTCTACACCTAAAAAGAGAGGCAAATCAGGAAGCATAACAGTTGAGTCATCAAGAAGATCAAAGTCTACACCTTTCCGATTCAGATCTACAAGCCCGGTCAAAAGAAGTAGAAGTCCAGTGCTTGTAGTCCAAATACCTATAATGGCTAGGCAATATGCATTTACTGCTTTCAATGGAGGCAGTCCATTACAACTTGCCCAAAGAGATGCTATTCCAATGGCAACCCTTAAAGGTTTGCCTTATTTCACTGGAGAAGATAATACTACTATTGCCAAACATATTCAAGATGTAGCAACCTTGTGTTCCATGCACAATGTCACTCAAGAGAATGTGGTAATCAAACTTTTAGCTACTTTGTTAAAAAGAAAGGTCTTACAGTGGTTCAGAGGACTTGCTAAAAATTCAATAACATCCTGGGACTTACTAGGAGATGGATTACACAAACACTTCGAGGACAAGTCTGATCATCTCTCACTGCTGGAGCAACTGAGCACCATCAAAAGGGCACCCCACGAACACATGGCTAATTTCAACTACCAATTTTAGAGAACCTGGGATAGGATTCCCACAACGGTAAAACCTTTGCCAAGGCATGCTTTTTTATTTTATCTCAAAGCTTTGAATAGTGAAATTTCTTTAATGATACAGTCTATGGGAGGGACCACCCTTCTAGATTGTTTTGAGACCACTGTTAGAGCATAAAACTACCTTATTCAGGCAGGGACGATAGCCCCTAGGCCTCCTTTACCCATTTTTCCTGAAATCCAGCCATCTATGCCTATGGCAATGCCTCCTCTAGCTACTATCCCACCTATTCTAGCAATAGGATACCAAACAGCCCAACAGACTATTGTCCCAGTTCAAACCCAAAGTATCCCAAAGTTGGAAAATACTTTAAGGACAATTGGAAATAAGCTAGTGAATATGGAGAAATGTTTGCCCTATCAAAATCGGTATCAGCCTAATCAGCAAAATACCCAATATTAGCCCAATAAGCAATATAGGCAACCCTTTCAGGTTGATCCTTAGGGGCAAAGAAAAAACTATAACCCTTGACCTTTTCAGGCTTATAATCCAAATACTACTAGTACTTCAAGAGAACTTGTACCCACATAGAATAATCTGGCTCAAGATAGTGACTGGTGTTATCCATGTCACCAACCACATAATCAAGCTACTTGCACAAACGGAGTGAGAAATCAGGCACTCATGGTTCAAAACAGTTATGTATGTTTGGAGGGGGTTAATGGTGAAGATTCAACTTAGCAGAATAAGGTTGATGTGGTCTTAATGAATTGGGAAGAATCTAATTTTTGTGGTGTAAATTATTTCCAAGGTTAGAATCAGCAAAGTACACCTATTTCAACCAACACAAGGTCAAAATTGAGGGCTATAGATGTAAATCAGCAAGCTGCTATAGTACAACAATAGGGTGTAAGGGATAAAAACTAAGTTTATCCATCGTAAACTACCCCTATACCACAACAGAAAGTGTAAATTCTACAAAGGGACCAAACAATCCCAGTGAAAGAATAGCCCAAGATGCAACAACAGTCTTCACAAGGTTAGATTGATGTAGTTGCAGCAAGAAGACAGCATAAGGTAAACCCTATTACTTTTAATATAGTTGATCGTCTTAAGAAAGCTACAGTTATGGATGCTTTACGCATCCTTGGCCAAAAAAATTTGTTGCAAGAAGCATTGACTGAACTCTCACTTTCTGAACGTTCTAGTGAAGAGAAGGCCAAGGTTTTACTTGCTAACAGTTCTAAAATCAAAAGTGGACAACCAACAGATGAGATAAAACCACCCCCTTTCTATCTGAGTCTCATTATTGGTGATAAATTAGTTCATAACTATATGGTAGACTCAGGGGCAAGTAGTTCAGTTATGCCCAAAAGTGTAGCTGACTCATTAGGATTGGTTTATGAACCCCTTACAAAAGGAGTAGTACAGTTAGACAGGTTTGCACTTAGTACTATGGGGATGATAAAAAATCTACCACTCACATTGCATGCTTGTCCTAATTTTGCCATCCATCAAGACATCTACATCATTGGCCTTCCACCTAGTTTTTCAATCTACCTTTCTAGGGAGTTCACAGCCAAGTTGGGTGGGTTTCTTTCATTTGACTAGATTCACTTGTTCTTTAGAACGAGATATGGTACAAAAGTAACAATACAATTCAAACCACTCACAAAAGACCATATTGAACCCTCTGTTCCCAGCCCAATAAATGCTCATCTCTACATCACCCGTGGGCAGTAGGATGAACCAAAGCGACGCCTTTCCGAGGGTAGACGAGACAGCATGATGGAGCCTCGCTTGGTTCAGGATTTGTTCTTTGGGGGAAGATCTTCTATAAAATATGTATTCATATTATGTAATCAGCTTTGTTGAGTATTTTAGCATTAAGGGGGGGTACCTGGTACTTTTGCAAGAACAATGTAATAAGGGGGGGAATGTTGGCATAATAGTATATAGTATTACATTGTTAGTTTATGCATATTAAATAAATGTTAGTTTATAAGTTAGGTTTTGGGAAGTTACAAGAAGTTACTTTCCCATAAGAAGTTATATACGGGAATAACTAAGGCTTTAAAAAGCCAATGTATTGCATTGTAAAATCATCCTGAAGACAATACTATATTATTTTATTATGGTTTAATTTTGTGTATGTTTTCTGACCATTTCTCAATAATATCCACCACCAACAAATATTAAACAAAACACTGAGAGACAACATAAATTATGTGGTTCACCATTAGTGGCTACGTCCACAGGAAAAACAGGGGAAAGTCTGTTTTATTATATTCACCATTTTCTTTGTGACATTGTGTTGGTTGTAAAACTTATTCGTGCCGGGAGTATGTCTTTTGATTATTGTTTAAACCTTGGATTCCTTGGCGTGTAAGCGATGTTTTTTTATACGGTAGGATTTCCTTCGTTCTTAATATTTTGATGCATGCAATGAATAACTGATGCAAGCGCTTTGGTGTTAGTTCTCTGCCTGTAACTGTAGCTCTGCAACCCTACCGGGTTTAGCTTCAGATGATATTATACTTTGGTTGATTTGAATGCATGAAATTACAAGTGTATGAAGTATGGTTGTGAAGTTAAATGAGGATTTTTTGGTATTCATTTTCGGTGTTCGTGCTGTCCTCCGTGTGAGAAGGGTTTCTCTAATCTGATGGTATTTAACCGCAATATCTTTTCTGAGTTGTATGATATTTTGATTGTTTTCAGGTGTCAAGAGGTTGATTGGAAGGCGCTTTACCGATCCTGATGTTCAGAATGATATAAAGTTCTGACCCTTTAAGGTCTATGCAGGACCTGACGACCAGCCAATGATTAGCGTGAAGTACAAAAATGAGGAGAAGCAGTTTTGTGCGCTAGAAGAGATATCATCAGTGATTTTGATGAAGATGAAGGAAATTGCTGAGGCTTATCTTGGGTTAACAATTAAAAATGCTGTTGTCACTGTCCCTGCTTATTTTAACGATTCTCAGAGGCAGGCTACCAAGGATGCCGGTGTCATCTCTGGTATGAATGTTATGAGACTCATTAATGAGCCCACCGCTAGTGCCATTGCTTATGGCTTAGATAAAAAGGCTACTAGTGTGGGTGAGAAAAATGTATTGGTTTTCGATTTAGGCGGCCGTACTTTTGATGTTTCTGTTTTGACAATCTATGATGGTATTTTTGATGTTAAGGCCACTGCTGGAGACACCCATTTGGGTGGAGAAGATTTTGACGATAGGATGGTTAATTACTTTGTTGGAGAATTCAAGAGAAAGTATAGGAAGGATATATCTGACAATGCGAAGGCTCTGAGAAAATTGAGACCTTCGAGTGAGAAGGCAAAGAGAACCGTCTCATCCACTGCTCAGGCGACCATTGACATTGATTGTTTATACGAAGATATTGACTTCTATTCAACCATTACCCGTGACAGGTTTGAGGAATTGAACATGGATCTCTTCAGAAAGTGTCTGGAACTCGTTGAGAAGTGTTTGAGGGATGCCGGAATGGACAACAGCACAATGGACGATGTTGTTCTTGTCGGTGGGTCAACTAGAATTCCAAAGGTTCAGCAATTGTTGCAGGACTTCTTCAATGGAAAGGAGCTGTGCAAGAGTATCAATCCCGATGAGGCCGCTGCGTATGGAGCTGCAGTGCAAGCTGCAATTCTAAGTGGAGAAGGCCATGAGAAGGTGAAAGATTTGTTGCTTCTTGATGTCACTCCCCTTTCTCTTGGGCTGGAGACTGTTGGAGAGGTTATGACTGTCCTCATGCCAAGGAACACCACAATTCCGAGTAAGAAGGAACAAGTGTTCACTACGTCTTCAGACAATGCGCCTGGTGTGCTTATCGCGGTCTACGAGGGTGAAAGGGCTCGAGTTCGTCACAACAATCTGTTGGGCAAGTTTGTACTCTCTGGAATCCCTCGTCCTCCTAGGGGTGTTCCTCAAATCACTGTTTGCTTTGGCAATGATGTTAATGGTATTCTGAATGTCTCAGCTGAAGAAAAGAGCACCGGCCAGAAGAACAAGATCACTATCACCAATGATAAGGGCAGGTTGAGTAAGGAGAAAATTGAGAAGATGGTGCAGGATGCAGCGAAATACAAATCGGAGGACGAGGAATATAAGAAAAAAATTGAGTTAATAAACTCAATAGAAGATAATTTATACAAGTTGAGAAACGCTGGAAGCATCAGAAAAGAAGATTGCAGATATCACGAGGCAGGCCATTCAGTGGCTGGATGATAACTAGCTTGTTGAAGCTGACGGGTTTAAGAACAAGATGGAGGAGCTTAAGAGCACGATGGACCGCATCCTTAGATATGGTCAAATAATGGCTTCATTGATAGCCACTGGGGTGACTCTCGCCCCGCTGTGCTGTGTGATGTAGGATAGTCTTATTATAATAGATTGTAATATATTATTTTAACTTATTATATATTATTTTATAAAGAAAAATAACTTTTAAAAATATATGGATGAAAGCATGTCATTTTTTTTATCTTTAAAAAATATTGAGATTCATTAATTTATTTTGTTAATTATAGATTGAGGAATTTCTATTATTTATTAACTATTTTGTGTCTATTACATATAGATTTGATTGACTATTGTTAGCTAGACACTTGGTAATGCTTACAAAGATATATGTAAAAAAAAAATGGGTAAAAATATTGTTCATTATTATTGTTAAAGGCCTTTATATTTTGCTCTACTTAGCATTTATTCTTTAATATGTATGATCAGTAAATTCTTTGCAATACTTTATTAAAGATACAAATTTATATTGTTTTCCATATTTAATATGTATCATTAATAAGACTTGATAAAAATATTTTAGTTTAAAAAAATTCACTTCAAAGGTAGTCAAATGATTAAATTGTCACAAAATTTTCATATGATAGGTAGGGGTGACCATCAAATTCCAAGTCTGCATCAGACCTTCACTAATGACATTCAAAGTTAAAATGTGTATAAATATAATGCATGTTTATAAACTAGTATACCAATCTGTTGGCCTTGTTTTGACCCCCCAAAATTTGAACTTTTCATGTCAAATTGTCAATTGTCATCATGTGTTGAGCACCTTTGTCAGGTTAGTCTTAGTCACAAATAGCATAATCATCAAGTGTCGAGTCACTCACCAAATCACCAAATTAAAATCATCAATTTGTATTCATAGTTGCAAGGTGTTGGTGTCACATGTTTTTTGCACCAAGTTGTTGTAGTTGCCAATTTTAAAAAATGTTGCACTTGATCTAGTTCATGTGAGTTTATTGCACCAAACTTAGAAGATGTTGTGCGCTAGTCTGAAGGAGAATTATCCATCTTTTTCAATCTAAACCTTGGAAGTAGATGCGTAGTTTGATTGAAATGATTAAATAAAAAAATGTAAGAGTTAGAACAAAATTATTTTCCAATGATATTCTAAACTCTATTGAACACAATATAGAAAATTTCTAAGATAAAATTCCTTCCTATTTGAGAGATATTAAATTAATGATTTTTGTTAGGCGGATTACTACAACAATTAAAATGAGAGTTTAAGAAAAGCTAAAACAAAATGAGTTAACAAGGAATTTTATGCAGTTATAATACACAATGTGGCAAATTTTCAAGAAAAATACTTTTCCAATCAAAAGATATGAATTAATTCTCTTTCACCTTTTTATAATTAATTGGAAAAAAAATTACAAGATTTCCATGAAGCAAAGTTGGACATTTTTCAAGTTTTTGAACTTGTAAGCAAGTTCAAGGTTCAAAATTAGCATGAACCCTTGACAAGGTTGAAAAATCGTCCAAAGTCCTGACGTTGGTTAAAAAATTCTTTGAACCTCTGACATTTCATTTTGTCAAAATTTTTATGGTTCTTTGAACCTTTAAACCCTCAACATAACACTAACTGGTGTTTTCATGGTTCAAGGAATTCTTGAACCTCCAACTCATCATAAAAAGGATAAGTTCTCTTGCATGCCCTAAAATGATAAGTGAAAGTATGGTGGTGCAACCTGTGGAAGCATACTCATGGTTGCCATGATTGCAAACTATACAAATAATGGATCTATTGAAATGGCATTGGAAACTTTCAAAGTAAATGCACTTGGCAGGGGTAAGACCAAATCCCACAACATTCAAGCCACTTCCGTCCCTACCTGTACGTATAGGGAAATATTTGGGATAGTGTATGGACTCCATTAAGGCATAATGAAGATGGATTTTTGTTATATATTTTAGTTTAAAGTGCTCTAGTAGACATTTACACAAAATGTGGAAGGATAAACAAGGAATGTGAAATGTCCAACTGAATGCCTCAAATAAATGTGATCTCATGGCCACCATTATTGCAGACTGTAGCATAAAAGGGAATTTTGAAAATCTTTAGAAACTTTCAAGAAAATGCAATTAGCCTATGTAAAGCAAATTTATGTTAGATATTATAGTTTGAAATGCTTTGGTAATCATGTATGTGAAATGTGGAAGCATATACAAGGAACGTGAACCTTTTGATATAATGCCTTAGAGAGATGCAATCTCATGGGATGTAATGATGGAAGGATATACATATAGTGGATTTGTTAATATAATTTTAAAACATTCAAGTTACTACAATTAAGAGGCTTAAAGGTTGATTCACTATCTCGTGGCTTATACTAGCATCTTCCTAATTCGTGCCTATGATGTATGACAACAAGCATACCTTAGATTATTACTCCATCAAAATGAAACATTTGATAGTTTGATTTACCATTATGCCCTTGAGATAAAGTTAATAAGAAGAGGGAAGACCTTGGATTTGTCTTGAACGGTTACAAGTTGGTTGATGCTCGATACAAGGTTGATTTTCAAGATAACAAATATTATGAACCTTTGTAGTAAGGAACTAACAAAAGAGGATTTAGAAATTTTGGAGAAGCTATCAAAAATATTAGTGTTTTCAAATGTAATATGATAACCTACCCTCTGATGCAGGAGCACTCAAGTGCACGGGCAATCTTGCATCGCCAAAAAGAATGATCAGTTAAGTTTTAGTTTGATTTCAATCTTGTTTGCAGTTCCAGATGTGCTTTTCCAGATGTTAGCAGTGTTGTCGCAACTGATGGTGTTCACACGTCATATTCTTGCTCTATCATTTTTGGTTTGTTTAGTTGATCTATGTTTGTCTCTGATTGTCACAATCATTATGGTAATTTAGTCATATGAGAAATCAAAAGTGTGGACATATGGTGTGAAGTCTTTCTAGTCTCTGCTAGTATGCAACCGCCAATGTGTATCTGTCGCGACATACACTTGCTACTTGAGGAGGTAGTTTTGGCATTTGGTCTTTGATCACATCCCAATCTGCATAAGACCAAACAGAGACGATGCCTCATATGAAGATATTTTCCTTCCAAATGAAATGTTATACATATCTAATGAAAGGAGAGGAAATTAAAAGGTCAGCGGCCAGATAAGCGACCCCAGTGCAGCAAATGAGGATTTGGAAACCTATTTAAAATTATTTAACTTCTTTAACTACAGGGAGCGACATCTCATGTGATATCCCGACCTTTTATCTATTTGAATTAAATTGACACGTACACATATAAGAATAAAATAGGAGAATTTATGATAGGTGGCGGCTTGGTAAGAAGGAAAGAAAAGTAAAAAGAGCAGAATTTAAAAGGAAGAAAATAGAAATTGATGGAGATGCTTCAGCGATCCATTCATTTCAATTTGTTGTTTATTTTAATATAAAAAGGGGAAACAAAATGTTACAAGTAGGGGGTTTTTGGTTCTTCTCAAGAAAGGAAGTGAATCGACACTAGTGGGAAGAAGGGTTTTTTGGGTTCTGCTCAAGGAAGTGAATTGACACCAGTGGGATGAGAGACAGTGGCTACTAGGAAAGAGGAGTGGCCAGAGAATAAAAGGAAGACATAAAACAATAATACAAAGGTGTGGGACATTTATTACCAAAGGGGGACCAAATCAAATAAAAAGAAAAGAATAAATAAAGTCGCTACCACAGAGGATGCATTAAACCTTTAGAGGAGTCAATGGTGTGAGATAGAGGTATCTTGTATTGGAAGTTTGAAGATAGCAAACATAGAGGAAGTGGGTACTGGGCACCAGTGAAGAGAAATAGTTGACTGTGTAATCTTGCAACTAATTTGTATAAATTCTATATGAACTTCACTAATAAAGATGAATGGAATTAGTGCATGAATGTTTAAGTTGTTTTCTTGTTCTGGGTGTAAAATTATCTACTCAAAGTTAGAGTCAACTGTGAATGCATTAGTATTCCTGTAGTTGCTTGATATATGAACTAAAAATCTACTGAGTGTGAATATAAACCATTGAAATTGGTTTGTTTTGTGAAGAACCTATGTGTAGGCTACTAACATTGGTTGTTTGATAAAACACCCAATCTTGATTGCATCATTTGGTATTAGAGCTAGTTGTGGGTGTGTTGTAGGAAGAAACCTAGGTAGAAATTTTTGTGGGTGAGTGTGAGGGTGAGGAGACCCACGATTGCAGGGAGCTCGTAAACATGGCACAAAGAGGACAAGGGCGAAGACGAGCATGGAATGGACCCTAAAATAATGAAAATCTGACATTCATGGAGATTATGAGAGGTATCACAGTGAGATTAGATGCAATAGAATTAGCAGAGCAAAGAGGGATACCTGTGGTAGACGTAAGCAAAGATGAAGGTGAGATTGAGCCTCCAGAAATTAAATTTGAGGTTAAGGATGATGGAGTGGAAGTCTGAATCTGGAGGACTTAATTGATCGGATATCAGAAATGGAGAAGTACTTCAACTATGAGTCGATAGAAGATCCAAAAAGAGTCAAATTTGCTTGCACAAAGTTGAAGAGACATGTGTCGTTGTGGTGGGATCATATGTAGATTGATAGACAACAAAGAGGCAAAGATAAAATTAGAACATGGGATTGGAGGGTAACAAAGATGAAAGCTCAATTTCTGTCGAAGGATTACCAAGTAAGACTATTTCAAAAATTGCAAAATTTGAAGCAAAAAGAATTGAATGTGCAGGCTTATACCAAGGAGTTCTACAAGCTAAATAACCAAATTGGACGTGTGGAGGGTGATGTGGAAAAAGTCTCAAGGTATGTAAGTGGATTAAGATATAACATTCAAGATGAATTGGCTATGTTGCAAGTTTATACGGTGGAAAAGGCATACTGGTTTGCCTTGAAGGCTAAAGAAAAGTTGTCAAGAAAACACCAAGGTATTCCAAGAGGAAGACGAAGGCCAATCATATGAAGTGCACCAACAATTAATGTGAAAGGAAAACAAGTTTTTGAGGAAGAAAATGACACCATTCGCAAAAGGAATCAAGTCAAAATAGTAAGGGAAGAGGCTATTCCAGTAGAGGTAGAGGAAGGGGATTTGGAGACACATGTTTCCAATACAGAGAAGTTGGACATAGGGCTTTTGAGTTCCCTCAAATATAGCCAGATCTTAGTAGAAAGAGTATAGCGAAGAATTATGCAACACAAGCTTATGAAGAGAGTGTGAATTCACCAAAGCAAGTGGAAGAGCTTGAACAGGGAGAGGCATTGATGATGAGTAGAGTTTTATTAAAACTAGGAAATGAACAACTGGAGCCAATACAAAGGTAGAGTTTATTCTGAATAGTGTGCAAGTCATGTGGTAAGTGTTGTAAGGTAGTTGTGGATAGTAGAAGCACCGATAATTTGGTGTCACATGAGATGTTACAGAAGTTGCATCTGAAGAAGACAAAGCATCCAAATCCTTACCGAGTCACTTGTTTGCAAAAGAACCATCAAATTCTGGTAAGTGACCAATGTTTGGTTCAATTTTAGATTGGTAGTTATGTTGATGAGGTGTTGTGCGATGTGATGCCCATGGATTCTTTCATGTCCTTTTGGGCAGACCATGGCAATATGATAGACATGCTATGTATGATGGTTAGGCAAACATGTATACCATCACAAAGGATGGAAGAGAGTATCATTTGATTCATTTGAAGGACAAGGAGAAACAAGTGGAATGTAGTTCCTTGGTTTGTTTTCCTATTAGTGAACAAGTTGTGACAATGACAAGTGAGGTTAGGAGTAGTCCAACAATGGTTCATGAGAAGAGCAATATGAGTGAGGTCAAGTGGAATGATGAAGAGTTGGTGCAACTGCGAGGAATATGAGTGAGGTCAAGGGGAATGATGAAGAGTTAGTGTAGTAGTTGCACAGGGAAGAAGAGAAGAAAAATAAGGGGCAACCAATTAGTTTCCAAAGAAGTGAAAAGAGTCCAAAATAAAATCATAATTCAGGATTGGACCAAGATGCATGCACATGTATGAGAGGTCTGAACTAGATTTTTGTCATGGGATTTAAAGCCAAGTAGAAGTGACCACTAAGGTGAGTGTAGGTTGCAACACAAACATAGAAAGAATGTGAAAGGGGAAAGAGGTAAAGAAGTTCTATTCAGCAGATAGAAGAAGAAGCTCATTAATGAGGAGAAAATCTAAATAAAAAATGAGCATGACATTACCATTCGAAGCTTCCGATAATTTTCATGAGCTACAGCTTCATGGAACATTTATCCTACACAACGTGTTTGATGCAGGAGCACCCGAGGGAACACGCAATCCTGCATCACCAAAAAAAATTGATTAGTTTAGTTTTGGTTCAATGATTTCAATCTTGTTTGCACTTTTAGTTGTGCTTTTTCGAATGTTGGCGGTGTTTTCGCAGTTGATGGCATTCACATGTCATATTCTTTCTCTATTATTTTTGGTTTGTTTAGTTGATCTTTGTTTGCCTCTGATTGTCATGATCATTAAGGTGATGTATTCATATAAGAAATGAAAAGTGTAGACATATGGTGTGAAGTTTTTCTAGTCTCTGCTAGTATGCAACCGCCAACATGTATCTATCAGGACATATACTTGCTATTTGAGGAGGTATTTTTGGCATTTGGTCTTTGATCACATCCCAATATGCATAATACCAAATAGAGGTGATGCCTCACATTTAGATATTTTCCTTCCAAATGAAATGTTATACATATCTAATGAAAGGAGATGAAATTAAAAGGTTGGTGGCTAGGTAAGCGACCCTAGTGCAGCAAATGAGGATTTGGAAACCTATTTAATATTTTTTAACTTCTTTTACTAGACAGAGTGACACCTCATGTGATAGCCCTACCTTTTATCTGTTTGAATTAAATTGACACATACACATATAAGAATAAAAGAGGAGAATTTTTGATAGGTGGTGGCTTGGTAAGAAGGAAAGAATGGTAAAAGGGTTGATTTTAAAAAGAAGAAAATAGAAATTGATGGAGATGCTTCAATGATCCATTCATTTCAATTTGTTGTCTATTTTAACATAAAAAGGGGAAACAAAATGCTACAAGTAGGGGGTTTTTGGTTCTGTTCAAGGAGGGAAGTGAATCGACACTAGTGGGAAGAAGGGTTTTTTTTTTGGTTTTGCTCAAGGAAGTGAATTGACACCACTGGGATGAGAGACAATGGCTGCTAGGAGAAGAGCGGATAGAGAATAAAAGGAAGACATAAAACAATAAAACAAAGGTGTGGGACATTTCTTACGAGAGGAGGACCAAATCGAATAAAAAGAAAAGAAGAAATAAAGACGCTACCATAGAGGATGCATTGAACCTTCAGAGGAGTAAATGGTGTGATACAGAGGTATCTCATATTGGAAGTTTGAAGGTCACAAACATAGAGGAAGTGGGTACTGGACACCAATGAAGAGATATAGTTGACTGTCTAATCTTGCAACTGATTTGTATAAATTTTGTATGAACTTCACTAATAAAGATGAATGGAATTAATGCATTAATGTTTAAATTATTTTCTTGTTGAGGGTGTGAAATTATCTACTCAAACTTAGAGTTAAATGTGAATGCATTAGTATTCATGTAGCTTCCTAATACGTGAACTAAAAATTAATTGAGTGTGAATATAAACCATTGAAATTGGTTTGCTTTATGAAGGACCTATGTGTAGGCTGCTAGCATTGGTTGTTTGATAAAACACCCAATTTTTACTACACCACCCATCTAAGGGTTTATTGGAAAGATTGAGAAAGAAAATAGGGCAGTTCCAAATGGTGCAATTGTAAAAGCATATCCACTTCAAAATTTTCTACATTAATGACCAAGTCATAGAAATAAATGTTCACATAGATGCAAGATTCACAATTGACATTACCAATGAGAAAGAAGTTGAATTTGATTTCATGTACTTAGTTAAGTGGATAGAGATTATGGTTCCTTTTGAACAACAAATGGATAAATATGTATATCAGAGCACATGTTTCAACATTGGGAGCTCTGGGGTATTGAGTGTTTGATTGGGCCGACATGGAGTGGATTGAGGGTGGTTTGACCCTCGTCCTACTCCATGTAGCTGTGAGAGAGTGAGGTTGTGGCTGATAACCAACCTTCACCTTGGAGGAAGACCCATCCTCTGGTTTTGTCATCGTGGTGGCCTTGTCACACGATTTTCAAAGTCTTTCACTTGTGTTTTTGTGGTGGTTGTGTTCCTCCTTGTTGATTCTCCTCTTGAGTAGGCTAGTCTAGATCATGAAGGTTGTGTTGGGCTCTTGCTCGCCCTTGTGTATTTTTGTAGAGTGTGGTGTTGTGCCCTAGTATACACTCTATGTGGTTGGGATTAGAGGTTACCATCGTGGGAACAGTTGGTCTTATGTTGCACCTTGTTGTGTGTTATGCTTTTGGTTATGAATGTGATGATGTTTTGTTCTTTGAAATAATAATGAAGTCTTCATGCTTGTTTGAGTAATTCTTGCCTTGTGTACTTGGTGTGCGTATATCATAATGTAAGAATTGCATACCTTCTTGATCCTTAACCTTTTTTTTTTATCATTTGGAAATTGTATTGTCTTCTTTAGTTGTGAACTAGGAATACTTGCTCAAAATGAACCTTACCTTGACTTTTATGAGTGCAAGTCATTACGTGTGTGATTGCATTTTATGCCTTGTAAACTATTAAGGAAGAAAGAGGTGTAAAGGAGACTTATGCTTAGTATTGCTAAGAAATAGTTTATGTTTTTCAAATGACACAAGGGTGAATGGTGTGCTTGTTGAACAATTGTTAAGTACTTAGACATAATGTGAAATTTGCAATTTATGATTTGGACCTTGTATGAAATTTCTATCAAGTTGTGCATACCTTATGTGGGGAAAATGTTTGGCATATTTTGGAAAAATACTAAATTAGGGACTTAAGCTTTTAATTGGATTATTCATATGGTAAGACTCTATCTTATGAACTTTGTGTTAGATAAATATGTGTTTTGTTAGTAGAGCATATGTAGTGTAATATGGTTATGAATAGCTCCATGATGTGTGATGGGTTGTGTGACACCATCTTGTGAGTTGAAATAATGTTGTTTTGATTCAATTATGACCTAGTATGCATTTTCTAGTATGTTGGTATACTTAGTTGGGGTGTATTGTTTTGTCTTTATATGTATGACCTAGTATGCATTTGGTAGTATGTTGGTATACTTAGTTGGGGTGTATTGCTTTGTCTCTATATGTGAAGTTATGGTTAGATTCCATTTATGCCTTAGAAAGATTAATTTGAATTGATGTTTGAGAAAATTTCTTAGAAGACCTTTATGGTAAATATTATGTGCCCTTGTGTATGAAAGTTGTGCTCCTTCACTAAGTAATGAATAGTAAAGAAAAATCATGTTATGTGTTACCTTGTGGATGTGAATACCTATTATGAGAGTACTTTCTATGTGTTGTGAATATCAAGTACATGCTTTGTGTACTCATGAGCCTATGGTACTAGGTATCCATCCATGGGTTGAGTGAGTAACTACATGTATGGTGAAGTGATGCTTGTGTGGTCACTTGTTTGTATACCCTATAAGGTCCAACCTTGGAGTTGGAGACCTTCCATGTGTGGAGTTAAGTAGTGGAGTGGAGGAACTTAGGAAGCTATGGCGACATGTTGTGACATTGGTTTGGGGTAACCCAACTAACCATACTTTCCTATGACAAAGTACCCCTACTTCTCCTTAGTGAATGGACCCTTGAGAGGTCCATAGTGCTATCCTATCATGCATTGTTTCCTTGACGGTACTATTGACATCTAACTTGGGGATCATGGTTATGGTTAGTGTGCACTTGTGAATTCTTTGAGGCCATGTTACTTGGTGCATATTTTCTCTTAGCTTTGGTATCTTATTTTGAGTTGGATGTGTAGTAATTGGGAAACATTGGAACTATGATAGAGTAGCATTTACACAAGAAATACATGTTTAATTTTAATCATATTAGAGTATTGTGAGTTGGAATTGACTTATACTATGGTATATTATTTATGTGTGTCGACACCTACTTGACATGATGCGAATAGATGTGCTGCCACACCACACTGATGTTCCAACATAGTGTTGGTGATAATGGCATGCCACCCTTGAGAAGGCATGATTCCATGTAGTAGTATGTGAAGGCGCATTGATAATACTTACCTACATGATGTTATTGCATTGGTTGTGTTTGTATAGCTCATGTAGAGACCATGATTTCCCTCCTTCCTTATTGGTAACTTAATGTTAGTCACATTGTGACATAATGTGCAATTTCATGGTTTGTGATCTTCTTTCAGTTATTGGTGACTTTTATTTATCTTGCTTGTGATGACCAACAGTGTTATTTTATCTTGACTATAAGTAGCTTAGACACAAATCTTTGAATCTTCCTTTTTTGCATGACTCTTGTGGTTACATTACTTTATTGTTGAATTTGTGCGCATTTATTTACTTTATTGTTGGATTTAGAAACTTCTTCTTTTGGTATTTTTTTTTAAAATGTGAGTTGGCTAAGCTAGGTTATTTCTTTTTTCAAATGTTGGTCTTGTATTGTGATGTTTCTTCTTGCCATGTTGATGGAGCGACCTTTGGTAGAGTGTATATAAGGAAGCAGACATTGGAAGCTTTTGAGGATGGGGGTAAGTGTGGACTAGTATGGGATAGTCATCATCCACTTACCTTCCTAGTGATTTATGTTCTTATGTTGACTATCTCTTGGAGGCTAATCCCATTAAACAAACAAGAGGTAGGTCATTTGTAGAAATGTATGGAGGGGCCCCCAGGCACATGGCCTCGAGACCATCATTCCACTTGATTCTTAGATCTTTGGTTACTTGGCATTGGTTATTGGTTATGTAGTACTATGATGAGACCGTTGCGTCCCCATGGACCTACGTGTGAACCTTGTGTTGTTATCCTTGTGATGTGGATGAAAGAAAATGGTTGTTTAGTTGTAAGATTTGCATTTGATGTATTTGCATATGAGTTGATGTTTCTTTGTAAACATGTTGTACGATGTGTGCTTGTGTGCTCTATTCTTGAGATGGTTGCTTATGAAAGTTAGAGAATTGAAAACCTTGTTTATTGAAAAGTGCAATTTCCTACAAATTATGAGAAAATTGAATGTTATGGCTTCATTCTTTATTTTGATTAGAAAAAAAATTGTTATATGCTAATGTATATTTTAAATGGAATCAAGTGCATTGCCTCTTCTTCACCTGGGTACTAGAACATATTGCACGTAGTTGGGTATATGGAAAGGAATGTGATTCGCTAAAATTTATATTATATTGAATATCATGGACTAATGTGTGCTATGGTCACTTCTTAGCATTTGTGACTTTCAGGAGTAAGTCAAGCTCTTGGGGGGAGTGTGTAGTGCCTCCCTAGTCCTAACCTAATCAAGGTGACATCAAGGTATGAGATTCAAGTTCCATGTGATGTTGAGATACTGACGTTTCATTTATGTTGGTATCTCTGATGATGGTTGTATGATGATTAGTCGACGTCGGTAGACTAGAGCTATTCTAATGTAATTATGGTGTACTAATTGATGTGTTATGTTGGATTTCATATTTTGAATGGGTGTGCATGTGGAGAGGATGACATCGTGACATTGGCATGTTATGCGAATGATCTGGTGCAGGGGCACCTTGTCCTAGTCACATCACATGTTGCTTAAATGTTATGTTTTATGTTCTTTAGTCCAATTTTGATGTAATAAGGCCTGTTTAGACCATCTTAGATGGTTTTCGCATGTTTTTGGTCATAAGGTCAATTGTAGGGGTGAAAAAGTGACATGTTCATTAATAAAATATGGCATTCCCATGTATTTTGAGGAGTTTGAACGACCTTGTCAGTTTGAAAGTTGGTTGGCACAGTTGGAATTTGGTGCTCAATGTTTAAATTCCTTTGAAAACCTTCAAGGGAGGCTGATGAAGGCATGATTGAAGACAACAATAAAATATCCTTGTTTTCTCTGCAATTTTCTGTGTTTTTGTTGTTCACACATTCTATACAGTTCTGTACATTAGTGTCATGATCTAAAATGCATAAAATCTTAAAGTGGCATGAGTCATCTTTTGTTTGAGTCTTGTTAGGGCATATTTCTTTGATTTTGGAGGATTTTGTAGCATAATCTCTGAAATGAGGTTGAAAACCCTAAGGTTTGAGGGTTTGTACAAAAAATGGGATTTTAACCAATTTTACTAGTGTCACCTTCTATAAATTGGTGGAATGGTCTTAGATAGGATGTGTTTCAGTATTTTTAGGGTTGCAGGTACAGGGGATAGAAATGAGGAGTTATTTGAATCAAACTATGTGTAATATCCTCATGTATTAGGCCTACAAGCATATGTGTGTTAGTGAACTATTGAAAAGGTGACTTGGTGTAGGACATGGTCCATTAAACCTATGTATTCAGACCTCTTCTAACCTCAATGAAGTACTAGAGTAGGAATTGGAAGGTTGGAGTGGAATTTGCATACACTTGCTTTGTAAAAGTGGCCTAATTATAGTAGGACAGTCAATTATTGAGGCTTGTGTTCCAAAACAACCTCACCTAAATTCTTGATATATTATGAGGGAGCCAAAAGGGTATCTAGAATGACAATTGGTTTTTGATTTTGCAATTGTTTCCTCAAGTTGGGCTAGAAAAACCTTGTTCTAAGGGCTACAAGCCAATAGTCATGTTTGCAAGGGAATGATAGGAAAAAGAAATGATAAGGGTTCTTGGTGAGTCTTGGTGGTCTAAACCTGTCAAGTTTGTGAGGTTCAAGGTGTATCAGAAGGTTAGTAAGAGGTTTGAGATAGTAAACCACTTTTGTGTACACTTTACAACCCTTCAAACCATGTTGTATGGGAGAGGAGATTGGATATGCTTAGAAGATCAGTCAAGAGTATGTTTTGAGTCTTTCTAGACACCTAAGGAGATAACCCTGCTCTGTATCAAGTGGTGTTAGAGCATAGATTCTGACTGATAAGGAAAGAAGAGTTGAGTTTGCACAAACAAGATGCCTCCAAAGAGCAATCCAATGGCCAAGGAAGTTAGAGAGCTAAAAGAACATCATGCTAAGGAGTTGAGACAAGTGAAAGAGACTCATGAAGTTGCCCTTGCTAGAATTGCAGCATTGAAATCTAGCCTAAAGAGAGGTGTGGTCAGTGGGGATCAAATTGACCAAGAGGAAGAGGGTGAGAGTGAAAACCCTTAAGGAGGAGTCCAAGATGAGGAAGAATAATTTGACCCTAGTGAAGAGAGGATGGTTAGAGTGATGAAGGTTGTCAAGGGAGAAAGTACTCCTAAGTTGAAAGTGGAAGTGACCATGTATGGTGGGAAGATGGACAGTGAAGAAGTACTGGGCTGGATAGATGCTCTTGACAATTTCTTTGAATTTGAGGAGGTAGAAGATGATAAGAAGGTGAAGTATGCAAAAACCAAGTTGAAGGGCCTTGCCCTAACATTGTCGAACTATGTTCAAGAGGAGAGATAAATCCATGATATAGAATGGTATCCAAGGTGAAAGGACAGTTTCTACCTACAAATTATGAAATCTAGACCTTTAGGAAGTTGTACAGTCTAAAACAGAAGGAGTTGGATGTTATAGCATACACTAAGGAGTTTCATAAGTTAAGTATTAGAACAAGACATGTTGAGGATGAAAGAGAAAAGGTAGCAAGGCATCTAAGTGGCCTAAGGTACAACATTCAAGATGAGATCATCCTTTCTACCCCTAAGATAGTTGAGGAATGTTTTCAAATGGCAGTCAAGGTAGAAGAATGAATCAAGAGGAGACAAGAGTAGCAGGGAAGAGGCAGGAAAAATAATTTCAGAGGTAGAGGCAACTTTGGTGCAAGAGGATAGTCACAAAAATAAAACGGTGAATCAAGAAACCATCAAGAACAAAGTGGTGAATCAAGTGGCAGATGTAACTTCAGAGGAAGAAGATTTAGTGGTAGAGAAAGGTTTGGTGGACAAGGGAGAGAGTCAAACACCTTCTCAGGTAAATGTTACAATTGCAATCAATTTGGACATCTAGCATGGAAGTGCCTGGACAAACAAGCATCAAGTTCCCATGGAGGTGAGTGAAGGACTCAAATTGTGCATGAGGAAGACAATGCAAGTGTTAATTCACCATCTCAGCATGTTGCTCCTAAGGTAGGTGAGACTTTGATGATAACGAGAACACTCATTAAGGTTCCTATTATCAATCAGATATGCACCCTGTGCTAAGTTACTGACTTAGCTATCTATTGACACATGGGAACACTCCTAGGCCTGTGAGTTGCTTAAACTCATAGTGAACCTCTAGAGTGAGCTAGTTTTCCTATTGATTTTTCTAATCTAAATAATTTCTAAGAGAAAAGGAAGAGGATGAACTGAGATGAAATTTTAAACTCTAAACTTAAATCTATCTAAATGCTTTCACCCACAAACAACCCTTCAAACATAATCTTTCACAACCCCACCTAGGACATTCAATCCAAAAATAATTTATATGAAGGCTCAATTTGGACACAACATATAACAAAGATCAAAAGGAATATCTGCATACAATTCATAGTAATGAGACATAACAAAGGACATAGTACTGTCACAATGAAACATCAAATCAAAAAACTGCAAATATAAGGCAAAAAGGTGAAATAGGAAAGATTTGTTGCATAGAAGTGGAAGAAGTACATGAAAATCTAACAAAACTAAGTCAAAATGTTTACAAATTCTCTACCTGTGCACAAGAGATAAGAAACAATGATATCAATTGTCCGAGAAAGAGCTAGCTTTCTCCAATATATGCCTGCAAAATGATCTCCCAGAAAGGTTGAGAAAAAGCTCCTAAAAATAGCCATGCAAATCCATTTTCGAGCTCCTCAGAAAAGTTGACAAAAAACCCTCTGAAATGCTTCCAAACTAAAAATAGAACCTGGAAAAAAACCTCTCTAAGGTGGTCCCATTGGAAAATATGCTTTGTCTGCCCAAAAAGACTCTATTTTTGTCCATATCTTCCCAAAAGAAAGCAAACTCAAAAAAACAAGATATTGTTTGCTTTACTTGTTTTAACTGCATAAATAATGAATATTTTAAAGCAATTTATAAGATATTGCTTTGAAACATCATTTTACAATGATTTGCAATTTTATTTTCCTAATTTGCCTAGATATAATTTTTGAAAAACATGACAATACGAGGCTTTTGACAATTTTGCCAAGTACAGGCATATACAAGCATATGATTTTCTATAAAAATCATAAAAAAATACATCAAGGCATATATATGGTTGTGAAAAAATAGAAGCCTATAAGGCCTACCCTTCAAATGATTTGCAAAAAATTAACTAAGGGTATATGAGGTTTTGGAAAAAAACCCTTCGGACTCAACCTCCACTCAATGTACATATTAAGGGCATCATGAAAATGCATTCAGCTTCACCTTCAAGGTGGTCAAAAAGTCTTCTAGGCATAAAGCCTAGGCATGACTAAGTGGACATAACACCACCTTGGGTATTAGTTGAGCCCTGAAAAATAAAAAATAAAATGTGATAAAATTCCCCATCCAATTAGGGCACAAGGAAACCCTAACACCAAAACAGAGCTCGCGCTAGAATCTTGGGCTCATTTTCACTTGCAACTTTTGAGAAGAGGCTCTCTGCATCCCGCTGACACCAAGATAGGGTTTGAGGTTCAAAACCCTTGTTTCCTCATTGTATATCTACAATTTTTTATGGATTTATGAAGATCTTTAACGGGAAATAAAAGGTAAAACCTTCTATGTATGCATTTCCTTTATTTATCATTGATTTTCTCTAGTCTTTTGCTCCTTTGGTCACAGTTGTGAGTGCTTTCCTGATGCATTTGTTGTTCTCTTCTTACTCTTTCTGTCGATTCCTTTCTCCATACGAGCTGCCATGAGTGTTTTGATTGAGCTTGTTCGAGATCATTGTTAACAATCAAGATTGCACCCTTAGAAAATATAAAATTAGTTATCCTGTTGTAGCATGGAAACACTCTCAGATTGTGGGTAATCTATGTTGAGAGTGAATCTCCAGAGTGAGATGGTTCTCCTAATGATTTTTCCTAATCTAAATAACTTTCTGGGAAAAGATAGAAGGGTAACTGCAAATGAAACAAATAACTGAAATTAATCCTTAAGGTGATGCACGAATACTTAAACTCCTACCAGATCTTACTCACAATCAGTTC
Source organism: Cunninghamia lanceolata (assembly GCA_027924645.1). NCBI lineage: Eukaryota > Viridiplantae > Streptophyta > Pinopsida > Cupressales > Cupressaceae > Cunninghamia > Cunninghamia lanceolata. The sequence continues at coordinate 1,305,838 of BSBN01001097.1, forward strand.
ACAGAACTATAACTCTCACAACCCCTTGATTACACTTAATTCATTAATATTTCACATGAAGATTCATCTAAACACAACATGCAACTTGAATCAAATAAAATACTTGCATACCCATCACAAAAATTAAGACAAAACAGATGATAAATAACTATCACAATGCAATATCAAATCAATTTTCTAAATGAGTAGACAAATGGGAAGGAAAACTACTATTCTATAAACTAGAAGGAATAATGAGTACAAAATCTGAAGTACAACTCTCTCAGTGTGAGAGGAATACTCAGAAAATATAAACTCTGATCTCTAACTCTGCCTGATAAGACCTCATACTAAATCTGAATCTGCAATATATATCTCCCAAATCTGCAAAGGAAAAAACTAAATCTCCAAATCTGAGCTCTTCCTAAAAAGCAATCAAAAAGCTTAGATATCTGCTCCAAAATAGAAGAAAACATCTCCAAACTCATCCCCAAAGGAGTCCCCACCAAAATCTTCTTTAAAACATGCTTTATCTGCTCCATAGAAACACCAATTTGTCCCTATCTATTCAATTTCGCCCAAAGAAAAAAAATCTGGAAAAGCAAGATTTTTTCTACTTTACTACAGGGTAAGTGCAAGAAGATGGGGGGCCAAAAAGGGGTCTTAAGTGGCCACTTTTTTTTTTAAATTAGGAAATGCTAGCCTTAGATGAGAAATTGAGCATAGTTATACTCAAAATTTGGAGATGCAACCAAAACAATGTTCATAGTGCTCCGAGTCTACTTTCTAAACTACTTTTTTTTAAAAAAAGGGCATAGATTAAGGGGTTCAAAAGAGGGAGCCACAGAAATTGATGTTGTTTTTGTCAAAAAAACATAGCATAGCATGTTTTGTGGCTCCCTCGAAAGCTCAACTTTTTTTTGGTATTTTTAAAATCACTACAGTGAGAAATTAGCTGATAGCATGTAGTTTATGCCCGATTTTTCTGATAATTTTTTGATGAAAATTTAATTTTTTACTAATTTTCAAAGTGGACACATCCTAAAAAATAGAATTTTGGCTGTGCTACCCCTATAAATTTTGAAAACTAATTGAAAATCATTTTTTTCTTTTTTTAATATTTGTAGAATGGAGTCTAGTTTCTAAATATGTAATTTTTTTGAAATTTCAATGAATAGTTAATTTACAATGAAAAAAAGACCAAACAGTGGTTTTTGCCTAAAAATGGACACAAACAAAAGAAATTAAAGATGAAAGGCTTAACATTTTTTAAAATGTGAAAAAAATAACATCGTCAAATAGCTAAGAAAAAGCCTAACATTACGCAGGTGTTCAATTTGTTCAACCTTGAAACACGTGCAAATCTAAGGGTTAGCACGAACAAAATTATGTGAAATCTTGAAGAATATGGAAAAACATGTCTGTGGATGTTGAAAAGGCACTCCAAGCCTTTGGGTTGGAAATCCAAAGCAAATCCCAAGCCCAAGGCTTGGGATTCCCAAAGAAAAACATAACGCGAGCACATTATAACGCGGTCGCATTAGTTTTTGCTTTGCATTTTTCCTTTTCCGCAAAAGTTTGTGTTGTTTGTCATGTTTGAAATAATGCAAGTGCATTATGTTCCCCTTAAATTTTTATATGTTCAAGGCTATTAATCATGTATGTATGTATGTATGTATGTATGTATGTATTTATGTATGCCTATATGTATGTATATATCTATGTATGCCTATATGTATGTATGTATAGTGTCGAGGGTAGAGGAGGGTAGAGATGGGAGTGAGCCAAATAGGGGAGGAGAGGGGTGGATAAGGATTGAGTGATTAAGGTTTAAGGTTGAGGGTTGAGCATTTAGAGATAGGATTTAGAGTTTAGGGATAAGAGATTAGAGTTTAGGACCTTGAGGGATTAGGGTTTAGGGTTGAGGCTTTAGGGATAGTGTTTAGGGTTAAGGTTCGAGGGATTAGGGTTAAGGTAGAGTGTTGAGGGTAGAGGGATTAGGGTTTAAGGTATAGTTTAGTAGTTCTTGTGGATAGAGCCAATAAACAATGGGAGATTATTTGTCTATTTCATAACAATATACCTCCCCTAAGTGTGGGGTGGACAGCAAGAAACATAGATGTACCCTAATGCAAATCTTTTCTCATAATGATCATCCTTCTGATTTCACCTCTTAATTACTCACTGTGGATGTACCATATGCAAAGATTTTCTCATAGTGTGTGCACCTATTGGTATAATGAACCCCAGATGGGCCAAAAAAACATGCCATATAACATTACTAACATTAAAAAAGTTCATAGCCATTTTTTTGACATATTCTTGCAACTCAAATATCTTTAAGAGAAGAGTGTCAAAATGATGGTTTAACAACCTAACATAAGGCAAAGCAATTTTGCTAGGTTTAGGGATAGGGTTTAGGGTTTAGGGTTGAGGGATTAGGGTTTAGGGTTGAGGCTTGAGGGATTAGGGTTTAGGGTTGAGGGATTATGGTTTAAGGTATAGTGTTGAGGGTTGAGGGTTTAGGGATAGGGTTTAGGGTTGAGGGATTAGGGGGTTGATGGATTAGGGTTTAGGGTTGACAGATTAGGGTTTAATGTTAAGAGTTGAGGGTTGAGGGTTGAGGGTTTAGGGATAGGGTTGATGGTCAAGGGATTAGGGTTAAAGTAGAGTGTTGAGGGTAGAGGGATTAGGGATAGGGTTTAGGGTTGAAGGTTTAACGATTAAGGCTTGAGGCTTTAGGGCTGAGGGTTAAGGGATTGGGGTTTAAAATATAGTGTTGAGCGTCGAGGGTTTATGGATAGGTTTTAGGGTTTAATTTTTTAGGGTTAAGGGTTGAGGGATAGGGTTTAGGGTTTAGGGATAAGGGATTAGGGTTTAAGGTATAGTGTCAAGGGTTGAGGGTTTAGGAATAGGGATAGCATTTAAGGTTTAGGGATGAGGGATTAGGGTTAAGGGTTGAGGGATTAGGGTTTAAGGTATAATGTCGAGGGTTGAGGGTTGAGGGATTAGGTTTTAGGGTTTATGGATTAGGGTTTAAGGTATAGTGTTGAGGGTTGAGGGTTTAGGGATAGGGTTTAGGGTTGACGGATTAGGGTTTAGGGTTGACAGATTAGCGTTTAAGTGTCGAAGTTAGGGTTAGAGTGTCGAGGGTAGAGGGATTAGGGATAGGGTTTAGGGTTGAAGGTTTAAGGATTGAGGGTTGAGGCTTTAGGGATGAGGGTTTAAGGCTTAAGATATAGTGTCAAGTGTTGAGGATGTAGGGATAGGGTTTAAGTTTTAAGGGTTGAGGGATAGGGATTAGGGTTTAAGGTATAGTGTTGAGGGTTGATGGTTTAGGGATAGGGTTTAGGTTTGAGGGATTAGGGTTTAGGGTTGATGAATTAGGGTTTAATGTTGAGGGTTGAGGGATAGGGTTAATGGTCAAGGGATTAGGGTTAAATAAGAGTGTCAAGGGTAGAGCGATTAGGGATAGGGTTTAGGGTTGAAGGTTTAAGGATTTAGGGTTGAGGCTTTAGGGATTAGGATTAAGGGATTAGGGTTTAAGATATAGTGTCAAGTGTCAAGCATGTAGGGATAGGTTTTAGGGTTCAAGTTTTAAGGGTTAAGGGTCGAGGGATCAGAGTTAAGGGTTGAGGGATTACGGTTTGACATTAAGGGTTAAGTACATTGAGGTTCGAGGGTTAACGGTTTCGGGATAGGGTTGAGGGTCGAGGGATTAGGGTTAAAGTAGAGTGTTGAGGGTATAAGGATTAGGGATAGGGTTGGAGGGTTTAGGGATAAGGGATTAGGGTTTAAGGTATAATATTGAGCCCATTGAGGGTCTAGGAATAGGGATAGCGTTTAGGGTTTAGGGATGAGGGAATAGAGTTGAGGGATGACAGATTAGGGTTGAGAGTTGAGGGATTAGGGTTTAGGGATAAGGTTTAGGGTTGAGGGTTGGGGGATTAGGGTTTAAGTTATAGTGTTGAGGGTTTAGGGTTGAGGGATTAAAGTGAAGGGTTGAGGGATTAGGATTTGATGTTGAGGATTGAGGGTTGAGGCTTTAGGGTTTAGGGTTTAGGGATAGGGTTGAGGGTCAAGGGATTAGAGTTAAGGGTTGAGTACATTGAGGTTTGAGGGTTAAGGGTTTCAGGATAGGGTTGAGGGTCGAGGGATTAGAGTTAAAGTAGAGTGTCGAGGGTATAAGGATTAGGGATAGGGTTGGAGGGTTTAGGGATAAGCAATTAGGGTTTAAGGTATAGTATCGAGCCCATTGAGGGTTTAGGAATAGGGATAGCATTTAGGGTTTAGTGATGAGGGATTAGAGTTGAGGGATGACAGATTAGGGTTGAGGGTTGAGGGATTAGGGTTTAGGGTTGAGGGTCGAGCGATTAGGGTTTAAGGTATAGTGTTGAGGGTTTAGGGATAGGGTTGAGGGTTGGGGGATTAGGATTTGACATTGAGGATTGAGGGTTGAGGCTTTAGGGTTTAGGGTTTAGGGATAGGGTTGAGGGTTGAGGGATTAGAGTTAAGGGTTGAGGGATTAGGGTGTGACATTGAGGGTTGAGTACATTGAGGTTCGAGGGTTAAGGGTTTCGGGATAGGGTTGAGGGTCGAGGGATTAGGGTTAAAGTAGAGTGTCGAGAGTAGAAGGACTAGGGATAGGGTTGGAGGGCTTAGGGATAAGGGGTTAAGGTTTAAGGTATAGTATTGAGCCCATTGAGTGTTTAGGAATAGGGATAGCATTTAGGGTTTAGGGATGAGGGATTAGAGTTGAGGGATGAAGGATTAGGGTTAAGGGTTGAGGGATTAGGGTTTAGGGATAAGGTTTAGGGTTGAGGATTGAGGGATTATGGTTTAAGGTATAGTGTTGAGGGTTTAGGGATAGGGTTTAGGGTTGAGGGATTAGAGTGAAGGGTTGAGGGTTGAGGCTTTAGGCTTTAGGGTTTAGGGATAGGATTGAGGGTCGAGGGATCAGAGTTAAGGGTTGAGGGATTAGGGTTTGACGTTGAGGGTTGAGTACATTGAGGTTCGAGGGTTAAGGGTTTTGGGATAGGGTTGAGGGTTGAGGGATTAGGGTTAAAATAGAGTGTCGAGGGTATAAGGATTAGGGATAGGGTTGGAGGGTTTAGGGAGAAGGGATTAGGGTTTAAGGTATAGTATTGAGCCTGTTGAGGGTTTAGGAATAGGGATAGAATTTAGGGTTTAGGGATGAAGGATTAGAGTTGAGGGATGACATATTAGGGTTGAGGGTTGAGGGATTAGGATTTAGGGATAAGATTTAGGGTTGAGGGATTAGGGTTCAAGGTATAGTGTTGAGGGTTTAGGGATAGGGTTTAGGGTTGAGGGATTAGAGTGAAGGGTTGAGAGATTAGGATTTGACGTTGAGGGTTGAGGGTTGAGGGTTTAGGGTTTAGGGTTTAGGGTTTAGGGATAGGGTTGAGGGTCGAGGGATCAGAGTTAAGAGTTGAGGGATTAGGGTTTGACGTTGAGGGTTGAGTGCATTGAGGTTTGAGGGTTAAGGGTTTCAGGATAGGGTTGAGGGTCGAGGGATTAGGGTTAAAATAGAGTGTTAAGGGTATAAGGATTAGGGATAGGGTTGGAGGGTTTAGGGATAAGGGATTAGGGTTTAAGGTATAGTATCGAGCCCGTTGAGGGTTTAGGAATAGGGATAGCATTTAGGGTTTAGGGATGAGGGATTAGAGTTGAGGGATGACGGATTAGGGTTGAGAATTGAGGGATTAGGGTTTATGGATAAGGTTTAGGGTTGAGGGTTGAGGGATTAAGGTTTAAGGTATAGTGTTGAGGGTTTAGGGATAGGGTTTAGGGTTGAGGGATTAGAGTGAAGGGTCGAGGGATTAGGATTTGACGTTGAGGGTTGAAGGTTGAGGCTTTAGGGTTTAGGGTTTAGGGATAGGGTTGAGGGTCAAGGGATCAGAGTTAAGGGTTGAGGAATTAGGGTTTGACATTGAGGGTTGAGTACATTAAGGTTCGAGGGTTAAGGGTTTCAGGATAGGGTTGAGGGTCAAGGGATTAGGGTTAAAGCAGAGTGTCGAGGGTATAAGGATTAGGGATAGTGATGCAGAGCACACAGTGGAAGCATTCAAATTAGGGATGAATATCCATCAAACCCATAGTACAAAAAGATTATTGCTTAACCAGCTTTAAATAACTTCCTCAAGGTCCAAATGTTACTGAACTACACACGCATTCTTCATTATCGGAGAGACTGAACACTGTCGGCACATTCAAAAACTCTTCCGCCGATCTCACTTCTCTCACCAACAGCTCAACACTATGCTCCAACCGTCGGTATGACCTTTACCATCGGCGAGCTTGACAACCGCTCCGCCGATACACACTAATCGCTCTGATATACCTTTGAACCATACTTGTCGCCTAGACTCCTTTCATCGGCAAATGCCTACGAACTCAGGCCAATGCACCGATGGACACACTCTATCATCAACCTTGATTTTCTCTGTCAGCAACACAATCACTATCAGCCATACTAGCATTGAATTTGCCGATACACTGATACCAATTGCCTTCGGTGAGACTTTTGTCATCGGCAGACGTTTATACACTTGGGCCGATGCGCCGATGATCCTTCTCTTCTTCGGTGTGACGAATGCTATTGGTGGGACTCACTTTAGAGTCGCTGATACACCATTTCCTTCCGATGGATCGGTGTAAGACACCCCTTGTCTCTCTGATACCTTCGATCCTTCGGCGAGATCTCCTTTAACTTTTCCCCGATACGCCTTCAATTGGCCTAGCACCATTGATCAGTGTAGGTTTCAAAAGCTCCTCCGAGAGGCTTGTTACACTAATGAGAGACTTGTTACTTTAGTTAATCTACAGGAAATATTTATGGATCAATCTATAGTAGGACAAAATGCGAGCACGTTATAACATGCTTGCATTTTGTCCTTCTATAGAAATGGTAAAAAAGTGTTGACCCCCGTGATCTAGGCCCACATGCTCTATTTTCATACTGATTCTACACATGCTCTGACAAAAAAGAAGTGATTTCATGTTGTTGGGAAGTTCACATGCACATTTTACACATTCTACCACCTTTGCATGATCTTTCCACCACCTTTTCTGCTTTGCCAACTTGAGAAGGAGGAAATAACATAGTTTTCACACCTAGTTTGATATATATCTATTCAAGTTTCAATTTTTGTAGTGTTGCAATGTTAATTGTGATTCAATTTTAGGAATTTAACATTATAGATTGGTTAATAGTATTATTGTTAGTAATTATATTTGAGTGTTATTCAATTTAACATTGAAAAGGGAGCAAGTGGTGAAAAACTCAAATTGTTGAGGAGTTTGATGCAAGAAGAAAAAAACACTACATAATTGGGTACTCCCTCCATTTGAATCTTCATTTTTTAGGTATGTCAAGTCTTTACATGCATGTTCTTTACATTTTTCTTAATTCTATTTGAAGTACTTTATCATGCTTTATCATACGTGTTTAAAATAGACACATTCCCAATCAAGAAAGAAGCCTACAATCTCACATGATGCCATGTATATTTTCTACACTTGGGCTCTTTAATAATTATGTGTAATAAATAGACCTTAACATACCATGATGTCAAACTATACAAGAATAAATCCTTACAACATAATAAAAATACAATCCCACTATTATCTTGTATTCATTTCTTAGGAACTAATATTGGTCTCTTTATCATGCTACAGACAAATTCTCCATCATGCTGAGAAAATGATCAAGAATTAAACCAACATAGGAAGAGATAGAAGCCAAAAAATGCAAAAAAAGTAGTGGCTATTAGGGAAATTCGTGAGAAGAGAAAATTGGACACGATAAATGAAGACATGCCAATTGAAGAGGAACCACAACCATCACCAAGAGATATGGTATTGGCGGCACAAAGAGAACAAATGCAAAAACTTCGTGCTATGAGAGATTTGAATACCATAGTTGGAGACACGTCCTCTACCGCAAGTCAACATGTAGGGACACCATCTACCACATCTCAAGTTGAGATTACATCATCACTCACATGTGATGAAGGAGGTACGCCATCGTTCCCACCTTAAACTCAAGGTATGTCATCTATTCCATCTTCGATCGAAGGTATGCCATCTAGCCCATCTCATTTAAATATTCATGAAATTCCTAATATTGAGATGAATTTACCTAACTTAACACCACCTAGAATTTTGCATAGAAAGCCAAAGTATTTGATTGATATTGATGATAATATTTTGCAGCCAATGGAAGATAAGATTCCAAAATGCACTTGTAGAAGATATGCTCATAAGATTTGGAGATTGTTCTTTGAAAAGTTAATGACATTGCAAGATGTCAACTATTCATTGAAATGATATGAAGTATAAAGTATAGGTCCATCATGAAGATTCTTGGGTTGAGAACATCAGAGGCTTCAAGTGAAAAATCTATTGTAGTGAATCTAATGAGTGCGTATGAGAGTGTGGGTAACACCTCACACATAAAAGATAGTAATGCAACATGGCATGTGATTACATCAACTATAGCAAGTAGTCAAACGAGGAAAGCTCGTCTCATTAGAAAGATGAGTCAAGAATTGAGAATTAATTAGAAAACTTTATCAAGAGATGTTGGAAGACGCCAAAGAATTGAGGACACTAATGCTAATGAATTATAGGCGTTCTCGGGGAGACAACTACGAAAAGCTAAACCAATTGTTGAAGCATTGAGATCACTAATTGAGGACTTTTAGAAGAATTACACAAGGGTATCTCTGAATCAAAGGGATGTGTTAAGAAGGAGAATCAGTAGTCAGAACCATGAGCCACATCCAAAGCATTTTTTGGATGAGACTCAAACCCGGTTTTATGGTAAATTTCTAGAGAAGTATCCTCAAATTAAAATTTGTCAAATATATTTTGAAATGCTAAAACCTTTCTATGTCAAGATAAATCACACACGCACTACTTGTTGTTGTAGATTACATATTGAATTTTCTAGCCATTTTTTATGTTTATAGGTCTATATGTTTAGATATGCATACTAACAATGTTTTGCAGGGTTGTGCCATATGTGCCCCACCAACATATTCAAGATACTTCATATCAAGAATTATATGTGAAAGAGAGGAAGGTCAAATATTCTACAAGAAATTATGCTTGGATGGCACATGTCATCATTGCAGTGGCTTGCAACATTTGCCAATATGTGAACATATGGAAAGAACACATGCAGTTGGAAACAAACTAGTAGAGTTTGGCAAGTATAAAACAATGGCATATAATACAAAAGATTGTAAAGAAGCAAAGAGATGTGAATTGGTTATTGAAAAGATTCTAGTGTATCAGTTTATGCCTATATTTTGTGATAGCATAATGTATGAGTATGCAAGACATGCCCATAGAGCTCAATGGTTGGACTTGCAATTCAAGTTATGCAAGGACACATTTCCAGTTGGTAGAATTGTTTCGGTCATTGACTTTGCAGAGAACTACAGTCTACAGCCACAGCATGAGGTGCAATCACAATATTACAACTCCACACAGGTTTCTATATTTGTGCACATCGCATTCATTCATGCGAATGATAGTACAAAGGATAACAGAAAGATCATAAGGGAGTATAATTTCTATATTAGTGATGATCACATGCATTCTACAGAGTTCGTGCAAGGTTACTTTTAGGTGTTCTACAATGATTTGGCTAGAAGGGGCATATCATTCAATCAGCATATCATATGGTCGGATAACTGTGCATCACAATTCCAGAACTCTCGGGATTTCTATTGGCTAAGTAGGAGGCATTATTTTTCAGGTATTCAACATATGTGGAATTTTTGTGAGGCCGGGCATGGAAAGGGGGAGCATGATGGTGTAGGAGCATGTATCAAAAGAGCCATAGCATGAGAAGAGTTAAAGTATAAAGACAATTTAAAGTTGACAGATGCAAAATTGATTGTCAAGTGGTGTAATTCTTCCATGGGTCCAAGTAATGAAGATAAGTCTTCAGTTCATAGATTTTTTTGGTTGATAGATGATACTAACATTGCACCATATGAGGACTATTCTACACTGATAGGATCAAATGAGATGCACTCTTTCAGAAGCTCAATTGCAGGTTCATGGAGTATCCATACGCGAAAGATGTCATGCTTTTGTTCTTCCTGTACAATTCAAATCTGGGATGAGTGCGAGTGAAAGGAGTGGGTTGACAAATGGAAGTTAAGTTATCTTAGCCCACTTGACACGTATTGACCCCCAACGGCACTGGAACTAACATAGATGGAATCATCAGTTGAATTTGACCACATATCAGATTTAGTTCAACCAGGTAATATAGGGCACGTATGTGCATCTAATTTCATCTAGTTCAACCAGGTAATGTCATCTTACATTGTAGTGTATTTGTAATGTTGACTAATTTCATCTAAATTGCTACACATATCAATGTAGGGCACGTATATGCAGTTATTGCAGATGAAGATAATGAAGAGGGAACAAATTATTACTTATGTCGTTGTGTTGAGGCCAAAAAGAAATTGGAGGCCCCTATTACAGATGGAGAAAACATCGAATACCCTACAGGCTCAGTGCTTATTACTGGAACATGACTTAGAAGGTACCCACATAAGAGTGTTAATGTTTGGCTATTTCAGGACTTCGACACGCATCGGAAGATTCTTCATTACCGAACCTTGTCGTGGCATCCAATGTTCATTTGATAAAGTATCGGGGTAGACCTTTGAACAAAATCTTGTGGAAGGTGCGTGAGTCTGACCATGAAGCAATACTTGACACAATAAAGAGTAGAGCTGACCTAGATGGTTCATTAGATTAATTTGTAAGTATTTACATTGATTTTGTAAAGTCATGTTACATTGAGTTGTAAGTATGCACATTAATTTGTAAGGATTGTCTTTTTTTAATTTCCTGTTGCATTTTTACACACATACACATTTTTACATCATCATGTTATGCATTTTTGGTGTCCTACTCCTGATGCGACCAAACTAATAGTTCCAATGTGTCTGGATGGATATGTTTAGGTTAGGCATCATTCTATTTTTCACCCAAACATGTCAAAACAGTCTAAGCTACATTGTACCGATGATATCCCTAAAGAGTCCAAAGTGCAAAAAGGCAGCAATCTTTGACGAGATGTTACTCGAAAACTGTGTCACTTAGAAACATTCTGTATGAGGAAGCATGATCATGTAGAGTGCCTCTACCATAACCTCTCTCAGTTTTTTATATCTCTGATACATTTGCTCGTGGTGAAAGGTTTTCTACTGCCCCAAAAATCGTCAGAAGGAGGCAATGTAAAGTTACAAAGAGGTGTAACTTTTGTCCTACTCCTGATGCAACCAAATGGACTATTCCAACACATCTAGATGGGTACATTTACACTAGGTATGGTCCTTTTTTTCACCCAAATATGTTGAAACAGTCCGAGCTACATTGTATCGACGATATCCCTGAAGAGTCCAAAGTGCAAAAAGGCAGCAATCTTTGACAAGATGTTACTCAAAAATCATGTCACTTAGAAACATTCTATCTAAGGCAACATGATTAGGTAGAGTGCCTCTACAATAACATCTCTCATTTTTTATATCTCTAAGGCATTTGCCCGTGGTGAAAGGTTTTATGCTACCCCAAAAATTGTCAGAAGGAGGCAGTGTAAAGTTGTAAAGGGGTGTAACTTTCATCCTACTCCTGATGCGACCAGACTGACTATTCCAATACATCTAGATGGGTACATTAACACTAGGCATGGTCTTTTTTTTCACCCAAACATGTTGAAACAGTCCGAGCTACATTGTACCGACAATATCCCAAAAGAGTCCAAAGTGCAAAAAGGCAACAATCTTTGACGAGATGTTACTCAAAAACTGTGTCACTTAGAAACATTCCATATAAGGCAACGCAATCATGTAGAGTACCTCTACAATAACCTCTCTCAATTTTTTATATGTCTGAGGTATTTTCCCGTGGTGAAAAGTTTTCTGTTGCCCAAAAAATCGTCTGAATGAGGCAATGTAAAGTTGCAAAGGGGTGTAACTTTCATCCTGCTCCTAATGCGACCAAACCGACTATTCCAACGTGTCCGGATGGGTACATTTATACTAGGCATGGTCCTTTTTTTTACCCAAACATGTCAAAACAGTCCGAGCTACATTGTACCGACGATATCCCTGAAGAGTCCAAAGTGCAAAAAGGAAGCAATCTTTGACGAGATGTTATTCGAAAAACATTTCACTTAGAAACATTTTGTCTGAGGCAACATGATCACATAGAGTGCCTCTACAATAACCTCTCTCGATTTTTTATATCTCTGAGGTGTTTACCTGTGGTGAAAGGTTTTCTGCTGCCCAAGGCAGTGTAAAGTTGCAAAGCATTGCTAAGAAATCCTCAATACTCAAACACTCCAATGAACTGAAGCAACTTCTTCTTAGGCACAAATGTAAGGGTACACAAGGGGAAAATGGCACCTAGATGACATAGTGCATTTATATGACTTCATTCACATGTTTAAATATTTTAGAAACTCTCCTTTATTAAGTGTTTGTCCTCATGTCAATGTTAAGCTTTATACCTCCTAGGCACTCAATTAGGTGATGTCATTAGATACAACTTACTCTTAGGCGCCAACGTAGCTTCTTCAATCCATCACACTTCTAGGCACTCAAATTTGAGGTCTTGGACTTGTATCTTATTCCTAGGTGCAATTGGATGATCTTCCTAGATCTAGATGCTCATGATGGTGGGAAATTACATGAAGGGGTGCCTAAGTCTAATTTAATTTTGTATTTGATATTTTATGACTCCAATTGACTAGGAATGGCTCAATTTCTAAAGTGCTGACTCAATAATGTAAGTTTAAGGTCTTTTCCTCCTAGGCGCCAATTAATGAGTTCACTAGATGCAATTTCTCCTTAGGTGCCAAAACTAGATAGTAGAGATAAGAGGAGGTGCCTAGCATCAATTTAGGCTCTACTCATTATTTGTAAGACCTTGAATGATTAAACATGCTTGAAGTAAGCCTTTCTCTCTTGGAACTTACTCAATGATATAGATTTGTGATACTTTATCTAAGGCGCCAATCTAGATCTATATGGAGGTGAAAGAGCGCCCAACATCATGAAGCTTTATACTTGGCATTTTTTATGCTTTAAATAATTATGAAGGTCTTAGGATGACGTTTCCCCTCTAGGCACCTACTCTTAGATGTCCTTGGATGTAATTTCAATCTAGGCGCTCATGGAGGTATTGAATGACAAGCAAAGGCACCTTAGCTTACTTAGCCCATTTCTTTGATTTTGATGATCTTGACTCTTAAATGCCATCTAGTCTCATGCTCTTAAGCTCTCCTCTTACAAGGCACCATATTGAATGGATTTAAACTCTCTTGTTATGCTTAGGCACCAATTCAAGGTCATTCTAAAGGCAAAGAGCGCCTAGAATCCATTTGACTTAGCTTTTAACATTTCAACAAGTTTAAGCAATGGGAGAGATCTCATCAAGGAGTCCACTCAAAGGATTGTTTCATGTCAACTCTTCCTAGGTGCCAATGTGTGATTAGATGACAAGGAAAGTACACTTAAACTCCAAACATTCAATCAATCTTCATATACATACTTCTCTCCTTCAAGGCACTCAAAGTGGTTAACTCATTCTTCAATTCCTTATTCTAGTTGGTTCTAAGACCTTTAGGCATTGTCATTCACCAATTCAAACCTTCAAAGACTTTTAAGGTGCTCAAAGTGATGTCCATCACCAATCCACTCCTTAGGCGTTCAAATTTGATTGTAGAAGCAAGAAATTGTGCCTAAGGTTTATGTTGCTCAAGACCTCCTTTGCAAGGTGCATTAGGTGATGATCAAGGTGTGAAAATATGCCTTACTTGAATTTCGATTATTCCTTGATATTTTAAGGATTTTAACACTTGTTTGCACCCTTGTATGACTACATCACCCTTAGGTGCTCATTTTGAGGTGTTATTCATCTACTATGTTGCCAAGGCACCAAAATTGGTGATATGAAGCATGAAGGGAACCTAAACTCATAATGTGTTTTCCTTATCAAATTTTCAATGCTTAAGGTCATTTGTATCAATTCCATTCAAGGTGCCATAACTTGGGATGACCAAAGGTTTGTTTTCTTCTCTAGGTGCACTTTGAGGTGTCAATCTTAGGCACTGATTTGAGTTTGCAGAGGTGGGAAAGCACGTCTAACTCCCCAGAGCAATTTTGCGCCTAGAATTGTAAGTCCCAAAGGATAAGGTATATTGAATATACTTTAAATATTTTTCAATATACCTTTCAAGATGTTTGAGATAGGTCTTGAATCCATCAGATTTAACATGTAGATTATAGAATTTGGAGGATCCACCAGATTTCAGACTTAGTCAATTTTTAGTGTTTCAAGATATCAGGTACCAGACTTAGTCATTTTCAGGATCTCAAACATAAAAAATAACATGATGATTAATTTTTTTGTATTGCATATAGTTGACATTATATGCTACTCATAAAGAATATTAATATTTTATGTTCAACATGATGATTCATTTTTTTTAAATACAACTTTTATCTTTTAGTTCCAAAATGAGGTTTAGGTGATACTTGAATAACAATAGCTAGCTTATTAGATCAACAAACATCCTATATAATACAATTGGACTTTAAATATTTGAAGTAGCCATCTACAAATATCCATTCAAACGTGGATTTATAATGCAAGTATGGACGCCATCAATAAAAAAGATTTGTATTAACCAAATATCCATATAGGCATACATCAATATATGTTGATATAAGTATAACATATATACAAAATAGCCATATAGGATTACAAGAATGCCATATAGGCATACAATGTCAACTATATGCAATACAAAATATATGTCTACAAATGCCATATAGGCATACAACAAAGGAATACAATAAAAAGTCATTCCCCTCTGGCTGGTGAAGAGAATAGATCATGGGCAGCTTTTGATCTTCTAGGGGATGGAGATGCGCATGTGGGTGGTCTACTACGAACCCAAGGGCTGCTCCTCCTATTTAGTTCTTCCTGCATCTTTAGTTGTTATAATAAAAAGTATAGACATTAATATATAGAAATTACATGTTATAAAAAATGAAACATTTAACAAAATAATCACTTACCACTACCATATAATCTATCTCCTCACTTGCCTCAGTAGCAAGAATAGGCCGTGGTGATGTCATGTCCTATAGAAACTATCCAGATAGAAATTAAACTTCAAATCAATAATCTTTTGATTTTTCAAAAATAAACAACTATAACAATGAATGTAAATTGAAATTTACTAATCTGCCTCATACCCCTGTTAATGCCATGGAGCTATGATTCACAGAGGTCACACCATGCTCCATTGCCCTATGAACATCGGGAGGTGTCTTCGCAGCCTGCATCATCTGGAAATAAAACAACATTATTCAATTACAAAAACTATAATAGTGATGCAAATCATGGCTCCTAACATACACACACGTTCATCTAAATATGGAAGTACACACAATAAATCACACAAGTCACATACAAAAATCTAGTAAGTACAATTCATTCATTAAACTATTTATTTTATTACCTCCGTGAAGCTTTGAAGTCCACCGCCGCTGGCAGGTGTTTCCGTGAAATCTCCAATATTAACCTATTCAACATCCAAAATTAGATATTAGAATACCATTCATATAACGATGCTATTCACATGTAATATTTATAATTGTTTACTAGTTACTTACCCTAACAGTAGATGATCTAGTGTAATATGCAAGTGGAGAACCACTGAAAACTGCATCAATGCTATGACCCTGAAATTTCATTAAAATCATCAAACTAAATTAGTTAATCTTGCATTTCAAAAATAAAATTTAATAAATTAAATTCAATAAACTTGCTAATATTTACCTGAGTATCAAGGCTGAAAGTCTCACTCAGGAGAGTATCTGTCATCACCATTTGCTCAACTGCAGATGTAGCCTGTGCACCTGCATCCTGACTATCCATGGGGTCATAATCATAGGCTGATCCGCATGCCTGACAAGCATGGGTTGGGACCCTACTCCTCGTACTATCTCCCAACCCACTATGTGTTGTAGGACTAGCATGCTCTATGATGCTATGAGTCAAAGCACTAATGGACTAAAGTGTATCGACCTCAACACTCTCCTTCACAATGGAAGGGATAGAAACATGCTCATGGGCTAGTCTGTTGATTACTCATCTCACTGCCCACTGTAGGTCAACACATGCCCCTGGTCTATCTTGTACTGGCCCCCCACCTCTACCCTAGAAGTCCCGCATATCAAAATAGTTTGGCACTTTATTGAGGACAAACTCGCAGTAGAGTTTCCTTAAAAAGTATTACGGGACCTCATTATTATTGCATAGAGGATGGTCAAAAACCATCCACCACCTTTGCCCAAAATTGTCATTTATTGCTTGGTTGTTGCACCAATGGATAGGGAACCTCTTGCATGTAATGGGTGGAGGTTGATTTGTTTGTAGGTTTGTGAAAATCAGACACAAGTCCAATTTTGTAATTTGTAATTTTTTCACATCTTGGTATGGCAGCTTGTCTGCATAATAGTCTCTAAACTCTCTCCTTTTATCTGTCCAACTAGATATTTGCTTGCTAATTGAATCTACATTTGACAACATAGATTCGAGAGATTCAGCAAGCATGGACCTATGCAAGGTTGAAGTGGAAGGATCTTTCAACCTTGCAATTATATCTTCAATTTTTTTTTTGTTGTTTTCAATTTGCCCCATTATATTTTCTTGTGTTCCAGGGGCATGTCAAGGAATGGATGGAGGAGGTTGTTGTTCCACAGGATTTTATGGATTTTGAGGAGGAGGAGGAGGAGGTACATTAACATTTCCTGACAATTAACGAAATATACATCAAAAATCAACTCAAACCTACCTATTTAGAAAGAAATTCAAACAAAAAATAAAAATAAAACTCACTCCTTTGGCGTGCTTGACGTCATGGTGGCATTTTTGTGACGAATCAACAAGATTTTGGTGTTGAATTGATTTTCCCAAAATGTGAGTGTGCTTTCTAGGGTTTGCAGGCTATGGCTATAGAGGAGAAAATAGAAATGAAATGAGAAGAGTAGCTTTTTTTTATTTATAACAATTCATAAGCGTTATGGTTTGGTTTTGATGATCCTTAGGCTTGTCATTACCAAACCATAACGCAAGCATGTTATAAATTATTTTTTTTTTAAAACAATGTGGCCACTATTTGGCCCCCCATCTTTTTGCACTTACCCTACATTAAATGACAAATATTTGAAAGCAATTTATAAAGAATATTGCTTTAAATATTGCCTTACAAATATTTTGCAGTTTTATTCTTCTATCTATCTTGATTTGATTTTTTTTGCAAAATATTTACAAGGCTGTATGATTATCTTGCCAATTATATTTCATTTCCTAAGCATATGATTTTCCACAAAAATCATAAAAATTATGAAGGCATATTATATAATTTTGCAAAAAATAAAAAGCCCATCAGGCTTATCCTTTACTTGATCTGCAATTGGTCTTATAAGGGCATATGAGGCATGATTCATCCTTCAAATGGTTTGCAGGAGCTCCAACGTACACTAGGCAAAGGGCCTAAGGAATCCTAACTATATAGTTTTTGGCCCATCTTCAATGGTAATTAAATGAGCCTTTTGAGGCACAATGCCTAGGCATGTATGTGTAAAAGGTGATAAGAGACATAACCATCTTAGTTATGGAACTAGGCAAATGTCAAGTGAATTATATACCCCAATGGGTATTAGTTAAGGTATGAGAAAATAAAACTGATGTAGAAAAATACCACAATCGATCTTTGGGCATAAGAAAACCCTAATCACAAAAACCACTGGTGCCCTAACTTCATGGACTCATTTTCACTTTGTATCTTTTGATGAAATGGGGCTCTTCTTGTGGCCACCATGGATGAGGGTTTGGAGCACAAAACCTTCAATCTTCACTATTTCTAAGTAATTTCTTGATGATTCTGACAAGAGACTACAGAAGGTAAGTCGTCTCTACATATATACAATCCATATTCTTCATTTTATGAGACAAAACTAGTTCTAAAGTCATGCCCTGCATTTTTTATGTATTTCGTTCTCTGTGTGCTCCTTTGTTTTCCTATGTTGCCACATCCTTGTCTCCGGCTGCCATTGTTGACTGTCTTACTGAGTTTATTTGAGAACCACACCAGAAAAGAAAATGAGGAGGAAACCTTGACTTTGTGTATAGGAGCCTACTCTACATAAGGTGAGTTTGGTTTTCTTGTCTTGCATTATTTGAATCTCATTTCTGAACATGACATGAAGTCAAAATTCTTCTTTTTCTATAGCCAAAACTCCAGTCACACATGATACTAGAAACACTTGCACACCTTATACTCTGTGAAAGATCTATGGAATACATTCTTCTTATTAGAGACCATGGCCAAAGAGATCTTTCAAACACATTATCACTTGTGTTTTCCTTTAGCTTTGGATAAAACGACACTATTCTTCTCTTTTGTAGATGAACATGACTATTGATATTCTCATAGTTGCAACCATAAAGGAGGGTTTCATTGATATTTCTATGTGTGACCCTTACATTGAAGGCCGTGGTCGTATAGAGATCTCTGAACATTCCCTTGCTTAAACTTCATCTTGTAGAGGATATTCCATTGGTGTATTACCATTGCCTATAAAATCTCTGATACTTCCATTTAAAACTCAAAGAAGCACCTCTTCAATAATGGTGTGCCGTTCATCAAAGGTAAAATCTGGTCCTTTTGGCATTGTATAAAAAATGAGGTTAACTTCAAGTTGTTTTCTTGGTCTAAATTCCTTCAATTCTAGAATATTAAGATATGCATAATTGTTAGATCATTGTTGTCTTGAGCTATCCCAAGCTTATTCTCATAGTCATCAGGTAAACAAACCTTCATTTTTTGGTGTACACTAGAGTTGCTTGAAATGGCTTCTTAATGATGGTTCTTGACATCTATTTCCTGTAGCATTATCTGATATGGTTACTCTGTAACATGGCATATACACTTGATGTTGTGGTCTCCCATTTCTTTCTTAAATCCCCAAGTGGGTTATGAAAACAAGGACTTACTGTGTCAAAAGCCGCGGCTTCTATGGCATCCTCCATTATTTTTAAATGTGGTTTCTTGTTAAAAAATTTGAAAGCTTTCACTTTTTTATTTGCTCTGTACATGAGGTCGATGCTTGAAACCCCAACATAGAATTTACTATACTTTGAGAAGAATGGTTTCCTCTGTATACTTGATGCTCATATGAGATGGTTCAATTGATGGAAACAACACTTTTCAAACCCTCCTTGCATTCACTTGACAATTAAATCTGATCCGAGGCAATGTATATTACATTGACATATTGTTGCAATTGTTGTGCTAATGTATACATCTCTTGTAGATGAATATAAAATGTTTGCTATTCAAGTCAAACATGTTGATCTGTATATATTCATTTTGATCAAATTCCATCTTACTGTAGCATGACAAATGAGATACATGATGACTATGCACATCAGTTTGATTGTCTTTTCCTATATGACAAAGATACTTATTTCTTAAAATTACAGCTACTCCAGATGCAATGTATGCCATGAAACTGATATACTTTGTGGGAAATCATATCATGTTCAATGACAATTGTTTTTATTCACTTGGCTAAGATCAGAGGTCTCCGTGCATAGCATTCCTTCATATGCTACCTCCTATAGTAACATCTAAAACATATGATCTCTTGACTGTCTTGTATTGATTATGGTTGTTTAATTACACTTGAACTACAATTTGATGCTCTATGGTTATTGTCTAATTGTTCCAATATCATGATTTTGAATGCATATAAGAACAATATATGATACTGTAACTTTGATGTTTAGAATACCTTTTAATTCCATACCTCATCAGGCAACCTTGTAAAGAGCTCAATGCTCATTAATGATTCTCACTTCAACTCACCCTAAATTGGTAATCATAGGTGGGCATTGAGCATGAAGCTCATAGGCTGAGTTGATGTAGCATTCCTTCACATGCTATGTTCCTCTAAGTTGCACTGTATGAGTAAGTACTCCTATTCCATTCCCCTAGAAACTTAGGGGTAGCATGCTGAGCTCTACCCTTGTGGGAGCCCACTTGACACCACATACAGAGATGTCTTCAAAACAGCAACATGATTTCACCTATACCTATACATGAAACAAACAAGTTAGATTAAAATAGTTAAGCTCAATGATTGTTTCTTTTCAATCTCTCTCCTGCATGTGAATGATCTGATGTCGGATATAGTACACCATAGGTAATTCATTATGTGAAAAATATCTAGGTTCATGCAGTGAAGTGAAAAGTGCAGAGATACAACTATAGCCAGGCCGTGACATATAATGCCATTTATATTGATTTTTCAAAAAATACCCATATCAAGTTTTAGAACCCCAACATATTTTGCAGAAGGAAGAGAAAAGGAATGGTTAAATAAAGTGTCCAGACAAGGCCATAGGTGAAGTTCCTATTTATACAGTGAAAACATGAAACCCTTGTCAGGTTTAAAGGAGTCTCCTTTCTTCTTGCAACACACAGTCAAGCAAAGTAAAAGAAGTTTCTGTGTAGTATGGCTGCGAAGGGGAAAAAGTCTCTATGTAATATAAAAGAAACCCTCACTTCAAACACAAGGAACTTAAAACTGTTTACATCAAAAGAGAAAGAGCCAATTATAGAATGCATTATATACCATGACCGTGCCATGTATGAAGTATTTTAAGATACCCAGCTAACAAAAAATGAATCTCTGATCTTAGTTTGTACATACAAAAATGAAAGAAGCCACAGTGGAAGCAATGACATTAAGGACTTATAGTATGGTGTAGCAGAGAAGAAAACTATGCTTGTGGCCCAACTTGAACTCTTCATCATTTTTTGCCATATTCACGAAGTTCAACACTGAAGAAAGATCAGCATGGTCATAGCCATTCAAGAAGGAGAAGCCATTAAAATACAGTCAAATACCATTTTAATCTTCAAATTTAAACTCACCAAGTGTGGCATGTCATTTTGGCTCAAGAAGTGTAATGTTTACAACCACAGAAGACCAAAGATGGAGCAAAGTATGCAGAGAATGAAACCCCAAGTCGGTGGCCACATAGTTGTAGAGCCAAACTCAACACCAACAAAATGAAAATGACCGAAGTTTTAGGGTTCGTATTTTCTTTTGTTTCGATGTTCTTTTCATATTTTGACCATGCAAACAACATAATTATTGTATCGAAATGAAGTCGCAGTCAAAACCTTGCATCGATGGTGCCTAGCCATCATGTTTTGAAGTGGCTAACATTCCTTCTTTTGCTTGATCTTTGCAAGTCAAAGGATGTATATCATTAGTGGATAAATTTTATTCTTTTGATAAACTTTCGAACCTTCAATATGGCTGACACCTAAGTGGAGTCTAAGTATCATTTGATTATGCATGTGGTTGAGTGTCTTTGACCTCCCACTTATGCATTATTTTTTTATTCCTTCACATATTTCAAATGTATGCACAAGATCAAAAATAACCTTTGGAGATGTGAAGGGTATGCAAGGTGATGACATGGTCAAACAGGTCAAATGCGACATGGTGGCACTATATGGGTAGTGACTTGGCGTTGTTCAAGGCATATGGACAGAGATGAGGTGGTAGAATATTGACACATGGAAGCCATGGTTTCAAGTCTTTAAGGATTTCATTTATTTTTTGCAAATATGTGTAATATCTCATCTTTTTATAATTTTTATAGAAAATCAATAGTGATGTCTTGTGAATCTTGTTGAATTATAAGCCAGATATCATTTTATTTTTGCAAAAAATCATATCAAATAGGATATTGATTAAAATTGCCACAACATTGTAAAGTAATCTTTAAAGCAATGAATTTATAAATTGCTTTTAAAGTTTGACTATTTATAGGCAATTTATAGGCTAATAAAATAGATCAAGTATTCCATTTTGATTTGTTTTATTTAGAGTCACATAGGACAAATTTTGGAGCTTTCATGAGTAGAGAGAAGCAGTTTTATGGTGGGACCACATGAGAGGGCAATTTTGTAGCTTTATTTTCTAAATTGGTGACAGATCCAGTGCTTTATTTTTGGCTTTCATGAGTAGCTCGAAAATGGACTTAGGGTCTATTTTTAGGATCTTTTTCAGCTGTCTTCAGAGGAGATCTTTTGGAGACATTTATAGGAGAAAAACTTAGTTTTTTCTCCATCAGTTAGCATTAGTTTCTTGTCTCTTGTTCACAGGTAGAGTTGTATACAGGCAGTTGGCTCATTTTTTTATTTTCATGCATTGTACTCCTTCCAGTTCTAATAGCAAATCATCCTGTTTCACATATTTTGCAGTCCTAATCTAATGTTATATTGTGACTTTTTCTATCCTTTATTGTGTCTCAATACTGTTAAAAACTTAGTTTTTCCTGGTTCCAGTTTGTGTTTGATCCAAACCTTGTGGCATATTACTTAATGAATAAACTATTAGTGAAATTGTGAGGATTCAAGTTAGAGGATCTATTTGTGAGTGATAGAATTTCATCCAATTTAGATTTTAGAATTAGTTTGCAATTCAATTACATCCTTCTATCCATTTTCCCCTCAAGTCAGTAGTTTAGGAATTATAAGAAAACTAGTTCACTCTAGAGATTCGTTCTCATGAAAGGAGACCCACATCTGAGAATGATTCCATGTTTCAACAGGTAGTTAAGTTTTCACAAATTTAACAAGGGTACATACTTGAATTGACAACAATAAGATAACAATAAATTAATATTTGGATGAAATTCCAAAACTATCCATAATTGATTTGAAATGAAATCTTGAATTTTAATAAATTTAATGTGATACTTAGCTCAAAAATTTGATGATGATCCAAATATGTTGTGGAAGATATCAAATGTTTATTCATTGGGTCTTGTAATTCTAAAAACTGGTCAAATTAGCACCTTAAAGTTTGAAAACTAACTCTACACTACTTTGGTTTACATCTATGCATGTAGAAGTGAACTAGTGTGTGCACCTAAACCTATAGTCGTAGAAATGAACTAACAGAAATCTAATTCTTAGAATTTGCTTACCTTGATCTTATAGTGTTTGAATCTCAACAAGAATAAAAAGAAAGCATGCAATATGGACATGTTCTCTTGACTTAAATGCTTAGGACAATCAATTTCATAGTTTTGCAACGATAATCAATGATAAAAAAGCAAGCATGCAATATGGACCTTGGAGGATGCATATTGATGTTGCAACTAGATTCACCCATGATGTTGTTATGATTATATGCAAGTGTATTAGTGCGTGTGGCATGATTTTGAATGGCATAATGAATTTCTTTAAATACAACAACATAACACACAAATCAACATAAAAGTATAGTAGGTTACCTCACAATGACTAGCGATAGGGAGTCAATAAGGTTTCATTTGAATTTGAGTTTTAAAATTTTGAGGTTTAGATATATGGTTTTGGAAATGCCTTGGCTCAAGTTCACACCCATGGATTTGATCCAAGATGGGGAATGAGATGTCTAGGAATTGAGACTAATATGTAGGATGGATGATAATGGGACCAATATAGGATAAAATTATGAGCCAAATTCATTCAAGAATATATCACTTATATACTTGTTATTGCATACAAGACACTCTAATAAAAACGAACCCAAAACATTAAAATAAAAAATATGAATTTATACAATGTTCATGATTACAAACTCTTTACTACCACTATAATTACATCTCTCAACATAATTATTTATATAATTAATAAAAATGTTAAACCTATAAAACATCAAATGAATTTTAAATCTAATATGACAGCCCTAAGACCGATTTTGAAATCTATCCCTTATTTATCATAAATTAAAATAAATACTACCTAACAAATTATTCTAATCCAAATTTCACACTTAAAAATTATTTATGCATAGTTATCTCTAAATTATTTTATTTGGCATTGATGCTTGATATAATTTTATGCAAATATTTAATACAATTAACAAAATAATAAATAAAATATAAAAAACATATAAAATGTCAATTTCCATTCGTATCTTTTCACATTAACCATTTCTGTTCTTAAATAAATACTAATTTGGAGCAGGCCAAGGATAAATAATTTTATAAAGTTCACGCATAGCTATCCTTAAATTGCCGTACGCTAAAACAGGCCTAGATGTTAAATCGGAATGGTAAGACTGATAACAACGGAAAGCCTAAAATATAAATCCCCAGTCAATGTGACTACGACTTCCGGCCGCTATCTACATAATTTTTTTTAATCTGCATAATTCATGGAGTCCTTTTATTCTCTGACATCTATATACATTTTAGTAATAGTCCTTTTAATCTCTGTCATTCATTTACATAATCCATGGAGTGCTAAGAAAATTATCAGCATAAATATTTTAATTTTTAATGTACATAATCAACCCTCCCTCCACACCTTGGTGCCATTCCACAAAATATAAGCTGATATTTTCCTATCCTATCCTCACAAGTTCTAAAAGCATACGCTGATTTGATCTTCACCTCCCAATTTGTAGAGGGTCTTTCGATCTGTGATTTGATCAGTTTCGAAAATGGCGGGCAAAGGTGAGGGTCCTGCGATCGGTATAGATCTGGGTACAACGTATTCTTGCGTGGGTGTGTGGCATCACGATAGGGTTGAGATCATTCCCAATGACCATGGCAACATGGTTACGCCTTCCTGTGTTGCTTTTACTGATACCGTGCGTCTCATTGGAGAAGCGGCCAAGGATCAGGCGATCAAGAATCCTACCAACACTGTTTTCGGTCGGTACCTCTAACTTCTATTTTTGTCACTACGAATTTATGTTTTTTTGGGATGTTAATGTGGATGGAAAGGATTGTTGCATACAGCTGCTGTTTGTAACGTGGATTTTCTGGATCTTGGATGTGCCTCTGATAACCTATTGTGGGTTTTTCTCTGGAAGCTCTGATCAAACTGAGTAGGCTCTAATATTGTGGGATAGGACTATGACTGTAAGGGGTTTTTAGTGGGTGCTGTATGTTTGCCTTTGAATGTCGCTTTCAGAAAGGTTTGGTTGGAAATTTGGTGTTTTGTATAAGTGTATATGAAATTTAGTGATTTGTATTAAGTTCAGATGTAGGCTTGTGTAGGAGGTTTAATGGGTTCTGTGTGTTTGTATTTGAATATCGCTTTGAGAAATGTTTCGTCAGAAATTTGTAATAAGCTTACTTTGGGACAGAAAATTGGTATTTGGTTGTAAGATTACTTGTATACTTTATTGTTTTAAGAATTTATATGAACTCATTACTGTTACGGTGGTGGGAGTCGCTAATAGCATGTTTTTTGGGGGTTATGGGGTTATGTTTGCATAGATTTTGTTCTATGGTCCTGTCGCAGAGTCCCAAGTTCCCTTCTTTCTTCTTTAAAAAGGGTTGAGTCGGTCGTTAGAGACTTTAAAATTTGATTGTAAGTTATGTAATTTAGGATCTATTGATAAACTAAGATCTAGATCGTAGACGTTTTCGTTTGACTCGTGTGTATTCTTCTGTAGCTCTTGATGTGTCCTGCGTATGTTTATTTATACGGTCTCTATGAGTGTTTGTCTACTGGTAAACCGGTTCTTTAACAGATTTGCGTTCTCTTATCAGTGATGAATAGATGATGACCTGTTTTAATGTCTCAGTGCTGACTTTTGCTGCTGTGTAGTTGAAATTCGTCTTGGTTAGATTTATGATTTCCTATACTATAGGTTCTACTGGTGACTCTTGATACAGTTTAGGCAGGCCTGGAATTTGACAGTCACAGCTGCCTGTCATATGAAAATTTTATGATGGTTTCATCCAGTGTTACAAGATTTTGATTGGGTATGGACTCTTTTTGACTCTGACTTGGATTCAGCCCTTAGACTAGGCCAAGATTCAACAAAGACTAGGTAAATTGAAAAAACCAAAGTTGCATGGAGATTGGTACTGGTACTGGTACAGGAGATTGGTATTGGTACCATTACCAGTACCTCTGTTTTTGAAAAATAGGAGACGGGGGGTACTTGGAGACGCCATTTTTTAAAATATAATTTAATAATTTTTTTAATTTATTGATATGCTAACATTAAAACTGAAAATATCATGACATGAACTTTTCAAACAAGAGAACTGGTAAAGTTTTAGTTTATAGCTTACTGTATATACATTACTTATAGGCTTATAACTTACTTGTAAAAATTTAGTATAGCTTAATGTATATATTACTGTAGACACTATTATTGAGGTTTGAAGTCCGTAAGAGTAAGAATCCATTGAGCTTGTGAGAAAACAGCAGAAACAATGAAAGGTAGAAAAAGAAAATAAAAATGGAGACACCTTTTTATTGACACGGGGTACTTGGAGGCGAGTGGGAGACTCGACCAGAAGTCTCCTACAAAGGGAGATGTACCCAGTCAAGTCTCCAAGATAGGAGATGTGTACCAGTCTCCAAGATGAGTACCAGGGGGTTGGAGACGGGTCTCCGTGCAATGTAGGAAAAAACCATGAAATATAGAGATTTTTAAAGATTTAAAACTTGTTTCATACACCCTTTAATAAATAAATTTTAAAGACATAATGAACTAATCAAATAGATGACTCAACAAAGACCAGACAAATTGAAAAAACCATGAAATATAGAGATTTTTAAGGATTTAAAACTTGTTTCATATACCTTTTGATAAATAAATTTTAAAGACACAATGAACTAATCAAATACAAGGTACTTTGATCAAATGAGTATAAAAGAAGATTTTAGTTGAAAGAAACAACATTTTAGATATATAAATATTGTCAAAGTGTTTTAGGTGTATAAAACTCATGGATTATGATACTCGTGGCATCAAAAATAAAAATTACAATATAGATTCACAAATTGTGGTAGAAAGGAGCTTGTATCACTTAGCCCAAAATTGCTATCTCTTTGTGGAGTCATGTGTTTGTATCTCTGCTACAATCATAGGAGCATTATATAGGATAAGGATTGACTTAGCAAACTAGAAGTATAAATGTAATTCAAATACTTGGGATTTAATTAGAAAAAAGTCAAAAATAAAATATGTTGTTTTTCCATCTAGCATGGTTCAAAATATTTTTTTTTCTTTTTTCCTTTTTAAAACTAGAGTGAGGTCTAGGGGCAACACCCTTGACGCGCTCCTTGTCGTGATACAAGGCAACATTCAAGGGTTGAGCCCCCGCCACCAAGCCCAAATTAAAGTCTTTAAGACCACACAAACCTTCATGGTGCATGCCATTTTCCCTAATTTTATTTTTTTTAATGGTCCTTCAAAATTCCTCCAAACCCTCAAAAAAATGCTTGACTTTCACATTTTTATGTTTAATCATTTTTTGTTTTTATTGTTTTTTCCCCTTGATTTTCATTGACTTTGTCAAGTCTTTCTAAGAAGACTCATCGGGTACAAGGGGTCATGAGTCCCACTCTAGGACCCTTTTTTATCATTAATTGCATTTCAATTAAAATTTTAAAAAAAATATAAATTGTCAATTTTTATATTTATTTTATCAAAAATCAATAAAATGAAATATTTTATATTAAAATATTTTTATCTAAGTCTTATTAATCATACATGTTCAATATGGAAAAAATATAAATACCATATAGATTTCTATCTTATTGTAAATAGTTTGTTAATCATATATGCTAAACATAGAGCATAGAAAAATGTATAGGCATTCAACAGTAATTTTTCTTTTAGTTTGGCTAAATTGATTGTCTACTAATCAACCTATTCACTGGATCCCTCACAAAAGACCAGTATTTCTTTAAGTCTCCAAATTTTCGACTACTCCACCCAGGAAGCAGTCCCAAAAACTAGAAATCACAAGCCCCCACTTTTGAAATTCACATCAAGACCAGAAATAGTAATAATATTGCTATTCTATTACTACTATAATTCAAATGTGATTGTCCATACAAAGCCCAAAGAGCAAGATCTGGGTACAATGTATTCTTGCATGGGTGTGTGGAAGCACGATGGGGTTGAGATCATTGCCAATGACCATCCCGATACCGAGTGCCTCATCCCAATGAGGCCGTTGCATATCAGTGCAAGAGTATCAATCCTGATGAGGCCATTGCATATCAGTGCAAGAGTATCAATCAAGAGTATGCCTTCCTATGTTGATCAGATGAGTATAAAATAAGATTTTAGCTGAAACAAACAACATTTTCGATATATAAATATTGTCAAAGTGTTTTAGGTGTATAAAACTCATGGATTATGATATTCATGGCATCAAAAAAATTATAGTATGGAGTCATGAATTACGATAGAAAGGAGTTTGTATCACTTAGCCCAAATTGCTATTTCTTTGTGGAGTCATGTGTTTGTATCTCTGCTACAGCCATAGGAGCATTATATAGGATAAGGATTGACTTAGCAAACTAGAAGTATAAATGTAATTCAAATACTTGGGATTTAATTAGAAAAAAATAAAAAATAGAAAATATTGTTTTTCCATCATGGTTCAAAATGGTTTTTCTTTCTTTTTCTCTTTAAAACTAGAGTGAGGTCTAGGGGCAATGCCCTTGACGCGCTCCTTGTCGTGATACAAGGCAACGTTGAGGGGCTGAGCCACCACCACCAAACCCAACTTAAAATCTTTAAGACCACACAAACCTTCATGGTGCATGCCATTTTCCCTTATTTTATTTCTTTTAATGGTCCTTCAAAAATCCTCCAAACCCTTAAAAAAAATGCTTGACTTTCACGTTTTTATGTTTAATCATTTTATGTTTTTATTGTTTTTTTCACTTGATTTTCATTGACTTTGCCAAGTCTTTCTAAGACCTGAATCACCGGGTACAAGGGGTCATGAGTCCCATTATAGGACCCATTTTTTTTATCATTAATTGCATTTCAATTGAAGTTTTTAAAAAAATATAAATTGTCAATTTCTATATTGATTTTATCAAAAATCAATAAAAATAAAATATTTTATATTAAAATATTTTTATCTAAATCTTATTAATCATACATGTTCAATATGGAAAAAATAAACCAGTATTTCTTTTACGTCTCCAAATTTTCAACTACTCCACCTGGGAATTGTTAGGACTGAAAATCAAACTCAATTGCAGAAAAAGAAATAAAAATAGCGCACAGATGTAATTAGAAAGAAAACAGAAAATGAGACACCAGATTTATCGTGGTTCACCAAACTTGGCTACATCCACACTGAGTAGAGGAATTGTATTGATAATCAAATTGTGTTTTACAATGAGATATCAAGCATATATAATGCTTCGTTATACATCACAAGAGGAATGTGAAAGGACAAGCAATTGGCGGGAAAAGGAATGTGTCCATTGGTCTTCATTTCCTTACAATCTCCCACTTGAAGGTCAACGGATGCTGCAACTCGCCAATCATTCCCCTGCTCTAAACTTCTGATTACTTCTTCTTAACCAAACCAAGAGAAGTCCTGGCACATTCAAACTTCTCTTTGGGAACAACCTTGGTGAAAATGTCTGCCGGATTGACCTTTGTGTCAATTTTTGCAACTTGTAACTTGCCCTCTTCAACTACATGACGAATGAAATGAGCATGTATGTCAATATGCTTAGAATAGCGCTGAGATGAATGATTATGAGCCATAAAAATGGCACTGTGACTATCACAA
Organism: Cunninghamia lanceolata; assembly: GCA_027924645.1. Taxonomy (NCBI): domain Eukaryota; kingdom Viridiplantae; phylum Streptophyta; class Pinopsida; order Cupressales; family Cupressaceae; genus Cunninghamia; species Cunninghamia lanceolata. The sequence goes on from BSBN01001097.1 coordinate 1,335,544, forward strand.
AACAAAACATAGTCACTTTGTTGACATTTCAAATCACCAAACAACTGCTATAACCAAATCATCTCCCTAGCACCTTCAGAAAGAGCCATGTACTCAGCTTTGGTAGAAGAAAGAGCAACAGAATGTTGCAGCCTTGAGACCCAACTAATGGCAGCTCCAGCAAACATAAAAACATAGCCAGTAGTAGATCTCCATTTATCTAAATCTCTAGCAAGATCAGAATCAGTGAAACCTTGCAGCTGTGCCTTATTGCCACCAAAACACAAAGCATAATCACAAGTACCTTTAAGATACCTTAATATCCATTTGACGGCTTCCCAATGAGGCTTACTAGGATTGCTCATGAACTTGCTCACAACTCCCACTGCATGAGCAATATCGGGATGAGTGGAGATCATAGCATACATGATGCTACCAATAGCTGATGTATAAGGAACACCTTGCATAAACTCTTTATCCTCTTGTGTTTTTGGACACAAATCAGAAGATAAACGAAAATGGGCAGCAAGAGGGGTAGAAACAACCATTGCATCAGCCATACCAAATCTGTCTACAACCTTGTCAATGTATGCCTTTTGTGACAACATGATCTCCTTCTTTTGTCTATCCCTAGTGATGATCATTCCAAGAATCTTCTTGGCTGGGCCTAAGTCTTTCATAGCAAATCTCTTAGCTAATTGAGACTTCAATTCAGAAACAATCCTCATACTTGTACCGGCTACCAACATGTCATCAACGTAGAGCAAAAGAATGACAAATTCACCATTAGGAAGTCACTTATAGTAGACACAAGGATCTGATTCACATCTCAAGAAGTTATGCTCAGTCATAAAGCGATCAAACTTGAGATACCATTGGCGCGGGGCTTGCTTGAGCCCATACAACCTGCGCTTCAATCTGCAATAAAGATGTTCCAATCCCTAATTTGAAAATCCTTCCAGCTGTTCCATGTACAGTTCTTCATCAACATCACCATGTAAAAATGCTGTTTTAACATCCAACTGATCAAGTTCAAGATCCCAAACTGCAACCAAACCCAAACTACCCAGATTGTGGTCATTCTCACAACTGGTGAAAAAATCTCATTAAAATCTATGCCTTTCTGTTGATCATACCCCTTGACAACCAGTCTAGCGCGATAGCGCTTGTTGCCTCCATCTTCCTCTTTCAACTTGTATACCCAGCGGTTCTTCAAGGGTCTTTGATTAGGCGGAAGTGGCACTAAATCGCAAGTGTTATTAGCCTGCAATGAATGCATTTCATCTTGCATCGCTTCTTGCCACTTCAAAGAATCAACTGCCTTGCAAGCCTGTTTATAGGTAGTTGGTTCAGGTTTGATCAGAAATCAATGATTCTGGCTGTGCCTCCTCTGAATATAATAACTCATAATTAGAAAATTTAGAAGGACGTCTCCTCTCCCAGGTAGGCCTCCTTAACTGGAAAACCTCCTCTTGCAAATTTGAATCATCCAGATTCATTCTGTGTAACTAGTTTTGAATATTTGCAATGTCATTTTGCAAATTAGCCTCATAACTCTGCCTCTGTACATTTCCCAGTTGCACCGTTCGCTGTGTCTGCACATTTCCTTGTACAAATTCTCCAATGTTTTGCCTTTGTCTTTGCTGACCAAAGTATTCATGCTCCTGCTGTGTAAGAGGAGGCAATGTATTAACTGTAGAAGGCTGCGGTGCATCAGTCATAGGCAGCGTGTGACTGGAGGAAGGCAGCGTATGAGTTTGAGGATGCAGCGGACTTGTTTGAGGAGGCTGCATAGCATATTCCAAAGGCTGCGTGGGGACTAGAGAAGTCAACAAAGGCTGTGTAGGAATTACTACAGGTTGTGTTGCTGAAGGCTGCGTTGGAATTAAAGGCAGCGAAGTATTAAAAGGAGGCAACGATGAGTTGAGTGAAGGCTGCGTTGAAAATAGAGATTGGTGCCTAACGTCTACTTGCTGCTGGGCTGGCAATGACGTGGAGAGAGGGGGCATAAGATCCAAAAGGGCCTGTGGACAATGTGAAGAGGGCTATGATGAACACAAAGGTAGCGAACTCATAGTTGAGGGCAACGACTCACCCAAAGGAGGTTGCATGGAATGTGCCAAAGGCATTGGATTTAAAAGGAGTTGTGTTTGAGATTGGGTTTGACCAGCTATTGTGTGTGAGGGAGGCTGCATTTGCATTGGAGGAGAGTTGATATGGGCTTGGGTAGAGTGCACAACAGGGGCACCATTTAATGGCTGTGTAAAAGAAGCACCATTGTCGAACAAATTAATATTAACATATTCTTTTGAAGATGTACTATCTCTGTGCAAACCTGGGAAAACTCTTTCATTGAAGACGACATCCGACTGCGAGTGACCTTTTTGGCAACGGGATCCCACAACCTGAATCCATACTGATCCTCACCATACCCAACAAAGATACACTTCTGTGACTTGGGATCCAATTTGGATCGTTTCTCAGGAGGAACAAGAACAAACGCTTCACATCTGAACACCCGTAGATGACTATAAGAAATACGCTTGCCCGTCCACCTTTCCTCGGGAATGTTAAGATTTAACCGAGATGAGGGAGCTTGATTAATGAGATAAACTACTGTGTTGCAAGCTTCTGCCCAGAATTCTTTTCCCAGTCCAGCATTGGAAAGCATACACCGTGCTTTTTCCAAAATTGTTCTGTTTAGCCTCTCCACAGCCCCATTTTCTTGCGGTGTATAAGGAACAACTTTGATTCTTCGAATACCATTGTCAGCACAAAAACTATCAAACTCTAGTGAACAAAATTCGCTGCCATTATCAGTTTGCAAACACTTGATATTATGCCCACTCTGATTTTCAACTAGAGCTTTAAAAATTTTTAACTTGCTGAACACTTCAGATTTTTTGTTAAGCATAAAAATCTAAACTTTCCTACTGTAATCATCAAGGAAAGTTAAAAAATAATTAGCACCTCCAAGAGAAGTTACCTCAGTTGGCCCAAAAACATCTGAATAAACCAGCTCCAAAGGTGAGGTGTTCTTCTCATGACCCGTCTTTATGAAGCTGATCTGCTTCTGCTTGCCGTAGAGACAATGTTGGCAAAAATCCAAATCCACAAATTTCAACCCCGATAGTTGTTCTCTTTTGATCATGACTTCAAGACCTTTTCTACTCATATGTCCAAGCCGTTGATGCCACAGCTCGGTTTCGCTGTCCGTCACTGTCATAGCAGCTCCCACTTGAGAGTCATTCTCAAAAACATATAAACTGCCCTCTTTATTTCCTTTGGCAATCTGCATGACACCTTTAGTAACCTTCCATGAATCTGGATAGAAGGTAGTATTGCAGCCTTGTGAGAACAATTGGGTGATAGAAATCAGATTCTTTTTCAGTTTTGGGACATGCCTAACATCTTGCAAAAAGCCATTTGCTTCCATTTTTAGATTGTAGGAGAACATCACCTCTACCAATGATGTCCAATGAATTGTTATCCCCCAAGTAAACCTTCTCGAACTATCCTCCTTGATAATTAGAGAAGGCATCCATGCAAGAGGTGGCATGAAAGGATGCACCCGAATCTAGAACCCATGAAGCTGAAGTGGTTTCACTTACGGACAAAACCAAAATATTATCACCCTTGTCATAAACAGCATTGACGTTGCTGTCTTTAACCTTCTCTTGCGCCTTCTTATAGGAATAACAATTTTTCTTGGTGTGACCGGGCTTACCGCAGAACCAACAGTCACCAACTCTACCTCTGGATTTTGACCTCTTCGCTGATTTTGATCTTCTTCTGTTATTGTCTTTGCCTCTATTATGAAGCCTCCCTCTACTAACAGCAGTTAAGGCTTCACCGGAAGATATCTCTTGGTTCTTTCTACGCATATCTTTACTAAGGAGTGTAGCTGCTACGTCATCAAACACCAATTTTGTTTTGGCTGAAGCTGAAGTACTTATGACCATCCCGACACCTTCCCAGCTATTGGGCAATGAGCATAGCAGCAAGATTGCTTTAATTTCATCTTCCAACTTTATCTCCACCGAAGTCAGTTGGGTAAGTAATGTATTAAACTCATTCAAATGGTTAGACATAATTCCGCCTTCTTTCATTTTCAGGTTATAAAGCTTTTTCATGATAAAAACTTTAATAGATGCTGAAGCCATCTCATACATCTTACAAAGTTTATCCCACAGCTCCTTCAAAGTCTTCTCTACTGAAACATTAAACAACACATTGCTGGACAGCGAGAGGAAAATCGTAGCTCTTGCCTTCTTATCCATCTTGTCCCACTCTTCATCCGTCATTGAGCTTGGTTTCTTTGCTACCCCTTCAAGCGCAAGTGAGAGGTCTTGTTTTATCAGCAAACACTCCATATGTACTTTCCACAGTCCAAAATTCTGACCGGAGAACTTCTCAATCTTCGGTTCCTCCATGGCTCGAAAAACCAACACCAATTTTCGCAATCAGCTATACCATCACCATACAGCTCTGATACCAATTGTTAGGACTGAAAGTCAAACTCAATTGCAGAAAAAGAAATAAAAACAGCGCACAGATGTAATTAGAAAGCAAACAGAAAATGAGACACCAGATTTATCGTGGTTCACCAAACTTGGCTACATCCACACTGAGTAGAGGAATTGTATTGATAATCGAATTGTGTTTTACAATGAGATATCAAGCATATATAATGCTTCATTATGCATCACAAGAGGAATGTGAAAGGACAAGCAATTGGCGGGAAAAGGAATGTGTCCGTTGGTCTTCATTTCCTTACAGGAAGCAGTCCCAAAAACTAGAAATCACAGGCCCCCACTTTTGGAATTCACATCAAGACCGGAAATAGTAATAATATTGCTATTCTATTACCACTATAATTCAACTGTGATTGTCCATACAAAGCCCAAAGAGCAAGATCTGGGTACAATGTATTCTTGCGTGGTTGTGTGGAAGCATGATAGGGTTGAGATCATTGCCAATGACCATGGCAACATGACTACGCCTTCCTATGTTGCTTTTATTGATACCCAGCGCCTCATTGGAGATGCTCCCAAGAATCTTACCAACACTATTTTCAGTTCGTACCTCGAAATCCTATTTTTGTCACCACGAATTTATGTTTTATTGGATCTCAATGTGTACGGAAAGAATTGATGTTTTTTAAACCCACCATTCAATTAAGAACCAATAAAACTTGCACTCAATAGTATTTAAACAATTATTTATATCCCATATTATTCAATAGAACAAATAACTAAGAGTTAGTAATCCCCGCAGCATATATTATTCAATAGAACAAATAACTCACAGTTGCAAAAAGTCTTCTAGGGGAGATGACCTAGTAGTTGAGCACCCTAACTTCATGCCTCTCAAAATTATACGTGGTATTTTGAATCACTCCAAAAATTTTACAATAGCTTACTTGTCAAGGCCTCTACTTATAACCAAGGTTTTAGGGCCACATCATTAAATATGATGCCACATCAGCATACTTTTTGTTGAGGTGTCAGATAGTTCCCAAAAAAAAGGATGGACCAATAGGTGTGCATTAAGTAATGTTTTGTTGGTGCACTGATGTGGCATCACATGATTGGTTGCTTTTTAAATCTAAAGGTCACATTTCATTCAATTATTATTACTTATAGTCAACACTAACAACTTTAAAGTCACAACTACCGGTGCTAAACTTTTAGAAATATAGGACCTTGAATGCACAAATACTATCTCAGTCATTGGAACTATCTCAGTCTGATTCTCAGGTATTGGGTCTTTTCCCCTAATCCTCACAGCATAATAGAATAAATACATGTACAACTGAGACCAAAACAAATATATCTTCGTTATAGCTCTGCCCAAAATTGAGCGACCAGCATACTAAGATTTACTTCTTCTCATTACTAACTTTCTGTTAACTTTCTGTATACTACTTCTGAATTGACTGATTATACAATAGTTTCAAGACATCTCAGAAATTTGCTGTTTTGTAGTAAGTTTACTTCGGACAGAAATTTGGTATTTGTTGTAAGTTTACTAGTATACTTATACTTTATTGTTTTAAGAATTTATATGAACTCATTCCTGTTACCGGTGGTGGGAGTCACTAATAGCATGTTTTTTTTTTTTTTGGGGGGGGTTATGGGGTTATGTTTGCCTTAGATTTGGTTATATGGTCTTGTCGCAGAGTCACAAGTTCCCTTCTTTAACAAGGGTTGTGTTGGTAGTTAGAGACTTTAAAATTGATTGTAAGTTTTGTATTTAGGCTCTATTACAGACCATCATCCAGTTTAGGTGAGGTCTGTTACCTAATACTTGTTTGTCTTGGACAGGATTCTTATAGACTGATGAAGTTTTCTAGTCACAGCTATTTGTGATATGTGTGGGATTATGTGCACGCGTAAGCTTTGTTATTGCACCATTTTCGTTGTGACATTGTGTTGGTTGTAACACTTATAAACCTTGAATTCCTTGGCGTGTAAGCGAAGTTTTTTTATACGTTAGGATTTCCTTCGTTCTTAATATTTTGATGCATGCAATGAATAACGGATGCAAGCGCTTTGCTGTTAATTTGGTTGATTTGAATGCATGAAATTACAAGTGTATGAAGTATAGTTGTGAAGTTAAATGGGGTTTTCTGGTATTCATATTTTTCTGTGTTCGTGCTGTCCTCAGTATGAGAAGGAGTTCTCTAATCCGGTCGTATTTAGCTGCAATATCTTTTCTGGGTTGTATGATATTTTGATTGCTTTCAGGTGCCAAGAGGTTGATAGGAAGGCGCTTTACAGATCCTAATGTTCAGAATGATATAAAGTTCTGGCCCTTTAAGGTCTATGCAGGATCTGACGACAAGCCAATGATTAGTGTGAAGTACAAGAATGAGGAGAAGCAGTTTTGTGCAGAAGAGATATCATCAATGGTTTTGATGAAGATGAAGGAAATTGCTGAGGCTTATCTTGGGTTAACAATTAAAAATGCTGTTGTCACTGTCCCTGCTTATTTTAACGATTCTCAGAGGCAGGCTACCAAGGATGCCGCTTTCATCTCTGGTATGAATGTTATGAGACTCATTAATGAGCCCACCGCTGCTGCCATTGCTTATGGCTTAGATAAAAAGGCTACCAGTGTGGGCAAGCAAAATGTATTGGTTTTCGATTTAGGCGGCGGTACTTGTGATATTTCTCTTTTGACAATCAATGAAAGTATTTTTGAAGTTAAGGCCACTGCTGGGGACACCCATTTGGGTGGAGAAGATTTGGACAATAGGATGATTGAGCACTTTGTTGGAGAATTCAAAAGAAAGTATCGGAAGGATATCTCTGACAATGCGAAGGCTCTGAGAAAATTAAGAGCTTCGAGTGAGAAGGCAAAGAGAACCCTTTCATTCTTTCCTCAGGCGGACATTGACATTGATTGTTTATATGAAGGTATTGACTTCAATTCAACCATTACCCGTGCCAAGTTTGAGGAATTGAACAGGGATCTCTTCAGAAAGTGTATGGAACTCGTTGAGAAGTGTTTGAGGGATGCCAGAATGGACAAGAGCACAATTCACGATGTTGTTCTTGTCGGTGGGTCAACTAGAATTCCAGAGGTTCAGAAATTGTTGCAGGACTTCTTCAATGGAAAGGAGCTATGCAAGAATATCAATCCCGATGAGGCCGTTGCGTATGGAGCTGCTGTGCAAGCTGCAAATCTAATTGGAGAAGGCAATGAGAAGGTGCAAGATTTGTCGCTTCTTGATGTCATTCCCCTTTCTCTTGGTCTGGCGGGTGATGGAGATATTATGCTTATCGTCATACCAAGGAACACCACCATTCCGAGCAGAAAGGAACGAGTGGTGTATACGGCCTCAGACAATGCGCCTAGTGTGCTTATCGAGGTCTACGAGGGTGAACGGGCTCAACCTCGTCACAACAATCTGTTGGGCAAATTTGTACTCTCTGGAATCCGTCCTGCTCCTAGGGGTGTTCCTCAAATCACTGTTTGCTTTGAAATTGATGCTAATGGTATTCTGAATGTCTCAGCTGAAGACAAGAGCACCGGTCAGAAGAACAAAATCACTATCACCAATGACAAGGGCAGGTGGAGTAAGGAGAAAATTGAGAAGATGGTGCAGGATGCAGAGAAATACAAATCAGAGGACCAGGAATATAGGAAAATGATTGAGTTAAAAAACTCAGTAGAAGATAATTTATACCAGCTGAGAAACTCTATCAGGGACAAGTCTGCAACCAATCTGGAAGCATCAGAGAAGATGATTGCAGATACCACGGAGAAGGGCATTGAGTGGCTGTATAATGACCAGCCTGTTGAAGCTGACGGGTCTAAGATGGAGATGGATATGAAGAAACTTGAGAACCAGATGAAGGAGATTAAGACTACGACGGACGGCATCCTTAAACTGATGAAGGGTGATAGGTGTTTGCAGCGATCTAGGCTAGTGTTTATGTTTGGTCAAATAATGGCTACAGTGATAGCCAGTGGGGTGACTCTCGGCTCGCTGTGCTCTGTGATGTAGGCAAGTCTTTTGAGATTCTAGTTGCCAGTTAGAATCTTATAACATTGGACCATTTTAGGCGGTATTTTACAATTTTAAAATTTATTCAACTCTATAATTTGGTTTGTTATATTTTTATATAATTGTATATTATAATTAAAAAATTATTATAAGAGAATGTAATATATTATTTTAATTTATTATATATTATTTTATAAAGAAAAATAATTTAAAAAAATATATGGATGAAAGTATGTCATTTTTCATTTTTAAAAAATGTTGAGATTATTTATTTATTTTATTAATCATAGATTGGGGAATTTTTATTATTTATTGATTATTTTGTGTCTATTAGATATAGAGAAATATTTGTGTATACAAATATTTTTTTGAAATTAATATTCTCTAATAAATTGATACATTTGATTGAGTATTGTTAGCTAGACACTTCATAATGCTTACATAGATATATGTGAAAAATAAATGGATAAAAATGTGGTTCATTGTTATTGTTGAAGGCCTATATATTTTGCTCTACTTAGCATTTATTCTTGAATATGTATGATCAATAAATTATTTGTAATACTTTATTAAAGATAGAAATTTATATTGTTTTCCATATTTAATATGTATGATTAATAAGACTTGATAAAAATATTTTTTTTGTATAAAATATTTTATATAAATTTTTTTGGCCTTTATTAATTTGGATAAAATGAACAATTTTTAAGAAAATTTATATTGTTCCAAACCATTAATTGAAAGGTAATCAAATGATCAAATTGTCACAATATTTTCATATGATACGTGGGGGTGACCATCAAATTCCAAGCCTACATTGGACCTTCACTAATGACATTCAAAGTTAAAATATGTATAAATATAATACATGTTATAAACTAGTATACCAATCTATTGGCTTGATTTTGACTCCATAAGATTTAAACTTTTGGCATCAAATTAACAAGTATCACCATGTGTTGAGAACCTCTATGAGTGGATCTTAGTAACAAACACCATAATCATCCTAAGTGTCTCAACTTTGCATGGAAATAAAATTAAAGCAAGCCAAAAATAGAAGATTTTGTGATAGGTGAAAAGCGGCTATTTTGAGAAGTATCTTTATATGGAGATAGAGATAAGATTGCTATGAGATTTTATTAGATATTTTCTAATATGAAATGTTTTGTCTTTAGAAGGTTCTCATATGCAATGTAATATATATTGGTACTTTGAGATAGTCATTTTGAGAGAGGTGAGAGTTAGTTTGCAAATCTAGATGTTGTCGAAATTCCTCTAGTTTGTAAGGTTGCTATGAGATTTTATTAGATATTTTCTAATACGAAATGTTTTATCTTTAGAAGGTTCTCATATGCAATGTAATATATACTGGTACTTTGAGATAGTCATTTTCAGAGAGGTGAGAGTTAGTTTGCAAATCTAGATGCTGTCGAAATGCTGCCGAAATTTCTCTAGTTTGAGTTGAGGTGAAGACTCTTGTAAGAACTTGCATTGCAAGTGTGTTGTAATCTAGTTCAAGATTTGATAATACATTGTGCAAGTTTGGAGTGTGGGGTTTTTTTCCCGAAAGGGTTTCCCCACATAAATCACTGAGTTATGGTTTTATTGTTATTATGTTTATGGTTTTATGTGTTTCTTGATATCTTTGTAATATTTTATTTGAAATTTGCATAACCCTCCTATCAAGGTTAGCATAGGAAGCATTTCCGCACACCTTTACTTCCTTACATCTCCAACCAATTTGGAAGCATCAGAGGAGAAGATGATTGCAAATACCAAGGAGAAGGGCATTGAGTGGCTGGATAATGACCAGCCTATTGAAGCTGACGGGTCTAAGATGGAGATGGATATGAAGGAACTTGAGAACCAGATGAAAGAGCTTGAGACCACGACAGACCACCTCCTTAAACTGATGAAGGGTGGTAGGTGTTTGGAGCGATCTAAGCTAGTGGCTATATTTGCTCACATAATGGCTACATTGGTAGCTAGTGGGGTTGCTCTTGCCCCACTGTGCTCTGTGATGTAGGTAAGTCTTTTTAGATTCTAGTTACCAGTCTAGAATCTTATAACATTGGACCATTTTAGGTCATATTTTACAATTTTAAAATTTATTCTACTCGATAATTTGGTTTGTTGTATTTTATATAATTGTATAAATAACATTTTTTTTTGAAATGATACTTTAAAGTGATAAAATAATTAAAAATCATTATCAAAGAATATTGATGTAGGAGCATCTAGTGGTGTAAGGGCAATCTTGCATCACCTAAAAAGATGTTGCTTCAAAATTATTACAATTGTTTTCATTTATTTCCATAACTAGTATTTCTAGTTCCATAATCTCTTGAATAATGATGTAGGACTTTCAGTTTTTCCAAAACTGCTAAAAATAGCAAACTGCTAGTTTTGGAAAGTTTACCTGCTATTTTAGGAAAGTTTGCATTTGGGCACGGATTGAAGTGAAAACTTATAGAGAGCTTCATAACAGAAATATAAGATCTTTGGCGAAGGAATCAGGCAAAGATCATTTGTGAGCTAAAAGATATTAAAGTTTTTGTTTTCTAAAAAGCCCTTGAAAATTTCTGAAATAAGATATGAGGCACTAAAACATCCCATAACGTCCCAAAAAGTTGACAGAAATCTGTTTACAGATTTTTGGCATGATAGTTCACATCATGAGATTTCTGGCGCTTAAAACAGTTTGTCAATTAGACACCTGAATCAAAAGTTATGTTTCCTGGAAGTTGACCTACTTTTGGAGGGAGTTACAAATTTTGAAATTTAGCTGGAGGCCACCAAAAGTGCTATTTATGACTATTTTGGGAGCCCTAGGCGGTAATAGAGTTAAGGTGGAAAAGTGTAGAGTCAAGAATAGGTGGGAAAATAGAAACCCTAGGCAATTTGGGGTTACATAAGGTAGAAGATTCCAGAGCCTAGTGAGGTGTAACTGTAGTGTGTTGCAACTTGAGGATTGATTTCTCTTATTGTAATTAAGCTTTTGTAATGTAATAAGTTGTCCAAATCAATAAAGAAATATTCTATTTTCTGTGTGCCATTTTTGTTATTGTGTGTTTTATGATTTACCCCCTTCATCAACTGGTATCAGAGCAAGGGTTCCTAACTATGTAGACAGATCGCTGACCGTGAGGTAGTTTGTACTCAGACTTGAAGTTGTGGGTGTGCTATGGAGATCAAGATGCCTCCATGAAGAAATCATATTGGGAGGAATGCTTTGATGAAAGAGGGTTTTAGAGCCCTTCAAAGGCAAATCGATGAATTGCAAGAGGAGCTATGAAGAGGGTTTGACTCGAGAACAAGAGAAGAAAGTGAAGATGAAGATGAAGAAGAGCTATATGAGGAAGAACAAGAAGCTGCAGAAGTTAGGTTGTTGAGGGCCATTTCAAATATCAGAAAGAAGCCAGGATCGAAGTTTCTACATATTCTGGAGATTTGAATTCAGAACAACTTATTGATTGGATCAATGACATGGAGGAGTATTTTGAGTATGAATATGTGGAGGACCCAGATCGGGTCAAGTTTGCAAAGACAAAGTTGAAGGTCTATGCTAGTATTTGGTGGAAGGAGGTCCAATTAGAGAGGAATAGAAGAGGAAAAGGAAAGATCACCAGATGGGATCGGATGGTGGAGAAACTGAAGAAGCAGTTCATTCTTGTGGACTATGAGATGGAGTTGTTGAAGAAGATGCAAGGACTGAAGCAAGGTAACATGTCTGTTAAGGAGTATATAGAAGAGTTTTATAAGATTACTATTAGGATAGGCCATGTAGAGGCCAACAAGGAGAAGGTAGCCCATTACATTAATGGGTTGAGTCTAAGTATTCAAGAGGAGCTGAGCCTAGTCAAAATGACCACCGTAGAAGATGCATACCAGTTTTCCCTAAAGGTGGAAGAGAAGCTAAATAAAAGATTTGATAGCAAGCAAAGGGGAAGAGGTCAAGGCGGAAGGACTAGTGGAAGACCCTATGGAGGCCGTAATGAAGATCAAAATAAAAGTGAAGAAGCTGGAACTAGTCAAAATCAGAGAGGGGATAATGCCTACTGCCCTCATGACCAAAACAATGGTGAGCAAAGAGGAAGAGGAAGAGGTAGACCTAGGCAAGGACCCAGAAGAGGAGGTTTCAGAGGGACTTGTTTCCAATGTGAAGAAGAAGGGCATCGAGAATATGAGTGTCCCAACATCAAGGAAGGACAAATAGAAGACCTGGAGTTAATGCACGAGTTGCACATGTAGATGAAGATGCGCAGTTTGAGCATTTTGAAAATGTTGAAAGGGGAGAAACCCTAGTTGTTAGAAGAACTTTACTGAATGAGGAGAAAGAACCCAATTAGAGGAAGAGTTTATTCTGTACAAGGTGCAAATGTGAAGGTAAGTGTTGTGATATTATTATTGATAGTGGAAGCACAGACAATCTTGTTTTAGAGGAGATGGTTGACAAGTTGAAGTTGACAAGAAGAAAGCATCTACATCCATATCAGATTGCATGGTTACAGAAAGACCATAGAGCTTTGGTCAATGAGCAGTGTTTAGTGAAGTTCAAGATTAGGGACTACCATGATGAGGTGTTGTGTGATATCATACCAATGGATGCATGTCATATGTTGTTGGGGAGGCCGTGGCAGTATGATAAGAGAGTTGTCCATGATGGTTGTGCAAACACATATTCCCTAACAAAGGATGGAGTTTGTCATAAGTTGAAGCCCTTGAAGGAGGTGGAAGAAAAGGTATGTAGTACTGCTAGAATTTGCTTGGTAGATGGTAGGAAATTTTTGGAGGGTATGAAGCATGAGCGTCATTGCTTTGCATTGATTCCTAAGATTAGTCAAGAGAAATGTGAAGATGTACCAGTAGAAGTATCAAAAATGTTGGAAGAATTTTAGAATATTGTCTCTGATAATGTACTAGAGGTTTTACCACCAATGAGGAAGATAAGTCATCAAATGGATTTGATACCAGGAGCCAATTTGCCAAATAAGGTAGCCCATAGAATGACTTCAACAGAGAGTGAAGAGTTGAATAGACAAGTTCAGGAGTTGTTAAGGAAAGGATTGACAAGAGAGAGCCTAAGTCCATGTGTGGTACCTGCAGTACTAGAACCAAAGAAATATGGAGAGTGGAGAATGTGTACAGACTCTCAAGCCATAAATAAGATCACGATCAAGTACAGGTTTCCATTAACAAGAATGGATGACATAATGGATTGTTTGAGTGGAGCCAAGTACTTCATGAAGATTGACCTAAAGAGTGGGTATCACCAGATCTGTATCAGAGAAGGAGATGAATGGAAGACAACCTTCAAGACAAAGGAAGGTTTGTATGAGTTGTTAGTCATGCCATTTGGGCTAACCAATGCACCGAGCACATTCATGCGGCTCATGAACGAGGTACTAAAAGAATTTTTGGAAAGTCTTGTTATTGTTTATTTGGATGATATTTTGATTTTCAGTAAGACTTGGGATGAGCATCTGATGCATATCAGAAGAGTTTTAGAGAATCTGAGGGAGGAGAAGTTGCTGATTAATCTAAAGAAATGTAGTTTTGCAAAGGAGTTGGTATAACTGGGATTTGTTGTCTCAAAGGAAGGTCTTAAGATGGACCCAGAAAAGGTGAGAGCTATCCTTGAATGGCCTATGCCAAGGAGTGCCATAGAGGTACAATCTTTTCATGGTTTGGCAAGTTTTTACAGAAAGTTTATCAGAAATTTTAGTAGCATTTTGTGCACCCCAAACCAAGACAATGAGAGGGGATAGAAAAGAGTTTAAATGGACTAAAGGAGTAGACAAAAGCTTTGATACATTGAAACAGAAAGTCACAGGGCAACTTGTTTTGGCACTTCCAAATTTCAATAAGGTATTTCAAGTAGATTGTGATGCTAGTGATAGTACTATAGGAGTTGTTTTGAGTCAAGAAGGTAAGCCCATTACCTATTTTAGTGAGAAGCTTAATGATACCAAGAAAAAGTATTATGTTTATGATCAAGAATTTTATGCAATAGTTCAGACTTTGAAGAAATGGAGACATTATTTGTTGCCAAGAGAGTTTGTTTTATATACTGATCATCAGGCTTTACAGTATCTTAATAGTCAAGGAAAGTTGAATCAAAGGCACTTAAAATGGGTTGAGTTTTTGCAAAGTTATACTTTTGTTTTGAAGCACATGAGTGGGAAGTCCAACAGAGTTGCAAATGCCTTGAGCAGAAGGCAAAATTTGTTGACAGAAATGAAGATAGAGGTTGTTGGGTTCGATGAGCTCAAAAGTTTGTATCTTGAAGATCTAGATTTTCTAGAGGCTTGGAAAGCTTGTCTAGAACCTATTACTTTAGATAGGACAAAATGGTTGGATTTCATAATCCAAGATGGCATGTTGTTTAGAGGAACCCAATTGTGCATTCTGAGGAGTTCCATGAGAGAGAACCTGATTAAGGAGAAGCATAGTGGGGATTAGCTGGACACTTTGGTCGAGATAAGACCATTGCCATTGTTGGTAAAAATTATTGTTAGCCATAATTGTAGTAGGATGTGAGGAAATTTGTGCAGAGTTGTAGAGTGTGTCAGATGGCAAAAGGAACAAGTCAAAATTTAGGGTTATATTATCCATTGCCTGTATTGGAGAAGCCATGGGATGATATTAGTATGGATTTTGTTTTTGGTTTACCAAGGACATAGAGAGGGCATGATTCCATTTTTGTGGTGGTGGACAGATTTTTGAAGATGGCACATTTTATTCCTTGCAAGAAGACTAATGATGCTGTTCATATTGCAGAGTTATTTTTTAGGGAGGTGGTGAGATTACATGGTCTACCTAAGAGCATAGTTTCAGATTGAGATACCAAATTTGTTGGTTATTTCTAGAGGACATTGTGGAAGAAGTTGAAGACATATTTGAATTTCAGTTCTACACACCATCCACAGACTAATGGACAAATAGAAGTGGTGATTAAGAGTTTGGGTAACCTGCGATGATGCTTAGTCATAGATAAGCCCAAGGGATGGGATTTGATCTTACCACAGGCAGAATTTGCTTACAATAATTCTATCAATAGGAGTATTAGTAAATCACCTTTCCAGATTGTATATGGCAATAGTCCAAGAAATGCTTCAAAGTCAAGGAAGTTGGAAAAGGGAGAAAAGACAAGTGCTGAGGTCGAAGACTTTGCAGAATGCCTGAAGAATTTGCATGAAGAGGTGAGAAAGCATATTAATAAGATGAATATTCAATACAAGGCTAAGGCAAATTAGAGGAGGAGATATAAGAAGTTCCAAGTAGGAGATGAAGTCATGGTTCACTTGAGAAAAGAAAGGTTCCCAATTGAAACATACAATAAGCTGAAAATGAAGAAATTTGGACCGTGCATAATCCTGAAGAAGCATTATTCAGGAAATGCATATGAGGTAGAGCTGTCGAGTGGGATCAATATTTCCCCTATGTTCAACATTGCTGATTTAACAAAATATCATGAGGGTGGCACAGAGGATGGACCAAAAGAAGAATAGTGGAGTATTATGGCATCTACTTCAACGGAGGAGATAGAAGAGATCTTGGATAGCCGTGTGGGAAGAAGTACTCGAAACAGGCAATATGAAGAATATCTTGTGAAATGGAAATGAAGGCCTATTGAAGATTCTTCTTGGTTGTCTAAGGTAGAGGTTGACTGTTTGGGTTTTTCTCAAACAAACACCTGACATGTGATAGAGTCACTTCTCAAATTACCATGGGTGTCTGATGCAGGAGCATCCAGTGGTGTAAGGGCAATCTTGCATCACCCAAAAAAATGTTGCTTCAAAATCATTACAGTTGTTTTTATTTATTTCCATAATTAGTAATTATGGTTCCATAATCTCTTGAATAATGATGTAGGTCTTTCAGTTTTTCCAAAACTGTTAAAAATAGCAAATTGCCAGTTTTGGAAAGTTTACCTACCATTTTAGGAAAGTTTGCATTTGGGCATGGATTGAAGCAAAAACTTATAGAAAGATTCATTATAGAAATACAAGGCCTTTAGCAAAGGAATCAAGCAAAGATCATTTGTGAACTGAAAGATATTAAAGTTTTTGTTTTCCAAAAAGCCCCTGAAAATTTCTGAAACGAGATATGAGGCACTAAAACATCCCATAACATCCCCAAAATTTGACAAAAATCCGTTTACAGATTTTCGGTGTGATAGTTCACATCATAAGCTTTCCAGTGCTTAAAATGGTTTGTCAATCGGACACTTGGATCAAAAGTTATTCTTCCCGAAAGTTGACCTTCTTTTTGAGGGAGTTACAAATTTTAAAATTTAACTAGAGGCCACCAAAAAGTGCTATTTAAAACTATTTTGGGAACCACAGGCATTAGTAGAGTTAATGGGGAAAGTTTAGAGTCAAGAATAGGTGGGAAAATAGAAACCCTAGCCGATTTGGGGTTACAGAAGGCAGAAGATTCCAGAGCCTGGTGAGGTGTAACTGTAGTGTGTTGCAGCCTGAGGAGGATTGATTCCTCTGATTGTAATTAAGCTTCTGTAATGTAATAAGTTGTCCAAATCAATAAAGAAATATTCTATTTTCTGTGTGCCATTTTTGTTATTGTGTGTTTTATGATTTACCCCCTTCATCAAATATAACATATTATTTTAAAGAAAATAAACTTTTAAAATATATGGATGAAAGCTTGCCATTTTTCATCTTTAAAAATGTTGAGATTCATTTATTTATTTTGTTAATGATAGATTGGGGAATTTTTATTATTTATTAATTATTTTGTGTCTATTAGATATAGAGAAATATTTGTGTATACAAATATTTTTTTGAAAATTAATATTCTCTAATAAATTAATACATTTGATTGAGTATTGTTAGCTAGACACTTCATAATGCTTACATAGATATATGTGACTAGTATACCTATATTTAAAAAATATATCTAAAGTACACAGAGAGATATCTTCTCTAATCCATCTATGTGAGGTAAATTGATTGAGTAATTTTAAACATCATACAATATTCTCCCTAAAATTCTAACTTAACTACTGCAAATTGCAATTAGATGTTGCTATTTAAAAAAGATGTGTGTCCCTTGATATGCCATTCATGTAACATTTCTTTCTTTGATGTTAGTAGATATGTCATTCGTGTCCATTAGCCTTCCTATCCATTTGTTCCTATATTTTTAAATTATAGAATGTTATTTGCCATTTTTAATTTTATTACTCAAATATTATGAAATCTTTCAGCTCTTGTTCTCCATCCGTGCTGTGAATGTAGAAACGCCTCTCAGCGTAAAAAATAAATGGATAAAAATATTGTTCATTATTATTGTTGAAGGCCTATATATTTTGCCCTACTTAACATTTATTCTTGAGTATGTATGATCAAAAAATTATTTGTAATACTTTATTAAATATAGAAATTTATATTATTTTCCATATTTAATATGTATGATTATTAAGACTTGATAATTTTTAATAAAATATTTTATTTAAATTTTCTTTTGGCTTTTATTGATTTGGATAAAATGAACAATTTTTTAGACAACTTATATTGTTCCGAACCATTAATTGAAAGGCAATCAAATGATCAAATTGTCACAATATTTTCATATGATAGGTGGGGTAACCATCAAATTCCAAGCCTACATTAGACCTTCACTAATGACATTCAAAATAAACATATGTATAAATATAATACATGTTTATAAACTAGTATACCAATCTATTGGCTTGATTTTGACTTCATAAAATTTAATCTTTTAGCTATCAAATTGAAAGTATCACCATGTGTTGAGCACCTCTATGAGTGGATCTTAGTAACAAACACCCTAATCATCCTCAAGTGTCAAGTTTCTCGTCAAATTGAAGTCATCAATTTGCATTCATAATAGCAAGGTGTTGGCATTGAAATGTCTTGATTTTAATAATCAACCTGTTCATTGGATCCCTCAAAAAAAAATAGTATTTCTTTCAAGTCTCCAAATTTTCAACTACTCCACCTGGGAAGTAGTCCAAAAAACTAGAAATCACAAGCCCCACTTTTGTAGTTCATAGCAAGACTGGACATAGTAATAATATTGCTAATCTATTACCACTATCATTCAACTGTGATTGTCCATACAAAGCCCAAAAAGCAAGATCTGTGTACAACATATTCTTGTGTGGGTGTGTGGGGGCATGATAGGGTTGAGATCATCACCAATGACTAGGACAACATGACTATGCCTTCCTATGTTGCTTTTACTCATACCGAGCACCTCATTAGAGATCATGTAGCCAAGAATCTTACCAACACTGTTTTCAGTTGGTACCTCGAAATATCTACTTTTGTCACTACAAATTTATGTTTTATTGGATCATGTTAATGTGTACAGAAAGGGTTGAAGATTTTGAAACCCACTATTCAACTGGGCCTGATCTTTCAAACCAAAAAAAATTACACTCAACAGTATTTAAACAATTATTTGTAGCACATATTATTCAATAGAAAAAATAATGGGGTCAGTGCAAGAAGTTGGCTCCACATTTTGGCCAAAAAGTGGAAGTGTTTTCCCTAATTTTTAGAATTTGTCACATTTGACCTAAACATTTGAGGCACTTAAAGATTGAATCTTAAAAAAAGTTAGTAATATGAAATGTAGTACTCAGAATGTAGTTTCCAAATATGTAGTTTATTTTAATACTCAGATGATACAAATTAATTTTCAATAGGCATTTCTAAACACCACTTTTTAAAAGTCACTTTTTTTTACTATACGATACACATGTATGGCCAACATAATTTGACCTAATAAAAAGTATTTTTATAAATCCTTTTGGGTAAAGATGTGTAGTACAATGGTGTTTGATGAGGATATATTTTTATAATTTTTTTCCAAATATTTTTTTATTAATTTTTTTATTGGCCCTAATTGTTGTTTTCGAAAACCCTCATGTACGGCCAACATAAATTGAGCAAAACTAATCATAAAATAAATTTTTTTTCATTGTGTAAAGAATGATGTGTAGATTGACGACATATAAAGTTTTTCTCAAAAAACTTTAAAAATTAAAAGTTATTGAAAAAATACAAACCCTTGTCATTTCAAGTTTTTGGACTAGTTTTCTCATAAATTAAATAATAAATAGAAAAATAAGTCCAATAAAAAAAATTACATATTTGAAAAATAGACACTATCATCTGTAATGGGTTTTAATTTTATAAAAAAATTCAGAAAAAAATGTTGTCAGCCATATAGGTAAACTCAGTCTTTTCTCTTGTTCTGTACTTAGAAAAAAACTTGCAGGTCCAAAGCAAGGGGTTGGCTTACCATGCTTTTTCTGAGCCTAAGCTTTTAGGAATGGGTACCCGTTCTAAAATGGGTAAGCATTATGAATGGGTACCCGTTTTAAAATGGGTACCTGTTCCTTTTGTGAGGGAAAAAAATGTGTGAATGGTTTTTTTTCAAATTTAAATATCTATATAGAAATGGGTACCCGTTTAGGATCGAGCACCCGATCCTAAATGGGTACCCGTTCCTAAGCGGGTACCCATTTAGGCTCGGGCACCCATTTCTGTCGGGATTTTTTTTTGCCCATGACTTTCCCTCTATGTGGACCCAACTTCTTGCACTTACCCAATGTACAGTTGTAATCCTTGTAGCATAATAAAATAAAATATAAAATTGATCTCTATTTTTTGTATCTCTTACCATGCATCATGCATGAGCGATATATTGTTATAAAAATAGTAGTAACTATAAATAAAAACTCCTAAATATAAAGCTCCAAATCCGTCCTCTAAAGCATCAGTTATCCAAGAAGGGTTGTTCCATACTATTGTTGTTTGTAACATTGATTTTGTGGATCTTGGATGTGCCTCTAATAACCTATTGTGGGTTTTTCTTGGAAAGCTTTGATCAAATTGAGTAGGCTCCAATATTCATGGGATTGGACTAGACTATAAGAGGTTTTAATTGGTGTTGTATGTGTGCCTTTGAATGTCGCTTTGAGAAATCTTTGGTCAAAAATTTGGTGTTTTGTACAAGTGTATGTGAAAGGTTGGGTTAGAATTTTGGTGTTTTTGTAGTAAGTTCAGACATAGGCTTATGTAAGAGATTTAATGGGTTATATATGTTTGCTTTTGAATGTCTCTTTGAGAAAGGTTTCATTAGAAATTTGTTGTTTTGGTTAGAAATTTGGTATTTGTCATAAGTTTACTTTTAGACTATTGTTTTAAGAATTTATATGAACTCATTCCTATTACTAGCTGTCGGAGTCACTAATAGCATGCATTTTTGCGTTATGGGGTTATGTTTGCCTTAGATTTGGTTAGATAGTCTATCACAGTCACAGGCTCCCTTCTTTAACATGGGTTGTGTTGGTAGTTAGAGACTTTAAAATTGATTGTAAGTTTGTGATTTAGGATATATTACAGACCATCAAATTTTCAATTTAGATGAGGTCTTTTACTTAATACTTCTTCATCGTTTGACATATTCTTATAGACTAATGAAGTTTTCTAGTCACAACTATTTGTGATATGTATGTGATTATGTGTGCATAAGCTTTGTTATGACACTAGTTTCTTTGCGATATTGTGTTGGTTGTAAAACTTATTCGTCCAGGGAGTGTGTCTTTTGACTATTGTTGAAACCTTGGATTCCTTCGTATGTAAGAAAAATCTTTTTATACAATATGATTTCCTTTGTTCTTAATATTTTGATGCATGCAATGAATAACTGATGTAAGCACTTTGGTGCTAGTTCTCTTCATGTAATTGTAGCACTGCTACCCTACCAAGTTTAGCTTCAAATGATATTGTTGGAAAAAGGAGAGAGGGAGAGAGAAATGTGTACAATAAAATAGGCACTAGGGAAAATTTATATCTTTATTTATATTCAAAATTTACATTCAAAGAACATTTACAAACTAAACTTTAGACCTACTACTCTGTATCCCCTTTCTACAATGATTTGCACACCTTTTCAGAACTTCTAGAGATGACTAGAAACTATTGTGTGCTTCTATAGTTGGCTGCTATGGCCTTCCATAGTTCTGCTCTGTACTTTTGTAACTACTACTACACTTATGTAGTTGGGTGTTGTGAGCTTCTTTTGGAGATCTGCAAATTCTAGAGCTTCTTGCTATTTCAGATCTATTTACTCTCTTTGAAATATTCTTTGTTGTTGCTGCAACCTCCCTCTTTCTTCACTACTGTTGTTGCTTCACAAACTATAACTAAACTCAATAAATTGTTCTTGTATTTTGTCTCTTCCTTCTTCCCAAGAATTTTTTTGCCCAATTCAAAATCACTAACTAGCATTAAGTTTCCTACCAATCGACATTAATTGTGGCAATTGGCATTAGAGGTGACATGGGGAAAATGGATCCCAAAAGGATCACTAATGGTTTTCATTTAATGTGGCAACTGCTACTCAAGGTTACAATTTTCCAACATCCCCCCTTAATCTTAAGCCTTTATGCATATATGAGCATTTGTGTCTTTTCTTTCCAAAGCTACTCTCTAGAGTTAAACTTCTGTAGTTATCTTTCCAAAGATGTCCCTCCAGAGCTATCCTTCGATAGTCAACTTTTTGGGGTTGTCCCTTTTGAGCTAAGATGAAACTTTCAAAGTTGCTCTGCTCAGAGTTGTTCCTTTTGAAGACGTTCCGTGTCCTTTCAAAGATGACCTATCCAGAGCTATTTTATGTCCTTCCAAAGCTATCCTATCTAGAGTTGTTCTATGTCCTTCTAGAGTTATCTTATCTAGAGATATTCTGTGACTTCTAGAGCTATTTTGGAGCTGAACCTCTGGAGCTGAAACTTCTATAGATAAACCTTTTGAATCTCATCTGAGATTGTCCTTCCAAAGTTGAATGTCCAAAGCTCTTTTAGATTTCCATAATTGAACCTCCAAATTTGAAACTTCTAAATTTGAGCCCTCAAGAGCTCTTCTATCTTTCCAAAACTAAAGTTTCAGAGCTCTTCTGACTTTTTGAAGATGAACCTTCAATGCTATACCAAAGCTGATCTTCTAGAGCTGACTCTCTAGAGTTCTTTTGAAACTATCTTTCTAGAGATAAATTTCTAGAGCTAGTTATTTTTAGACTTGCAATCCTCTAGAGTTGTCTATGGACCCATCTTATCTCTTAGGCATTCAAAGTAATATTTTGATAGTGCCTTGGTGAAAATATTAGTGAGTTACTGCTCAGATCTACAAAATTTAAGCTCAATCTCTTCATGCTCTGCCAATTCCCTTACGAAATGGTAGTGAATCTCAATGTATTGGCTTCGTTTATGGAAAATTAGATTCTTAGTCAAGGCTATTAAAGAAACATTGTCACAATATATGGTTGTACCATCTTCTTTCTCCTCATTCAAATATGCAAGGATTCTTCTTATCCAAATAGCCTGACATGCTATTGTATTTACTGCGATATACTCAACTTCTCTTGTGGAGAGAGAAACAATGGGTTGCTTCTTCGATGCGCATGAAATTGCTCCTAAACTCATGTGAAACACATATCTAGATGTTCTCTTCTTGCCATTTATACTGTCTCCAATCACTGTTAGTGTAACCAACTAGCTTAAACTCATTAGATGCAGTATACAAAATTCCATAGCCCTTGGTACCATTGACATATCTTAGGATTCTCTTTCATGCTTGCTAGTGTGTGTCCTTAGGTCTCTCTATAAACCTAGAAATTAAACTTACCATGTACATTAAATCAACCCTTGTAGTAGTCAAATACATAAGACTTCCAACCATGATTTTTTATAGGGTTGGGTTTACTTCATTGCTACTATCCTCCTCACTTAATTTTAGACCTATAGCTATTATTATTGGGATAGGTTTGTTGTTTAACATTCTAAACCTTTTCAAAATTTACGTGGCATATTTTTTTGTGAAATAAATATGCCATGCTCTATTTGTTGGACCTCAATGCCAAGGAAATATTTTTTCAAACCTAAGTCTGTCATCTTAAACTCTCTTTTCATTACCTCTTTGAAATCAACAATGAAGAGATCTATATTTACTATGAAAATCAAATCATCTACATACAAAATAGTAATAAAAAAAATTATCATGAGCTACTTTGATGTAGAGTGTGGGCTCACTATTGTTTTGTTAAAGATATTACTTAGCAAATACAAATCAATTCTATTAGACCATGCCCATGGTGCTTGATTAATTCTTTGGAGAGATTTCTAGAGCTTGTATACTTTGTCTTCTTAGATTGGGACTTCATATCTAGGTGGTTTTTCCACATAAACCTCTTCTTTGAGTACTCCATTCAGGAAGGCTAACTTCACATCCATTTGATGTACCTTCCACTTGTTCTAGACTATAATTGCTAAGACTACTCACACTATTTCCAGCCTTGCAACTGGTGCATATGTCTCATCATAATCTCTTTCAGACTACTATTTTTATCCCTTAACAAACAACATTTCTTTATGCCTCTCAATCTTTCCATAAAAAGTGTTTTTGGTCTTATAGACCCACTTAACTCTAATCACTTGTTTACCCTTAGGTAACTCAATTAGCTCCCATGTTTTATTTCTTTCTATAGCATCCAACTCTTCATATATGGCCTTACACCACTTCTCCCCTTTCACAACTTCTTTAAAATACATTAGATCACTATAAGAAAATAATGCAAAATCTAGATTTTCATCAAAATATGCATACCTAGTGTTGTCATAAATTTCACTCACGCTCCTTGTGCTTTGTAGCATCAATGAGGTGAGTGTAGGATTTGAATTTCCTTTGGAGCTACTAGATTGCTAGGCTGATGAAGAGTGAGTGCTGGAATGTTCACCCTATTGAAAGGTTCTGGAGTTGTCTTATGGAACTCTGCGGAAGTTTCTTTTCAAGATGCTATCTTTTGGAGATCTAAGGAAGTTTCTTTTGGAGCTCTACAAAAGTTTCTTTTGGAGTTGCTATCTTCTAGAAATCCTCTGGAGCTATTGTCCTCCAAAGCTTCTTCATCTTCAAAGTGTATTGTGACTAAAATACCTCTTCTGCTAGAATATATAATTTGTAGGTTTTGGACTCTTCACTGTAGCCTATGAAGATGTATTTTCTCCTTTGTCATCAAATTTGTACCTCTTATCATTTAGCACAAATGCATATGCCACATGCCTAATGATTTTTAATTGTTCCACACTCCATTTGTTACTTGTCCATGCTTCTTGTGGAATCCTATCATGAACAACTTTTGTGGGGCACCTATTCAATATATAAATTGTTGTTGCTATTGTTTTTTATAAAGTAAGTGGTAAAAAAGGGTGTCGATCCCATTACATATCAGCCAAAAAGGTGCACCAAAGAACCATCAAAGATCCATGAGAGAGAAATAGACACAACCAACAAGATATAGCGAAAAAGAAACCCAAGACCAAGACACGACGGACCGACAGCAAACAAACAACAAACCAAAACTAAAAGCATAGAAAAGCCCCCAATAGCTAGTTGAACAGCTGGTCCCAATCTTCAGGTAGGAACTGGTAGAGATCTTGGTACTCTTTGAGTTCTTTATCCTTCATACCCTATCTAGTAAGCTTGACATCCTAGAGGGCCGCAAGAGTGGTGGCTGACTAGTGCATGATTTTCACAGAGAATTTGGCCAGACTTTTGAACTTCCTCTCCAGCTCAGTGAGCCTAGTAGAGAGGGTTTCTATCTCCTTGTCTTTGACTGAAACCTTGCCCCCCCTTTTCATCTTGCCAGCTTCCTTCACCACTTTCTTTGAGCTCACAGAATGAGACCCATGGACATAGAGCTCAGGAAAATTATTGTTGCTATTGTTGCAAGTATGTGCAGTCAGTGTTGTCATTGATGTCAACAAGCTTGTATTGTCATTGGTGACAACTTTGTCATCTATGTGAGTAAGAAATGGTGCAAGAGTATGAGTAGTTAGTGTTGAGTGGATATTCTCTCTGATGATCAAGATGGTTGAGCAGAGATGAGGTTGTTGCAATGGTATGAAATATTTGGATGAGTTGCTTTGTTGAAGGTGATTTGGTTGCTTTAAAGAGGTGCTTAATATGTCAAGAATATGTTTCTATTGGTTGGTTTCCAAGTGCTTTTGAAAAAAAATGATTAATAAAGGAAACAATGTGTTGAAGTGGCATTTTGGTTTATAGAGTAGTGTTCTGGTTTTGCTCCACATTTCCTCTATGTTAAAGATCTGTCTTTGTGGTTTGGATATGTTGTTTAGAGATGTTAAGAGATGTTATATTCCAAATTTGGTACTCCAATTCATTGTATAGAGGAAGTTGTGTTCACCAGTGTGTCGACTATATTTCTAAGTGTTGTAGAGGTGTTTGGGAGAAATGTTTTTGCTCCACATTTCTCCGCAAAGAGATTTTAGGTCTTACGATTTTGAATTGTGCTTATAAGGTTTATATCTTTCTTCTGTTTAAGTTATTAATGGTTTGGTGCTTCGAAAGTCAATTTCTAGAGATACAATGCATGACTAAGATAGTTAAACATACTAGATAAATAGGATAAGGTTGTACGATAGGTGAAAGTTGTTGCAGAAGAATTTGTTGGATTTCAAGATGTTTCAGAATGTTTGTGGAATACTCTAGATTGTGTTGAATCCTTGCATGTGGTCTGCATGTTGTCTTTGGGTTTGAGGAAGTGTGTACTTAAAAGTTCATTGTGTTAACACAGGTTTGGCCGACCTTAGGTGTTTACACTATTTGCAGAGGTGCTTCAGTGATTGTGAAAGCGTGAAGTGGCATGCTTGGATGAATTTAGGTCCAAGCTAAGATGTGTTGTGGGCCACCTTCATTCCTTTCCACCACGTGAATGTTTAGGTTCAAACCTAATTTGAAAAACTAATATCTAGATTTGTAACACCAATATCTAGGGCATGGATATCTTTTCATAATTTTTTGTTGCATATTTTTTTAATAATTTTTGAAGTGAGATTAATTATAATTTGGATAGAGGTTTATGTCATAATACATAGCTTGTTTTGTATACATATCAAAATTTAATTTTCTTTTTTTTATTGAAACAAGGACATTAATACCTAGGGCACAAATATTTTTTAGAATTTTTTTCTCTATTTTTTCATTTTTCCATGTAACAAGCACATCTTAATATAACACTAATATTCAAAATAAATGACTTAAATATGGGTAATTTTTCAATAATAAAAATTATTGTTCCATAACTAGGAAATTCAACATTACACTTTTATCATTACATCAGAGTACTACTTACAATGTTCAATGATCGCATTTCTTGTGACTTACAATATTCAATTACATATTCAAATGAAGCAAGGTTTTCTACATCACAAATCTTCGGCAATTCCATTGCAAAATGGAGAGCATTCACAAGGGTATATAAAATGAGAAGCAAGTTGATTATTGTGCCATCTAACAACTAGTGCAGTATCCTAACAAAAACAAATTGATTGAACAACTTCTAGTCTAGCACTAGATATGAACAACCCATCTAACTATTTGTGCAATTCAAGGACACAATGAACTGACAATGCAAGTAGGGATTTTGGATCACTTTGGCCAAAGTTTCATATAAATGAGTCATATGTTCACACACTCTTTTCTCAACTTGGAGACAAACATTCTTCTGATCACTTTCGATCGATAATTAATTCAAAGCATTTAATAAGTTATACTCTATACCTGTCTAATTGACATTAAGTATACCTCTATTATAGGTCAACTATATGGTTATAAGGTAAGAGCTTGGGTGACTTATAAGCATGCATTGAGCCCCTCTTTGCATCCTTGCAATCTCGGGTCTATGACCTCCTATCAACTACTCAATGACTACTTAACCCTCAATTCATGCTCAAGAGTAGATAAGATTTTCATTCTTTAAGTTATGCAAGAATTTGTCATATAACATTATCATGTAGACTATGATCTCAATATCTTTGCATATTTGATGCAACTATATTTATTTGAAGTTTATACCCAGTTGTAACATGTTCGGATTTACATTACATAATTCATCTAAATGACATGTTGTATAACACATATTTTTGAACAACATTGTGTCGACTGATCTAGATCACAAACTCTATGTTATAGCTCAAAAAAGAAGTATTTATTGGCACCTTTTTAAAAGATTATTGTTCAACTTTAATGGCAATACTAATATTGATTGACAATATATATAATCACTTTTATTGAATGACCTTAATATTGCCACTGTAAGGTATTGGCTAATCTTAGCTAGTTCCATGATGAACTCACGGTCATTCCTAGCCAAGATATTACTTATAAAATCTTATCCAATGCTGGCATGCTCAATCAAATTAAACTATTTTGTTTACCCTTGCAAGATAAATACTTATATTAAAATGGATAACCTCAACCAAAGAAATAAAATAATATGTGACCACTTTTAGCTTCTCTAGCCAACTTAGACATTGCATGTGTTAACTTGTCTCTTTAGGCAGTTTTTTTAAAAGAGATAATGCTCACGTAGCTAATAGTCATATACAGGCACAAGATTAAGTGCATGGCTAAGTGAATGGATACATTGCCTTATACAAGCATTATCAAAATTATGCTTTAGTGTCGGCCTCAAATAGGTGCAAAGATGTACAAATTTAAAAGCATGCATCATGCATTAAGGTTAGAAATATTATCAGCCTGTTTAGGCATGCTTATATCGAACAAGAGTCGGGCTTGCACCATTGTTGGTGAGAATATTTAAAAACACAAAGATACAGCCTTATTAAGGTGCATAAGAAAGCTACTGTTGGACCTTATTAACGATAATAAGAATGCTAAATGGGCTTTATTTGAAGATTTTTTAAACAAACAAATATGACAGCAGACAAACAAAAAACCATAAAAGGATAGATGCAGAGAATAAACTTTTTATTGCTGTTGATAAAAAAACTAGAGAGCTACAGCTCTTTATTACATTGTATTTATTTTCTACAAAGGAAACTATAAGAAAAAATAGAAACAAGAAACCAAAGATAGCATGATTTACATGCAACAAAGAAGAAAGGAAAATTCCTAAAAACAACTAACTGAAACTAACAAGGAAAATAGAAACTGCTATCTGCAGCATCAAGAAGAAATTCTTGAAAATAGAAACTGCTATCTATAGCATCAGTTATCCAACATACTCCCCCTTGATGCGGAGAGGAGTCGAAGTCACAATACGATCTCGAAGCATCAAAAACTAAACCTTTGCAACTGCCTTCGTGAAAATGTCTACAAGTTGTTCTGTAGTCTTGATATACCTGAGTTCTACTTCTTTCTTTTGCACCAAATCTCTGATAAAATGATATTTCAGATCAAAGTTTTTAGTTCTACTATGATGCACAAGATTTTTTGCCAATTTGATTATGCTCATATTATCACAAAAAAGAACTGTAGGTTGAACTTGTTTTTCTCCAATCTCTTCAAGAATTTTTCTGAGCCATAATGCTTGAGTACCTGCAGAGGTGACTGCAACATATTCTGCCTCTGTAGAAGAAAGAGAAACTATGCTTTGTATTTTTGAACTCCAAGAAACCAAACCAGAACCAAAAGTAAAACAATTCCCAGAGGTAGACTTTCAGTCATCCACACTACCTCCCCAATCAGAATCACTGAAACCAACTAGATTAAATCCTTTAGAACTGTAGTAATGAATGCCAAAAGCAAGAGTTCCTTTCACATACCTCAAAATTCTTTTAGCAGCCTGCATATGTAATTCAGAAGGTTCTATCATGTACCTTGAAACAAGAGAAACAACATAAGCAATATCAGGCCTTGTGTGGGTTAGAAACATTAGACTGCCAACCACACTTCTATGAGCTGTCCCATCAACTCTTTTAGTACCATCCTCTTTACACAACACAACTCCATGAGAAATTGGAGTGGAGGCTGATTTACAATCAACCATATCAAACTTCTTCAACATATCATTGGCATATTTTGTTTGACAAAGGAAAATTCCATCCTTACTTTGATAAGCCTCCATGCCTAGAAAATATTGCATAAGGCCTAAATCTTTCATTTCAAACTCATTCATCATAGCATGCTTGAATTCATCCTTCATCTTAGAACTACTACCCATATACAACAAATCATCAACATATAAACTCACAATAAGAATATCATTACCTTCTTGTTTGTAATAGAGGGTAGGCTCACTCTTACTTCTCTTGAAGCCATTTTGCTGAAAATACCCATCAATCCTAGCATACCAAGCTCTTGGTGCTTGCTTGAGTCCATACAAGGCCTTCTTCAGCTTGTAGACATGATGTTCTTTTCCTTGTACCTCAAAACCTTGTGGTTGTTCCACATAAATTTCCTCATCTAAGTACCCATTCAGGAAGGCACTTTTCACATCCATGTGATGAATGCTCCATTTCTTTTGGGCTGCAAGGGAAATCAACATTCTAATAGTCTCTTGTCGGGCTACTGGTGCAAATGTTTCTTCATAATCAATGCCATACCTCTGTGTGAAGCCTTTAGCAACTAATCTTGCTTTGTGTCTTTCAACACTCCCATCACTATGGTACTTAGTCTTGTAGACCCATTTAGTGCCAATCTTTTTCTTGTCATGAGGAAGCTCTGTAAGCTCCCAAGTACCATTCCTATGAATAGTATCCATCTCTTCTTGCATTGCTTCCACCCAAACTTCATTAACACATGCATCTTCATAACATGATGGTTCAAAAATAGATTGTGAGAATAAAGCAAAATTTATTGTTTCACCTATAGGATTCTCTTCATGTGCTTGGATTGTACTTCTTTGATAGATATCACTTAAGCTTCTTACCTTCCTTGTAGGACTTGGACTTGAATTTGGACTTGTACTTGAAACTGAAGAAGTAGATGAGGGGCTATTTGGTGGATGTATAGCACTTGGAATTGAAGTATTAGCTGGCTGCTCATGATCAATATCAGCAATAATACCACCACTCAAAACAGATTTGGACTTCTCAACATGGTCTTTTTGATGACCATAAACTCCCCCTTCATCAAAAATCACATCTCTTGAAACAAGAATACTATTAGTGCAAGGGTTATACAACCTGTAAGCCGTACTTTGCTCACTATATCCAACAAAAATGCAAGACTCACTTTTGGGATCTAATTTTTGTCTCTTTTGATCAGCCACATGAACATAGGCTAAACAACCAAAAACTCTAAAATGATTAACATTAGGCTTTTTTTCATACCAGGCTTCATAAGGAGTCATCATGTCAAGTGCTCTAGTAGGACTCCGATTAAGAATGTACACTGCTGTAGAAACTGCATCACCCCAAAAAGAATTGTCTAATCCTTTGGTATGTAGCATACTCCTTGCCATTTCCACCACTGTACGATTTCTCCTTTCAGCTACCCCATTTTGTTGAGGTGTGTAAGCAGTGGTGAGTTGCCTTTTGATTCCATGCATATCACAATAATTCCTAAAATCTCTTGAGCAAAATTCTCCTCCACGATCTGTCCTTAAGCATTTGATCTTACAACCTTTTTCATTTTCCACAAGGGCTTTAAACCTTTTGAATGTATCAAAGGCTTCATCCTTGGCCTTCAAAAAATAAACCCAACACTTACATGAGTAATCATCAATAAAAGTAATGAAATATGATGACTTACCCAAACTCTTTGTCTGCATAGGACCACAAATATCTGAGTGAACCAGTTGAAGTGGGTAATGGCCCCTCCATGCATTGCCTTTTGGAAATGACTCTCTTGCATGTTTTCCTTTAGCACATCCTTCACAAACTTCCTTGTGTTCCTGAACCTTAGGCAAACCATAAACCAAAGCTTTTGAAGTGAGAAACATTAAACTATGAAAATTCAAATGGCCATATTTGAGATGCCATAGCCAACCCTTATCCTCATATGCCATATTGGCAAGATGGCTGCTATGTTCACCAAACTTCAATGGGAACATCCTATTCTTTGACATAGGCACTACTGTAACCACCCTATTGCCTTGATTTTTATCATAAATTGTACATTTCTGATTTTCAAATACCACCTTATAATTCTTCTCACACAACTGTCCAACACTCAATAAATTATGTTTTAATTGTGGAGTGTAATAAATATCAGTCACACATTTCTTACCTTCTTTTGTATTCACCTCCATAGCACCTTTAGCTGCAACTTCCAAGGACTTGTCATCACCAAGCTTATTTTTAGATTTGAAACTTTTATCCATTGTAGAAAAAATCCTATCATTTCCTGACATGTGGTTAGAACAACCTGAATCTAAATACCAGACTTCTTTAGAACTATTTTTAGCTTTGTCATATGATAAGAATAAATTACTAGGAGAAGCCTCTTCATTCTCATTAGCAAAATTAGCACTTTTATTGTTATTACCTTCTTTTAATCTGCATTCCCTTTCAAAGTGACCATACCTATTGCAGTGATAACATTGAACATTTCTTTTATCAAATCTGCTTCTGCCTCTTCCTCTTGGACCACCTCTTTGTCCTCTGTTTCCTCTTGAAGAATTTTGATTTTGACCTCTACCTTGGCCTTGATTATTTTTTGTGCTTGTGCTAGCATTTTCATTCTTTGTAATTTGTACTTTGGAAGCAAAAGCCTTCTCATTACTTTCTCCAGATGAATCTCGCAATCTTTCTTCATGAGACATGAGAGATCCAACAAGCTGATCAAACTGAAGAGCAGTCAAATCCTTTCTTTCTTCAATGATGATGGCAACATTGTTCCACCTTGGTGTTAGAGACCTCAACACCTTTTTGATCACAACTTCATTGTCCATAGTTTCTCTAAGAGTAGCCATTTTATTAACCACATCTTTTACTCTTAGACAATAATCACTCACATTTTCACTTTCTTGCATTTTCAAATTCTCAAATTCTCTTTTTAATGTCTGCAACTTCACAACTTTGACTTGATCACTACCTTGGTAAGCTTCTTTTAGAGTTTTCCAGGCATCTTTAGTTGTCTGTGCACCTGCAATTCTTGGAAATAGGCTCTTATCAAGAGCTATTTGAATGTGAAATAAAGCCTGTGCATTCTTCTTCTTAGCTTCCTTCTTAGCTGTTCTATCATTGGCTGCAAGAACATTCCAATCAGCTGGCTCTTCATATCCTGTTTCTACAATTTCCCATAAATATTTTCCTATCAAAAAAGTCATCATCTTGATGCACCAATAATCATAATCAGATCCATTAAATTCTAGGATTGGCAAAGAGTTAGAATTTGACATGATAAATTTTCTAACTAATTAACCTGCTCTGATACCAAATGAAGATTTTTTAAACAAACAAATATGACAGCAGACAAACAAAAAACCATAAAAGGATAGATGCAAAGAATAAACTTTTTATTGCTGTTGATAAAAAAACTAGAGAGCTACAGCTCTTTATTACATTGTATTTATTTTCTACAAAGGAAACTATAAGAAAAAACAGAAACAAGAAACCAAAGATAGCATGATTTACATGCAACAAAGAAGAAAGGAAAATTCCTAAAAACAACTAACTGAAACTAACAAGGAAAATAGAAACTGCTATCTGCAGCATCAAGAAGAAATTCTTGAAAATAGAAACTGCTATCTGCAGCATCAGTTATCCAACATTATTTTGCTTCTTCACAATATAGAGAATCATAGGATTTAATATAAGGAGCTTGACTCAGATGATTATAGCTCTTAGAACAAACATTTATATTTGCATGATAATGCCCATAAACGAGATGGAAACAAAGAAACTTATTGTTCAGCAAGATAAGAGTATTTACACTGCTCAGGGTCACACCTCTAAAGCCACAAAAGAGTGAAAAGATCCTACTTTTTGCCACACTCCAACTCTGTAGATTCCTTCTATTCTTACGAATGCTTATTGAGGACTCTACCAAGAACTACTAAACTAAACTCCTCATCCTTCAAGAATGATAAAACTATATGCACCATTTTTCAAGAATGATAAAACTATGTGCCCTTTTTTTAATCAAGAGAGAGAATGTGTTTTAAATATTCCACAAAGGTGGCAGGTAATAGAATTTAGAGCTCATCTCTATCCATAGTTTTCTGCGGCCACATACCAAAAAATGGGGAGTATGGAGCTACCACTCCTCCCACTCCTCCTTGAACTTACGAGAGGTTCGATGGGGTAAAAGTCCATAACTAGTAAACTTTAATCTATACTCTATTCCCTTGAGCAAGACACTTTATTTAAACCATGACTTGTATGTTGATCTGGAGGTATTTGAATTAAACATTAGTATTTCAAATACAGACATTGACGATGCATTTTAAATTTTTTTTTTCTTGGTGAATGCTTTTGACCGAAGTTATGAACTAGCGAGGCCACAACATAGGGGTCCTCATCCCCAAGCATGAACACTTAGAAATTTGAACACATCCACATTAGAAGCCAACTATGGAAGACCAAGACTCACAACTTAGAATTCCACATAAGATGTCCCTATGGGGATTTGAACTTGGGTCTTCTCAACAAGAACCCAATGTTTCAACCAATTAAGCTCAATCCCTTGGACCATTTTAAAGGCTTTTATTATGCATTCGATGGGCACAATATCAACTTGATATGCCGACCTCATGAGTCGTCTAGGCACACAGAGGCTAACATATCCTCATTACTCATCGACGTGGAGGACAAATTTGTTGACATGACAGTGACAACAACATGCAAGAAGAAAATGATCACATAATAAAAATATTACTACTGCAACTGAAAACAATAAGACTAAGATTTACTTTTTAAATTGCTATAACTTCTAATGTGAGTGTGTGTATGTTCTTTGATGGCATGTTAATCACTCGATTCTCATGATCCATAACCCTCTCCCTAGTGATACTCTCCCTCCTCTTCTGAAGGGGAAAAACTCTGTCCCTATATACACCTCATGTACATACGAGTAGTTAGTCCATCACATAATCATTGAATTTTGTAATTAACATTTCAAATATCGTTTTATTTCATTTCATTGCATTTTTAATAGAAATATTAAATAAACTCATTTTTCTAAACTATTGTATCTTCATAATCATCGTAATTATTTCTCTCTTAACTAGTTGTTACTGAAATAAAAGATGAAATAATTATGTTTTTAAAATGGGGTGTAACATTCCGCTTGTGTGGAATAGAAACCTTGTTGTTCGGTGAAAAACTTATGTTCACTAGCAAATAGAAAATAAATATAATAAATAAATTAAATTATTCAAAGTTATACTTATTGGAAAGTTTATATAAAGGGCTACATAATTAAAAAATGAAATTTATAAATGAGTTCATTTGAGCCCCTCGAAAGGTGAAGCAAAGTTGATTTTTATCAGCATTTTGATAGGCACAGAGGAGACTCCATCGAGGGTTTACGTTAAGATTAGGAGGGTTCTATCCAAGAGGGTTTGATCTAAGGGCATTTTATCTAACTCCTTTCAATTAAACCCCTTTAGATGGAACCTTCAAGGCTTAAATCATTATTTTTCTAAAAATATGTGATTTCAAGAAAAAAACAGGATGTCCCATAAGTGGGACACAGTATTGTGGGACAACCCTCCTATATGATAAAAAAAAACATTCTCTTTTTTTTTAATATATTTAGAAGACTGAAAGAGAAAAGGTAAAGTATAAAATTTATTTCTACAACATCAAGAAATAGGAACTGAGGAACAACACAAGAAATGAATCTTTTGCTTATTTATAATTATATTATGTTATTCTTAAGATAAAAAACTTCTTCCAAATTGAAAAGATATAAGTATATTCTAAGTATAAAGTTAATAGCATTGATAATAGCCCTCGGGGTGTAGCTTGGTTGGTTGAGTCATTGAAAGACATGGACAATCGACGTAGGTTCGAGCCCCATTTGATCCAGTTGCACCTAGGGTGGGGCCCCTACAGGTTTTCGTGCAACCTAGAGGATTAGTTAGTCCTACCCTAATCAGTGGGCTTCAAGATCAAATTGCTGTGGGTGTTGAGATCCAAATACCTCTGAGATACCAAAACAATAGCATTGATAATAATAATAGAATAATTGAGTAAAATCAGGTATTCTAAAATGAAAAAACTAAAAAAGCAACTTTGCATGCTTGCATAGTTAATTTAATTCCCCCTCTATTAGGAATTAATGTTAGTGTTCACATGGGTGTTTGAGCTAACTTTATTAGTATGTGTTATAAAATAACGATATGTAAGTTAATATTAAGTTGTTGAGAAACAACTTAATATTATATTATAATGAGTGTGTAATTGTGTGAGAATAATAATGTAAGTGAGTTGTTAATACAACTCATGTAGAGATTTAGGAGTGAAAATAGGAGGGAGAGAATAAGGTGGTTGAACAACCCACCTAGATTTAGTGTTAGAAATTAGTAGAGTTGTTATAGGAGTTAGATAATTCATCTAATATATGTAATGGTTTAAAGTGAGAAATATGGACGGTATTATTTGTATATGAAAATTTTCACACTTCTATAATTCTGCCCAAAATCTCTGATATGGTATCATAACAAGATGAATAGGAATGCACTAGAGAAATTTTTGGGAGAGAATATTTGATACAAAAATTATGGAGAAATATCAGAGTGAATTTATTCTGGATCTTCATGTGTTCTGACTCTCGCTTATGTCACTATTGAAAACTTTAGCACTGATTAGTTTGTTGTTACAGTTTGATACATTCAAATTAGAAGCACTTTTGCATAGATATGTAGTTTCTTAAGCAATAGAAGGGAAGAGGATAGTTACAGCTGCTCGCATATAACAAACACATATTCCATATCTACAAAATGTGTTATTTTTATTGATAGTACATTGTAAAAAAGGCCAAAGGGATGCTTGTTGTGCTCTATCTCTACATAGATAGAAGAAATAATCTTCACATCTATAAGCAATGTGGTCGATTCTTTAGAGACATCTCTAAAGAGAGAAATCGGTTCGAAAGTTGTTTGTGGAAATTCTGAGAGTAAAGATCCACAACCTAGAATGTTTTATGCCTGAGCTGAAGCACACGTGGTATATTGAATTGCCACAATAGATTTGCTAGTTTGATAATTATCATTGCTTCATGTGTCAAGTTCAACTTTGACTTAACTCAAGATGTTTCGAAGCAACCCTTATCTTGGATGATGATAACAAGTTCAGTGACTTTGCTACCTCTGTTAAGTCCATTGTTACCAATGCTTTTAGGGATGGCACTCAAGGTTATTATCAAACTGTAAAGGATATAGTTGGGGGAGCTATATTCTCAGAAGTAGATATAGAAAGTGGAGTGAGTTGTGGGGCAAAATCTGGTGGCTTGGATGTGGTGCAGAATATTTATCTCTTCTCATATTGTGAGGCCTACCTATTACCTTTTAAGGTGTGTTTTCGTGTAGCTTACATTTCATCAAAATTCCCCTTATCTATATTGAGTTGTTACTCTATAGTAGGTATGGTCCATTTTCACAAGTCATTAATTGTTATGTTATTAAAAGTATGTGTGTCATAATGTAAAAGTGCCA
The DNA here is from genome assembly GCA_027924645.1 of Cunninghamia lanceolata. Lineage (NCBI taxonomy): Eukaryota > Viridiplantae > Streptophyta > Pinopsida > Cupressales > Cupressaceae > Cunninghamia > Cunninghamia lanceolata. Next base: position 1,372,457 of record BSBN01001097.1, read on the forward strand.
AAAATTATAAAGCAAATAAAAATTGTCTCAATTGTAATTAGATGCATTATTGCTTGTATGCAACATCCATGTTGAGGGGGAGGAATTCTAAAAACTAAGCCTCAAAGTTAAATTTTCTAAGTAGGAAATCCATTAGAGGATGGAGGCATAGGTGGTTGGAGGACAATCGGCATCCTCTCATCAGTCACCGATGATGGGGCATCTTATCAATTTTGGTGGCATTTTATTTTTGTTACCAATTTTTCACCTACAGCTCAAATTGGTAGAGCTGGTTCATTGAGTTCATTTTAAGATGAAAAGTTCTTAACATTTTTTTCTATGATAATTTGCATAGTTTGGAGTGCTTGAAAAGGAGAGGGTTCAGTTTTAGCATTAGAAAGAAAATTAGTTTATCATTCATTGCTTTGCAAAAGATTCATCATGGATAAAAGATATTTTATTTCATTACAATAATCATTCAATTTTACAAATGAGATACAACAACTGAACAATTATTGCATTGAATGAAAGCAAGAAAGATCAAATATCCCACACAAGCCATGGGAATAGCTGAACCAGCACAAACATAGGAAATATACTATGCATCTGAAGATAAGAAAGGAAAAGAGCATATAGGAAAAGAGGCATATCCATCATTGCCTATTTAGGGTCTTGGTTTGATCTTCATTACAGCTAGCTCCTCCTCACTCCTGATCTTTGAATGAACCTGTATCATGACAAGAAGGATTGTTAGAGCTCCGGATATGCTTTCCTATATGCCTATCAATAGAAACATAATATATTTCCTATGATGTACTATATCAGATATCAAATCATCCATATGCAAGAGATGAAGAAATGAAACATCATTGAGCTTCACTATTTTTTAAACTAACATGTTTGTTTTCTGTGTAGGTATAGAAGAAGTTATGTTGTTGGTTTGAAGACATTTTAGCATGTGGTGCAAAGTGGGCTCCCACAAGGGTTGATCCCAGCATGCTGCCCCTAAATTTTAAGAGGGAATAATTCATATTCATTGTGCTCAAATAGAACCTATTCAACTGAAGGAGTACTACATCAAGTCAGTACATGAGCTTCAAGCTCAATGCCCATCCATGATTGGAAGTTCAACGTGTTATGAAGTGAGAACCATGAATGAGCATTGAGCTCCTTTCAAGACTGCCCAATGATCTGAGTAAAGGCATTATCAACATTATGCTATTGTGTTATTTCATTCATTGTCTATCTCATTATCATTTGTATGCATTCAAGACATTCAAAAATATTCTAGTCTCATCATGCAGTCTTTTAGATGAGGAAATAATTCAAATAAAGGCCATGACAAGATGCAACCCTTATTAAGTGTTTACATGTTCAGGACAACAGTCTTTTGCTGATCAAATAATATTCAATGCCAACATTAAGGTACTTTCCCAATGATATTTGTACACAAGGGACAACATACAAATGACTCATTCAGGTCCTCATCAAAGGAACAAATGGACAGCAATACAATAGTCATCACCTTTCTCATCAGTACAATATAGATCGAGTGCTATGTTAACTTTCTGGTGTGTAAAAAAAGGTCATTAATTATAGGTGCAGCTATAGGAGGTAGCACATGAAGTTGCCAGTTATACACAAAATGTCCATGATATATAGAAAGTGGAGTCATAATCATTGAAGATGGTATGTATGGGAATACAGTAAGCTTAACAGCATGAGAATAAGCTATGTCACAAAGAAAATGCAAGAAATACCATACACAATGAACCTTCAGCCATGGCCTATGGTATTGTTTAGGCATGATAGAAGAATACAGGTAATATCATATATATATTGTGAGTTCTCAAACCACAGCCAAAGAATGCAATTTTCTTCACAAAATGTCAAAACCCTTATCATATTGCATAGAGAAAAATAGATACAGATAAAATAAAGAGTTTGAAGCTAATGAGGGTTTGGTAATATTTAGAAGTGAACAAATGTGCAGATGTAATCACAGCCTGGACATATATAGTTTTTTTGGCTTCTACAAAATATATTTTCCTTTCAAAGAATATGCAGAAGTTTCACAGTGCCATAGAAGATCTATGAAGAATGAAACTCCATCTTCACATAGAAATGACAAAATACAAGTAATACAATGTGTTATGAGTTTTCATAGCTATGACTCGAGGATGTATTTTCCTCATAAAATATCAAAAGTCATATCAAGATACATTAAGAAACCCCAAATACATAAGAAATACAAAGCTTTCGAGTAAATGCAAGCATGGAAAGTACTCAGAAATAAGGAAAGGTTCAAGGTATGGTCACCAACCTTTAATGGTGAAGCATATATAGACTTCCATGGAGAAAATATACATAAAAGCTACAGGAAATGCTCAGAAATTAAGCTTGGCCCCAGCCTGTTAGAATACAATGGGTTTCATGATATTTTATAGAATATAAGAGGAAAACTGCATTTCATTTCATGGTTTCCTGAGCTCACATTTGGCATTTATCAAATGAGCAATGAGGGATCACAAGGAGTTCAAAGGAAAAGCTTACCTTATCCTTGTTTCTGATTGAAGATTTATATACAGGGCCGCAGATTTTTTGCCATTATTTACGTTTAAAGGGTTCAAACTAGTCTCTTGTGGAGGCCAAAGGCAAGAAAATCACATACAAAAAATGAAACAAGATAAATGCATTAGAGAAAAGTGGTTTTAGCCGTGACCTGTAAGGCCATAATGCTTCAAGAATGGAGAAAAATGTCAGATTTGTGATTGAAAACAACTCACCTTAGGGTTTCCTGTAGGAATCTTCATCAAAAGTACTTAAAGATAGAGGGGAAAATGAGGGAAGATGCTCATGAATAGAGCTTAGAAGCTAAAACCCTAGCCTTCCATGGCGACACAAGCAAAGCCTCTTCATCAAAAAGATAAAGTGCAAAATGAGCTCGAAAAGATAGGGTTTGTATGTTTTGTGTTTAGGGTTCCATTTGTCCCTAGTCAATGTAGATATTTTATCACATTGAATTAAAATTAGAAGCCTCAACTAATACCCTCGGGGTATTATATCACCATTGCATATCTGATGCCTAGGCTTTATGCCTTAGAGCCCTTTTTGTCACATTTGAAGGTAAGACAATATCCCATATGCCTTAGGGTTTTTATTTGAAAACCAAATGGAGGACAGACCTTAGGGGTCTTTTCTTTTTTAAAACCTTTCAATATGCCTTGAAATAATTTGTTATGATTTTATAGAAAAATCAAATGCTTTGTAAAGTATCATATCGAGCCAAATTGGTAAAATTAAACTGTAAATATTGTAAAGCATTATTTAAAGCAATGTTTTATAAATTGCTTTTAAATAATTGTTATTTAATGCAGTTAGAAAAGAAAAGATAAATATTATTTTTTTATCTCCTTGGATGAGTTGGAAAAAGCCAAGCAATTTGGAGTTTCTTTTTTTAGTTTCCAGTCAGATAAGGCTTAATTTTTTGAATCTTTTTGGTGGGGCCACTCGATAAGGGAATCTTGACAGTTTTTTTATCCAGTTTGGAGGCATCTTGGATCCTATTTTAGAGGCTTTTTTATGGAGCTCAAAAATGACTTGGAAAGTTGTCTTTTTAAGAGTTTTTTGGCTGAGTTTTTTCCATTCTCAACATTAGAAATCCTTTTGGCTATATATATGAGGAGAAAACTCATTTTAGGCTGTTCAGAATATTGTTTCTTCCTCTCTTGTTCATTTGTAGAGAGCTTTGTAAATATTTTTTTTCTCAATTTCTACTCCTTTCAAATCAATAAAAATAGCAGTGTTCTCCTCTTTCATGTTTTCTACTTTATTTTTGCAGTCAATGCTTTGTTATTCAATTGTGATTCAATTTTCAAATCCTTTTCCTATGTCTCATTGTTGCAAGATTGAGTGTGGAAGTCTCATGTAATGTAGGTTGCATGTTATGTTTAGCCTGGTTAGTGTGTTGAAGTTGTGATAAAACTTGTGTTTTTCCTTCATGCAAACCTCTAGCTTACAAGATTTCATGCAAATTACTTATGTATTGCATTGTTTTAGTGAAATTGTGAGGATAAAAGGCTTTGTGAGGCTGATTGTGAGTCAAATTAGTGAATAGATAGAGTTCTGGTGTATCACCCATTATGTTTTAGATTTCATTTCAAGTAATCTTTCTATCCTTTTGCTCAAATAAATCTTTTTAGTCTAGGTGATCTGGCAGGGGAACCAACCCTCTCTAGAGATTCACTCTCACCATAGGTCACCCACAACTTGAGAGTGTTTCCATGTTTCAACAGGATAGCTAAGTTTATCTTGGCTAAGGGTACAATCCTGATTGATAACAATTTTCTATTGTGATGTGTGCGTTATTTCCTTATGTAACCTCATAGTGTAAAATATTGTATTGAGCAAAAACACTAGTGTAATGTAGTTCAGGGATCTTGAAAAGGTTAATTGTGATCTAGAAAACCATATGAGGTGAACATATGAGTGTGTTCCTATTCATGTCTAGGTTTGTGGTAAACCTTTATGAAAACCATGAAAGGTTAATGAGAGGTGCCTTTCATTTGAATCAAGATCATGAGCCATAAGAGTTGGTCATAATGCAGTTGAAAACTTGTGTTAAGTTTGAAAGGAGGAGAATGTGGACATCATCAATGTTGTAAACAATTATATAGGAGAGCAGCTAGCTATAGAGATTCTCTGACTGTCAAACTTCTTGGAAGTGTGGTTGGCTAGTGATGAGTTCACTGGAAATGAAAGAAGGATGTTTTCTCGTATGTAGGTGATCATGTGCAACAAGATCTAGATAGAAGTATGCAGACCTAAAAGTATGCATAGGCATATGATTTTGTTTCTAGTTTGTGTGATGATCTTTCTCTCCATGTTCACACTAAGAGGGGGTTGTTAGGAATTAATGTTAGTGTTCACATGGGTGTTTGAGCTAACTTTATTAGTATGTGTTATAAAATAAAGTTATGAAAGTTAATATTAAGTTGTTGAGAAACAACTTAATATTTTATGATAATGAGTGTGTAATTGTGTGTGAGAATAATAATGTAAGTGAGTTGTTAATAAAATCACGTAGAGATTTAGGAGTGAAAATATGAGGGAGAGAATAAGGGTGGTTGAACAACCCGCCTAGATTTAGTGTTATAAATTAGTGGAGTTGCTATAGGAGTTAGATAATTCATCTTATATATGTAATGGTTTGAAGCGAGAAACAAGGATGATATTATTTGTATATGAACAGTTTCACACTTCTATAATTCTTCCAAAAATCTCTGATACCCTCAAGTTTACTTTAAAATGTTTTTAATTGTGAAAATTGCATACCCATGCCCTTGTCCCCTATGCTTTCTGCCCATAATGATTAGATTGTATTTTATGCATTAACTAGTATAAGATTTCATATTTTACATGGAATTTAGAAAATAACCTTATCCTATCCTATCCCCATAACCACTAATCCCTAGGATCTAGATCTGGTCTTTACATCTAATCATTCATTACCCTAATTTAGATTCATTAGTGTTATAAGTGCCCAAAATAGAATGTTTCAAAATGGTATGTTTGATGATTACTTATTATCTTGAATAAGCTTAGAAATTGGAGTATGGAAACAAATATATAAAAACTGATACATGTCTCCAAGGTGAGGTCCTATTTTTTAATATTTTAAGACCCCCTAGTCATCACTAGAACTTGAAGGGACCTTTTAATTTCTAGAATTAGAGAACATGACCAATCTAGAAGAGATTATGACTAAACTAGAGTATGTAGTTCTCTTGTCTCACTTTCTTTGATGAATACTTTGATGTCGACAATTTCAAGGGTGTATAGATTAAACTTGGGAAGTTTCTCTATCATCATGCTCAAGATTTGTTTTAGTGTGTTCTTTAGCTACAAAAACAATAGCCAACCCAGACTCTTTTAGACATACAAATATCCATATCTACTGTCATGTCCCCATATCAAGACATTGTTAAAGTAAAGATTTGAACACGATAAAGATGGTTTCTAAAATATTATTTCTGATGATAGAAATAATTACATACATTATATATTATTTAATAAATAATATTATTGTATGAATATTTTATTATAATTAAATATAATATCCATATTATAACTAACAATATATATAAATACAATATATATAAATATATCTAATAATATAAATAACAAATATAATTATTAATATATAAATATAAACATTAAATTAAATATTATTATAATCATATATTTGATTATTAATATAAATATTAATAATATAACTATAAATATTATCAGTTTAATTATTATTATCAATATAATAGTAATTATAATATATATATATATATATATATATAATAAGAATATATAATAGTAAATATATATTTATTCATTGTATAATATAAAGGCATTCATATATGGAATTGGGTCTCTTGAGAAGATGTCATCTCCAATGACGAGAGGTTAACTAATTCAAACATCAAGTATCATCAAAGTTTAATAATATTTATTTATTAAGGGTGGTGACCCGTGGTAAATTGCATCCCTTCAAACTTATAAATATTAACCGACCCCTCTAACAAAAGTAGGAATCAATCGGAAGAAAAGAAAAGAAAATAGCCAATATAAATCAAGAGCTCCATAATAAATCAGATCTACACAAAGAAAAAGAATAAGAGGTAAATAAAAGCTGCAGCAGGTAAGTATATTTAACATGTTTATCTTATAATTATTAAATGTAAGATTTGTAAGTTTGGTTTGGTGTCAAAAATAAAATAACCATAAGTATTATATGGTAGGCATATATCTATATTTATAGATGTGTAAAAATAGATTTAAATTATAATATAATCTGTATGTATGTGATTCAAATTTTGGTTAAGTAAGTGAATAAATTTCTATGTTAAAATAGCAAAAATCCTTAGACAATTAAGCAAATAAAATTGTGAAAGATATGGAACCATGAGGCACATGAATAAACATGAAAACTATGAAAGAAGGCATATGGAAAGCCTCATTATGAAATCATGGCATCTTGTGATCCATGGTGGATCACAAGATGAGAAACATTGGACAACCTTAGGACACAACTCATGATCCATCCAAGAGAGGTGTTCGAACCTCCTTATTAATCGCCTTTTTGTCCATCGTAGTAGGGTGAATTAGGGATGTATATGGATTGTAGGTGACCCCAAGTGGATGAAGAACACCGCGTGTTGTGTGAAGTCCCTTGGGCCAAGAGACGAAGAACACCGCATGTAGTGTGAAGCTCTTGGGCCTATGATTATTTATGAGCTCATAATAGTTGTGCCCGACGTGAGGTGACTCTTGATGGAATGAAGAATGCCGCGTGTTGCATGAAGTTCCATCAAGCCAAATGGTGAAGAACACCGCATGTAGTGTGAAGCCTTTGGGCCTCCGTAGGGATGAAATGTGCCCTAATACATCCGTACTTAGGTGGAAGACGAGGATGATTAATGAGAAGGCAACCAAGAACCCAATCAAGGTGGAGTATGGGAGGTGTATGAACAAATGATAAGATTGGAAACATTATATAAGGACATGAATATACAACTTGAATATGGATGAATAATGATTATATTGTTAATATGATGAAATGAAAAGAAAATGGAACTCTAATGTTCTCTTTTGTGAGTTGAATTGTGCAAGGTCAAAGGAAAAATTTGGACTCACCAGAAGGGGACATTACATCTACCTAGATTATCTCGTGCTACATAAAACTTATAAAGACATCACATGCTACAATCTATTCTATTTCGGTATTTGGTTTGAAATATACATTGCATCATTTGTGGTTTGCACTATAACATGCCAACAAGTAAATGTATATTGATTTGAAAATATGAATTTTGAGATTACTCAAGGTCAATTTGATGAAAGTAACTACAATGGTATCACTTGCATCTCTGTTCATTGGAGGAGACTCTCTCTTTCTTTGTGTGGATACCTCTCATTATTTTGGGGATTCATTTTTATACATTAATTTACTTAACACAGTGTTATTTTAGCAGGACCCATTTCACCCATTTAAGTTACATTTAAAGGGGTATTGGTGTATTTATGCATTTATTACATCTTAGGATATTAATCTTACTTAGAATATATATATATATATATATATATATATATATATATATATATATATATATATATATATATATATATATATATATATATATATATATATATATATTTCCTAGTTCAATATCTCTAGATATTTCACACTTTCATTCCTATTTAATTTGATCTTTTAAAAAAATAGTTTGTGAGAATATTTCTATTCTCAAGTGTGATTTTAGTACATTTATTATACACATTCATTGAAAGGAATGACTAAATTTTCTTCAATCACTATATTCAAGTGATTTTTTTAAGCTAAATTATTAGTAAATAGCTTTAATTTATTAGTTTCTAGATAATAATTTCAAACATTAATCTAAAATGTTACAATACACATAAATTAACATTTATCTTTATAAAAAAAATTATTAATTATACCAATTATAAAATTATAAATATATATAACATGACAAACATAATAATTTTTATTTGATTTAAGTTCTTTTAAATGTTTTCATAGTTAATTTATTATTCAGTGTCTCATATATTATAAGCCACCTATAAATCCAAAATCAATCAAGTCAATGCAATTGTGGACTATAAAAGGATTCCATTTTATTTCCATCATTCTAATATTTTCAACATAATTTTTAATTGTTGTTTTGCAATGTAATTTATAAAAGGTTTGTTGTTGTATCAACAATGCCCAAATTAAAAAAGCTTGGGAACTCTTTTTTGAAAATAAATATGCCCTCATCAATGAAGTGTATTTACCATTCTTGGTTATTTTGGATGAAGCATCGTCAACTTATATGAACAAATCCAGTCAAAAATAGGTGCCTTGAGAATGATATATTTTTGCATAGATTACTTAGATTTTTCTAAAGATATGTATGCTAATTTATTTTAAATGAATATTTATTGATTTATTTAGCATTGGAGATTAAAAAAATAGACAATAAAGATCAAATGAATTTAAAACAAGGAAAGATAAAATATAAAGGAAATGTTAAATTTAAAATGAAAAAACCATATGATTAAAGTAAAACCAACATGGAGTGATTCTAAAATCAATGCATAAATAAAGTTTGGGTCCATTTTTCTTCTTGGGTACATTTCATTTTAACATGTCATTTTGAGATGCAAGAGCCCTACACAGTTCACATATAATTAACAAAATATTACTATTGCTATGTGTGGTGTAATCTTTAACACTTGAACCTATGGAGTTGTCAAAAAAATGTTGTCAATAATGTAATGTTTGTTATTTATCTCATGATAATGACCCAACTTTTTTTCCTTTTATTTGGCTTTCAATAATGTTTTGAAATTTTTGTCATATAGCTGGTTGTTTTGTATATATCGAGAGTAAATTCACTTGTTTGTAATGATGATATGCATTTGGAAGATATTTTGGAATTTTTGTTGGTTAGCTATTTATTTCATTGAAATGGGATTTATTGTCCATTCATCCTTTAAGTATTTAGTAGAATAATTCTTCATTTTTGGGAAAAAGTTGCTCTAGCTTTCCATGTGGTTTTGGAAATTTTGTTAGATTTTTGTTTGTTTAGTAGAAATGAAGATCATGTATGTTTTATTTCTAAAGAAATTGTTAAAAAAATTCTTTATTTGTAATGATCAAGTCCCCACAAAGAAAGAGAATGTGATCAAGTCCCCCCAATTATAACACCCAATTTCATGACCCTCAAAGCAGATTTCTTATTTCCTTTCACCTTTGGGAGTTTGTAAAGTAATGTATTTAGGGAAACCCTTCCTAATTTCCATACATATATAAATTATAATGCTTTCCTATACCACTAGTGGCTGAAATTCCTCCTTGTTTTGGAAGACACCAATTGATTCACCAATAAGCTTCAGAATTTCCTACTCTTTTGTATTCTAGTAGTGGATTTTTAAGGTTTATCCATAAGAGTGTATGAGAAATTTCCACATTAGAGGTTTAAAATTTGGTTGCAGTGCTTGTAAGTATAATTTTGTCCCTTCATAGAACTATATACTTTTATGAAGAATTGAATCTCTATCTTCCTTATTCAGAAAAATGACAGTGAAAAAACCCTCAAGTAGAATGATTTCCTCACTATCAAGCCATTGCATTTTAATCCAAGAAAATAAATTAGAGGAGGGATCCTTCCAAAATTTACCTATTAATACGGTCTCCTTGAGGATGTCCAACCTAGTTCCAAATAGTTCCTTTGGGATGTGAATTTGAATCTCCCTTTCCTTAGGAGAAACCACTAGACTATTAGTGGCCCCTTTTATAACATACACCTTTTTTCCTTCTGAAGGGGGTGGTTTTCCCTGTGGCCCTTTGGTGTGTGCCTTCCTGTGTCCACAACCCTACCTTGAATAAAAAAATTCCCCCTTATTAAAATCTTGAAGAACTCTATTTGAAGAAGACAAGTATCTACAAGGCCTTTGTGAATACGCACCTGGATTTGAAAACTCTATGGTTATGTTCCTCCATCTCTTAAAATCACACCTTCTCTAATCTATTTCCTGGGTTGCTCTGTATGGAGGAGCCAAGAAATTTCTATACCTTCATGAGTTTGGCCATTAGAATCTCTACTCACACTTCTAGAAAAAAAACTAACCTGATTGAAGAGGTGACCATCAGGATCCAACTCTCCATTGGTTAATGAAGTCCCCATTTCTCCTATTGTTGGTAGGTATCCATCTGAAATCCCTATGCCTCTTGACACTATATGTCATCCCTGTTAGGGCGGTGAAGCCCACTCACCACACCACGTGGTCTCCATGTAACGGAACTGGTTGGAAGTTACCAAGTAACTTACGAAACTGCAAAGTAAATAATAGTTTGTCTCCTATTTCTATTGGAGATCGCTTCTCTCCTGAGCAGTGTATTGAAGCTGAAAGAGTTTCAGTTCTGAACAACCATAGTAAAGGCTATGTGTATGTAAACTTTAACAAAGAGATTATATATATTTTTGGGGATATCCCATTCAGTGAGGATGTAGCCTACTATGTAGGTGAACCACGATATATCTAGTGTTTGAGTTTTCATTATAAGTGTGTGTGTCTCCTTATTTCTATTTTACTCTATTTATGATCTCAACAACTGGTATCAAAGCAATTTTCTGAGGATTGTGAGTATCAGAGAATTTGTTGAGGATTGTGAGAGCACTTCATTTGCTAAGGATTGTGAGAGCACTTCATTTACTGAGGATAGTAGAATCCTTGATCAGAATGGAGGATTCTGATAAATGGAAAAAAGAAAAATTTTCTGGACAAAATTTTGGACTGTGGAAACTCCAAATACGTGCTCTCCTGATTCAAAAGGACTTAGCTATTGCACTCCAAGGTAAAAAGAGCAAACCAAAGACAATGTCGGATACAGAATGGGACATCTTGGACCAAAAAGCAGCAGCCACTATTATCTTATCCCTGTCAAGTAATGTATTGTTCAATGTGGCTATGGAGACAACGGCCAAACAAATCTAGGAGAAATTATGTGACATGTATGAGCGAGCTTCTGCTACGAATCGGGTATTTTTGTTGAAAAAATTAGTAAATTTAAAAATGAAAGATGGCACTAGCATGTCAAATCATCTTAATGAGTTCAATGTAGTCATTAGTTAATTACTCTCAGTAGATGTAAACCTAGAAGAGGAAATGAGAGCTATGTTATTGTTATGTTCTCTTTCCAATAGTTGGGAAAATGTGATTATGACTATAAGTAACTTGGTATCCAAAAAATCTAGATCCGTAGAAGGAGAGGATAAGAAAAAGGAAACCATGTTATGGTATGATGATGTTGCAACCACGTTGCTAAACGAAGACATGAGAAGAGGGCAGCACAGAACAAGTGGTGAAGCCCTAACGGCTATTAGCACAGAGAATAGAGGTAGGAGTCAAGATAGAGGAAGGTATAAGGGTAGAAGGTGGTCAAAATCAGCAAGACGTTCAAAGTCTAGAGGAAGACCGGATGTTTGCTGGTTCTGTGGCAAATCTGGTCATACCAAGAAACAATGTTAGAACTACAAAAAGACTCAAGACAAGGTTCATACCAATGAAGTCAATACAGTTGATGATGGTATTCTAATTTTATTTGCCAGTGACACAATAGCAAACTCGTGGATCCTTGACTCCGGTGCTTCCTTCCATGCCACTCCATGTCGGGATGCCTTTATCAACTATAATGAAGGTATGTTTGGACAAGTATTTCTTGGAGATAATAAAGAATGTGAGATTGTAGGGAAAGGTGATGTTCCTTTATTTTTGACAAATGGTAGTAAACTAATTTTGAAAGATGTTCGACATGTGCCCTCTCTTAAACGCAATCTGATTTTTGTTAGTCGACTCTATGCTCAAGGCTTCAATGTAAACTTTTCATTTGACTCTTGGAAAGTAACCAAAGGTCAGTTGGGTTTAGCAAAAGGCATGAAATTAGGGAGTTTATATGTCTTAGAGTGTAATGGTGAAGTGGGAGCAGTAATGGCTGCTACGGACAGTGGTACCGAACTATGGCATCGGCATCTTGGGCATATGAGCAAGAAGGGGCTCAAAGTCATGTTACAAAGGAATCAGCTTCCAGGTCTTAAATCAATTGATTTGTCTTTATGTGAGCTTTGTTTATATGGTAAACAACATCGATCCAGTTTTTTGCAGATGGGTCACGAAACCAAATCATCTTCTTTACAACTTTTGCATTTGGATGTCTTTGGTCCAACGGAGGTAACTTCTTTTAGTGGTGCAAACTACTTTGTCACTTTTCTTGATGATTACACACGTAAAATTTGGATCTATATGCTGAGTAAGAAATCTGAGGTTTTTTCAAAATTTAAAATGTTTAAAGCTCTTGTTGAAAATCAAAGTGGTCATAAGATTAAATGTCTTAAAACTGACAATGGTGGTGAGTTTTGCTCGTTGGACTTTGACAATTTCTGTGCAGACCAAGGTATTCGATGGATCAAAGTAGTATCATTCACCTCTCAGAAAAATGGTGCTGCTGAGAGGTTGAACTGGACAATTTTAGAGCAAGCCCATTGTATGCTCTCCAATGCCGAGCTGGGCAAAGAATTTTGGGCTGAGGCATGCAACACTGTTATTTATCTTATTAATCATGCTCCCTCATCACGTCTTGACTTTGACATTCTAGAAGAACAATGGATTGGTAAAAGGATTTTTATACGTCATTTGAAAGTTTTTGGCTGTGATGCATTTGTCCACATTCCGTAAGCACAGAGAACTAAATTGGATTTTCACTCAAAGAAGTGTATTTTTCTGGGGTACGGTGAGGATCAATTTGGTTTTCATCTCTGGGATCCAATTGCACTAAAAGTAATTTGAAGTCGTGATGTTGTGTTCAGTGAATGGCCTTTTTTAGGTTTACACAAACAACACAACACTTCTTATGATTATGTTCAATTTGATATGTTTGGCAATGGCTCCACTTCTGCTTCCTCAAAGAGCACATCTGTTAGGTTTGCTCCCTCCGTTTCCACTTCTTCTATAGTGATGCCCCCTTCTCACTCTCCATCCCTTGGTGCTATTGGTCAACGCTTAGTCACCCAGCCACCGCAGCATCCTTCAGACCCACCGTCATTGCAACTCAGAGACCCAATGTCCTTGCTTCCTCTGAGTTTAGGAGACCCACCACTATTTCTTCCTCCATGCTCAGAAGATCCCACAGGGGTTTCTTTCCCTCTGCCGCTTTTCCCTGCTCCTCAGGACTCCATGGGTCCCACTGACAAAGCTGTCATTTTCCCTCCCAATGTCATCTAGTCTCCTCTACCTCTTTCATATATTTCCCCTCAGAGCCCCAAGCCTGGTCATTTACCTTCTGTGAGGGATACTATTTTGGATGATACACAGGGACCTCATCCTCGGCGGTCCACTCGAGAAAGACGGCGTGCACAATGGTTTGATGACTATGAATGTCTTCTTTCTGATTTTCAGACTACCCATCCAGAGCCTCAGACATTCAAACAAGCTTGCAATGATGTTAACTCTGCCAAATGGATGACTGTTATGCATGAAGAATTGGAAGCATTAAGCTCCAATGACACGTGGGATCTTGTACCTCTGCCTCCCAACCGTAAACCACTATAAAACAAATGGGTTTACCCTATGAAAGACGAAGTTGATGGGACAAAATGGTTTAGGGCCAGACTGGTTGTGAAAGGTTTTGGTTAGCAGCATGGCATTGATTTCAATGAAATCTTCTCTCTTGTAGTCAAAATGACAACCATTCGTTTGGTGTTAGGGATGGCTGCTGTTTTGGACCTCAAACTGGACCAACTAGATGTTAAAATAGTGTTCCTTCATGGTGACATTGACAAGGAACTGTATATGGAACAGCCTGATGGTTTCATTGAAAAGGGCAAAGAACATCTATATTATCGATTGAAACGTAGTTTGTATGGGCTGAAGCAAGCCCCGCACCAATGGTATTTGAAATTTGATAACTTCATGATTCAACACAATTTCATTCGCTGCAATTCAGATCCCTGTGTGTATTATAAATGGTTTCCTAATGGTGAGTTCGTCATTCTGCTATTATATGTTGATGATATGCTTGTTGTCGGTCCTAGTATGTGGCTTGTTAATGCATTGAAGCAACAATTAGCACTTCATTTTGCCATGAAAGATTTAGGGGTAGTGAAGAAAATTCTTGGCATGGATATAATCCACAATAGGCAAAAGAGGGAACTCATCTTATCACAAGAAAAATATATTTTGAAAGTGCTAAATAAGTTCAATATGTTGAATGCCCAGTCTGTTTGTACCCCCTTGGCTGATCATTTATGTTTGTCTTCTATTATGTGTCCCTCCACTCCGGATGAAGAAGATGACATGGCTGATATTCCATACTCCTCCGCAGTAGGAAACCTCATGTATGCCATGGTTGCTACTCGTCCTGACATTGCCCATGCAGTGGGAGTTGTCATCCGCTTTATGAGTAATCTAGGCAAACCCCATTAGCAAGCGGTTAAATGGATCCTTCACTACTTGAAAAGGACATCTGACTTTGTCCTTCATTTTTCTGGACAAGACAATCAGCTGTGTGGTTATGCCGATTCTGACATGGCTGGTGATTTAGACAAGTAGAGGTCCACTTCTGGTTATGTCTTCACATTCGCCGGGGCAGCGATTAGCTGGGTCTCTCGTTTGCAACCGATGGTTGCTCTTTCCTCAACTGAAGCAGAATATGTTTCTCTCACTGAGGCAGCCAAGGAACTGATATGGTTACAGCGTGTGCTTGGTGAGTTATGGGGTCAGCCTTCCATGCTTACCTTGTTTTGTGACAATGCCAGTGCCATTCATTTGGCTAAGAATGCTGCTTTTCATAGCTGCACTAAGCACATCAAAATTAAATACCACTTCATTTGTCACACTGTTAATGAAGGTAAACTTAAGATGGATAAAATTCATACCGATCAAAATCCGGTGGATGCTCTGACAAAAGTTGTCAAACGAGAGAAGTTCTTTTTCTGTCAAGCTTCTCTCGGTCTTGTTCGTCCATGATTTGTCTATCTTGGGATATCTCTCCGTTGTGTCTCTTCTCTATTGGTGACTGGTCTTCAAGTGGGAGTTTGTTAGGATGGTGAAGCCCACTCACCACACCACGTGGTCTCCATGTAACGGAACTGGTTTGAAGTTACCAAGTAACTTACGAAACTACAAAGTAACTTAATAACAGTTTGTCTCCTATTTATGTTGGAGATCACTTCTCTGTTGAGCAGCATATTGAAGCTGAAAGAGTTTTAGTTCTAAACAGCCATAGTAAAGGTTGTGTGTATGTAAACTTTAATAGAGAGATTATATATATTTCTGGGGATATCCCATTCAGTGTGGACGTAGCCTGCTATGTAGGTGAACCACGATATATCTGGTGTTTGAGTTTTCATTATAAGTGTGTGTGTCTCCTTATTTCTATTTTTACTCTGTTTATAATCTCAACAATCCCTTCATCTTTAGAATAGGACACCACAGATACTCTAAAATGGTGGTGTCATTGTGTACCTCCCCTATCTTTCTCCTTGGAAAACACTGATCTATAGTCATTCCCGACTCACCTCCTATTTTTTTCTGGCATTTTGTTCCTCCATCTCATACTCCAAAATTGATGGCTTAAGAATTGTTATACTTGATTATTTACATGAGTGATTTTATACCTGCCAATTGTTATACTTGATTATTTACATGAGTGATTTTATACCTGCCAAGGTGTTTTCCACTTGCCTTGAGGTAATTTTAACAATGTTGAAACATTTTCATCAATGTTGGGTAGTTTTAACTCATACTGGAGTCATTTTTGATAAAACTAAGGCGTTTTAAGACTTACAAAGGTGTTTTGACAAATCCCTCCCCTATCTTTTCCCTAGAAAACACTGATCTATAGTCCTTCCAGACTCACCTCCTATTTTTTTTTTGGCATTTTGTTCCTCCATCTCACACTCCAAAATTGTTGGCTCTATTCCTCCATCTCACTGGCTTAAAAATTGTTATACTTGATTATTTACATGAATGATTTTATACTTGCCAGGGCATTTTCCACTTGCCTGGAAGTAATTTTAACAATGCTGGGATGTTTTTATCAATGGTGAGTAGTTTTAACTCATTAATTAGTTTGTTATTAAACAGAAATGTAGATCATAAGAATTTGTGAGAAAAAATTAAAAGATGCTTTGTTATGGATGAATGTGTAAAATTTGCTTTGGATTTATGCATTTTCTTGGAGTTTTCTTTAATTAGTAGGTTATGTTAGTGTAGAGTTTTAAGTTTTCACTTAGGGTTAATCACGTAGGTGGGTTTTTCCTGTATCAAGTCTAGTTGTTCACCCCTCACATATTTCATGCCTTTAAAAGGCTTGTATACTATGTAATTTATCATCTCATCTGAATATATTTTCATCTCTGGTGAAATAGCTTCTCATGTGTTGCTTCTCTTATTTGTGAAGGTTTCTCTTGGTTTGCAAATGCTCCTGGGTGCTTTGCTCTAACATGGTATCAGAGCCCATCTTCTGTAGCCTCCTTCCACTGAGAGTTTTCATCTAAGTTGTTTTGAGATCATTATTCATGAAATACATTGAGAAGAATGTTCATCTTTATCAAGTTTGTTGGTATCACAAGAGCACATTGATGATGTTATTTTGTTAGATCCGAAGATCTCCTTTTTCTAGCAATTTGGGCAAGTCTGGGCATGCTGTGAAGTTTTTTTCAACGTAGCAATCTTCACCCTTTGCTGGGGCCAATTACTGGCTGAACCTATGCATTGCTGAGTTGCCCTTTTATGTGATTTCGTGTGGTGCAATGAGGAATTTTTGCATTGAGAGAGGGCGTGGAAAAGTGCAAGTGGAATTGATTTCCATGTGGAGGGTGATCAAATTTTTTTTTCTACTATATGAAGCATCGAAACCTATGTTGTGCTATGGAAGTGCAAACTTTAATATTTATAAAGTTTTGAACAAATATTTGTTGTAGGGTTTCTTCATTGCTACTGGAGGCAAGCCCAATTTGCAGGTTTTAGCATCTGCTAGGACATTTATCCCACGTTCATGGCGTGGAGGATATTTTGGCTATTGAAATAGCCTCTTAACTACCTTCTTTGTTATTAAATAGAAATGTAGATCATAATAATTTGTGAGAAAAAATTAAAAGATGCTTTGGATTTATGCATTTTCTTGGAGTTTTCTTTAATTAGTAGTTTATGTTAGTGTAGAGTTTTAAGTTTTCACTTAGGGTTAATCACATAGGTGGTTTTTTTCCCATGTCAGGTCTAGTTGTTCACCCCTCACATATTTCATGCCTTTCAAAGGCTTGTATACTATGTAATTTATCATCTCATCTAAATATATTTTCATCTCTGGTGAAATAGCTTCTCATGTGTTGCTTCTCTTATTTGTGAAGGTTTATCTTGGTTTGCAAATGCTCCTGGGTGTTTTGCTCTAACATGGTATCAGATCCCATCTTTGGCAGCCTCCTTCCGCTAAGAGTTTTCATCTGAGTTGTTTTGAGATCATTATTCATGAAATACATTCAGAAGAATGTTCATCTTTATCAAGTTCGTTGGTATCACAAGAGCACATTAATGATGCTATTTTGTTAGATCCGAAGATCTCCTTTTGCTGGCGATTTGGGCAAGTCTAGGCGTACTGTGAAGTTTTTTTCAATGTAGCAATCTCCACCCTTTGCTCGGGCCAATTACTGGCTGAACCTGTGCATTGCTGAGTTGCCCTTTTATGTGATTTCGTGTGGTACAATGCAGAATTTTTGCATTGAGAGAGGGCATGGAAAAGTGCAGGCGGAATTGATTTCCATGTGGAGGGTGATCAATTTTTTTTTTGCTACTGTGTGAAGCGTCAAAAACTATGTTGTGCTATGGAAGTGCAAACTTTAATATTTATAAATTTTTGAACAAATATTTGTTGTAGGGTTTCTTCATTACTATTAGAGGCGAGCCCACTTCGTAGGTTTTAGCATCTACTAGGACATTTATCCCACATTCATGGCATGGATGATATTTTGGCTATTGAAATAGCCTCTTAACTACCTTCTTTGTTGTGAGCAAGTCTCATGAAGGTGTGAAGAATCTATCTCACATGAAAATTTTTTGTATGCTTGTTGTGGTGGTCGATGATTGTGCCTAGACCGAACTTGGCTTGTTGGTGGCTTGGCAAGGCCTAATTGCTTGAGCCTATTTTTTTCTGCCGAGGACAAACATGGTCACATGGTGGGACCGTGTGCTTGGTCCGAAAGAGCCTAAAATAGGCATTTTTTTAAACTTGCACAACTTTTGTAAACGGAGTTCATTTTTGAAAAATAAAATATCGTCAAAAAGATGCTTCAACAAACTTCATTGTGAACAAGGTATTTTTTGAAAATTTTGCCATTTTTTTATAGTTCAAGTAACTTGAAGTTGCAAGATTGTTTCAATTACTTCTGTTAATATTATTTGGCAAATTTGGTGTTGGGAATTGCAAATTCAATTTTTCATACATTCTGGGGCGTGTACATTGCATTTTGGTCTTTTGTGCTCTCTTGTTCATCATGTTGGACCCAAGGATTGAATTGCTTACTCCACACAACTATCACACATGGAAGCTCAAAATATCACAGTTATTGCAATCTAGGGGTCTTTGGCAAATGTTAGATGCCGATCAACTTGAGTTCACAAAACCATTTGAGCAATTTGTTCATAGAAACAAAATGGATGAGGCTAAAGGACTCATAGGTCTCCATGTGTCTGATAATTTGTTATTTCACATTGCAGAATGTAAGACACCTAAAGAAGTGTGGGATAATCTTGCCGAGTTGTATGGTAAAGTCAATTACTCCAAAATCTTGCAACTTGAAGCCGATCTCACCTCTCTCTCTCTAGATGCCTTCCCCATTATTCAGGATTTCCTTGCCAAATTCAAGTTGATTTTGTCACAATTGAAAGGCATGCCAAAGATGAAAAGGAGTGTATTTTCTTGATCTTGTCTAAGTTGAGAGGTCCTTTTCAAATGTTTGCTTCTACCTTCTATTCTACTATGGATGCTATGGGAGAAGACCATAAGATGCCTTCATTTGAGGTATTTTGTGATTGACTAACTAGGGAGCAAGCCAAGTTGATTCAGATGGATGCTCTTCCTAAAAGTCATGCTTTGATGGGTCAATCTTCCAAGGGCAAGGGTAAGAATAAGAAGAAGCCCAAGATAGATTCATCTGTAGGTGGTGATCCTCCCTCCAAACCTAAGGTGAAGAATGATTAGAAGACTAATCCTCCACCTCCTCCTCCTCCTTCTAACTCTAAGGAGTCATCCTCTAAGTCTAAGAAGAAGAAGGAAAAGTGTTCCTTTTGTGGAAAATCAGAGCATAATGATGCACATTGTTTTGAGAGGTTAGCAGGATTGGAGGAAGCTATGAGGAAGCACAATATTGCCATGCCTAAGTCTTCTTCCTTGGGCAAAGGGCAAGCTCTCATAGCAAGGGCTTCATCCTCTACTAGTGATAGTTGGATTCTTGATTCTAGTGCTTCACATCTTATGACTCATACTAAGAATATTTTTTATTCTATTTCCTCTTGTAGTACTTCTCATATTGTAGTTGGGAACTCTTCACAGATTCTAGTTGTAGGAACAGGCTTAGTTAAGATGCAGGATGGTTGCATTGATGATGTTCTTTTTGTTCCTGATATTTCATAGAATCTACTTTCTGTTTATAGATATGTCATCATAGTGATGGGAAGGTAGTTGAGTTTTCTCCCACTGATGTGACTATTCAAGAGTTACAAGATCCTAAGAAGGTTATTTCTACAGGGATAGTTGATGATGTGGCCCATTTGTATAGGTTTGATGGATTTGAGTCTTCATCAGGATCATCCCTTATTGCTCATGCAGATTCTATGACCAAGCTTTGGCACGAACAGTTTGGGCACATGAATTAAAGATATCTTCAATAGATGAGCACACAGAATTTGGTGATTGGCCTACCTAAGATCTCTTATTCTGATGGAGTTTATCAAGGTTATGTGCTTGGAAAACATTATAGGGATCCCTTTCCGAAGGGTATGGCCACATGTGCTTCAGTACTCCTTGAGTTGGTGCATAGTGATCTTATGTCATTCCCAACTCCTTCATTTTCAGGGACTAAGTATGTGCTCACCTTTATTGATGACTTCTCTCGGTGCACATGGGTGTACTTTATGAAGTACAAGGATGAGGTTCTTCAATTTTTTATGACCTTCCTTGCATTTTTGGAGAAGTAGTTAGGGCACTCCCTTTAGAAGATTCAAACTGATAATGGGAGAGAATATGTCAATTAGGCATTTCAAGATTTTTTCTGTGCTCAAGGTATTCTTCATTAGCACATAATGCCATACACTCCTCAGCAGAATGGTGTGGCCAAGTAGAAGAATAGAACCTTACGGGAGATGGTCAATTGTTTGTTTTAGTCTCAATCCATGGCTCTAGCATTTTGGTCAGAGGCTGTCGTGCCAACTACATTCAAAACTGTATGCCTCACAAGGCAGTGTGGAATATGACTACCAAGGAGGCTTGGTCTCATGTCAATCCCAAGGTGTCCTTTTTTAGAGTATTTGGCAATGATGCATGGACATTCATTCTAGATTGGAGGCAAAAATCAATAGAGGAGAAAAGTTAGCAATTCATTTTTGTTGGCTATTGTGAGGATGTGAAGGCTTATCAATTGTTTGATCCTGTCACTTGAGGGTACATTTTCGTCATGATCTTCATTTTGATGAGTCTTTCACTTCGAAAGATTCTCCATCACAGGCTTCTTCCTCTCTTCTTCCCACTTCTTCTTCAGATAATGTTTTGCTTCCTGTAGATGATGATGATGATGTTCCTGGTAATGATGTTCCTCATGATGGTATTAATATTGTTGTTGACATTTCTCCATCTCCTCCTCCACCTGTACCCACAAGACCAGATATAGCCATGGGTAAAATATAAAGACAGAGCTCAGATTTGTTCCAGATTTGGTGCTAGATTTTGCGGATTTAGTTGTGGATTTTCAGAGGCCGTTGAGAATTTGTTGAGATATTTAGACTATAAATACAGATCCGTCAGTGTTATTGAGAGAGGTTGGAGTTCTTCTTCAAATATGTTTAGAGTTCTACATTCTACAAATCAGAGAGTCAGAGCAGCAATAGAGTTTCTTCTTGCCTTTGCAGTGTCTTTTCATGATGAATGTAACAATTATTTTTGTGCAGCAACTTTTGCCTCTGTAATTTGTGGTCATTCAAATAAATGAGATGTGTTCTGTGCATACTGGGATATCTCTATTTCTTGTCTTTAAGTCTCTGTTTATTCTGCCTCTATTTAATATGTTTTCTCAAACTAGTTTTAATCATGCATTGATGCTCTTTAATTCCAGTTAAATCTTTCAAAGTTTAGACACTGTGCAAATAATAGTTTCAAATCCGGTGGATCACCATAGATTAGGCATTTGTTTTCTGCAATATGGTTTCCTTCTGACCTTTTTCTCAAACCCTACTGAAAGAACGGAAGAGCCAGCTTCCCTAAAATCTAGAGGTCACTCTGAGGAGCATTCCCACGTCTCAGAGTTTCCCATGTTGCTGCTGGATTAAACCCACAGATTTATGCATCAACAGTTGGTATGTTTATGTTGACCACAACCTATAAGCTATTTAAGATATACTAATTACAAATTAGGTCAATTTAAAATGTCCTGTAAAGGTTTTATCTTTTCTATGTGCTAATCTACATGATATGAATTTTCCAAGAACAACCAATTATAGCTAGTTCATCTTATAGACGAATAAAAATGTATATATTTTCTTATTTCAATTGATCATCCTTTTCCTTACCCTTTGCCTCCACTTTTCAGACATTCTTTGAAACTTTGATTCAATTTAAAAATCCCCAAATCCTTCACACCCACATCTCAGAAGTGAATCTTTGTATTGCTCCTAACATGAAAGGTATAATAATTTATCATGATGAACATAATATTTTCAGTTCATAAAAAAGCTATTTTTTGAAAATAATTGTGCATGTCTATTTATCAAAATTTTGAAACACATTATGGCAATCATATAACGTTAAAGCAAAGTGCCACATCAAGTTATTAGTGCACAAAATGCAAGTCTCTAAACATGTTTTGATTAACAATAATACACAAACCATGAAGAACATAATAGTGGAGGATTGTAAAGTATAATCTTAATACAAAAAGAAACTATTAGTAACACAACATTTTGTATCCCAAAGCAGCATTCTACAAAGCTCCAAAAAATGAAACAAGAAAATAGTTCTCAAGCACCTATAATTGAGTAGTTTCATTCTTGAGAATGATAAGAAATGAGAATCTATAAAATTTTAAAGATTCCCAAAATTTGATAAGCTGCCATAGGTTGATTGAGACCAATTTCCAGCTCTTTCCACTAGTAGCTAGGAATAACCGATAAAGGGCCTTCAAGACTATATTTTCTATTTACAAGATGCATCCCCTTGTGGACTGAATCTTGGGCTTTAGCATATATGAATAGACAGTAAGCACACACTAACCATAAAATCAAAACCCAACTATGAATCTATCTACAATGTCTGCTAAGAATTAACCATTACAACTAATTAAATTCCCATACTAAAGTTGTAGGCCTTAACAATCTCAATTAATAGATACCACTTGGATGGCAAGAAGATAAAAAAATGAAAAACTAAATCAAATACTTGCAATTTTAATAAAAATACTCTTGAGCTAAATCACTGCCTATGGCTACAAGGTTTTGTAGTATACATAGAAAAGGGAAAAATGAAAAAATCATAGAATGCATGGACTATTCCTTTTGCTAGTGCATAGACAATAAATAAATAAAAATAAAACAAAAAATTGAGAGGTGCACAACAGACAGTTTGCTTCAACAAACATTAAAACTTTATTAATTTCACTTATGCTAGTAGTTACAATCTGCCTCTATATGTAGAGGATATTAATCATGCAATAAATTAGAAAATTGAACTTTTACTCATGCAAATCATTAACAGTATTGTGTTCATGCAAATCATGCAAATTATTTAAATTCTAACTCTAAAAATAGTTTACATGAAAAATTATTATATCCTCCTCTAAACTAAAACTAAACTAACTTGCATGTTTTATTTTTGGAGAAATTACTCCACATTCTAACACTCATCCTTAATTTATACCACTAACTACTTCAACATTTACAATGCCCAAACTCTATCTTAGATGCTCGAAATTCTCCTTTCCTAATGCCTTTGTGAATATATTTGTCAACTGGTCTTCAGATCTACAAAACTCCAAATATATTTCTCCATTGTTCACTAACTCTATGATGAAATGAAATCTTTGTATCAGTGTGCTTGCTCCTCTTGTGAAAAACATGATTTTTGTGATTGCAATTGTTGATTTGTTGTCACAAAAAATTGGTGTTGACTCCTCTTGTGTTTGCAATAAATCTGTCAATACTCTCCTCATGCAAATTGCTTGACATGTTGATGTGGCTGCTACATACTCTGCTTCAATTGATGAAAGTGTCACCATGGGTTTCTTTTTCTATGCCCATGAGACCACACTTGTTCCAAAATGAAAGACATATCAAGAAGTACTCTTCCTATCATCAATGCTACCTACAAAATCATTGTCAGTATAGCCAATCAAACCAAAATCATTAGTTGTGGACTATAAAATTCCATATTTTGTTGTTCCTGCCACATATCTTAATATCCTCTTTCCAACTTGCCAATGTGAGTCTTTTGGTGACTTCATGAATCTTGAGATTAAACTAACCCCATACATGATATATGGTCTTGTAGCTATAACATACATCAAACTTCTAATTAGTCTTTTAAATGTCGTAGAATCAACATTAGGCCCTTTATCCTCTTTGCCAATTTTAGTCCTTGTAGCAACTGGTGTCGGTGCTAAATTACAATTCAACATCTTAAACCTCCTTAACACATCCTTTGCATATTTATTTTGACAAATAAAAATTCCCTTATCTAATTATATAACTTCAATGCCTAAAAGATACTTCATTAATCCCAAATCTTTCATCTCAAATTATTTCTTCATTGCTGATTTAAATGTGTCTATAGACAAATTTCTAGTGCAAATAAAATCATCAACATACAAATACACAATCAAAATCCAACCTTCTTTGTTGATTTTTGTGTACAATGTGGTATCACTACTACTTTTACTGAATCCATTTTTTGTCATTTATGAATCAATCCTATTATACCATGCTCTTGGTGCTTGCTTGAGACCATAGAGAGCCTTCTTCAATCTATAGACTCTGTCTTCATGTCCATGCACTTCATAATCTGGTGTTTGTTTCACATACACTTTTTCATGTAGAAAACCATTCAAGAAAGCTGATTTGATATCAATTTGATATACTTTCCAATTATTTTCAGCAGATATTGTTAAAACCATTATACTAGTATCAAGTCTAGCAATCAGAGCAAATGTTTCATTATTATCAATTCCATGTTGTGCAAAACCTTTTTCTACTAACCTTTCCTTGTGCTTTTCAATCTTACCTTCTACATTAAATTTGGTCTTATAAACCCATTTGACTCCTATGCAATCCTCTTCCATGTGTTATTTCTCTCAATAGAATCTATCTCTTCATCCATAGCTTTTATCCAATATTCCTCCTTAATTGCTTCTTTGAAATACACAGGATCATGAGAGAATAAAATAAAATTTGAGCACTATTGTGATGTTCACAACACGCCCCATTTTACTCCTTAGCAAAATGAGGACCCCTGATATGGTTGTTGCTTTTGCTTTTGTGTGTGTTGTCTTGCTTGGTGGTAGAAGGGAAAAAAGGAGTTAAAATTGAAAACCTTATTATAAATAGAGAAAAAATACTTTTTTAGTACCAGGGCATGATATGGTTGGATTCCTTGTGAAAAATGAGCTAGGGTTGCTTTTTGAACCATCTTAAAATTCGCTATATTTTGTAAGTTATGATCATTTTGGTAAAATGTACATTCTGGTTTGTGTATTTTGCATATACAAAGTCTTTTGTATGTGCAAAGTCATTTTATACTCAGTCGCATTTGCTATCAGGTTCATATAGTAGGTTGTTTGCATGTTGGGTCGACTGTATGTTGCACATACAATCTTCTTTGTATATTGCTTTCATATACAAAGTTGATTGTACGTCTTTTTCCCTTGTATGTATTTTAAAATGTTCTATTTGTACATGCAAGGTGGACCCGAAATAGTTTTTAGTTGAGTAGATAAATGTTAGAAATCTGTTGTATGTACATTGTGGTTTGTATGTTGAGCACTTGTATGTTTCGACATACAAGCGAAATATGCAAAGGGCTACATGCAAGCTGCGGACCCAACGGAACTCACAGTTGAAAGGTATAAAAGTTTACGTCCGCCGCTTGCATCTTTTGGTTTGTATGTTCATACATGCAAAAGTCAATATACAATGCGAATATGCAATGACTTGAAAGGGTTATTAAATGAAGTTAAATCATTGTATTTTCGGTGCTTCACATATACATGTTTCGAATGATACAAGTTAAATATGCAATGGCGGAATCAAAATAGCTATGGAATAAC
Organism: Cunninghamia lanceolata; assembly: GCA_027924645.1. Classification (NCBI taxonomy): domain Eukaryota; kingdom Viridiplantae; phylum Streptophyta; class Pinopsida; order Cupressales; family Cupressaceae; genus Cunninghamia; species Cunninghamia lanceolata. The sequence goes on from BSBN01001097.1 coordinate 1,398,568, forward strand.
GTTAAATCTATGTATATTCGAGGTTTGAATGTTTGATGACTACGAAGTATACAAAGTCAACGTGCAACGAAATATACATGCTGCGGACGTGAGAGAAAGTTAAAGTGAGTTAATTCGTTGTATGTATACCCGATTGTATATTGGAAGATACAAGCACAACATACAACAAAATATACAAGTGCCAAACCTGAAGCATTTATGAATTAGAATTAATGCCTTGTATGTTTAGACTTGTATATTTATACATACATTCCAAAACATACAAGACAAATATACAAGCGCTACATACAAGCGCGGACCTGAAGGGAGTATTAAAATTGGTGAAATCGTTGTATATTCCGCCACTTGTATGTTTGTTTCGCATGCATACAGGTGCGAATGTACAAGAGAAGAGAGAATGTGGTCCCCACCACTTGTATATCGGGCGTTTGTATGTTCCTGATAAACAAGCAAGTGATGCAAGTGAAATATACAAGTGGTGGACTCATAAAGATTATAATACAAGGTTAAATCCTTGTATGTATATGCATGCTTGTATGTTTGAGAGGCATACAATGTGGAATCCAAAAGAGATTAAAATCAAGTTAAATGCTTGTATGTATACCCGAATGTATATCTAAAACATACAAGGCACCACATATAGGCCGGAATCCAAATGAATATAAAGCGGATTTATCCTATGTATCGTGTCTGATTTGCATATCAAGAGATACATTGCGGATTCGGTAGGTTATAAATTGTCGTTTATAACAGCGATAGGTCTGAAGATTGTATACAACGATTTATGCATTGTTTTATATGGTGGAATTGAAAAATTATAAATAGAAGTTAAGTGCTTGTATATTTCACATTTGTATATTGCGATATACAAACCAATATATGTTGCATACATACAAGCCAGATTCGAAATAAAAGTCCAAAATGGAAAAATCATTGTATGTATCAGACTTGTATATTATCAAACATACATTGCACATATACAAGTACCGAAACCGAAATATTATCAAACGGGGTTAAATCCATGTATGTTTTAAACAGTGCATATCGAAAGATACAAAGTAGCATGCATACAAGCCGCAGAACTGAAGGGGATTGAAATCGGATTAAACGTTGTATCACGCTCGGCTTGTATATCAGGTATACAAAGATTTAAACAAGGAAAATGAGCGGGAAAATGAATCGATAGGAATTTGGGGTTATTTTGGAACCCGAATGCATATTTTCTGGTCAATGGTGGTTGACCCGACTGGTTTTAGCATTGTATATGTATTTTTTTGACTCGCAATTTTCACGGATTTGAGGCCCGATTTCTGCATTCACATAGTCACGCCTTGATTTAACAAATGTTTTAATTTCTGGCTAGTTTTATTAATCGATGATACTTATTGCTGGTCTATTTTTTTGCAGGTTCGCAGTTGAAGAGGGAGCTGAAACTTAATGGTAGTGACATCACGGAGGAGGAAATCCGATTTCAGGAGCAGAGGAGATAAGGATGAAGGGTGAAGAAGTCAAGGGTCTTCATTGATGAGGACAAAATGCGGATAAGGACATCATTGCAGCAGGCAACAGAAGTTATTATTGAGCTGCTAGGGTTTTCAGAATGGCATATTTCACCCAGATTTGATGTATGCTCAGAGATATTTTGGGAGACTTGTTCTCTAGCATTTATTGCCATAACTAGGGGCTTGAACCAGGGTTTAAACTAGGGTTTTGAGCTGTGTTGAGGACAATCAAAGTCTATATATTGTGCCTCTATGCACTATAAAATTTTACACAAGGGCTACATAGAGATTTGTACCAATAGAAATTTGTAAAGCATAACATTTTAGAATAGAGGGACCTTTTAGTTTAAAAGTAGAAGAAGGAGGTCACCTGTGTCTGCAACAAGGAGCGTGTGGAACATCCTGCCTCCTTGTTGTATCTGTAAAGCTTGTAAGTTTTCTGTAGTTTGATCAATGAGGCTAAGAGTCATTCAGACAATGTAAATCTTATATGACTGTTTGTTTCTAATACAATTGAATCTGGAATTCTGCATCTATCTTTTGAGTGTTTTCTTGCTCTTCATTGTGTTTGAAACATTTTCTCTTAGAGCTTGCAATTTTAAGTGTATGTTTGTGAAAATGCTTAGAACTTACATTGAGGGTTTTGTCAATGGATTTGATCAAGTTACTGTATGATTTATAAAGTGCATAACAGAACAATTAGATCCTTTGGTAGAATGAATGAAGTTTAGTTTAGATCTTTCTAACTTTTCCCAACCCATCTAAAAATACTTAACTTAAAACATAGAAATTTAAAAGAAACTATTGCATATTTGAAAGAAGCATGCATAGTTGAGTTGAAAGTAGACAATTTTCATAATATTTAAGAGGAGAAGGCTGCAATAATTCAAGAAAACCATTTAAAGCTTTGCAGCACAACAACATTTTTATGCAAAAAGAATGAACAACATGCTGATATTTATGATCTTTTGCATAGTTTGAGTCTAGTTAACCAACAGGAAACCCTAAATTACGTAAGGCCCCTTGAACATTACAGATTCACATCGACCAACTAAATTTACCCAACAAGTCAAGACTTGACCATATTAAACTTGGGATTAAGCAAATCTTAACAAATTCCTTCATATCTTTCAAGTTAGTTTTGGTTCATTTTATGTGAATTTTAACTATTTGTTATGACTATCTCAAAACAATCATCAACAAGCACAAATCTAAATTTTCTTCTCCTAGATCAAAGTTCTCCTTCAAGTTTCTTATTTTCTTGCCTTTATACTTTGACCTTAAGGAGGCAAGTGTAGGATCTCATTCATCACTTACTTGTGAATTAGGAGTAGGATGACATGCATGACCAAATGATTCACCTTGTGCCAAGTTCCTTGGTGTTCTTATTGGAGTGCTTGTTCTTACTTGTGGAGTTGATTGATCACCTTACAAATTTTGTTCTTCATATTCTTCTTCATTTTGGGGAATTGATGATCCAACTGAGATTGTTCTTTCAATGCTTCCATCCCATGCTTCTTCTTCCTTAAATTCCACATCTCTACTAATAATCACTTTCTTTGAAATGAGGTTATACAACTTATAAGATTTTGATTCATTACTATACCCAATAAAAATGCATTTCTCATCTCTATCATCAAGTTTTCTTCCCAATTCACATGGTATAATAGAATATGCAATACAACCAAAAATTTTGAAATGATGTACACTATGTTGTTTACCACTCCAAGCTTCTTGTGGAATTTGATCCTTGACACTCTTTGGTTGGATTCTATTCATAATATATTCTGCACATACTACTACTTCTGCCTGATATTCATTTGACAAATGTTTGTCCTTCAACATGCATCTAGCCATCTCCATGATTGTTCTATTCTTCCTTTCTGCTACACCATTCTGCTGTGGTGTGTACCTTGTAGTAAATTTCCTTTTAATGCCATGATATCTACAAAAATCTAGAAATTCATTAGACTTATATTCACCTCCTCTATCTGATCTAAGTAGCTTGATGTAATGGCCACTTTGCTTTTCCACCATAGCTTTGAATTCTTTGAATTTTCCAAAGGCTTCAGACTTCTCCTTGAGAAAATATATCCAAGTCTTCTTTCTAAAATCATCAATGAAGGTTAGAAAATAAGTACTACCTCCAAATGATGGAGTTTGCATTCGTGCAAATAAATCACTATGAACTAGCTCCAATAATACCATTGCTCTATATGAAACTCCTAATGATAAACTCTCTCTATGTTCTTTTACCAAAATACAACTCTCACATGAACTGCTTGGTTGCTCTATTGGTGGCAATCCCTTCACCATATTTTTCTTCTGTAACAATCTCAAACCTCCAATATGTAAATATCCATACCTCAAATGCCATAGCACTAATTAATCTAAATACATAGTTTTGAAATGGGCTTCCTCTTCTCCTTGAATGCACTAAATGCAAAAGGAGAACATCCGATTCTTGGTCTTCTCCACTCTTGCAATCAACCTGTCATTTGGAAATCTATCTAGTATTGTGTAAACATTATCCTTAAAAGATATCCTCTAACATTTCTAAACTAACTGTCCAACACTCATAAGATTATGCTTTAATCTAGGTACAAAATAAACATCAGGAATAAATCTTCTTTCACCATTTTTTACCAAAACATTTATTACTCCTTTACCCATTACAACCACTTTATTATCATTTCCCAATTTCACTTCTAATTATTACAGAATCATCAAGACTAGCAAACAATTCTTTTTTCCATGTCATATGATTACTACATCTACTATCTAAAAACCAAATATCTCTAGTACTTTCTTAAGAAACATTACATGTGATATTAGATTCATTTGTGTAATTAGCATTCTGTTTGTCCACATCTCCTTGTTTCTTTCTGCATTCATTTGCATAATGTTCATATTTTTTGCAATAATAACACTGAATGTTAGATTTATCAAACCTTTGTGAATGTCGCTGGAAGTGATTGTTGCCACGTCCTCTATTGTTGTAATTTTGATTATAGTTTTCACTTTGATCTGGATTGCTCCTTCCATATCTGCCTCTGCCTCTGCCTCTGCCTCTTCCTCTAAAGTTTGACCTTCTTCTTCCTCTTCCTCTACTAGATGATAACTGAGACTTGAAAGCATTCTCAAGAGAAGTATTGTTATTTCTACTCATTATGGATTCATGTGTTAACAAAGATCCCATTAATTCATCTATTGATAATTGTGCCAAATCCTTGGATTCCTCAATTGCTACTACTATTGCATCAAATTTACTGGGTAAACTCCTGAGAATTTTTTCTATAATTATTTAATCTGTTATTTCTTCTCCATTACATCTAATTTGATTCATAATATTTATGACTTGACTCGTAAACTAATCTAATGATTCTAAATCATTCATTTACAAATTTTCAAAATTTCTCCTAAGAAATTGTAGTTTAACTACTTTCATCTTTGTATTTCCTTGATAGGTTGTCTCCAAAAATTTTCATGCCATGTTGGATCTCATTGTAGCTACAACTCTTGGAAAGATGGACTCATCTATTGCCTGTTGGATTAGGAATAGAGAGTTTGCATCCTTTTTCTTGGAATCTCTGAGCTAATCTTTTTCTACTTTTGATAATGCCTGATAGGCAACCTCATCCTTTAGTTCTACAAAACCATTTTCTACCAAATACCAAACATCTTGTGAGCAAAATAGTGTTCTCATTTTAATTGCCCAAAAATCATAATTCTTACCATTGAAAATAGGAAGTTGGGGTTGAGTGATGTTTTTGCTTATTGCCATGATATGATATAATTAGTTACAACAATCAAATGCCTTCACTTCTCCTTGGCTGCAATCTCTTCTTATGTGCTTTTGGGCAGATTCTCTTTAAATTTCTGGAAATACTTTTATCCAAGGGAGCTTCTCCTTCTTGGTAGTAGCCTATGACTTTCTTTTGCCACAATCTCTTCAACGACCTATTCCTACAAACAATCTTGAATTTGCAAACATTAGATCTACAATCTGCTCTGATACCACTTTGTTAGTGTAGAGACAAATAAATAAATAGAAAATAGAGAGGTGCACAACAGACAGTTTGCTTTGGAAAACATTAAAACTTTATTAACTTCACATATGCTATTCATTATAATCTGCCTCTATATGTAGAGGATTTGAATCATGCAATAAATTAGAAAACTGAACCTTTATTCATGCAAATCATCAACAATATTTTGTTCATGCAAATTATTTAAACTCTAACTCTAAAAAAAAATAGTTAGGGTAAGAGCTCTAGTGAATTACGTTGGGAGGACCATCTTTAGCTGATTAATCTATATGGCAATTGGAGAAAGCAATGCAATATGAAACTACAGACAATACTTGGAATGTGAGGGGAGTGCTATATTTAAAAGTTTTCAAGCAATCTTAAAGGATGTATACATGGATTGCTAATTGCAATGTTATATGATTTGGTTCAAGGTAAATCTATCCTAGATTGTCACCATGGTTAAGAATGGATGTCAGAGCCTCAAGAATTCTTGAAATTAAAATATAATGGTATAGTTTGGGAATATTGGATGGCTTATACAATTACTCTTTTGACTCGTCGACCCTTGAATGGTTCTTTGGTACTGAGATTAACTAGGCCTCAGGTGAATGCGAAACTGGATCGGGCTAGATCAACAAGAAATGCTAGAATTGAGGAAGACTGTAAAATCCCTCAATGGATTGAGGGGACTTTATCAAGGAGAGATCCACATTTCTATATAAAACCATTGATATCATAGCGAGAAGCTTTTCTTGAATTTCAAAAAGGACCTTCTCCTTTTTCTCATTGAAAGGAGACTAATCCTGACAGGAGGACTTCTCGAACTCCTCACAATCCTTACAGAAGGGAGATTAATCCTGATAGGAGAACTTCTCGAACTCCTCTCAATCCTCACAGAAGGGAGATTCATTCTCGTAGGAGAGTGTCTCGAATCAACCATAAATTCTAAGTGAGAATGAAGACCAAAGAGGCTAAGGGTCTTTGATCCTGCCCAGACAGGCAAAAAAAGGATGGGAGAGAGCCAAAATATAAAAAAAATTGGATCCCTAAGTTTAAGGAAGTCACGAGAAGAAAGGAATATTTTGATGTGCATCTAGGTCAGTCAGTTCAAGCTATTATCAAGAAGGGTTCCTCTCTCAATGAGACGACCCTCATAGGTCAGGTCTTGTCACCTCACTTTTTTGTTGATGACCTAAGCGAATGGTTTCAAAAGAACTAGTTAGTAGTAGAGGATTCTTGTGAGTTAGGGAATGGTTTCTTTTGTTTCTTTTTCTCAGATAAGGAAGAAAGAGACAAAGTTCTTGCTAAAAAGCTTTGGAAGTTTGGTCAAACTGCGATCTTTTGTCAAAGTTGGAAACCAGATTTTCATGTAGGAAGAGAAGAAATTCCCTTGGTCCCTTTTTGGATTCAGATCCCTTATCTACCTCTGGAATATAGAGATATGGAGATGCTTAGCTGCATAGGTAACTCTTTGGGTATTTGTCAAGAAGTAGATATTCCTTTAAACAATATTATGGCTTCAATTGTTAGGATCTGCATCCTTACAGAGGCCAAAGACCTTTTACCCAGAAGAGTTAAAATCCAAACCCCTCATGGTCCCTGGCTTCAAGAAATCACTCTGGAAGATGGGCTTTCTTCAAAAGATTTTGAAAGGCTAAATGCTTTCCTATCCCAGAAAGAAAAAGGTCTGGTTCTTGAAGTCAACTCCCTCCAATGTGAGAAGCAAACACTATCAAATGGTCCCGTCTTAGACCTTCAAGCCCAGACCAACACTCTAGCTGGAGTGGGAGAGTCTCTGGGAGAGAAAGAGAATAACAGTCCTATCCTCTTGAGAAAAGATGATGCCTCAGTTGAGATTCAAGTGGTTCTCCTGGCCCCTGCTAAGGAAGATAATCTTTAGGAATTTTCCACCCAAGTAAATGAGGCAGTTCAACATCTCGAGGAAGCTGATGGTGTGGATGGTGATTTCTTTAGCCCGGGCTAGCAAGACCCTCCTCTTCCTAGGATGATGAAGGGTAAGTGGAACATCCACGAAAGTGTAATAGAGGAGATTGACCCCCTGAGGATAGATTCTCAAAGAGAGGCAGAAGACTGGCTTAACTGGGAGGACCACCTCCTAAAAAGGAAAGATGATAAACATGCAAGCATTCCTCAAAAGGGGACAGGGTCTCCTGAATAGGCTCATGATGATAAAGGCTCCCCCAAATTTTTGAACGACCTTATTCAGGATAATGAGATGCTTGCTTCAATAGGTTGTTTTGAAGGTGGCTGATAGAGTGATTTAAGAGATTGTGGATGAGGTAATTTTGGAGGAGGGCGGCAAATTAGAGAAAAGCGGTCTAGGCATAGCCCAGACAGAAATGAGGACTCCTTTATCCAAGAAGCTTCCAACTTCTACCAGAAAAAGTGCCAGACAGAAAAAAGCAAGAAAATCTAAAGGACAGGATGATAGTCCTATTCATAAATCACCTCAGAGTCCAAAGAAGAGGAGAGTACACAGCTCTCCTCGGAAGCCATGAGAATTCTTATGTGGAATGTTAGGGGCCTCAACCCCCCTAACAAGAGACGCCTCATCAAGTTTCAAATTGATGAGGAAAAATGTGACATTTTGTTGCTTTAAGAGACTAAACTCAAAGCTCAAATGAATGACTAGGCCTTTAAGAGTTGTTTGTGGTGGAATTTTGACTCAGTTGAGGCTTCTGGTGCTTTAGGCGAGCTAGTGATAGGATGGAGACAACACCTTAAACCATTGGAAGTGGTCGAGAAAAATAGCCATTTCATGATTGGCAAGTTTCTAGATCTTATTTTATGCTCAGATCTTTGGATTATAAATGTATATGCCCCTACTGACTTGGTACAGAAGAGGCTGGTTTGGGGAAGTATTTCTACATGGTTGAGTTCACTCAGAAGGAAAAAAGTTATTTTGGGAGGAGACTTTAATTCAATCTTAGATGATTCAGGAAAAAAGGGAGGCATTTCACACCCAACCAGGTCCCAACAAGATTTTAAAGAGTTCATTAACAACAACTCTTTGCTAGACTGCATTCCAAAAAATGGGAGATTTACATGGACAAATAAAAGAAAAGATTTTTGCAAAATAGTTGAAAGGTTGGACAAGTTTCTTCTCTCACTAGAATGCTATCAAATGAATATCAACTTTGAAGTTGAGATTCTTCCATGGGTGGGTTCGGATCACTTTCTAGTTAGACTTAGGTTTGGTTTAGATTCTCCTGTTTAAGAAAAAAATCAGGTTTCAGTCCATGTGGTTCAAGGAACCCTCCTTCATTCAAAACATACAAGAACGGTGGAAGCAAGCTCCCTTTGTCAAGGGCTCCCACATGTTCCAGCTTTTGAATAAGCTCAAATTCTTGAGGCAGAAGGTGTTGGCCTGGATTAAATCCCAGTTTAGAAACATTTTTGAAGAAAAACTTAGACTTGAACAAGAGCTGAGATCTCTTGAAGATAACATCATAAGATCAGGCATGGACTTGTCTTTGTTTCAACTAGAGAGCCTCAAACTAGTGCTAGAGGAGGTGCTCAAGAGGGAAGAAATATATTGGAGACAAAGATCAAGAGAACTATGGCTCAAAGAAGGGGACAAAAACACTTCCTTTTTCTATTTATCAACTAAAATCCGTAAAGTTGCCAACACTATTAATTCAATACAATCAGATGATGGTTCCTCCCTCATGGACCTTAAGGATATTAAATCTGCAGCTTGAGACTTTTATAGGTCCCTCCTCTCCAAAAGAATAGGTCACTCTTCTCTTGATAGCAATTTTCTTGAATTTGTGCCAAAGTTAGTAAAGGAACAGCATAATCTGGAACTGTTGAAAGGCTTTTCTATGGAGGAGGTCAAAGTAGCTATTTTCTCAATGCTGGGAGAAAAGGCGTCTAGAATGGATGGTTGGACTAGGCTTTTCTTCCAAAAATGCTGGGACATGGTTCAGCGGGATGTCTTCTTGGCGATGGAAGAATCCATAAAATCCAAGAACATTCTTAAAAGAATTCAAAACAACTTGTCTCATGTTGATCCCAAAAAAGAAATCCCCTCAAAGCTTTGAAGATTTTAGGCCAATCTCTCTTTGTAATCTCATATACAAGATCATATCCAAAGCCCTGGCATTACGATTGGCTAGCTTTCTACCTGACCTAATATCAGATGAACAAGCGGGTTTTGTACCTGGCAAAGAAACTCCAGAGGGTGCTATTTTAGCACATGAAATTCTTCATTCACTCAATAAGGAGAAAGATGCAGCTATGCTGATCAAACTAGATATGTCAAAGGCTTACGATAGGATAGAATGGAGTTTCCTACTAGCTATGCTTGACAAGCTGGGTTTCTCAAGGGATGTATGCAAGTGGATCCATTTGTGCATCTCAAGTTTTAGAGTTTTAGTTCTTATCAATGGTAAAGAAACTGAGTCTTTTGAACCCTCAAGAGGCCTGAGGCAAGGGGACCCCATCTCCCCTTACCTCTTCATCATAATGTCTGAGGTCCTCATGTGGGCCATTAAGGAAGCCCACAGGAATGCTGAATGACAAGGTATTAAGCTTAAAGGTAATCAAGACCCTCATAAACATGCCTTATTCATAGATGACACTATTCTCTTTGGTAAAGCCTCTGTCCCAGAAGCCAAATCCATTATGAAAACAGTGAATAAATACTACCTCCTCTCTTGACAACTAGTTAACGCTAGTAAGTCAGTGTTTTACCTCTTCAATGTTCATCAGCATCTCCAAGTCAAGATTAGTCAAGTTTTTAATTTCAGCATAGAATCCCTCCCAGGTAAGTATCTCAGCCTACCACTCTTTAGTGGAAGACATAAGAACCACTTCTGGAATAGGGTTCTAGATAATATGAGCTCCAAGATGGCAACTTGTAAAGGTCAAAGGCTATCTCTAACTGGCAGAATTGTCATGATTAAGGTTGTCATAGCGACAGTCCCTGTTTATATGATGTCAATCTTCAACATTCCAAAAGGCACTAATCTAAAAATTGAGAAGACTTGTAAATAGTTTCTATGGAAAGGTACATTTCAGGAGAAAAGATACACCTGTTGGCCTGGGACAAAGTATGTAAGTCTAAAGATGAAGGTGGCACAGAAATTCTGGATTTAAACATTCAAAACCAAGCTTTAGGGGCTAAACTCCCCTGGAGTCTGTATAAGAAGCCTAATTTAAAATGGGCCCACCTAATGAGATCAAAATACCTGGACTCACTGGAAAGTGAGAGAATTTTCATAATTAAGAACCCACCTAAGGGGTCTGCAATATGGAACCTCTTGATTAAAGGTAGAGATTTCCTCTTCCCAAAACTCTCCTACATTATCCACGAGGAGAAAGGAGATTTTTGGAATGACTCTTGGGGTGGTGAGCCCAAGTTATCAGGAAGGGTAGATCTCATAGAAGCCAAGACTTATCTGCAGGCATCCTGGGGTTATAAGGTGAAGGATTATTGGCAAGTGCGTAGGGATCGCAATTCAGTCACTTTAGTTTGGAAAAGCACCCAGGCTTGTAATTTTCCAGGTGAGCAGAAAAAACTTCTTAGAAAACTTCTGGAAAAAAGAGTGGTTATTTTCTCTAACCTAGATGATGAACTGATATGGACTGGGTCTAAAATGGGCTCCTACTTGGTGAAGGATTGTTATAGATCAGCAAGGGAGAAGGTGGAATTGCAATGGCCATCTAAGTTGTGCTGGAATAAGGCTCTTTTACCCAAAGTAGGAGCTTTCTCCTGGCTAGCCCCTCACAACAAAATTTTGACAAGGGATAGAATTAAAAGTCTAGGACTGGGCTCAAATTTCCTTTGCATTCTATGTCGCAGGGAGGATGAATCGGTAGACTATCTATTACTGCAGTGCCCATTCAGTAGAGAATGTTGGCTATGGTTCATGAGAAAATTAAATTGGAGTAGCCCCCTATCGAGAACCCTAAATCTCATGTTTATACACTGGCCCCTCCTTTTTTCAAACTCCTACTTTGCCTGCATTTGGGAATTGGACCCTTCGATGGTTGTCTGACATTTATGGAAGGAGAGAAACCATCGAATCTTCAGAAAGGAAGTAGTTTCGTTGGAGTTGTTTTGCTAATTTCTTGAGGAGGCAATTTCTGAATTGGTCATCGCCAATGTTAGAAAGTCTTGTTCGAGGCAATTCAACTGGTCAAAGTGGGATGCAGAGATTCTAAAAAGTTAGCCTCTTCTTGGTAAGTCTTTCAGCAGTGGGTTGTCTGGAGTCTGAAACTCATCCTCTCTTAGGGATCAAATCAAATCGATTCCTCCTACAGCTCCCTTTTGTAAACTCAATTTTGATGGTGCATGCCGAGGTAATCTTGGGTTGTCTGGATCGAGTTGTGTCATAAGGAGGGATGATGGATCTATGTTAGCAGCTAAAACAATGAAGATTCCCAACGGATCTTATAATGAAGCAGAATGTTGGTCCTTGGTTCATGGACTCCAATTGGTAGTAGACATGGGTCTTAAACATCTTTGGATAGAGGGCGATTCATTGATCATCGTAAACGCTCTCAAATGAAAGGCTTCCAGCAACTGGAAAATCAATTACATTCTTCAACAGGCCTTCTCCATGCTTGACGTGCTTGATAATTTTATGATCTCACATACATACAGGGAAGGGAATAAGGTGGTGAACGGTCTCGCCAACCTGGGTATTGACCAAGACACGGAAGTAGAAGTCTTCTGACCTCGATGCATGAGTCAGCAATGTATCTTGTAAAAGCTTCTAAAAGCTGCCCTAGATATGCAGAACATGAGCCAGCCTCCTATGATAGGTGTCGAGTCCTGGTTGGTTTCTTTTTCACTCCCACCTCCTTTGCGGATCCACACACTATCATGTTACAGGTGCCTTTTGAATTTTTTCAGGCTCACACAAGGGGGTAAGTTGTTCCATCTTGTCCCACAAGCCTTTAAGCCTCACAGCCAGTATAAGTCTTGTCATTGGGTGGGTGGTTAATTTTGGGATTTGGGGCTTGTCCTTTGAAGGCATGTAGTCATGCATTCATAACAACGCCAATCATCTCCACTTCCACCGCAGTTTTCTTTAATTAGTTTTGCATGCATAATAAACTGTTGTATGAGCAGTCTTCTTTTGTTGTTATTCTTAGTTTTCTTATCTACATGTATTCGCAGCTTTGTTAGCATTATTTTTGGATTTATAGTTTTAAATCTCTCCTCACCATAGCTGTTAACTTCAGTTATGTTTAAGTCTATTTTTTTGTTATTCTCCTTATATAGTTCATCGAACTCTGTTCGCTGTGATCAATGTAATGAACAATACTATCATTGTAATTGCTGTTATCAAGTGAAAAGAACAGCAAAGTGTAATCGTTGTTTTAACAGCAGAGTGTAATAAACATTATTATGAATTATTAATCGTTGTTATCAGAATAATGAACAGCATGTTATGATTTCTGAATACATACATTATTTTTTATTTGTTCTTGATGTTAATCATTAACAGTATAGTGTAAGTGCATTAGCTTTAAAATCTTCAATTGGTATCAGAGCAGGTTGTAGAGGATTTTTTTTTTTGGAGGCAATAGGCTACAAGTTCTCTCCAAGAATTATCAGAATGGCAAATGGTGGTAACAACTTTCCATTCCAGCTTCCGCTGTTTACCGGAGACAACAACGAATACTGGAGTATAAAGATGAAGACCCTACTATTATCCCAAGACCTCTGGGAATTAGTAGAAGGAGGATACACAGAACTTGCATACCTGAATTCTTTAAATGCATTAACAGCAAATCAACGAACTCAGTTGAAAGAAGAGAAGAAAAAGGACAATCAAGCTCTCTTTACCATCCAATCCACATTGGATATGTCAATTTTTTATCGTATAGCTGGTATGACAAAGTCAAAGGATGCATGGGAGGCCCTACAAACTGCATACCAAGGATTTGACAAAGTAAAATTGGTAAGACTTCAAACTCTTTGAAGAGATTTTGAAAATTTAAGGATGAAAGAACCTGAGTCTATTCAAGAGTTTATCACTAGGGCTCAAAGTATTGTGAACCATCTTAAAACTCAAGGGGAAATTGTCATAGAGCAAAAAAATGTAGAAAAGATTTTGAGATCCCTTCCTCCAAAATTTGATCCAGTGGTCATAGCCATTGAAGAAAGTAAAGATCTAACCACATTCAAAGTTGCAGAGTTGATAGGTTCTTTGCAATCTCATGAGGACCGTATGCAGCGTTCTACGGAGAGTTTTGTACAAGCTTTCCAGTCTACAATTGAAGAAAAACCTATAACCCCTTTTTCTCCATCAAATAAGTCTCAATGGGAGCCTTCTACTAGTAGAGGATGTGGTAGAGGAAGAGGAAGAAGTTCTACAGATTGGAGAGGCATCCAGTGCAGATATTGTGAAAGGTATGGTCACTATGAATCTAAATGTAGAAAGAAAAAATCTGATTTGAATCAGTCAAGAGCCAACTATACTGAAGAGTCTTTTGAAGATGTAAAGTACTCCACCTTTTTTACTTGCAATTTGGCAAAACAACATCAAAAGGATGTGTGGTTCCTGGATAGCGGTTGCTCCAATCATATGATAGGTAAATCTGATCTCTTTGTCAAATTAGATGACTCTATGAGAAGTCAAGTAAAATTTGGTGATGATAAAGAGGTTGATGTAATGGGAAAAGGTACCCTTGCAATGAAAAATAAGCAAGGAGAAACTACTTTTATTCATGACACTTTGCATGTGCCCAAATTACAACATAATCTTTTAAGTATTGGGCAGCTTGTAGCAAAAAATTATAAGGTTGTGTTTGAGGATAACTGCTGCAAAATATTTGATAAATCAGCTAACCATCATCTTGTAGCAAAGGCTTGTATGACAGAGAATAAATTATTTCCTCTCACATTGGTGTCCACTAAGATGCATGCCCTCAAGGCAACCACAGATGACTCGTGGTTATGGCAACAACGGTATGGTCATTTGAACTTTCAAGGATTAAGTTTGCTTCATAAGAAGGATATGGTGAGAGGACTTCCTATAATTCAGGCTAAAGAAGAAGTTTGTTCAAGGTGTGCACTTGGCAAGTAGCATCGAGACAATTTTCCGATGAACAAATCATGGAGGGCAAAATCTCCTCTAGAGCTTGTGCATAGTGACATTTGTGGTGACATGCAAGAGGAATCTTTCCGTAAAAATATTTATTTTTTGACATTTATTGATGATTTCTCATGCCACACATGGGTTTATTTTCTTAAGCAGAAATCTAAGGCATTTGAATGCTTCAAGCATTTTAAGGCTATGGCAGAAAAAGAAAGCGAGTATTCTTTAAAAATACTTAGAACAGATGAAGGGGGAGTATGGCAATGGGCAAAAACAATTCAGCAAACTACACCAATAATCATGAGTATTGAAGATGATCAAGTTCCTCCTCTCCCCACAAGCTCAAGTGGAAGTTCACGCTCAAGTTCACCAAGTTCTTCTCATAGCACAAATTCAAGTGATAGTTTCAGTCCACAATCAAGTCCAAGATCTTCACGAAAGGTACGAAGTTTAAAGGAAATTTATCAGAAGAGTTCTAATGTGAATCTAGTTGCAAATTATGCTATGTTTAGTACCATTCAAGTTGAACCTTCTATGTATGAAGAAGTCGTGAAAGAGCAAGTATGAATTGATGTTATGAATGAAGATATGGCAGCAAATGTCCAAGTTGATGGCCTTGTGAAATGGCACAAGGCAAGATTAGTTGCCAAGGGATTTGCATAAACACCTAGAGATCAGTTACGAATCATCCCCATTATTCATGCAGGGGGAGATTGAAGGCATGTAGTCATGCATTCACAACGACGCCAGTCATCTCCACTTCCACCACAGTTTTCTTTAATTAGTTTTGCATGCATAATAAACTGCTGTATGAGCAGTCTTCTTTTGTTGTTATTCTTAGTTTTCTTATCTGCATGTATTCGCAGCTTTGTTAGCATTATTTTTGGATTTATAGTTTTAAATCTCTCCTCACCGCAGCTGTTAACTTCAGTTATGTTTAAATCTATTTTTTTGTTATTCTCCTTATATAGTTCATCGAACTCTGTTCGCTGTGATCAATGTAATGAACAATACTATCATTGTAATCACTGTTATCAAGTGACAAGAACAGCAGAGTGTAATCGCTATTTTAACAGCAGAGTGTAATAAACATTATTATGAATTGTTGATCGTTGTTATCAGAATAATAAACATGTTATGATTTCTGAATACATACAGTGTTTTTTATTTGTTCTTGATGTTAATCGTTAACAGTATAGTGTAAGTGCATTGGCTTTAAAATCTTCATCCTTCAAGGTGATTTTCCTCTTGTTCGCACGCTTGTCAGTTAATGCTTCTAACGGTAACCTCTCTTGTGTATGATATTGGTCTTTTTTGGGAGGTTTTTTCTTCTAACACGTCCCCTCCGTCGTATTTTGGTTTTAATGGTTTTTGTGTTTTATAATCTTCAGCAACACTCCTTTAGATTTGATGAGGTCAGTCGTATTGCATCCAAGTTGTCCTTGGGATTGCCACAAACTGGCATCAGTTTTGAGGATGACGCACTTGCTTAAAGGCAACTATGGCATCTTGTTATCCCTTGCAAGCGGTGGCTTTCTATCTTTTAACAGTTTTTCTTCCTATCTGGTTTTTTCTTTCTCATATGTAACCATGGAGGACACTCGACTGAACCAGAGGCTATTTTTCCCAGCCTTTGACTGGGAGCCAGAAATTAGGGGGAGAGTTAAGTCGTCTAACCTGATGACTCTCCTAGACTGGGATTGTACCTTGATGTAGTTTTCGGTGAGGAACATTGTGGGGCACGCATGGATCAGAGAATACACAGGACGGATCCTCAACCACTTTGATATGATTTCCCAGCTCCTATCTAACATAATGGATTTGGTATTGGACGGTGAATATGTTCATGCCCTTGCTTCCGGCCTCTTTTACAACAACATATACACGGTGGATAGATGGGAAATAGCAGTGGAGGCTTATAGCTTGGAGCAGGGTGATGCTCTGATAGGAAGTCTTTGGAATCTTCAAACACTGCATTCTTCCCTCCATCAACAGGCCGTCTACAAAGCGTTGCAGTCTAGTCTCAAGTCTTTAGGTAGCCATGAACTCAACAGTGTCTTAGCCTCCTACAGCTTCCTGATTCCTTTGAAAAGAGAATAGTGTATTAAGGATGTTTTTACGGCCATTAGATTCATCAGGCTGCATGCCCCAGACATGGCGACCCGTATCCCCAGAAATGCCCTTGAAGTCCCGGCAGAGGAGGTCGAAGCAGGAGCTTGTTGATGTGCAAACTATGCCCGCAACAAGCTCTGCATCTTGAAAGTGGCCGGGGTGATGGGACTGGTGGCGGCGTAGCTGTGCGGGTATGATGGTTAAGTTTTTGTTCTTTCATTTTGGACTTTCGATGGTTTTTCCTGTTTGGTCTTTGGAGGTTGCTGTTCGGGGGGTTTCTAGTTCGATATCTGCAGTCTGGTCTTTCTTTTTCTGTTTTATTATATTGTTATATCTGACCGTCTAAGGGCCGTTTTTGTTAATGTTTTGGCTTTCATCCAGTTCTGGACCCAATACTCTATGTATTAACTCTTTTATTAATCTATGGGTGCTCATCCACCTTTTTCTATTTAAAAAAAAAATAGTTTATATGTACAAAACTATTTTATCCTCTTTTAAACTGAAACTAAACTAATTTGCATGTTTTATTCTCGGAGAAATTACTCCGAGAATAACACCTTTTGCTACCCATTCGACCCACAAAGCTAAACCACATGTTAACATGATGAAACTAAGATTTGCCATTTGCAATGGTTTCTCATCATTTAAAAAAAAAAAGATTAAACATATCTAGAAAATGTTGAGGGTGAAGGTCGACCCAAAGTATTGTGGAGCTTAGTCTGGAAAAATCTTAACTTGGTGACCAAGTACAGGACATAAAATACCACAGTAAACTACCCTGGCTGTGATCAGATAAAAATAAATAAACTTATTGACAGGAAAAAAAAGAAATAAATTGAAGAGTAAGCTACAATCGTTTATACCATTGTTTACCATTTTATCCGCCAAAATTGAGGGCGAAACCATCAATCTAAAGTGCAGGATTTCTATTTGGCGATGGATGTAAAGGAAAGGTAAAAAGTAAGAGGGTCATGTACGGTCATATGTGAAAGAGAGCCATGAGAGATTCCCTGCATATTTTATTGAAATTAAAATGTGAGCAAACGCATCTAGCCTCCGCACATTTGCCCCCACTCTCAAAATGAGCTCAGACTAAAATTTTAAATTTTATATCTTCCTACGTTTTTCCAACCATCCGTAAAAGGGGTAAATTCAAATGGCCTGTTGCTTGTAAAACTCCAGATCCCTCTGCTCGTGACTCATCCAACCCTTTCGGTAAAGGAAGACCGTTGTTAACTCTTGCTATCATCGTCAGCTTAACCTAAACTTCTGCGGCTCCCTTCATCTTGCCGCTCTCTTCATAACTACCGGCATTCATAGAAGAATGAAAATAAAATAAAAGAAAAAGTAGGGCTTATTTTATACTTCAGAAAAAAAAACATAAAATCAGATATGCCACTATGCATCAGTTAACGATCTATCTATTTGATTTCGATATGTTTACAAAGGGAACGAAAGTCTTTTGTAAGCAGGGAGAAGCTTCCTCGTTCTTTCTCTGTGGTTTCCAACACATGGGGTTTGTGTTAAAATAAAGAAAAATCAGATTTGTTTTTTGTTTGTTGGGAATGTTTCCCAAACAATTTTCTGCACTTCTTTTTCTGTTTGGGAAAGTTTCCCATCTTAGCTTTTAGTTTACTATTTAGTATGTTTTATGTATATATTTCAGTTTTCTTTCAATAAAGAATGTTGAAGACATTTTGCAGCAAGTATATCAAATTTTCTCCTCTTCTCTCTCTGTTTTAAGTTATATTTATTTTTCTGGTTTATTTGCTGTGTACTGGCATTTGTTTTTAGTTTAATTTTTTCTAACATATGGTATCAGAGCCAAGTTCGAAATCACAATGAATGCTAACAGTACACAGCTGCAAATTCCTAAATTTAATGGCAAAAATTATGATTTTTGGAGTTTTCAAATGAAGATTTTGTTCAGGTCATAGGAGCTATGGGATCTTGTGCAAAATGGGTATTCAGAACCAGCAGATGCAGCAGCATTAGCAGCCCTCACACAAAATGAAAGGGATTTACTACAGGATAATAGGAAAAAAGATCAGAAAGCATTATTGTTCATAGTGCAGGGTCTTGATGAAACTCTCCTTCCAAGAGTTACAGCCACTTCGAAGGCCAAAGAAGCATGGGATCTCCTTGCACAATCATTTCAAGGTACAGAAAAAGTAAGAACAGTTCACCTTCAAATGCTTAGAAGAGATTTTGAAATTTTACAAATGTTAGATTCAGAAAGTTTAGGAGATTTCTTTACTCGTACAATGGGTATAGTTAATCAGATGAAATCAAATGGTGAGGTTGTGACTAGTCAGAAAATTGTTGACTGTAGTTATAGCTATTGAAGAATAAAAAAATCTAACATCTTTATCTGTAGATGAGCTTATGGGTTCATTGTACACACATGAGCATAGAATAAATAAATCAACAAAGGAGCCACTTGAGAAAGCTTTAAAGAGCAAGGTATCCTTGAAAGAAAAAGAAAAAACACCAGAATCATCTTCAGCACAAAGAGAAAGAGGTAGAAATTCAAGAGAAAGAGGAGGACGTTTTCAACAAAGAGGCAGAGGTCAAAGAGGCAATAGAAGTGATGAAGAACATTATGGTTACACTCAAGCAAGAGGTAGAGGCAGAGCAAATTTTCAGCAAAGAGGTAGAGGTTTTCAGAGGTATGATAAATCATCTATTCAATGTTATTACTGTCAAAAGTATGGACATTTTGCATCTGAATGTAGGAAAAAGATTGCAGATGAAAATAAACAAGAAGCCCAATATGCAAATGAAGGTGAAGGGCAGGAAGGATATGTCTTACTAACTTGCAGCACAAAGGAGGAAGTAAATGATGACAAATGGTATGTTGACAGTGGATGCAGTAATCATATGACAGGGCACAAAGAGATATTTTAGAATTTGGATGAGTCCATCAAATCTGAAGTCAAGATGGGAAATAATACAATTGCACCAGTCATGGGGAAAGGGAGGATATTAATCACAACAAGACAAGGTGAGAAAAAATATATTGGTGATGTGTTTTATGTACCAGGCTTAAAGCATAACTTGTTAAGTGTAGGTCAACTTGTGCAAAAAGGCCACACTGTCAAATTTGAAAATGGTTCATGCATTATTGTTGATGGTAAAAACAAGGTGATAACCAAAATACCCATGACTGCTAATAAAATGTTTTCTCTTAGTATCAGATAAAATATGCATTTAAGTTTCAGTGCTCTTGTAAAAGACACACAGTGGTTATGGCATCTTAGGTTTGGTCATTTGAATTTTGGTGGACTAAATCTTTTGCATAAAAAGAACATGGTAACAGGTTTACCATTTATCCAAAGACCAGATGAAGAATGTGAAGGTTGTATTGTTGGAAAGCAGCACCATAGAGAACCCTTTCCAGTAAGGGATTCTTGGAGAGCTTCAGAGCCATTAGAGCTAGTTCACTCAGATCTATGTGGACCAATTGAGGTTGCTTCATTATCTGGTATGAGATATTTTTTGACATTTATTGATGACTATAGTAGGAAACTCTGGGTGTACCCTTTGAAAAATAAATCTGATACTTTCAAGAAATTCAGAGAATTTAAAGAATTAGTTGAGAAGCAAAGTGGTTATTTTCTCAAAATTTTAAGGACTGATAGGGGTGGAGAGTATATTTCACATGATTTTCATAATTATTGTATTGAAAAGGGCATAAAAAGGCAGCTAACAACAAGGTATACACCTCAGCAAAATGGTGTAGCTGAGAGAAAAAATAGAACAATTTTAAATATGGTAAGGAGTATGCTTAATGTTAAGAATTTACCTAAAGTTTTTTGGGCAGAAGTAGTTTGTTGTGCAGGTTATATTTTGAATAGATGTCCTACGAACTCAGTCTGGGGCATGACACCAGAAGAAGCATGGAGAGGATACAAACCTCGAGTAGATCATTTAAAATTTTTTGGTTGTATTGCTTATTCTCATGTTCCAGATGCACTTAGAAAGAAATTGGATGATAAGGCAGAACAATGTATCTTTGTTGGATACAGTGAAGAATCCAAGGCATACAGGGTGTACAATCCAGAGACAAAAAAGTTGGTGATAAGTAGAGATGCAAAGTTTCTTGAAGATCAAGAGTGGTGTTGGAAATTGGAAGAGAAAAATCAACAAGTTAACATTGAAGATGAAGCTGCAAATCAAAAACAAAATTCAGTTGTTAACACAGGAGCCAGAGCCAGTAGTTGTAGCATTCAACAATCTGCATTAAGAAGAAGCTCTTCTTCATTAGAAGGCAGTCTTTCTCCACCAAGTCATAGACATGTTTCATCAAGTAGTTCTTCATCATCCACCTCAGAATCTCCAAAAAGGTGGCAAAAATCAAGGAGTTTGTCTGACATATATCAAGACACAACAGAGGTAAATGAAGATATTTGTCATTTTGCATTTTTTGCTGATAGTGATCCTGTTACATTTGAAGAAGCTATAAATGATGATAAATGGATTAAAGTTATGAATGAAGAAATTGCAGCCATAGAAAAGAATCAAACTTGGGAAATTGCAGATCTTCCTGAGCATAAGAAGCCAATTGGAGTAAAGTGGGTGTATAAAACAAAGTACAATGAGCAAGGTAAAGTGAATAAATACAAGGCCAGGTTGGTAGTGAAAGGCTACAAACAAAAATAGGTATTGATTATAATGAAGTTTTTGCTCCTGTTGCTAGAATGGATACTATTCGCATGATTTTAGCTCTTTCAGCACACAAGGGTTGAAAAGTTTTTCATATGGATGTAAAATCAACATTCTTGAATGGTGTATTAGAGGAAGAAATTTACATTGAGCAACCACCTAGTTTTGAGATTAAAGGTCAAAAAGGTAAAGTGCTCAAACTAAAGAAAGCTTTGTATGGTTTAAAGTAAGCACCTAGAGTTTGGTATGAAAGGATTGAATCATATTTTTTGAAAAATGGTTTTTAAAAATGCCCTTATGAGCCCACCTTATTCATAAAACAAAATCAGCAAGGAGATGTTATGATAGTTTGTATTTATGTTGATGATTTACTTTATACTGGGAATAATGAAAACATGCTTAAAGAATTTTCAGTGGCAATGAAGAGTGAATTTGAGATGACTGATCTTGGTTTGTTGCACTATTATCTTGGTCTTGAAGTAACACAAAATAGTGATGGAATTTTTGTTTCACAAGAAAAATATGCAAATGATATTTTGAAAAGGTTCAAAATGGACAAGAGCAAACCAACAATTACACCTATTGCCATGGGTATGAAGTTGAGCTTATAAAAGTTTGGTTGGAAGTTTAATGTACTTAACTACAACAAGACCAGATATCATGTATGTAGTAAGCTTGATAAGCAGGTTCATGGAGGATCCACATGATACTCATCTACAAGCAGGTAAAAGAATACTAAGGTATGTGAAAGGGACTGCAAATCATGGAATTTTTTATGAAAAGAAGGGTGTTTTGAGGTTAACTGGTTATACAGATAGTGATTGGGCTAGAAATCAAGATGATAGGAAAAGTACTTCTGGGTATGCTTTTAATCTTGGGTCAGGTGTAATTTCATGGTCTTCAAAGAAACAACCCATTGTTGCATTGTCCTCAGCAGAAGCAGAATATGTGGCAGCCACTTCAACAGGTTGTCAAGCAGTTTGGTTACGAAGGATGCTTGAAGCATTGATGCAGCCCCAAATGGAAGAAACAATTATATTTTGTGATAATCAATCAGCCATTGCACTTTCTAAAAATCCAGTCTTTCATGGAAGAAGCAAGCACATAGACATCAAATTTCATTTCATCAGAGAGCTGGTTAAAAATAATGAAATCAAACTTTTTTATTGCAGGTCCAAAGATCAGGTTGCTGACATTTTCACAAAACCTCTAAAAGAAGAAGATTTCAATAGACTGAAGAATCTTTTAGGGATGAGAAACTATCCCACAAATCAGATTTTAGGGAGGATGTTAAAATAAAGAAAAATCATATTTATTTTTTGTTTGTTGGGAATGTTTCCCAAACAATTTTCTGCACTTCTTTTTCTGTTTGGGAAAGTTTCCCATCTTAGCTTTTAGTTTACTATTTAGTATGTTTTATGTATATATTTCAGTTTTCTTTCAATAAAGAATGTTGAAGACATTTTGCAGCAAGTATATCAAATTTTCTCCTCTTCTCTCTCTGTTTTAAGTTATATTTATTTTTCTGGTTTGCTGTGTACTGGCATTTGTTTTTAGTTTAATTTTTTCTAACAGTTTGGAAGTCAAATTTGTAAAGTCAAAAACGCAGGACCCCATTTACGTTCCAGTCAAGTCAATTTTGTGGGCGATTCATTGCTAAAAGAAAAACTGGCGAGTAATTGCAAATTCGATGGGCAAGGTTTTTTCATCGGAGTCCTTTTAATCTCTGTAAATAAATATTTTGATTTTTATGTACATAATTAACCCTCTCCTACCTACCATGGTGCCACTCTAGAACCCTCTGGACAAAACTAGTTTTATCCACACAAAATATAAGCTAATATTATCCTATCCTAGCCTCACAAGTTCTATAAGCATACGTTGATTTGATCTTATCCACCCAATTTGTAGAGGTCTTTGGATCTGTGATTTGATCGGCGTTTCGAAAATGGCGGGCAAAGGTGAGGGTCCTGCGATCGGAATAGATCTGGGTACAACGTATTCTTGCGTGGGTGTGTGGCAGGACGATGGGGTTAAGATCATTCCCAATGACCATGGCCACATGGTTACGCCTTCCTATGTTGCTTTTACTGATACCAAGCGCCTCACTGGAGATGCGGCCAAGAATCAGGCGATCATGAATCCTACCAACACTGTTTTTGGTTGGTACCTCGAAATTCTATTTTTGTCACTACGAATGTATGTTTTATTGGATGTTAATGTGTACGGAAAGGGTTGAGGATTTTTCTTGGAAAGCTCTGATCAAATTGAGTAGGCTCTGATATTTGTGGGATCGGACTAGCCTGTAATATTAGTGGGTGCTGTATGTTTGCGTTCGAATGTTGCAAAGGTTTGGTCGGAAATTTGGTGTTTTGTTTGGTGTAAGAGGTTTAATGGGTGCTGAATGTTTGCCTTTGAATGTCTCTTTGAGAAAGGTTTCGTCAGAAACTTGTTGTTTTATAATAAGTTTACTTGGGTTAGAAATTTGCTGTTTTATAGTAAGTTTACTTGGGTCAGAAATTTAAGATTTTATATGAACTCATTCCTGTTACCGGTGGTGGGAGACTGGGAGTCGCTAACAGCATTTTTTTGGGGGGTTATTTTTGCCGTAGATTTAGTTCTATGGTCTTGTCTTAGAGTCACAAGTTCCCTTCTTCAATTAGGGTTGTGTGGGTGGTTAGAGATTTTAAAATTGATTGAAGTTTCCTAATTTTGGATCCATGGATAAACTAAGATCTAGATCATAGATGTTTTCATTTGACTTGCGTGGAATCCTCCGTAGCTCTTGATGTGTCCTCTGTATGTTTATTTATACGGTCTCTTCTGTAGCTCTTGATGTGTCCTATGTATGTTTATTTATACTTTTTATGAGTGTTTGTCTACTGTTAAACCAGTTCTTTAACAGATCTGCGTTCTCTTATCAGTGATGAACGCCTTGATTAGATGATGACCAGTTAATGTCTCAGTGCTGACTTTTGCTGCTGTGTGGTTGAAATTCGTCTCTGTCAGATTTATGATTTCCTATACTATAGGTTCTAGTAATGACTCTTAATACAGTTTAAGCAGGTCTAGAATTTGATAGTCACAGCTGGCTGTCATATGAAAATTTTATGATGGTTTGGTCCAGTGTTACAAGATTTAGATTATGAAAATTTTATGATGGTTTGATCCAGTGTTGCAAGATTTAGATTGGGTTTGGACTCAGCAAGTTGATTTTTGACTTGGACTTAGCCAAGACTCAACAAAAATTAGGTAAATTGAAAAATCCATGAAATATAGAGATTTTTAAGGATTTAAAAATTGTTTCATGCACCCTTTAATAACTAAATTTTAAAAGACACAATGAACAAGCTACTTTGATCACATGAGTATAAAACCAGATTTTAGTTGAACTAAAAAACATTTTTAGATATATAAATATTGTCTAGTGTTTTAGGTGTACAAAACTCATGGATTATGATATCCATGGCATCAAAAATAAAAATCACGATATGGAGTCATGAGCTATGGTAGAAAGGAGCTTGTATCACATAGCCCATAATTGCTATCTCTATGTGGAGTCATATGTTTGTATCTTGCTACAGCCATAGAAACATTACTTAGGATAAGGATTGACTTAGCAAACTAGAAAAATAAGTTCAAATACTAACAAATCAAAAAAATAAAAAATATTGTTTTTCCATCCAAAATAATTTTTATTTTTTACTTAAAAAAACTAGAGCCAGGTCTAAGATAGGATCCTAGCAGAGGCCCCCCCTCCCACCAAAGCCAAATGAAAGCCTTTAAGACCACACAAACCTTACATACCATTTTTATAATTTTATTGCTTTTAACTGTGTTCAAAAATCCTCCAAACCCTTAAAAAAATGCTTGATTTTCAGGCTTTTATATTTAACCAGTTTAGTTTTTCTAGCAGGAATCTGTACTTGGGTCACAGGTCCCTCAACCTCTTTTATCATTAACTACATATCAATTGACGTTTTAAAAAATATAAATTGTCAATTAATTTTTATTTTTATTTTATCAAAATCAATAAAAGTGAAATTTGTTAAATGTGAAAAAATATAAATATTTGTCCTATTGCAAATAGTTTGTTAATCATATATACATTAAACACAGAGCAGACCAAAGTGTACAAGCATTCAACAGTACTTTTTTTTGCTAATTGATTTAGGAAAGGCTCCCAGGAGCCACAAAAAAGAGCTTTGAAATGTCTGGATTTTAATAATCAACTTGTTCACTGGATCCCTCACAAAAAAAATAGTATTTCTTTCAAGCCTCTAAATTTTCAACTACTTCACCCTGGACGCAGTCCCAAAATCTAGAAATCACAAACCCCATTTTTTCAATTCATGGCAAGACCGGAAATAATAACAATAGTGCTATTCTATTACCGCTATCATTCAACTATGATTGTCTGTACAAAGCCCATAAAGCAAGATCCA
Organism: Cunninghamia lanceolata; assembly: GCA_027924645.1. Taxonomy (NCBI): domain Eukaryota; kingdom Viridiplantae; phylum Streptophyta; class Pinopsida; order Cupressales; family Cupressaceae; genus Cunninghamia; species Cunninghamia lanceolata. Next base: position 1,424,400 of record BSBN01001097.1, read on the forward strand.
GGTACAACGTATTCTTGCGTGGGTGTGTGGAAGCACGATAGGGTTGAGATCATTGCCAATGACTAGGACAACATGACTACGCCTTCCTATGTTGCTTTTACTGATACCGAGCGCTTCATTAGAGATCATGCAGCCAAGAATCTTACCAACACTGTTTTCAGTTGGTACCTGGAAATCATCTTTTTTATTTTATTTTTTGGTAGTATTGAATGGAAATCCTATTTTTGTCACTACAAATTTATGTTTTATTGGATATTAATGTGTACGGAAAGGGTGGAAGATTTTGAAACCCACTCTTTTATTGGATATTAAATTTAAGTAGTTAGAGTCGCAGTATATATTTCCTTCCCTCCTTTTTTATTTTCTTCTAAATTAAGATAATTAAAGATAATTTGTTTTTATTTTTTTATATAGTAAAAACTACAAATAAGCAACCACTACATAATGAAAAATATGTCATGTAGTTGCATATATTTCCTGTTGAGACATGGACCAACTAGGACTCAAACCTAGGAACTTCCATACGCTACTGGAGTGCTCTACCACTGAGCTACTGGCCCCTCTTGGACCAGTCCATCATCGGTCCAGGTGTGGCTTATTTCCAACACCAACACCCCCCCTAAGCCACACCTCTCGTATGCTTGGGGCTCCTAGCCTAGACCTAGCTCTGATACCATGTTAGTTTTTTAGGATCATAAATATAAGCAATCAGAAAATGCAACACGTAAGATAATAAACACAGCAAGTACCCTAGAAAAACCCTCCTACTTGAGGGAGAAAAACCCAGCAAATATATCTCTTATATATTGAAGGAATAAGAGCAGAAATCTGCTTACAACTCAGGCCCAACATAAGGCCAAATTTGATACAATGAATAATAGCGCCTCAAATGAATATGTTTCTCCTTGAAGATCAGTTTGCTGCTAATGGAAATGAAGATCTACTGCTGGAGAGATCAATGAAGTGATTGAATTGATGTATATATATACAAATCAAGGTGACTGTTCATATACGATGGTGTCTCTTCATATGCTTTGGCATCTCTTCATATGTTTTGGTGTCTCTTCATATGTGACTTTTCATTGAGTTGACCTGGGTAAATCTCCCACCGCTACAATAACATCAACACTCCCTCTTAGCTAGGGAGATATCTTTCCAGATATCCATGCCATGGAGTCTCTCAACATGACATCCACAATGGCTACACCCATTAGTGAGAAAAATTTATCACGGAATCACTCAATGTGATATCGTCATGGAGTCACTCAACATGACATTCACCATGGCTACTCCCATGTGTGGAAAGGAACATGTACACAAGTGCCCATCATGGAGTCACTCAACGTGATGTCATCATTAAGTCTCTCAACATGACGTCCACTATGGCTACTCCCAGAGGGTGGAAAGAAACATGTGTACAAGTGCCCATCATGGAGTCACTCAACGTGATGTCACCATGGAGTCTCTCAACATGACATCCACCATGGCTACTCCCAAAGGGTGGAAAGAAACATGTGTACAAGTGCCCATCACGGAGTCACTCAATGTGATGTCGTCATGGAGTCTCTCAACATGACGTCCACTATGGATACTCCCAGAGGGTGGACAGAAACATGTGTACAAGTGCGCATCACGGAGTCACTCAACATGATGTCGTCATGGAGTCTCTCAACATGATGTCCACCATGGCTACTTCCAGAGGGTGGAAAGAAACGTGTACAAGTGCCCATCACAGAGTCACTCAACATGATGTCGTCATGGAGTCTCTCAAATGACGTCCACCATGGCTACTCCTAGAGGGTGGATACAAGAGAATCATCACGGAGTCTCTCAATGTGATGTCCACAATGGCTACTCCCATTAGTGGAAAAAATATATCGTCATGGAGTCACTCAACATGACGTCCACCAAGGCTACTCCCAGAGGATGGAAAGAACCACATCTCCATCTCAGAGATGGACAAGAGCTCACACCTCATATTTCTACATCACAGAGAAATATACACTACAAGGGCTTTCACCTCATATTTCTCTATCACATAGAAATATACACTACAAGGGCTTTCACCTCATACTTCTCTGTCACAGAGAAACATACACTACAAGCGCTTTCACCTCATATTTCTCCATCACAAAGAAATATACATTGCAACAGATCTTCATGATGATGTGACTCCCTCTGAAACTCCAAGTACTTGCATCAACCTTCTGACATCCTCGTCCAAGATTGCTTACAATGCTTGCCTTAGAGGAACGGTTTTCAACTCATGCCTCTGGTACTGCTGACTTGCGAGAGTTCAGGATTGTCCTCCTCGATCTTATCCCAGATCACCCTATTCTGAATAGGTTTGTGAAGCTACCAATGACAAATTCAGATTGACAGTCTTGTTCAATTCTGTTCTCAGCGGTTGAAGAGGTCTTCCAAGCACTGCAACCTTCACTTCTTCTCAGTGAATCACAGAACTTCCTCTTGATCTCTGCCTCAAAGATTGCAAGGAAATCCTTTGGAAGTGAACTCCCTTCCATTGACTGATCTCAGAGCCTCGGTCCTTCAACTTGTGCCTTGAATTCTCAGAATTTAACTCCCTTTGAATGTCATTTCTTCCTCTTTGAAGTAGCTGATCGCAATGAAAATCTATAAGGGTTCTCTGTTGTTTAGTGTCTTCATCTTTCTCAATCTTCTTTGCTGATGCAAATTCCTCATCCAAGGCTGACCCAACCTTGTGCCCTTGAGAGATGTCTCTAGTGAAGTTATGTGCCACCAACTCAGTCCCATGGCTACAAGCTATAACTCTATGATTGTTCATTTCTCTAGCTGGCATGCCTTCCTCATAGGATGCCTCAAGCTTTTCCTCCCTTTGAATTCCTTATGCATTCTATCATCATCCTTTTGCTCCTCGATCCATCCTGGAAGCATTTTAGAGAGATTACTAATAGTTTGTAGAATCAAACTACCTCAAAGAGAAATATCCAAACCAATGCTAGAAGCATACTATGCATGAATCAGCTATATCATTATTCAAAGGTACACACATAGTATACTTATCTCTCTATTGTGATGCTCTTTTCACTTCATCTTCATTTGATGCCTTTGCTGCATCTATCCACCTATTAGCTATAGCATATACGTTTGACAACAGCACATAATTTTTCCTGTAATTTCTTTCCAATTGCTTCCAATGTCTTCTTCTAAATCATGCATACAACCAATAATTTATCCAAGATCAAATGTGGGTGTCACCAATACATGAACATTCTTCCCAACCATAGTCATTACGCCCATTGTGATCTCAGAATTTTATAGTTGTGTTGTGTTGAAACAACGAAGCATTTTCAGAGAAAATGGGGTGGAATACCACAAGAAGCCCTTCCCCAGACTTATCCCTTGGTTCATGGCATCTAAGCAGAAGGCATCCCTTTTTGGTATGTTTTATTTTTAGTTTAAAAAATTGTTTAAAAATAATCATTGTATTGTTCTTTTATGTATGTGTGAGAAGAAGAAGAGAATGTTCATTCTCTATAGTTTTTCTAAAGAATAATATAGTTTCTTTTTCTATATATACTATTCTCTATTTTTGATAATGGTAAGCAGGGATTTTGAAAGGGCCTAGACACTTGTACAAAAGAGAGAGATAAACAATGAAGCCCATAGAACCAAAAAGAACAAACACAGGACACTAACAGCACATCAGCTGCACAACCACAACAAGACAAACAAGAGGCAGAAACCCCCTAAAAAATAGTCAGTCAAAGATCAAGCAGGTTTGAAGCCAAATTGGTCCAAAGATGTTTGAGTGAAATCACCCATCCTGTTGAAGTTCTGTTCAAATCTACCTTTCTTGGAAAACCCCTCTTCACATGGCACCTCCATCAAAGGAGTCTCAGACAAAGCATTTGGGTCCTCAGAACTTTTCTCCTTACATCTCTCATCCTCATAAGAGGTATTGCAAGTATCATCAGATGCTTGCACCTTTTTCCTCCACACAAGATGATTTGTGTTGAGGCTCAGACAAACAGTAGCAACATTGCCCACTTTGCAGCAGCAATCACATATAACTGGAGAATTTTTGAAAACATTTTGCTGTACCCATTTACCAAGCTTGGACGATAGGGTAATCTGCGAAGGGAGCACTCTATCAACATCCACAAAAACATAAAATCTAGCAGCAACCAAATGTCTCTTGAAATTCGTAACAGCGTCAGCTGCACTATATTGCCCGAAGGTATTAGCAATGCGCATAAATATCTCCTCATCCCAGTATTCTAAGGGCAACCCTAGCAACCTAGCCCGGATCAGAAACATGTTGATGTAGTATTGCTAAGGGTTGAAGCCAGGACACCAATTTTTTTAGGAAAAGACCATTCTGCGCTAGGAACCAGGGTCCTCCCAAGAGGATCCTAGAACAATCTTTAGAGTTAGAAAAAGAAAATAGGAAGAAATTGCAAGGTAAAGCTATTACCTCAACTTGTCCCCTAACCTTCCATTTACGAAGCACCCATTTTCTGAGGACATCAATGTTAGGGCAGTTACTGCTAAATCTCCCAACAAGGGAGCTCTGAAGCCAAGCAGCAGATCTATCAATAATAGAGTCTGGGATGCAAATGTGAGGCTCCCCAGAAGAAGCCCCAGAACCTTGGGTCTCAGGAAGATTGTTGTAGAACGAGGACCCTAGCAAGTGACCCAACAAAGGTGACTGGATAGGGCTCAGACCCCCAGTAGCCAAATCCACCTCATTCACAAGGGGGGAAATAGAGGCATTCCCAAACAAATCCTCTAACTTCTGGGAAACGGAAAGCCCCAGGGCCTATGGAGAAGAATCACCAGTAGCCTGGGAAGAACTTTCCCCAGCAAACACACACATCTCCAAAACCACCTCAAGCAAAGGCGAAGAAGAACCACTGGGAACTTTACCATCGAGGCTAAGGGCATGCCTCACCAGAAGGGAAACTGATAGATCTGTTGGGGATTTCACCACTGAGCCACCAAACTGAAACTACCCCAGAATGCTAGGGGCAGAGCCCATGGTAGGGAAAGTCCCAACCTTCAAGCCAAAAGCTGCCATAGATCCAGACATGGGGGAGAGAAAGCCCCACTTGAGTGCCTGTCTAAACCCATCAACACCAGCAAAAGACTTTGGCGGGTCCAAAGCCACCGACTGAGCCTGAGAAACAGAGAGCTAGGCCTCCAGCCAAAGATCCAAAAGCCGCACATCCTCATCATCACTGGGTAGATCCCAGTCTTCACAAAAGAAACCTTTATCGTCTTCGTCATCTTCATCGTCACCACCATCTGCATCGCTCCCACCCAAAGCAGAGTTTGAAACCATGTTCATCCCCCTGCTCCTGCTCCTGCTCATCATATCCATAACTACTATTCTCTGTTATGCCAGTAAGATTATTTTCTTTTTCTTTATGAATGTTTAACGTTATAGTAGGCTTTATTATATGTTGCACTAAGAGGTATTGCTTTATGTATTGTTACAATTATTTTTTCAAATTGATTGACGGAACAATAAATTAGTTTCAGAGTCTTCAAGAACAAATAACTTACAGTTGGTAGTAGTAAGATTATTTTCTTTATGAATGCAAGTAATGTTATAGTAGGCTTTATAATATGTTGGAAGAGGTATTGCTTTATCTATGGTTACAATTTTTTTTTCAAATTGAGTGATGGAACAATAAGATAGTTTCAAAATCTTCAAGAACAAATAACTTATAGTTGGTAAACCTTGCAGCATAATAGAATAAATACACGTACAACTGAGACCAAAACAAATATATCTTTGTATAGATCTGCTCAAAATTGAGCAACAAGCACACTAAGATTTACTTCTTCTCATTACTTTCTTTCTGTATACTACTTCTGAATTGACTGATTATACAATAGCTTCAACTTTTTCAAGGTAACAGAAAAGAGCATCTAAAAATATCACTAATTCTCCAGTCATGCAACGCTTAAATAAGTGATACACAACAATAGTTTGGCGTTAAAATATAAAATTGATCTCTTTTTTTTTCTCTGTCTTTTTATGGTGCAACATGCATGAGTGATATACTATTATAAAAACAACAATAATTATAAATAAAAACTCCTAAATATAGAGCTCCAAATCCATCCTCCAAACATCCAAAGCATCGGTTATCCAACAAGGGTTGTTGCATACTGCTGTTGTTTATAACGTGGATTTTATGGATCTTGGATGTGCCTATCCTAACCTATTATAGGTTTTCTTGGAAAGCTCTCATCAAATTGAGTAGGCTCCAATATTTGTGGGATCGGAGTAGACTGTAAGGGGTTTTTATGGGTGATGTATGTTTGCCTTTGAATGTCTCTTTGAGAAAGGTTTCGTTGGAAATTTGGCATTTTGTATAGGTGTACATGAAAGGTTGGGTCAGAAATTCGGTGTTTTGTGGTAAGTTCAGATGTAGGCTTGTGTAAGAATTTTAATGGGTTCTATATGTGTGCCTTTGAGTGTCTTATTAAAAAAGGTTTCGTCAAAAATTTGCTATTTTGTAGTAAGTTTACTTGGGTTCGAAATTTGGTAATTTCTTGTAAGTTTGCTTTTATACTTTATTGTTTTAAGAATTTATACATGAATGTTACTAGTTGTAAGAATTGCTAATAGCATGCATTTTTGGGTTATGTTTGCCTTAGATTTGGTTATATGGTCTTGTCGCAAAGTCACAAGTTCCCTTCTTCAACAAGGGTTGTGTTGGTAGCTAGAGACTTTAAAATTGATTGTAATTTTTATGATTTAGGATCTATTACAAACCATCATCCAGTTTAGGTGAGGTCTATTACCTAATACTTGTTCGTCATTGAACAAGATTCTTAGACTGATGAAGTTCTCTAGTCACTGCTATTTATGATATGTGTGGGATTATGTTGAAAGAAATTTAATAGCACTTACACTATACTAATCTGAAAAATTTAAATGAAATCTTATTCATATACTACTCAAGAAATGAGCGATCACCATAGTCCAAAAACAACGAACATAATTCTGTAGACATAGAGCTTTACAATAATCTAAAAAACTTAAAAAAATAATCCTAAATAAAACTAAAAGTTGCGGTGAAAAAATAGTCTAAAAAAATAAATCTCATGCAATCTAGTTGCATGGAGCAAATAGTCTAAAAATAAAAATAAAACTCTATCTGCGATCGTACAAAAAAAATTGTTGTCTGTTGAGCATGCATGCCTTCAATCTCCCCATAGATGATCAATGGGGATGATGCCTGACCGGTCTCTCAAGGTGAAAAAAGTAGTAGCAGTAAGAGTTTTCATGAAGATATCAGCAATTTGTTCAGATGTCAAACAGAACAACAATTCAACTTGTCCATCTTGTACCAAATCTTGGATAAAATGATGTCGGATCTCTATGTGTTTCAATGGAGCTTGAAACACTAGATTTTTTGTCATTGCAATGGTGCTACTATTATCACAAAAAATATTGTTGCATATTCTTGTATGAAGTGTAGATCCTCCAAAATCCATCTGATTCAAATTGCTTGACAACCTGCTAATGCAGCAAAAAGATATTCTGCTTCCACTGAAGAAAGAGCCATGATTGCCTGCTTCTTACTACTCCAAGATACAACTCTAGAACCAAATGAGAAAACATAACTAGATGTTGATTTTCTATCATCCACTGAACCAACCCAATCAAAATTTGTCTAACCAACTAGTTTAAAGTTTTTAGTAGAAGAATAATGGATGCCAAAATTGTGAGTTCCACTCACATACCTTAATATTATCTTTGTAGCATGCCAATGAGACCCATGTGGATCCTACATGAACCGAGAGATGATGCATAATATCAAGTTTAGTTGTAGTGTGATACATGAGGTTTCCAACCAAACTTCTGTACAAAGTGGCATCTACTTTGGAACTTGCATCTTCCTCAGTTAATCTTTCACCAAAGGCTAAAGGAGTTGCAACTACTGTGCATGAAGTCATTATAAACTTTGTCAATAAATCAACAACATACCTAGTTTGAGAAATAAATATACCTTCTAGTTGTTGTTGCACATCCACACCAAGAAAATAATGCATGAGTCCCAAATCTGACATTTCAAATTTTTGTTTCATTGCTATTTGAAATTCCTCCAAAAGACTTTTATTGTTACCTATATAAATAAGATCATCAACATAAAGGCAAACAATGAGAATATCATTACCAACATGTTTGACATACAAGGTTGGCTCTGAGGGGCCTCTACTGAATCCCTTCTTCAAGAAATAACTATCAATCCTTGCATACCAAAGACAAGAGGCTTTCTTCAACCCATAAAGAGCTTTCTTCAACTTGTTAGCCAATTATTCTTTCCCTAGAACTTCATAGCCCATAGGTTGTTCCACATAGATTTCCTCATCTATATAACCATTAAAGAAGATTGATTTTATATCCATTTGATATACATGCCACTTATTTTGTGTAGCAATTGACAATATAATCTTGATGGTGTCAAGTCTTGCAACTGGAACGAAGGTTTCTAAATAATCTACTCCAGATGTTTGTGCAAATCCATGGGCAACTAATTTTGCATTGTGTCATTTTACAGTACCATCAACATGATATTTCACCTTATAAATTCATTTGACACCAATCACATGTTTATCTTTTGGAAGCTACACTAATTCCCATGTATTATTTTTATCTATTGCTTCCATCTCTTCATTGATAGCATCAATCCATACTTTCTCTCTTACTGCTTCTTCATACATAGAGGGTTCAACTTGAATTTGACTAAGCAAAGAAAAATTAACAACTAGATTTATATTAGTACTCTAATAAATTTCATTTAAACTTCATACCTTTCTTGAAGAACTTGGACTTGATGTTGGACTTGAAGTATCACCTGGGTTTGTGCTATTAGAAGAACTTGGTGAACCTGAGCTTGGAAAACTTGAACTTGGACTATTGTTGGAGCTTGAACTTCCATTTGAGCTTGTGGCAAGAGGAGGAACACTGTTAGCTTCTATGTTCATAATTGCTACTATTTTTTGTTGTACACCTTTTTGCCATTGCCATCTCCCCTTCATCAAAACCACATCTTGACTCACAATCCATTGCTTTGTGTCAGGATTATAAAATCTAGAAACTTTAGTTGTATCAGAATATCCCACAAAGATACAAAGTTGGGATTTTGCATCCAACTTCTTCCACTTCTGAACTAGAATATGAACATATGATGGACAATCAAATACACGGTGATGAGCCATAAAAGGCTTGTGACCACTCCAAGCTTCCTTTGGAGTGATGTTTTGAATGCTTTTGTGGGGCTTTGACTCAAGATGTATACTTTGTTTCCACTGATTCTCCCCAATAACAATTAGGAAGGCTTTTTGACTTCAACACACTTCATTCCATTTTCATAATGGTACAGTTCTTTCATTTTGCAATACCATTTTGCTGGGGAGTATAAGCTGTAGTAAGTTGTCTCTTGATGCCATTTTTTGTTACAAAAATCAGAAAAATATTTTGAAGTGAATTCTCCCCCTCTATATGTGTTGAGTAGTTTGAGATAATACCCACTTTGATTCTCAACCATAGCCTTAAATTTCTTGAAGCATTCAAAGGCTTCAAGTTTCTACTTAAGAAAATAGACCTATGTGTGGCAAGAAAAATCACCAATGAAAATCAAAATATAAAGATTCTTACCCAAAGATTCTCTTGCATATCACCACAAATGTTAGCATGCACAAGCTCAAGAGGAGCTTTTGCCCTCCATGATTTGTTCGCTGGAAAACTATCTCGGTGTTGCTTGTCAAGTGCACACCCTGAACAAACTACTTTTTTGCCTAAATTGTTGGAAGTCCTCTCACCATATTCTTTTTGTGAAGAAAACACAATCCTTGAAAACTCATATTTCCAGAATGCTTGTGCCATAACTACGAATCATTTGTGGTTTCTTTGAGGGCATGCACATTAGTGGAAAGCAATGTGAGAGGAAATAATAATTCTCTGTCATAGGAGTCTTTTCTATAAGATGACAATTAGCTAATTTTTCAAATATTTTATAGCAGTTATCTTCAAATACAACTTTATATTTTTTTGCTACAAGCTACCCAATACTTAAAATATTATGTTGTAATTTTGACACATGCAAAGTATCATGAATATAATTAGTTTCTCCTTTCTTAATCTTTACTGCAAGGGGTACCTTTTCCCATCACATCAAGCTCTTTATCATCACCAAATTTTACTTGACTTCTTATAGATTCATCTAATTTGACAAAGAGATCAGATTTACCAGTCATATGATTTGAGCAACCACTATCTAGGAACTGCACATCTTTTTGATGCTCCTTTGCCAAGTCACATGTGAAGAAAGTGGAGTGTTTTGCATCTTCGAAGGACTCTTCAGTATAGTTGGCTCTTGACTTATTCAAGTCATATTTCTTCTTTCTACACTCATATTCATAGTGTCCACATCGTTCACAATATCTGCATTGGATGCTTCTTTGATCCATAGATCTTCCTCTTCATCTCCCTCTATTATTGCTTCTTCCTCTTCCTCTACCACATCCTTTAGTAGTAGAAGGCTCCCCTTGAGACTTATTTGATGGAGAAAAAGGAGTTGTAGATTTTTTCTTCAATTCTTAGGAAAACTTGTACCAAACTCTCTGTAGAACATTGCATGCGCTCCTCATGAGACTGTAAAGAACCAACCAACTCTGCTATTTTAAATGTGGTTAGATCTTTGCTTTCTTCAATGGCTATCACCACTGGATCAAAGTTTGGAAGAAGAGATCTCAAAATCTTCTCTACATTTTTTTCTTTTATTACTACTTCCCCTTGAGTCTTAAGTTGATTCACAATACCTTGAGTCCTAGTAATAAAATCTTGAATGGACTTAGCTTCTTTCATCCTTAAATTTTCAAAATCCCTTCTAAAAGTTTGGAGTCTTACCAATATCACTTTGTCAGATCCTTGGTATGCAATTTGCAAAGCCTCCCATGCATCCTTTGATTTTGTCATACTAGCTATATGGAGAAAGATTGAAATATTCAATGCAGATTGAATGGTGAAGAGAGCTCAATTGTCCTTTCTGTCTTCTTTCAACTGAGTTTGTTGGTTTGTTTCAAATCAGTGTATCCTACTTCTACTAATTCCCAAAGATCTTGAGATAATAGTAAGAGCTTTATTTTGATACTCCAGTATTTATAGTTGTCTCTTGTAATTCTACTAATTCCCAGAGATCTTGAGATAATAGTAGGGTCTTCATTTTGATACTCCAGTATTCATAGTTGTCTCTTGTAATTCTACTAATTCTTAGAGATCTTGAGATAATAGTAGGGTTTTCATTTTGATACTCCAATATTCATAGTTGTCCCCTGTAAACAACGGATGCTAGAAAGGAAAGCTACTACCATTAGCCATTTGGATGCAACCTACTCTGATACTAATTGAAAGAAATTTAATAGCACTTACACTATACTAAACTGAAAAAATAAAATGAAATCTTATTCATATATTGCTCAAGAAATGAGCCATCACCATAGACAAAAAAACATATTGTTTATTCAATTCTGAATCTGATGTTCTTTCTTATACTGAAAACACGAACATAATCCTGAAGATACAGAGCTTTACAACAGTTTTAAAAAACTTCAAAAAAATAGTCCTAAATAAAACTAAAAGCTCCGGTGAAAAAATAGTCTTTAAAAAATAAATCTCATGCAATCTGGTTGCATGGAGTAAATAGTTTAAAAATAAAAATAAAAATAAAACTCTATCTGCTATCATGCCAAAAAAAAAAAAAAACTACTGTCCATTGAGCATGTATGCCTTCATATGTGTGCATAAGCTTTATTATTTCACTATTTTCTTTGTGACATTGTGTTGGTTGTTAAACTTGTTCGTGCGGGCAATGTCTATTGACTATTATTTGAACCTTGGATTCCTTGGCGTGTAAGCGAAGTTTTTTTATATGGTAGGATTTCCTTTGTTCTTAATATTTGATGCATGCAATGAATAACTGATGCAAGTGCTTCGGTGTTAGTTTTCTGTCCGTAATTGTAGCTCTGCTACCCTACCAGATTTAGCTTCAAATCATATTACACTTTAGTCTAGTTCATTTGAATGCATGAAATTACAAGTGTATGAAGTATGGTTGTGAAGTTAAATGGGGTTTTTTTTGGTATTCATATTTTTTTGGTGTTCATACTGTCCTCAGTGTGAGAAGAGGTTCTCTAATCTAACGGTATTTAGCTGTAATATCTTTTCTGAGTTGTATGATATTTTAATTGTTTTCAGATGCCAAGAGGTTGATTGGAAGGCGCTTCACCGATCCTTATGTTCAGAGTGATATAAAGCTCTGGTCCTTTAAGGTCTATGCAGGTCCTAACGACAAGCCAATGATTAGTGTGAAGTACAAGTAGGAGAAGAAGCAGTTTTGTGCAGAAGAGATATCATCAATGGTTTTGATGAAGATGAAGGAAATTACTGAGGCTTATCTTGGGTTAACAATTAAAAATGCTGTTGTCACTGTCCCTGCTTATTTTAACGATTCTTAGAGGCAGGCTACCAAGGATGCCGGTTTCATCTCTGGTATGAATGTTATGAGACTCATTAATGAGCCCACTGCTGCTGCCATTGCTTATGGCTTAGATAAAAAGGCTACTAGTGTGGGTGAGTGTAAGGACCAGCTTGATCCAAACTCAAATTTTCAAAACAAAATTCTCTATTAACAAGTCCATTCCAATTTACGCATAAATTCACAGCTTTCTCTGTCCTCTACGCACTCTTTACAGATCTCTAGTTGTGTTCTTAGAGTATCCAAGAGGTCTCAGAAGACATCAACATATGGTAGCTCAATTAACTTGAGAGTTTTTTAGATGCACAACTGTGTATCAATTGAAGATGATGGTGTGGGAGTCCCTTGGTGTAGTGAAGGAAAATCAGAAGCTTCATAAAGGCACAATGGAACAGGTCAATGAATTGGCCACTTTAAATAGTCCTTATGATAGATATCAAAACTTCCATTGAGTACTCAGGAAAACTTTCGGCCAAAACGGCCATATGTTCACACTGAACATTAATTTCAGCCAAAACGGGCCATATGTTCAAAACAAAACATTCTTAAGCCAACCCGGGCTCTTCTATCCTTTGGGCAAATAGGTTCATGCAGAACCAAGTCCAACGAACCTTATCGCTAACTGATTCGGGTAGAACAAATAGTGGCCAAAAGGCATAGTGATAAAATGGACCAATTCTCTATCCAATACAGGATAAGTAAACACAACAGCCAACTGAGCTAAATAGGACAGGAATCATTATACTCTAGCCAGAGACTTCTGACTCCCTCGGAATCAATATAGATTCAAGAGTCACTTCCTAGTGACCACAGTCTGCCCAGACACTGTGCTGAGGACGTCGACCAGGGAACACATAACATCAACTTGTACTCACCTCAGTTTATGGCAATGCCAGGTACAAGTAATCCACCTCAGGGATTCTTCTGAGTACTAGGATAGTTCTTAAGGTAGCTAGATAACCTTTTAACTAGAGATTGAGATTATGAAGTTGATTATTAAAGAGTACTCTATATCCAAGGGACTTGAGTACTGGGGGCATCCGTCGCCATCCAGACTATCTACATACCCTGTATCCACGGGATCAAGGCCCTCTTCGGATGCGATCTACACAACGAATGCGAACATGTAGTTCTGTCTTGCACTATGTTAATGTAGCTGTGAGTGGGTACACAGTTCTTCGCCAATTGCCACCCACTCGAGTGATACAATGGACGGAATTCCTAACGAACTATTTTGCAAACACACCACCCGGGAGTGTTTGGCATTTAAGTTTTTCAAGTGTGAATAATTTACCTAACACACATATTTTCCCGATGAGATCTTCCCATTGATCGTCCTACAACAATTTTTGATAGTCTCACCTTTTCTTTTAATTAATCTTTTTAGTGAGGTATCTGAGGAGATTTTCCCTTCCTGCGGATTTAACTTTGACATGTTCCTTATTACTCCCCGATGATTGATAGGGACAGTGCCCAGATGTCGTTGATGCAGCTATGTTAGGCGCGAGGTACTTGGTTCAACGCGACGGCATTACCTGTAAATGTGACCCAGCGGTACCGTAAATACCAAACACTGCGAATGTTTGTGTTTAGACGTTTATTTACATGGTTCACCTAGATGAAAAGAAAACTTATATGATAGCTTATAAAGAAATGAGAAGAATTAAACTTCATTGCTTGAATGTAAAGAAAATGGCTAGATGTTTTGATCCATTCATAAATATATAAGGAAGAGTAAAGTAACGACATTCCAACAATTGTAATCATAATTTCAGAATATACTAATTCACTTACGTTAATCACAATCATAAATTAGAAAAGATACTATATCATTTAGTTTCAAGGTGATAGGAGTTAATTTGTCATACATGAAGTGATCTTTATTCAAAGTAAGTCATATATCAAATTAATCTTTATTTCCATTGTCGATATATTTGCGAGTAAAAGTTGACAAAGATTCTTGTTACTAAAACTAGTCAATAGTTGCTCCAAGGTTTTATAACCTTCCAAAGAACTTACTGATTCCCTTCATGATTCCTCTATAGTCATAACATTCATTCATTTAAAAGTACCCTCATTTTAGAACTTCATACTACTAATTATTCATTTTCCTTTAATTTTTTATTTAAGTTAATTTAATTTATTCCAATCTAAGGAAAGATGATGTTTTTAATTGTATTCAATGTCCAACATTTCTCATTGAGACAATGAATTAGATACTCATTCATAAAGGTCAACATTTGTTTAAATAAGTCATTTTGCTTTTTGCCACATATGGTCAAGAGGGTTAATTTTCTAATGCAAAGATAATCAAAATCTATTGCTAGACTAGAGAGTTCGTGTAGGAATCATTATTAACATGATTCACTTGATTTCAAGGAAATACCTTAGTTTTTAAAAAAAATCACTAGCATAAATCATCCATGTAACAATTGCATCAAGAACTTAATGAAAGGTTCAATTTATAGGAACATGATGGTCAATTGCCAAAATATAGGAGTTATTACTTAAATCAATTTTTCAATATCTAATCCAATAATTATTTTAAAATGTACATGGGATTATTGATTTTATAAATAATGTTATTAAAGATAAATTCATTACTATACAATTATGCATGATTGACTAATTACCTTCTGAGTTCCAAATAACCTCATGAGGCAATAAATCCTTCCATGAAAAATTACATATGATTTTAATGAGATTACTAGTTTATCAATAATATAGTTATTTGTAAAGGAAATTTATTATTTAGTTTATAAATGTTAAGACTTAATATTTTAACATTACATACTTATTTATATATACTATACATTTATTTTTTGACAAATAAATGCATTTATTTAGACAAGTTTCGAACTTCATCAGTTCACATTTGCCCGCTTATTTTCAGTCAGTGTCAAAAGGGAAGCTTTGGAATAGGTTCTGGACATGCATCAAGACATAGAGGAAATATGAACAGGGCATTGTCATACATCATAGAGTATAGTAAAAGTGAATTTCAGTGGATGCCCCGGTAAACATGCCTACAAAATGTGGAAGCACATACAAGGCATGTGAATCTAAAATGACATAATGAAAAGTGATCTCAGAAAATGAAATAATTGTAGCAATTTCACAAAATGGATTTGTGGAAAAGTCTCTAAAAATATTTAAGCAAATGCATTAGGCAGGTGAAATTCCAAAATCTACTCTGTTTATGCCTACGTGGGAGTTTTAGAACAGGGCATGGACTTGCAGCAAAACATAAAGGTAATACCAGATGTTGTAGTTCCAAATGCCCTGGGACACGTGTATGCAAATAGCATATTGTGAACGTGTGGTAGCTTTGCCTAAATGTTTGCAATACATGTTCATTGACAGTTAAAAATGAGTTTGGGCCATAATTCCTAGAACATTGGTACATCATTCTACCTGATTCGAATTTCACCTGAGCAAAACATATAGAAAATAATAAATGTTTATAATCATGTCACAATATGAGTATTACACCTTATTATATCTCAGGGTTATTAAAAAAAAACTTTCATATTTGTATTCGTAGCTTGTTAACCTTGCCTACAGGTTAATCAGATGGAAAACAAACTGCTAGTTATGATTTATTGAATGCCTTTTCGTAACATTGATATGCACAAAATGACTCAAAGAAATGGGATCTCATGGATTGCCATGACAGCAGGGGCAGTTGAAAATACCTTAGAAACTGTTAAGTAAATGCAACTGGTGAGTGTAAAGTGGACTCCTCAACCTTGTAGTAGTCCTTCCTACTCTGTGTGGGTTCTGAAAATAGGGCATCAACAGTAGTTTACTCCAGCCCTTCCAACTAGAGATCAGTCCCCTTTCTTCTTACAATCGAGGCATTTTATAGCAAATTCCATGCATCCCCACTATCTTTGTTTAATACGAATGCATCCTCCACTATCTTATTTTAAGGATAATGCTTTCTCCACTGTCTTATTTTAAGGATAATGCTTTCTCCACTGTGTTATTTAATGCTCCCTCCACTGTCTTTGTTTAAGGAAAATGCATCTTCCACTCACTAGTGGATTTGCAAATTTATCATCTATTCCTTATGTGTAATCCATTTTATATTTTAAATGAATATATTGTTTTATATTTTTAAAAAAAATTGAGTTGTGACAGTGAGAAAAATGTATTGGTTTTTGATTTAGGTAGCGGTACTTTTGATGTTTCTCTTTTGACAATCAAGGAAGGTATTTTTGAAGTTAAGGCCACTGCTGGAGACACCCATTTGGGTGGAGAAGATTTTGACAATAGGATGATTAATTACATTGTTGGAGAATTCAAGAGAATGTATAGGAAGGATATCTCTGACAATGCGAAGGCTCTAAGAAAATTGAGAGCTTCGAGTGAGAGGGCAAAGAGGACCCTTTCATCCACTACTTAGGCGACCATTGACATTGATTGTTTATATGAAGGTATTGACTTCTATTCAACCATTACCCATGACAAGTTTGAGAAATTGAACATTGATCTCTTCAAAAAGTGTATGGAACTCGTTGAGGTGTCTTTGAGGGATGCCAAAATGGACAAAAGCACAATTCACGATGTTGTTCTTGTCGATGGGTTAAGTAGAATTCCAAAGGTTCAGCAATTGTTGCAGGACTTCTTCAATGGAAAGGAGCTGTGAAAGAGTATCAATCCTGATGAGTCCATTGCATATGGAGCTGCAGTGCTAGCTGCAATTCTCAGTGGAGAAGGCAACGAGAAGGTGCAAGATTTGTCGCTTCTTGATGTCACTCCCCTTTCTCTTGTTCTGGCAGGTGCTGGAGATATTATGCTTCACGTCATGCCAAGGAACACCAACATTCCCAGCAGACAGGAACGAGTGGTCTATATGGCCTCAGACAATGCGCCTAGTGTGCTTATCGAGGTCTATGAGGGTGAAAGGCTTCAACTTCATCACAACAATCTGTTGGGCAAGTTTGTTCTCTTTGGAATCCCTCCTGCTCCTAGGGGTGTACCTAAAATCACTGTTTGCTTTGAAATTGATTCTAATGGTATTCTCAATGTCTCAGCTGAATGCAAGAGCACCGGTCAGAAGAACAAGATCACTATCACCAATGATAAGGGCAGGTTGAATAAGGAGAAAATTGAGAAGATGGTGAAGGATGCATCGAAATACAAATCAGAGGACGAGGAATATAAGAAAAAGGTTGAGTTAATAAACTCAATAGAAGATAATTTATACAAGTTGAGAAACGTTGTGAGGAACAAGTCTGCAACCAAGCTGGAAGCATTAGAGAAGAAGATTGCAGATATCACGAGGCAAGCCATTCAGTGGCTAGATAATAACCAGCTTGTTGAAGCTGATAGGTTTAAGAACAAGATGATGGAGCTTGAGAACAAGATGGAGAAGCTTAAGATGAAGGAGCTTGAGATCAAGATGGAGGAGCTTAAGAGCACGATGGACCGCATCCTTAAAATGAAGGAGGGTGATAGGTGTACTGAGCGAGTTCAGCTAGTGGCTAAATATGGTCAAATAATGGATTCATTGATAGACACTGGGGTGACTCTCGCCCCACTGTGCTGTGTGATGTAGGATAGTCTTATTAGTATCTACCTTCAGGGCTATTGCAATGATTGATTTTTTTTATCTAGTGATTAGGCTGTCTAGAGTAAACCAATCAAAGCAGAGTATTATTTTTTTATGTAGCAGAAATTTAATTTTTCTGAGAAAATTTTTACAAAAAATATTCTTAAAATCATTTATCTTGACTCAAAATTTGAGCTTTTAAAAATACATTTTGTGGAAATACTGTTTTGAATAAAACAAAACACTAAAGTCAAGTAGAAAAAAATGGAAGGAGGTATGATATGACTAAATGTTTGCGCGAATTTAGTTTATAAACAAATAATATTTTTTTCTTTCAATCTATGGAAATATTATAACAAAAAATTAATTTTTATATTAATATAATATTCATATTAATGTGATTATATAATTTTGATTCATTGTATATATTATTTATAAATTTGATATTTTAAATATTAATGAAATAATACAATTAATTATATATTAATAATAAAATGTATATAATGTATTTATATTTATGTTATATTATAGTAAAATGAAATATTAATATATATTTGTGTATTAAGCTATCTATCAATTTAATGTGATTAGTATAGCATTTATATAAAATTGTAATGTTGAAATTTGCATTAACTCTAATTACCTTTTTCATAATCATTTTGATTTCAAAGTCTTATTGGGATGACACTTGTCTATACTATGTCATTTCAAATATTCATGTTTCCTTAAATTATTATTATATTATTTCATACGCATTTTCATTAATTTTTCAATTAGAAAACAATTACTATTATTACAGTAGTCCAACCTAAAACTACTAAATGATTAATTAAATATGTTTATTTAATTTAATATTAATATATTAAATATCAATAAAAATTTTAGTTTCAAAATCACATAACATTAAATTGATTTTACTTATTAGTATTTGCTTTGTGTTCAAAACTCTTTAGCTTGTAATTATTTTTTGTTAAACAAGCTAATCAAGAGTATTTTTTTCCTTATATAAGTTTATATTAAATTTTGATAAAAGTGCAAGTTTTTAAACAAAAATATTAAATAATTTTTGTATCTATAATTTGATTTAGATTTAGGAGATACAATTCTATTAGCTAATTGATTGAGGGTCTTATTATATTCTCTTCATCATTCCCTATTTTAAGGGAAAATTTTTCATTTTTATTAGTTTGTATTTAATTTCATGTTCATTATTAGTACCTACCTTGGGCAGTACTATTGCAATGAGTTTTTTATCTAGTGATTAATCTATCTAGAGTAAACCAATCAAAACATAGTATTATTTTTCATGTTAAATAAATTTAAATTTTTCCTAAGTTTGCATGAGAAAATTTTAACAAAAATATTCGGAAAACCATTTATCTATGTTGTGATTGGCTCAAAATTTGAGCCGTTAAGGATGGATTTTGTAGAAATACTATTTTGAGTAAATCAAAGACACTAAAATCAAGGAAAATACTATTGGAGATATTCATATTAATGTGATTATTTAATTTTAATTCATTGTATATATACTAGTATACCTATATTTAAAATATATATATATATATATAAAGTACATGAGAGATATCTTTCTCAAGGTGTCTATTCTACCTATGTGTGGTAAATGTATTCTACCAGAAATACTATTTTGAGTAAATCAAACACACTAAAATCAAGGAAAATATGGTTGGAGATATTCATATTAATGTGATTATTTAATTTTAATTCATTGTATATTTACTAGTATACCTATATTTAAAAAATATATATAAAGTACATGAGAGATATCTTTCTCAAGGCATCTATTCTACCTATGTGTGGTAAATTGGTTAAAAAAATTAAAATATTTCTTGAATAATAAAAAATTAAAGATATTTCTGGAATAATATATATAAAATATGTGAGAAGGATATATAAAACACTTTTTATTCGATAAATTGATTAAAAGGCACCTTGAAAAGGATATATCTCGGTGTATTTATATATAAGTTAGTAACATCTTTTTTGGGTTAAAATTATTTATCCTAGTTGTAACCCTAACTCTAATTCTATCCCTAACCCTAACGCTAATTGTACTTGTAACCCTAACACTAATTATAACATTGACCCTAACCCTAATTCTAGTCCTTACCCTAATTCTAACCCTAGTCATAATTTTATCCCTAACCCTAACTGTAATTCCAACTCTAACCCTAACAATTTTTTTGGTTATAAATAATTTTTGTAATTGTAACCCTAACTCTAATTCTATCCCTAACCTTAATTCTATCCCTGACCCTAACCCTAATTATAATTGTAACCCTAATCTTAACCATATGTTTTTTGGCATATATATTTGCTCTAATTATCTCTCCCTTTGCCTCTTTCTCTCCTATCTATATCTCTATGTTTTGCACTCTCTATATCTCTCGTGCTTTCTCCCTCCCTCCCTCTCTCTTCATCTCTTTGTCTTTGTTCTTCTCTTCCTCTCTTTTTATATCTCTCTCTCTCTATATATCTTATCTCTAGATCTATCCCTCTTTCTCTATTCCCCTAACTCTAATTTTATCCCTAACCATAATTTATTAGTAACCCTAATTATATCCTTAACCCTAACCTTAATTCTAACTGTAACACTAATTCTAACCCTAATTATAATCTCTCTCTCTCTAACACTTTAATGTAATCTTGTTCCTCAACCTATTCAAATGTCTAGCTCTCCTCATAGTGGTATATATATTTTCTTCACAATCCAAGTTCATTTACATTATCATGTTTTGCTTGTGCACATAACCCTAACCCTAAGTCTATTATATGTCTTGTATTTCTAGTTAGATTTAACCCTAATTCTAATATCGTAACCCTAACCCTAATTCTAACCGTAATCATAATTTTATCCCTAGCCCCAACTTTAATTCCAACTCTAACCCTAACATTTTTTTTATTTAAAAATATTTACCCTAGTTGTAACACTAACTCTAATTCTATCCCTAACCCTAATTCTATCCCTAACCCTAACCCTAATTGTACTTGTAACCCTAACACTAATTATAACATTGACCCTAACCTCAACTCTAATCCTTACCCTAATTCTAATTATAACCCTAAACCTAATTCTAATCTTGACCCTATTTTTATCTATAACCCTAATTCTAACCGTAATCATAATTTTATCCCTAACCCCAACCATAATTTCAACTCTAAGCTTAACAATTATTTTGGTTATAAATATTTTCCCTAATTGTAACCCTAACTCTAGAATTCTATCCCTAACCCTAATTCTATCACTGACCGTAACCCTAATTGTAATTTTAACCCTAATCTTAACCATATGTTTTTTGGTTATATATATTTTCTCTAATTATCTCTCCCTTTGCCTCTTTCTCTCCTATCTATATCTCTATCTTTTGCACTCTATATATCTCTCGTGCTTTCTCCCTCCCTCCCTCTTTGTCTCTTTTTCTTTATCTCTCTCTTCCTCTCTTTTGTATCTCTCTTTCCCTCTATATCTCTTATATCTAGCTCTATCCCTCTTTCTCTATTCCCCCTAACTCTAATTCTGTCCCTAACCATAATTATCACTAACCCTAATTATAATTATAACCCTGACCCTAATTCTACTTGTAACACTAATTCTAACCCTAATTCTAATCCTTACCCTAATTCTAATTATAACCCTAAATATAATTCTAACATTGATCATAATTTTATCTATAACTCTAATTCTAACTCTAATCATAATTTTATCCCTAATCCCAACCGTAATTTCAACTCTAACCCTAGCAATTTTTTGGTTATAAAGATTTCCCTAATTGTAACCCTAACTCTAATTTTGTGCCTAACCCTAATTGTAATTATAAGCCTAATCTTAACCATATGTTTTTTGGTTATATATTTGTTCTAATTATCTCTCTTTTTGTCTCTTGAACTCTCATATTTATATCTCTATCTTTTGCACTCTCTATATCTCTCAGGCTTTCTGCCTCCCTCCCTCTCTCTCTTTGCCTCTTTGTCTTTGTCTCTCTCTTCCTCTCTTTGTCTTTGTGTCTCTCTTCCTCTCTTTTTATCTCTCTTTCCCTCTATATCTTGTCTCTGTCTCTCCACTTTTTTGTTCCCCTCTCTCTAACACTTTAATGTAATCTTGTTCCTCAACCTATTCAAACTCATGGCTATCCTCAGTGGTATATATATGTTGGTAGATATATTTCCTTCACAATCCAAGTTCATTTACATTATCATGTTTTGCTTGTGCCCATAATCCTAAGTAATTCTAAATAAAAATAAGGTGTAATTTATTTCCTTGTACATACTTAACATATATTTTTTGAAATAATAATTTTATTATCTATTGTCATCATGATCTACAAAAAAATGGATAGTTGTCTTTTCTTTATTATTAACCTTGAATTCTATTTCACTATAAACTTGTATTTGTAATGGTCCTACTTTTTTAGTGCCTTTTTGTGGAGCAATTTCTTTGAAAGCTATTTTTATTTGATCTCACTGTTTTTATAAAATACAAAATATATCCATATTTATTTTTGAATATTTTATCAAAAATCTAATTTATTATTAATAAAATTTATTATTAATAAAAAACATTTTATTTATTTAAAAGTGGATAAAAGGAACATAATCCAATGAGCTCTGCTGAACATTTCAACAACATTTTCTTCACATAATCAATCAAAATCATAGCTCCTACAACTACATTTTAAATTTAGGAGCATTAACTTGAATTCTAAAAAGAAATTAAGGGATGCCATGGTTTGAAAAAAGGTACGACATTTTTTAAAAATTTGAATGAAACCCCAAAATTTGTAGTATAAATAAATGACAAAAAAATTATTTTCAAAGCATACGTTTGAAGAGTGATAACCTTGGCACTGATCAATATATGAGCTACTTCTATATATGCACAAAGATCTCTCTTTATTGAAGTCTAGAAAGAGGTCATGATCAGTCTTTTTTTGCATCTATATGCCATGTATCACATGAATATTAATTCTGAAATCCTATGTAAACAACCTAACCAAGTTGGTTCCACAGACAAGTCAAATAACCAAGACAATTTTCTTAGTCTACTATAATGGTAGTTGTACATAGCCATTTTGAGATTCAAGGTCAATGCTCAATTACACACATGAACATTTCCACTTCTTGACCTCTAAAAGCCCAAACTTCATCGCTCACAACTAAAATTTAAAACAAATCATTAAAAAAATCTGAAAATACAATCAACTAAAGAAAATTAAGTTGCCATTTCATCAGTTTCATTTTGTTGAAATTGCATTAGCATGCCAGTGCATATTCTATTCTATCCATTAGGCTCACAAGCAATCATCAACAAGGGCTCTTTGCTTCAATGCAATGCAAATCAGCATACACTCGTCTTCACATATGAATACCACTCCCATTAAAACATATGACACACATAATAAATAGAGAGAACAAAAACAAATAAAATTAATAATTAATTAATTAAACTGAGAAAACAGATAATTAATTTCAAACCTCCCTTTTAAGCATTTCCACATAAGAAAGGCCCCTGAACTAATTAACTTCAAAACAAATTAGAGTAAAGCCACACCCTTCTGACATTCCTCCACCCCTTTAGAACTTATAAAGAGGGGCTAAAATATGACACAGCCGAGGCAGACCACTGTTTGATCTTAACAAAGAGTAGAAAGAAAAGGTATGACAATTAATTTTTCCTCACTCTTGTGCTTTTAGCCCTAAATTTTTGGGCAATATAGATTGATTTATGACTCACCGGTGCACAATATACACAAGACTTTTCTCTCTATATAAATATAAAAATGTCTTTCTTCCTAGTGAATTGAACCCTGAGCTCAATAAATCGTACTTCTTTTATCTATTTTTGAAAGCCCTTCATATTAACAAGTTAAAAGTAAACTTTGAAAAAATAACTCAGAAAATTAGGGGTGAATGAAAAAACTTCAAAATTTTCTCAAATTGTCTCTTTTACAAATAATCCTTACTTTGATTTTGGGTAACAGAGTAAAACTTACTATAAAAACATTCACAAATGTTGCTAAAATTACACCTAATAACAACATGCAAATATAGAGATCAACAATGGTCGAAATAACATAAGCAACCAGAGACGTGGCACTTTCCATTGTTGGCTTTCTCCTTACCAGTGAAAATTCTAGCGCACTGTTCTTCATCGTCTGGACATGTATTTGGTGATGCCTTCTTTTTTTTTATGTTCACCCTCCCCTTTAGCTTAGCTCACATCAACATATTTTTAAACTGACTGCAACTTGAAATTGTAAATTACATAAAATTGCCATTAACGTCCAATACAAACCCTAACTACCCACAAAACTTAAATTGCAGTACGCTGCGTCCAAGCCTTCCCCATATTCTTGGAAGGCGTTGGATAGTGGGGGAAAGTATTCCCTCTAAACATTAAAGTTTAAATTATTTTTAAATGGGTAAAAGTTAAATAGTTTAACTTCAAATGGTTTAACTTTCAATAGTTTAACTTATGATAGGTTGAGAGACGTCAATTTAAATCAAGAAAATAAAAAATGTACACATATCTTGTGATGCCACTGTATAAGTGTAATTATTTATAAATTTGATAGTTTAAATATTAATGAAAACATATAATTAATTATATATTAATAATAGAATGTATATTATATTATTGGCTATACAAATTAGTAGAATTATCATTATATTTATATATATATATATATATTATATTATAGTAAAATGAAATATTAATATATATTTGTATATAAATATTAAATATAAAATATTATACTGATCTAACTATCAATATATTATATTGTGTAATATTCATATTAATATAATATTCATTGTATATATTAATTGTAAAATTCTTATTTTAAATATCAATAGAATAATATAATTAATAATATATTAATTATAATATTTACATTAAATTATTGATTATACAAATAAATGGAATTATCATTATATTGTATTTAAATTTATGTTAAATAATAATAAAATGAAATATTGATATATATTTGTGTATAAGTATTAAATATTTAAATATTTTAGTGATCTAATTATTAATATATTATATTCTGTAATATTCATATTAATATAATTATTTAATTTTTCTTCATTGTAATTATAATATTGATGTTTTAAATATAATAATATAATTAATACTATTTTTATAATAAAATTTATTGAAACATAGTAAAATGAAATATTGATATATATTGGTGTAAATATATTCAATATTAATATATTATAGCAATCTAAATATTAATGTATTTTATTGTGTAGTATTCATATTAATATAATATTAACCTTATGAAAATTATTTGATTTTTATTCATTATTTATATATATAAATAAATTATAATAAATTGTTGATTATACAAATTTATAATTTATAATGTATTTATATTTATGTTATATTATAGTAAAATAAAATATTGTTAATAAAATATTTGCATTAGAAAAGGAAGACATTACTTTGGTATTGTTTTTTATTAGATCAGCTGGTCCAGAACACTTTACAAAACAGCCCCCCAGGGTACAAACTATTAACAAGCCAAAAACAACATATTAATAATGAATTAACAACAAACAAAAAACATCTAATCAAAAACAGTAGAAACAACAAAAGCAACCAGAAACTAGGGACTGTCATCCATCTCAAACTTGGCTAGGAAATCAACCATGTCTTTGTACTCTCCAAGGCTATCGAGCCCCACTTGCTTGACCTTGTCATCCAAGTCCTTGACAGCCTCAAAGATTGACGTTGCACGATGTAGGGCCTTAGTAGCAAACTCGGCCATAATCTTCCACTTCTTCTGCATTCCCTCCATCTTCCTCTAGAGGTGCCTTAGATCCTCAATAGTCTTAACACACAGGGAGCAATTCCCCTTGTTGTCTTGTCCCTCGAAAACCCTAACAGCTTCACCCAAGTCCTCAGAACTGGAATGGTTCATGGAGGCGAGGTGACTCGCTCCTTCGACTTCATGCATAAACTCAGTGAGGGTTTCCTCTCCTCCCTTCTCCATCATTTCCTCAACAAACTCTGATTCATCAGAGATCTCCACCCCCTGGGGGTTTGCAAAAGGTTTGCTAGCAATGCGGGTAGACTGACAAACCCTCGGGATAGCAGCCTCCACACCTTCACCACTACCAACAAGTTTATGCGTAGTGTCCAGCTCAACAATTTTCATAGGCTCAACCACAGTCACAGCCTCCTTACCCTTTTTAGTTTTTTTCTCAGTAGTAGCCCCTTCATCCTCTGAATCCAATCTATCTCTTTTGGCTGACTTTTTCCCTGGCCCATATATGCTCGAAATCGTGACTCCAGTTGCCTGGAGGCTGTCGGTCAGATCTCGGCACGCACATGGATCCTTTCCCTCCTTGCCATGGGGCAATCCGCCACGTCACTCTCTCTCACATGGAATTAGCCAGTCAAGAGGAGGCAAGACACGGCGAGGATCTAGCTCGTTGGAGAGCTTAACTTCGTGAAGGGGGTCGGCAAGTTCTGTGGCCTTTGTTGTTGTGCATTTTGTTGTATGTTTTGTTCAATTGTTGTAGTGGTTGAGATAACCCTATGACCCGAAGGGTCACTAGTCGCCCTTCTTCTATTTGGATTCCTTGAATTCCACCTTTGTGTGGGCAAATGGTTGTTCTCATTTATGGTTTCTCTTGTTTCTATATCTCTGAGAAATGCTCTGTGTAATCGTAATTGCCCAATTTCCTTAATCAATAAGAGAACAAATGGATCCTCTTGTGGTGGAATGTATGTCTGTTGCTGTGGTCACAGATGGATCTCCTTGATCTTGTCTCAGACAGCTCTCACCCACCCTCCCCTCACTCCTAAACACATGCGTGAATCGGGATAGAGGAAATCGTGTGATTGCTAACTCTAACCAGATCTAGGGTTTTGACCTAGGGTTTGCCGACCTAGGGTTTGACTTGTGTTTTGACTTTGTTTGTACCTTGTGATGAAATCAAGGGTT
Source organism: Cunninghamia lanceolata (assembly GCA_027924645.1). NCBI lineage: Eukaryota > Viridiplantae > Streptophyta > Pinopsida > Cupressales > Cupressaceae > Cunninghamia > Cunninghamia lanceolata. The sequence continues at coordinate 1,451,471 of BSBN01001097.1, forward strand.
TGTTTAAGGTCTCTTGAACTGTGTTTACCTCATGATGGAATCAAGGGTTTTCAATGTTGTCTACTTTATATGAATGCAAACTAAATGACATGTAATGTGTCTTTTTGGTATTTTTAAGGATATTTTTGGAAAGGAAAATGCTTCTAATCTATGAAAGAAATATGTATGCAATCCTATATGTCTTCTCCCAATGCAATGTGTAATCTATGTTTTTGTGGGTTTTGGTGTTTTGAATGCATTTTAATCTAATACAAAGGAAATATGTTTTTTCTAACAAAGTAGATCTAAGAATGCAAAAAATGACTAATCTAGCATGCAAGATCTAATCTATCAAGGAAAAAGAAAGTATGTTACTATTCCCAAGAGCAATATGGTTGTCTAATTACTATGAAAGCAATAAAAGAACCTAAATAGATGAAGATTTGAAGACTCCACTATCCCTCAGTGATCTTTGTGTAGGCAACCTCGAATCCTTTTGTGACAACAGTTGGTTCTCTCGATGACAAAATGACCCAAAGAAGCAAAGAGAATCTTTTGTGAAGCTTGTATGAGCTCGATGTGAGCTTTGAATTGAGCACAATGGCTAAAAATTGAGCAGCGTGATGCTGCTTGATTGAAATAAAGAAAATAAAAGGCACTTACATCCTGTATTGAGCATATGGATGCTAGGTTGGAGAGAAAACTTGGCAAGAGCTGGTGTACAATGAATTTGCCTCCTTGGAAGAGCTTTGAAGCTATGCAACAATGAAAGCTTTGAAGCTTTAGAAAACTAAAGAAAGAAATGAAGAAAGAGGCTCAAGGGCCTGTGAGGAAGCTTGAAAAAGCTTGTGAAGATGAGAAGGGTATTCTCCAACTTGCTCAACTTGGAAAATAATGAAGAGGTGAGGGGTATTTATAGGTTTGAGGAAGGGATTGATTGGAGAGTTAACTCATTTGATTGATGAGTTAATAAGAATAGATTGGGGAGTTAACAAGGTTGATTGCCCAGTGAACTCAGTTGATTGGAGAGTGATGAAGCAAAGATAGCTTATCACTGGAGAGAAAATGTAGGTGAGGGAATGCATGAGATTGATTGGAGAGTGATGAAGCAAAGATAGCTTATCACTAGAGAGAAAATGGAGGTGAGGGAATGCATGAGATTGATTGGAGAGTTAATTTGAGATCAAATAGAGCTAATTATGCATGTGTGGGTGCATGAAATAGTTAACTCTCTAACAAGGATCAAAAATCATGCAAACAAAAAAAAAATGGGTGAAAATGAAGCAAAAATGTGAGAGAAACTTCTGCAGGACAAAAGATAGCATGGGTCGCCACTTTTGTCAGATAGGGTCACCTAGGGGGATCCCTCCCAGGTAAGTATCTCAGCCTACCACTCTTTAGTGGAAGACATAAGAACCACTTCTGGAATAGGGTTCTAGATAATATGAGCTCCAAGATGGCAACTTGTAAAGGTCAGAGGCTATCTCTAACTAGTAGAATTGTCATGATTAAGGTTGTCATAGTGACAGTCCCTGTTTATATGATGTCAATCTTCAACATTCCAAAAGGCACTAATCTAAATATCGAGAAGATTTGTAAACAGTTTCTATGGAAAGGTACGTTTCAGGAGAAAAGATACACCTGTTGGCCTGGGACAAAGTATGTAAGTCTAAAGATGAAGGTGGCACAGGGATTCTGGATTTAAACATTCAAAACCAAGCTTTAGGGGCTAAACTCCCCTGGAGTCTGTATAAGAAGCCTAATTCAAAATGGGCCCACCTAATGAAATCAAAATACCTAGACTCACTGGAAAGTGAGAATTTTCATAGTTAAGAACCCACCTAAGGGGTCCGCAATATGGAACCTCTTGATTAAAGGTAGAGATTTCCTCTTCCCAAAACTCTCCTACATTATCCACGAGGAGAAAGGAGATTTTTGGAATGACTCTTGGGGTGGTGAGCCCAAGTTATCAGGAAGGGTAGATCTCATAGAAGCCAAGACTTATCTACAGGCATCTTGGGGTTATAAGGTGAAGGATTATTGGTAGGTGCGTAGGGATCGCAATTTAGTCACTTTAGTTTGGAAAAGCACCCAGGCTTGTAATTTTCCAGGTGAGCAGAAAACACTTCTTAGAAAACTTCTAGAAAAAAGAGTGGTTATATTCTCTAACCTAGATGATGAACTGATATGGACTGGGTCTAAAATGGGCTCCTACTTGGTCAAGGATTGTTATAGATCAGCAAGGGAGAAGGTGGAATTGCAATGGCCATCTAAGTTGTGCTAGAATAAGGCTCTTTTACCCAAAGTAGGAGCTTTCTCCTGGCTAGCCCCTCACAACAAAATTTTGACAGGGGATAGAATTAAAAGTCTAGGACTGGGCTCAAATTTCCTTTGCATTCTATGTCACAGGGAGGATGAATCGGTAGACTATCTATTACTACAGTGCCCATTCAGCAGAGAATGTTGGCTATGGTTCATGAGAAAATTAAATTGGAGTAGCCCCCTGTCGAGAACCCTAAATCTCATGTTTATACACTAGCCCCTCCTTTTTTCAAACTCCTACTTCGCCTGCATTTGGGAATTGGGCCCTTCGATGGTTGTCTGGCATTTATGGAAGGAGAGAAACCATCGAATCTTTAGAAAGGAAGTAGTTTCGTTGGAGTCGTTTTGCTAATTTCTTGAGGATGCAATTTATGAATTGGTCATCACCAACGTTAGAAAGTCTTGTTCGAGGCAATTCAACTGGTCAAAGTGGGATGCAGAGATTCTGAAAAGTTGGCCTCTTCTTGGTAAGTCTTTCAGTAGTGGGTTGTCTGGAGTCTGAAACTCATCCTCTCTCAGGGATCAAATCAAATTGATTCCTCCTACAGCTCCCTTTTGTAAACTCAATTTTGATGGTGCATGCCGAGGTAATCTTGGGTTGTCTGGATCGAGCTGTGTCATAAGGAGGGATGATGGATCTATGTTAGCAGCTAAAGTAACAAAGATTCCCAATGGATCTAATAATGAAGTAGAAGCTTGGTCCTTGGTTCATGGACTCCAATTGGTAGTAGACATGGGTCTTAAACATCTTTGGATAGAAGGCGATTCATTGATCGTCGTAAACGCTCTCAAATGAAAGGCTTCTAGCAACTGGAAAATCAATTACATTCTTCAATAGGCCTTCTCCATGCTTGACGTGCTTGATAATTTTATGATCTCACATACATACAAGGAAGGGAATAAGGTGGCGAATAGTCTCGCCAACCTAGGTATTGACCAAGACACGAAAGTAGAAGTCTTCTGACCTCGATGCATGAGTCAGCAATGTATCTTGTAAAAGCTTCTAAAAGCTGCCCTGGATGTGCAGAACCTGAGCCAGCCTCCTATGATAGGTGTCGAGTCCTGGTTGGTTTCTTTTTCACTCCCACCTCTTTTGCGGATCCACACGCTATCATGTTACAGGTGCCTTTTGAATTTTTTCAGGCTCACACAAGGGGGCAAGTTGTTCCATCTTGTCCCACAAGCCTTTAAGCCTCACAGCCAGTATAAGTCTTGTCATTGGGCGGGTGGTTAGTTTTGGGATTTGGGGCTTGTCCTTTGAAGGCATGTAGTCATGCATTCACAATGACGCCAGTCATCTCCACTTCCACCGCAGTTTTCTTTAATTAGTTTTGCATGCATAATAAACTACTGTATGAGCAGTCTTCTTTTGTTGTTATTCTTAGTTTTCTTATCTGCATGTGTAATGCCTCCCTGGTCCTGGCCTAACTGAGGTGACACCAAGGTATGAAATTCAAGATTTACATGATATTATGTTACTGACATTTTGTTAGGTTAGATTCCATGATTAGATTGGGTGCACATGTGGAGAGGATGACACCTTGACATTGGCATAATATGCGAATGATCACGGATGTTGGAATCCTCCGATGTGGACTATTCTTTCTTCGACTAGTATATGTTATATATATGCAGATGTTATAATATAGTTTGAGTGATGTAGGTACAAGGCTTCAACTCCACCTAACTTTACAGGTCTGAGTGAGCCTAGTTAAATCCCAATGGTGGTTATTCGGAGATAGTCACACAGGCCAACACCCTAACCCTCATCATCATCTTTATTTTGAGATAAGTGTTCAATTCTTGTTTTTATACCCATAGACACCTCCTAGGTTTCATCTGTCTACCTAGTCCATCGTGTGATGGACACGTGAATCTTAAGTGTTGGGTTTGTCCTATGTGAGGTGGTGATTCTGTGTTCGTATATTTAATTTTAAAATTGTGATTTAGGGTTTCTTGGTATCATTGATATATCCTATGTCTGAGTCCTTATTTATGCTATGTGACATGGACCTAAGGATTTTCTAGTTATGGAACCTACGCTAAAAGCTGCGTGATGGAAATTAAAAAGATAAAATAGACTAGAATATTTAAGGGAAATATGTTTTTATTGTGAGCATGTTATAGGAGAAAATTATAGTGATTAGATTAATAGTTTTCCTAGAGCTCTACTGCCACACGATGGCAGCCCTTAAAGTCCCCTATCAAAGGTACCACGTACCCATTGTCCCTCCATTTTGCTGTATACGTGCCTTGTCTAGAGTTGGGCATGGGGGATATACCCAATTAATGTATCTGGTGGTTGAATGTGGGAGATAGCTGGCTTCCTCGGGGATCGGTTCCCCATTTCATGGGGAACCTCTCATACATTTTGACCTCTCTGCCTTCTCATTTTTTTGGTGGGAGGAAGGGATAAAAAAAAGGAGGGTTCTTTCCAAACGGTGGTAGCTGTGGCTTTGGAAACACTTGTAAGGGTTTGTTTCTTCAACTTTTGTTTCCACATCTGGTGCAAGGTAAGTTCTTTTCTGTTCCTCTTTTTCTCCATGGTTTTGGCTAGAAAGTTTGAGTTTCCCCTTGTTAAGTATTAATGTTGTATGGAACTTCTGAAAATAGATTCATGTTGTTCATGAATGTTTTGTCAAAAATGGGGATGACTTTAGCACCATCATGTTTATACGGAATGAGTCCGGAAAAAACTATCATTTGGTTTTACAATTTCCATTTGCATTTGTTTAAAAGTTTCTATGCCTTTCAACAAATCCATTTTGTGCATATCCTGTAACCATTACTTTCCATGGAATAACATCCCTTTTAGGCATTCTGTCAAACAGTTGACGTGCCTATTTTATGCTTCCACATTTGTTGCACGCATGTCTGCTGTCGCATTTCCAACTGCTATATCCGATGAAAACCTTTCTATCCTTCATACTGTGATGGATGTCTTTATCTTGTTCAAAGACCTCCATTCGAGCCCTCACTAGGAGAATGCTGGCGCAGATCATGGGTTCTGGTTTTACTTCTACCATGTGTAATTGTTTAATGGTTCTAAGACCTTTCCACACATCCATTTCATGCTTATACTGGGTTCATGCAGCCAGGGCATCTGATGAGAATTCCTTTTTATGCTCAGATGGATGTCAATACCCTGTTCCAAAGGTTCCATTTTGGGCATAGGCAGTGACGATGCTGGGGAAGGTTTGGGAATTTGTCTTTAAGCCTGCCAATAGTATTTTATTGGAAGTTCTATAGCCTGTTCATCAATTCCATTATGTGCATCTCTTGCAGTAATTGCAGACGCACAACCTTAAAACTTGTTGCCCATTGGAAAACCATTGCACTTGACTGGATTTATATTTAATGAATTTTCTTAATCATCTCGTAGGTTGATAAAGAGGATGCATGTTTTAGTCATTAATCGGATAGTAATTAGATGTATATAATTAGACAATGGCTAGTTCATAAACTAATTTGCTTGAACCAGGGAAATATTAGGATTAGACTACCCTCTGAGATAATAATGCGTATGACTACCTACAAAACCCATTCTTTTTACAACAACTTTCCAATGCAACAAAAAAATGAGCTCTAACTGAGAAATGATCCAACCCAGAAAGTACCTGCACACAACAAAGATCCTGTGTGATAGTTGAATTCATTTCTGGCACAAAAAAAAAAACACAACAAAATAGGAATCAAAATAGAAGTAAACTGAGAGGCATCATTAATTTTGATAAACAATTTGCCAAGAATAATTATTAGGTGCATTAGATATCCTTGAGTGCAAGTTTTTGTTTTCCTCCTCTCTTTTTTTACCACCGTGTTAACTTAGCACTACTTGTTTTGAATGTTAAGAGTAAATGCAAAAAAAGATAGCAGAAGTTATTTCATCCATTTCCCCATATTATCATCAACAAGTTTTCCCATCACCGTCAATTTTGCAGGAAGTACAAATGCTCTGATGCGAAGCTCAGGTTTGCTGATAAAATGCAAATTAAGGAAAACCCCAATTTGCCTCAAATGGTATTGAGATAGTTCGGCATCCAATGCTCCCCCAGCACTCATTATAGCTATAGGCTTGTTATTCCAAACATTGGGAGCTCTAGATGTCTAGTCAAGGGCATTCTTCAAATGACCTGTGAATATGGAGCCACCTACAAAAAGCCATTAGATTTGTATAAAGCAAACAAAAAAAAATAGCATAAACTATACAAGAAGAATGGAGAAGCTGAACTAAAATGAAATCCATGTTGGATTGGTGTACATCATGAAAGAACTAATAAAGAATCTCTGTATTGTTTCATTCAGACACAATATCAACAAGCTGTCTTTTTGGCAACCATTATTATACATAATTCATAAAGAGCAATGCTTCTAACTTCAAATCAATTACGGTGCCTAATCACTCTTTAGCAAATGGAATTGGGGCCACCAAATAGAAACTCTAAACTAAAATGACCTGCAAGAGTTGTGAAATCAAGGTCCTAACTTTGTTGAAAAACGGGGTTAGGGGAGATCTACTTTGTTAAAATCAAGCTGCAACTGCTATGGGTAGAAGCCAATATATGCATTCAATATTATCATACCTGATCTTTATTGACATATGCAGCATGGATGGTGGGCAATTTGTAAATAGCTAATCTGTATTGGCACACCATATTGTTAAAAACACTATAACTAATATCTATTTGACATAGGCTGCCATGGATGGAGGGCAATCTATGCAGTCAAAATCACTGCAGTTAATCTCTTTTTTGTTTTACCTGTGTTAGATGGATGTAGGGAAAACTTTGCCATCAAAATCACCATAACTGATCTCTTTGGATGGAGGGTAATCAATTCTTTTCAAGACCACCGTAGCAAAGCATGAGGTTGAAGTACCATTTTCTGCCCAAACTCTGATTTCTAATTTTTTATTTTTCTATATTCAAACAATGTATCACAGCGAACATTCTAATGCCCAAACATGTCAAATAAACATACCAAGTGATGCCAGCAATTGATATTCATAGAAAACATGAATGCATCATATAAAACACAAGATAGAGCATCCAAATGAAACATATGAATCTAATTTTCTAAAGACACCTCTGCAGTTTCAAATCTGAGTTTAATAACTGAATTGCATCCAATCAAGGGCTCCTATGAATAGCATGAGTTGTGAGATAAGTATACATTTGTTTAGTCACTTATTTACTACTAACCCAATCTTCTTACCCCTCCTTTGTGTATTGTTTCACTGGCATGATTACCAAATGCCTAATTTATGCTCCCCATAAAACTATGTGGCCTTGTGTTTTCCTTGTATGGTTGGTGTTTGATCGCCTTATGACTGTCTCCTTGCACGGGGGAGTGGACCTCTTTAGATCCACATGGCTGGGTGGTGTTGCCAACTACCATTGGGGACTTGAGATCGGGGATCGAGATGACTGCGTAGCAGCTGTCCTTCATCTGCAACTTATGAGCACTATGAAATCTTCTATTCATCTTTTGTTATTCATCATGTACTCCTATTGTAATATTGTATTTTTGAGATACTCCAAATTGGAGAATGATGTGATCGTCATATGTGATGTAATCTTACTAGTTGTGTAAACTATCCGATCTCACATGTTTTGTCGGGTGTGATTACGAGCTATGTACTTGGGTTTTCTTTTAAAGCAAGATTAATGATGGTTGAACTCAGAACATGGTTTATCCCTGCTACGTATTCCTTCTGATGTGTTATCACTCTTGTTGTTGGGTATAACTATTGTTAGAGTGTTTTTGTGTTGGCATCTTATTTTTAGTTAATTTGCATCATAGTAATGATTGTGTTGTGATGTTGTTACACTCTTGTGATCTGTTAGATGCCTTAAAGCTTGTGTATCTTGGCTATGTTGAGAAAAGCCTAACGTTGTAATGAGATCAGTTCATTTATGTGAACATCCTTGTTCTATACATCTTGATTGGAGTGTCTTATAATTGTGCATTGTTGTTTTTAGCTTGTGATCTAAGGATCTATGCATTGTAATTATGTTTATGATGTGTTATGTTTGAAAAAAAAAATTGTTGTGCCCCTTTTGGGCTCTTGTTTCATGGGTGCCTAAGTGGGATGTTACAGCATGTATTCGCAGCTTTGTTAGCATTATTTTTGGATTTATAGTTTTAAATCTCTCCTCACCATAGCTGTTAACTTCAGTTATGTTTAAGTCTATTTTTTTGTTATTCTCCTTATATAGTTCATCGAACTCTATTCGCTGTGATCAATGTAATGAACAATACTATCATTGTAATCGCTGTTATCAAGTGAAAAGAATAGCAGAGTGTAATCGTTGTTTTAACAGTAGAGTGTAATAAACATTATTATGAATTGTTGATCGCTATTATTAGAAAATGAACAGCATGTTATGATTTCTGAATACATATAATGTTTTTTATTTGTTCTTGATGTTAATCATTAACAGTATAGTGTAAGTGCATTAGCTTTAAAATCTTCAATTGGTATTAGAGTAGGTTGCAGAGGATTTTTTTTTTTTGCAGGCAATAGGCTACAAGTTCTCTCCAAGAATTATCAAAATGGCAAATGGTGGCAACAACTTTCCATTCCAGCTTCCACTGTTTACCGGAGACAACTACGAATACTAGAGTATAAAGATGAAGACCTTACTATTATCCCAAGATCTCTGGGAATTAGTAGAAGGAGGATACACAGAACCTGCAGACCTGAATGCTTTAAATGCATTAACAGTAAATCAATGAACTCAGTTGAAAGAAGAGAAGAAAAAGGACAATCGAGCTCTCTTTACCATCCAATCCGCATTGGATATGTCAATTTTTTCCCATATAGCTGGTATGACAAAGTCAAAGGATGCATGGGAGGCCCTACAGACTGCATACCAAGGATCTGACAAAGTAAAATTGGTAAGACTTCAAACCCTTTGAAGAGATTTTAAAAATTTAAGGATGAAAGAAGGTGAGTCTATTCAAGAGTTTATCACTAGGGCTCAAAGTATTGTGAACCATCTTAAAACTCAAGGGGAAACTGTCACAGAGCAAAAAAATGTAGAAAAGATTTTGAGATCCCTTCCTCCAAAATTTGATCTAGTGGTCATAGCCATTGAAGAAAGTAAAGATCTAACCACATTCAAAGTTACAAAGTTGATAGGTTCTTTGCAATCTCATGAGGACCATATGCAGCGTTCTACGGAGAGTTTTGTACAAGCTTTCCAGTCTACAGTTGAAGAAAAATCTATAACCCCTTTTTCTCCATCAAATAAGTCTCAATGGGAGCCTTCTACTAGTAGAGGACGTGGTAGAGGAAGAGGAAGAAGTTCTACGGATTGGAGAGGCATCCAATACAGATATTGTGAAAGGTATGGTCACTATGAATCTGAATGTAGAAAGAAAAAATCTGATTTGAATTAGTCAAGAGCCAACTATACTGAAGAGTCTTTTGAAGATGTAAAGTACTCCACCTTTTTTACTTGCAATTTGGCAAAAGAACATCAAAAGGATGTGTGGTTCCTGGATAGTGGTTGCTCCAATCATATGACAGGTAAATCTGATCTCTTTGTCAAATTAGGTGACTCTGTGAGAAGTCAAGTAAAATTTGGTGATGACAAAGAGGTTGATGTAATGGGAAAAGGTACCCTTGCAATGAAAAATAAGCAAGGAGAAACTACTTTTATTCATGACACTTTGCATGTGCCCAAACTACAACATAATCTTTTAAGTATTGGACAGCTTGTAGCAAAAAATTATAAGGTTGTGTTTGAGGATAACTGCTACAAAATATTTGATAAATTAGCTAACCATCATCTTGTAGCAAAGGCTTGTATGACAGAGAATAAATTATTTCCTCTCACATTGGTGTCCATTAAGATGCATGCCCTCAAGGCAACCACAGATGACTTGTGGTTATGGCACCAATAGTATGGTCATTTGAACTTTCAAGGATTAAGTTTGCTTCATAAGAAGGATATGGTGAGAGGACTTCCTATAATTCAGGCTAAAGAAGAAGTTTGTTCAAGGTATGCACTTAGCAAGCAGCATCGAGACAATTTTCCGATGAACAAATCATGGAGGGCAAAATCTCCTCTAGAGCTTGTGCATAGTGACATTTGTGGTGACATGCAAGAGGAATCTTTCCGTAAGAATATTTATTTTTTTGACATTTATTGATGATTTCTCATGCCACACATGGGTTTATTTTCTTAAGTAGAAATCTGAGGCATTTGAATGCTTCAAGCATTTTAAGGCTATGGCAGAAAAAGAAAGCGAGTATTCTTTAAAAATACTCAGAACAGATGAAGGGGGAGTATGGCAATGGGCAAAAATAGTTCAGCAAACTACACCAATAATCATGAGTATTGAAGATGATCAAGTTCCTCCTCTCCCCACAAGCTCAAGTGGAAGTTCACGCTCAAGTTCACCAAGTTCTTCTCACAGCACAAATTCAGGTGATAGTTTCAGTCCACAATCAAGTCCAAGATCTTCATGAAAGGTACGAAGTTTAAAGGAAATTTATCAGAAGAGTTCTAATGTGAATCCAGTTGCAAATTATGGTATGTTTAGTACCATTCAAGTTGAACCTTCTGTGTATGAAGAAGCCGTGAAAGAGCAAGTATGGATTGATGCTATGAATGAAGAGATGGTAGCAAATGTCCAAGTTGATGGCCTTGTGAAACGGCACAAGGCAAGATTAGTTGCCAAGGGATTTGCGCAAACACCTAGAGATCAGTTACGAATCATCCCCGTTGTTCATGCAGGGGGAGATTGAAGGCATGTAGTCATGCATTCACAATGACGCCAGTCATGTCCACTTCCACCGCAGTTTTCTTTAATTAGTTTTGCATGCATAATAAACTGTTGTATGAGCAGTCTTCTTTTGTTGTTATTCTTAGTTTTCTTATCTGCATGTATTCGCAGCTTTGTTAGCATTATTTTTGGATTTATAGTTTTAAATCTCTCCTCACCGCAGCTGTTAACTTCAGTTATGTTTAAATCTATTTTTTTGTTATTCTCCTTATATAGTTCATCGAACTCTGTTCGCTGTGATCAATGTAATGAACAATACTATCATTGTAATCACTGTTATCAAGTGCAAAGAACAGCAGAGTGTAATCGCTATTTTAACAGCAGAGTGTAATAAACATTATTATGAATTGTTGATCATTGTTATCAGAATAATGAACAGCATGTTATGATTTCTGAATACATACAGTGTTTTTTATTTGTTCTTGATGTTAATCGTTAACAGTATAGTGTAAGTGCATTAGCTTTAAAATCTTCATCCTTCAAGGTGATTTTCCTCTTGTTCGCACGCTTGTCAGTTAATGCTTCTAACGGTAACCTCTCTTGTGTATGATGTTGGTCTTTTTTGGGAGGTTTTTTCTTCTAACACGTCCCCTCCGTCGTATCCTGGTTTTAATGGTTTTTGTGTTTTATAATCTTCAGCAACACTCCTTTAGATTTGATGAGGTCAGTCGTATTGCATCCAAGTTGTCCTTGAGATTGCCACAAACTAGCGTCAGTTTTGAGGATGACGCACTTGCTTAAAGGCAACTATGGCATCTTGTTATCCCTTGCAAGCGGTGGCTTTCTATCTTTTAACAGTTGTTCTTCCTATCCGGATTTTTCTTTCTCACATGTAACCATGGAGGACACTCGACTGAACCAGAGGCTGTTTTTCCCAGCCTTTGACTGGGAGCCAGAAATTAGGGGGAGAGTTAAGTCGTGTAACCTGATGACTCTCCTAGACTGGGATTGTACCTTGATGCAGTTTTCGGTGAGGAACATTGTGGGGCGCACATGGATCAGAGAATACACAGGATGGATCCTCAACCACTTTGATATGATTTCCCAGCTCCTATCTAACATAATGGATTTGGTATTGGACGGTGAATATGTTCATGCCCTTGCTTCCGGCCTCTTTTACAACAACATATACACGGTGGATAGATGGGAAACAGCGGTGGAGGCTTATAGCTTGGAGCAGGGTGATGCTCTGATAGGAAGTCTTTGGAATCTTCAAACACTGCATTCTTCCCTCCCTCAACAGGCCGTCTACAAAGCGTTGCAGTCTAGTCTCAAGTCTTTAAGCAGCCATGAACTCGACAGTGTCTTAGCCTCCTACAGCTTCCTGATTCCTTTGAAAAGAGAACAGTGTATTAAGGATGTTTTTACGGCCATTAGATTCATCAGGCTGCATGCCCCAGACATGGCGACCCGTATCCCCAGAAATGCCCTTGAAGTCCCGGCAGAGGAGGTCGAAGCAGGAGCTTGTTGATGTGCAGACTATGCCCGCAACAAGCTCTGCATCTTGAAAGTGGCCGGGGTGATGGGACTGGTGGCGGCGTAGCTGTGCGGGTATGATGGTTAAGTTTTTGTTCTTTCATTTTGGACTTTCGATGGTTTTTCCTGTTTGGTCTTTGGAGGTTGCTGTTCGGGGGGTTTCTAGTTCGATATCGGCAGTCTGGTCTTTCTTTTTCTGTTTTATTATATTATTATATCTGACCGTCTAAGGGCCGTTTTTGTTAATGTTTTGGCTTTCGTCCAGTTCTGGACCCAATACTCTATGTATTAACTCTTTTATTAATCTATGGGTGCTCATCCACCTTTTTCTGTTTTAAAAAAAATAGTTTACATGTACAAAACTATTTTATCCTCTTTTAAACTGAAACTAAACTGATTTGCATGTTTTATTCTCAGAGAAATTACTCCGCGTTCTAACACCTTTTGCTACCCATTCGACCGACAGAGCTAAACCACATGTTAACCTGATGAAACTGAGATTTGCCATTTGCAATGGTTTCTCGTCATTTAAAAAAAAAAGGATTAAACATATCTAGAAAATGTTAAGGGTGAAGGTCGACCCAGAGTATTGTGGAGCTTAGTCTGGAAAAATCTTAACTTGGTGACCAAGTACAGGACAAAAATACCACAGTAAACTGCCCTGGCTGTGATCAGATATAAATAAATAAACTTATTGACAGGAAAAAAAAAAAAAAATTGAAGAGTAAGCTACAATCGTTTATACCATTGTTTACCGTTTTATCCGCCAAAATTGAGGGCGAAACCAACAATCTAAAGTGCAGGATTACTATTTGGCGATGGATGTGAAGGAAAGGTAAAAAGTAAGAGGGTCGCGTACGGTCATATGTGAAAGAGAGCCATGAGAGATTCCCTGCATATTTTATTGAAATTAAAATGTGAGCAAACGCATCCAGCCTCCGCACATTTGCCCCCACTCTCAAAATGAGCTCAGACTGAAATTTTAAATTTTATATCTTCCTACGTTTTTCCAACCATCCGCAAAAGGGGTAAATTCAAATGGCCTGTTGCTTGTAAAACTCCAGATCCCTCTGCTCGCGACTCATCCAACCCTTTCGGTAAAGGAAGACCGTTGTTAACTCTTGCTATCATCGTCAGCTTAACCTAAACTTCTGCGGCTCCCTTCATCCTGCCGCTCTCTTCATAACTACCGGCATTCACAGAAGAACGAAAATAAAATAAAAGAAAAAGTAGGGCTTATTTTATACTTCAGAAAAAAAAACATAAAATCAGATATGCCACTATGCATCAGTTAACGATCTATGTATTTGATTTCGATATGTTTACAAAGGGAACGAAAGTCTTTAAACGTGGAGAAGCTTCCTCGTTCTTTCTCTGTGGTTTCCAACACATGGGGTTTGGAAGTCAAATTTGTGAAGTCAAAAACGCAGGACCCCATTTACGTTCCAGTCAAGTCAATTTTGTGGGCGATTCATTGCTAAAAGAAAAACTGGCGAGCAATTGCAAATTCGATGGGCAAGGTTTTTTCATCGGAGTCCTTTTAATCTCTGTAAATAAATATTTTGATTTTTATGTACATAATTAACCCTCTCCTACTTACCATGGTGCCACTCTAGAACCCTCTGGACAAAACTAGTTTTATCCACACAAAATATAAGCTAATATTATCCTATCCTAGCCTCACAAGTTCTATAAGCATACGTTGATTTGATCTTATCCACCCAATTTGTAGAGGTCTTTGGATCTGTGATTTGATCGGCGTTTCGAAAATGGCGGGCAAAGGTGAGGGTCCTGCGATCGGAATAGATCTGGGTACAACGTATTCTTGCGTGGGTGTGTGGCAGGACGATGGGGTTAAGATCATTCCCAATGACTATGGCCACATGGTTACGCCTTCCTATGTTGCTTTTACTGATACCGAGCGCCTCATTGGAGATGCGGCCAAGAATCAGGCGATCATGAATCATACCAACACTGTTTTCGGTTGGTACCTCGAAATTCTATTTTTGTCACTACGAATGTATGTTTTATTGGATGTTAATGTGTACGGAAAGGGTTGAGGATTTTTCTTGGGAAGCTCTGATCAAATTGAGTAGGCTCTGATATTTGTGGGATCGGACTAGCCTGTAATTTTAGTGGATGCTGTATGTTTGCGTTCGAATGTCGCAAAGGTTTGGTTGGAAATTTGGTGTTTTGTTTGGTGTAAGAGGTTTAATGGGTACTGTATGTTTGCCTTCGAATGTCTCTTTGAGAAAGGTTTCGTCAGAAATTTGTTGTTTTATAGTAAGTTTACTTGGGGCAAAAATTTGCTGTTTTATAGAAAGTTTACTTGGGTCGGAAATTTGGTATTTGTTGTAAGTTTGTTCTTTATTGTTTTAAGAATTTATATGAACTCATTCCTGTTACCGGTGGTGGGAGACTGGGAGTCGCTAATAGCGTTTTTTTGGGGGTTATTTTTGCCGTAGATTTGGTTCTATGGTCTTGTCGTAGAGTCACAAGTTCCCTTCTTTAATTAGGGTTCTTTAATTAGGGTTGTGTGGGTGGTTAGAGATTTTAAAATTGATTGAAGTTTCCTAATTTTGGATCCATGGATAAACTAAGATCTAGATCATAGATGTTTTCATTTGACTTGCGTGGAATCCTCCGTAGCTCTTGATGTGTCCTCTGTATGTTTATTTATACGGTCTCTTCTGTAGCTCTTGATGTGTCCTATGTATGTTTATTTATACTCTATGAGTGTTTGTCTACTGTTAAACCAGTTCTTTAACAGATCTGAGTTCTCTTATCAGTGATGAACCCCTTGATTAGATGATGACCAGTTAATGTCTCAGTGCTGACTTTTGCTGCTGTGTAGTTGAAATTCGTCTCTGTCAGATTTATGATTTCCTATACTATAGGTTCTAGTGATGACTCTTGATACAGTGTAAGCTGGTCTGGAATTTGACAGTCACAGCTGGCTGTCATGTGAAAATTTTATGATGGTTTGATCTAGTGTTAACAGGATTTAGATTATGAAAATTTTATGATGGTTTAATCCAGTGTTACAAGATTTAGATTGGGTTTGGACTCAGCAAGTTGATTTTTGACCTGGACTTAGATTGGTGCTTAGACTTAGCCAAGACTCAACAAAAACTAGGTAAGTTGAAAAATCCATGAAATATAGAGATTTTTAAGGATTTAAAAATTGTTTCATGCACCCCTTTAATAACTAAATTTTAAAAGACACAATGAAAAAGCTACTTTGATCACATGAGTATAAAGGCAGATTTTAGTTGAACTAAAAAAGATTTTTAGATATAAATATTGTCAAGTGTTTTAGGAGTACAAAACTAATGGATTATGATATCCATGGCATCAAAAATAAAAATCACAATATGGAGTCATGAGCTATGGTAGAAAGGAGCTTGTATCACTTAGCCCATAATTGCTATCTCTATGTGGAGTCATGAGTTGGTATCTTGCTACAGCCATAGAAACATTACTTAGAATAAGGATTGACTTAGCAAACTAGAAAAATAAGTTCAAATAAAGATTTAATTGGAAAAAAATCAAAAGAATAAAAAATATTGTTTTTCCATCCAAAATGATTTTTATTTTTTACTTAAAAAAACTAGAGCCAGGTCTAAGGTAGGATCCTAGCAGAGGCCCCCCTCCTCCCACAAAAGCCAAATGAAAGCCTTTGAGACCACACAAACCTTACATGCCATTTTTATACTTCTATTGCTTTTAACTGTGTTCAAAAATCCTCCAAACCCTTCAAAAAATGCTTGATTTTCAAGCTTTTATATTTAACCAGTTTAGTTTTTCTAGCAGGACTCTGTACTTGGGTCACAGGTCCCTGGACCTTTTTTATCATTAACTACATATCAATTGACGTTTTAAAAAATATAAACTGTCAATTTTTTATTTTCATTTTATCAAAATCAATAACAGTGAAATTTGTTAAATGTAAAAAAATATAAATATCTGTCGTATTGCAAATAGTTTGTTAATCATATATATTAAACACAGAGCAGAGCAAAATGTACAGGCATTCAACAGTACCTTTTTTTGCTAATTGATTTAGGAAAGGCTCCCAGGAGCCACCAAAAAGAGCTTTGAAATGTCCGGATTTTAATAATCAACCTGTTTACTGGATCCCTCACAAAAAACCAGTATTTCTTTCAAGCCTCTAAATTTTCAACTACTCCACGCTGGACGCAGTCCCAAAATCTAGAAATCACAAGCCCCATTTTTGCAATTCATAGCAAGACAGGAAATAATAATAATAGTGCTATTCTATTACCGCTATCATTCAACTATGATTGTCCATACAAAGCCCAAAATGCAAGATCCGGGGACAACGTATTCTTGCGTGGGTGTGTGGAAGCACGATAGGGTTGAGATCATTGCTAATGACCAGGACAACATGATTACGCCTTCCTATGTTGCTTTTACTGATACCCAGCGCTTCATTAGAGATCATGCAGCCAAGAATCTTACCAACACTGTTTTCAGTTGGTACCTGGAAATCTTTTTTTTTTTTTTTGTTTTGGTAGTATTGAATGGAAATCCTATTTTTGTCACTACGAATTTATGTTTTATTGGATATTAATGTGTACGGAAAGGGTTGAAGATTTTGAAACCCACTGTTCAACCAGGCCAGCTTGCACTCAACAGTATTTAAACAATTGTTGTAGTAGCACATATTATTCAATAGAACCGTTGATAATTGATGCTCACATAATTATGCAGCTTCCAGTTAATTGGAGTGCAGGGAGGAGATGATGTAGGTTTTTAATTATCCTTATTTTAGGAGATAGCTATTGTAAGCTGCATGCTGTATGCATAATCAGTGATACAGAATATTTTTGGTATGTGCTACTCCATGTTTTCATGGGGCTGGTTAAGTTATTTTTCTGCAATTTAAGCAGTTGGAGTGGTCTCATGGAAAATTTTAACTATAGAAATATAGAATCTTTTCTATTTTTGTGGAGCAGTTATTGTTTAGGAATTGTAAATAACTTCATTCCCATGCTTAAGTTTTTTTTTGTTTAAATTTAAGCAGTTAGAGTGGCTGCATATATTTCCTTCCCTCCTTTTTTAATTTTCTTCTAAATTAAGATAATTAAAGCTAATTTTTTTTTTTTTTTTTATATAGTAAAAACTACAAATCAAGATAATTGAGAAAAATAAAATATTCCATAAATATCTCCTAAAAAAATTGAACATGACTGCTAGCCAAAATAAACTAACTGTGGAAAAAAAGGAAGGGTTGGAAATAAGCAACCACTACATAATGAAAAATATGTTATGTGGTTGCATATATTTCCTTCCCCCCCTTTTTTTTCTTTTAAATTAAGGTAATTAAGGGAATTTATTTATTTTATTTATATAGCAAAAAATACAAATCAAGATAACTTCTTAAAATAGCAGAAAAATAAAATATTCATGGGGTCACTAGCTCCACATATATCTCCTAAAAAAATTGCATTGCTAGCCAAAATAAGCTAAGCAGTCACATGGGGACATGTCTTTAGTTTTGGTTGCACAAACTGTTTAAAAACAGTCATTGTATTGTTCTTTTATTTATCAGTATGTGTAAGAAGAAGATAGAGAATTGTAATTACATATTTCAGGAATTAACTGTGTGTGAGTTTTTTTACCTCAACGTTTCGGATCATACTCTATGATCCTATCATCAGGAGAAATAGCAAGAGAAGAGAAGTAGCATCATCTCTTGCTATTTCTCCTGATGATGGATCATAGAGTATGATCCGAAACGTTGAGGTAAAAAAACTCACACACAGTTAATTCCTGAAATATGTAATTACAATCATCATGGACTGTGGAAATCTGATGTCTCTTAAAGATAGAGAATGTTCATTGTCTGCAATTTTTTCAAGAATAATATAGTTTCTTTTTCTATGTATGTTTTTCGTTGTTATGGCAGTAAGATTATTTTCTTTATAAACGTTTAATGTTGTATAGTAAGATTTAGTATATGTTGCAAGAGGTATTGCTTTCTCTACTATTATAATTTTTTTTTAAAATTGTGTGAAGGAATAATAAATTATTTCAGAATCTTCATTTGGTATCAAAGCCTCAACCTAGGTTCAACTCCCCCGAGTTGCATTGGAGGTGGTGTTGGACTAACCACCATACCTCTAGGAATTAATCCCATGGACTAACTGCCACTTTGGGTCACCTCTTTAGGACTATTTTTAGATGTCATATGATAAGAACAAATTATTAGGAGAATCTTCATTTGGTACTAGAGCAGGTTATTGGTTTTTGGGTTATAAAATTTGGCTTTGAGACCTCTCTAACAATTGATCATGTCAAACACTAACTCTTTGCCCATTCCTAAATTTAATGGAAATGATTATGATTATTAGTACATCAAGATGATGACTTTTATGATAGGGAAAGACTTATGAAAGATTGTAGAAATGAGATCTAATGAGCCAGCTGTTTGGACCACTCTTGTAGCCAATGATAGAACAGCTAAGAAGATGACTAAAAAGAAGAATTCTCAAGTTTTATTCTATATTCAAATAGCTCTAGATAAGAGCCTATTTTTTAGAATTGTGGGTGCAAAGATAGCCAAGGATGCTTGGAAGACTCTACAAGAAGCTTACCAAGGTAGTGATCAAGCCAAAGTTGTCAAGTTATAAACATTGAAAAGAGAATTTGATAATTTGAAGATGGAATAAGTTGAAAGTGTCAGTGATTATTGTGTAAGAGTAAAATATGTGGTCAATAAGATGGCTACTCTTGGTGAAATTATGGACAAAGAAGTTGTGGTTAAAAAGGTGTTGATGTCTTTAACACCAAGGTGGAATCATGTTGCAATAATCATAGAGGAGAGTAAAAATTTGTCTACTCTTGAGTTTGATCACTTAGTTAATTCTCATATGTCTCATGAAGATAGACTTAGAGACACATTTGGAGAAAGTGATGAGAAGGTTTTTTCTTCAAAATTGCAGATTGCACAAAAAGAAGGTGCTAATATTAGTAAAAGAAAATAAGGACAAGGCAAAGAAAGGAATCAGAATTATTTAGGAGGAAATAGAGGAAGACGTAGAGGTAGATTTGATAAGAGAAATATTCAATGTTATCATTGCAACAGGAATGGTCACTTTTAAAGGGAATGCAATTTAAAAGAAGGTAATACCAATAGAAGTGTTAATTATGCTAACGAGAATGAGGAGGATTCTGTTAATAATCTAGTCTTATCATATAACAAAGATGAAAATAGTTCTAAATAGGTTGGTATTTAGATTAAGGTTGTTCTAACTGCATGTTAGGGAATAATGAGTTGTTTTCTACAATGGATGAGAGTTTCAAATCCAAAATAAAGTTTGGTGATAACAAGTCCTTGAAGGTTGCAGACAAAGAAGCTATGGAGGTGAATACAAAAGAAGGTAAGAAATGTGTGAATGATATTTATTACACTCCACATTTAAAGAATAATTTATTAAATGTTGGACAATTGTGTAAAAAGAACTACAAAGTGGTGTTTGATAATAAGCAATGTATAATCTATGATAATAATCAAGGCAATAGGGTTGTTACAGTTGTGCCTATG
The DNA here is from genome assembly GCA_027924645.1 of Cunninghamia lanceolata. Classification (NCBI taxonomy): domain Eukaryota; kingdom Viridiplantae; phylum Streptophyta; class Pinopsida; order Cupressales; family Cupressaceae; genus Cunninghamia; species Cunninghamia lanceolata. Next base: position 1,471,614 of record BSBN01001097.1, read on the forward strand.
ACAAGGAATATGATGTTCCCATTAAAGTTTGGAGAACATAACAACAATCTTGCCAATATGGCATATGACTTTCTGACAAAAGTTGGTTGTGGCATCTCAGGTATGGACATTTGAATTTTCATAGTTTGAAGCTACTAACATCAAATGAATTAGTTTATGGTATGTCTAAGGTAGAAGAGCACAAGGAGGTTTGTGAAGGATGTGTTAAAGGAAAACATGCAAATAACAAAATTCCAAAAGGCAATGCATGGAGGGCCCATTATCCACTTCAACTTGTTCATTCCGATATTTGTGGTCCTATGCAAACAAAAAGTTTGGGTAAGTCACCATATTTCATTACTTTTGTAACATCCCAATTGGAATATTAAAAAAAAACTCAAACAAAGTTAAGCAAATATTCACACATTTTTTTTAAGAGGAGAAAAATATATCCATAAACAATATATTCACAATATCCAAATACAATATACATATTTCAAAAGGAGGTCACTTCACATGTGACTAACAATTTGTACAAATTACAATGGTCATATTCTTATGACTTTCAATCTTATCAATATCATTTACAAAATAAGTAATGTATTCTTTGTTCACAAGTCTTCGACAGTCAACTACAAAAGAGAGAGAGCATCACCCTAGTGATTTTTCTCCAACCATAGACCGACGGTCCCTCACTAACCTTCCTACCTGGAAGTGGCCCTACCCTTCACGAGGGTAATAGATAATGAGAATCAATTGATTGCATATGCCATCTGAGAACTAGTGATGTGTCCTCGCTGAAGACAATCAAGTTTACAACTCTAGTCTAGCTCTAGCTATGTATGACCCATTCTTATTGTTCATCTATCTGGTACACCGTGAACTAACAATGCAAGTAGTGACTTTTGCATTACTTTGGCCAAAGTTTCATATACATAAAATTTGTATGTTCACTCACTCTTTTCTTGACTTGGAGACAACATTCTTATTATATATTTATTTTCTTTATTCATAACCACTCTATCTCGGTCTTACTTATGCAACATTAGTCATAATGACATAAACCCTTATCTACTAGTCATTCTTGACAAGTCTAGGGTGAGAGCTTAGATGACTGGTGTAAATATATATATTGAGTCCCTCATTGCATCCTTGTAATCATGGGTCTATGACTGCTTGTCATTTATTCAATTACTTATTTGCCTACTCCCCAACTCATTCATAGTCATCTACACATACAAGAGTTATATTCAATCCTTATAAATTATCTAATATATAGACTCTATATGTCTTAACAAATATTCGACTTCAGAGTATGTCGATATAAAGCTATCATACAATTAAATACTCCTCTTTATATGTATATCAAAGGGAGAACTCCAACTATCACATTAGTCTTAATCTTGAATTATTGTTGGCATACAGAATGTTCCTTAAGACACTCTTATGACTATAGTAGGTCTAAGATAAGTAATAGACTAGATCTATTATCTAGTGTATCTACACTATGAATTTGTCTTTTATACTAAATCTTCAAGCTTTCAAAAATAAATCATCATTCCTCTTAAACCACTACCAGTAAGGAAAAATACACTTCACGAATGATCTTCTCTTAGATCCTTCTATAGATTCTCGATTGATCCTTGGTTTTCAATATCAAACAATCTCTTAAAGATATGGGTTAAACTTTTGAAACCCACAACCTTCATGTTGTAGCACATTTGGCTTAGATGAACACACAGTCAACTTGAATTTATTTACTTAGTCAACCTTTATATAACATCATAGTCGACCAATTACTTTATCATTACATTTGATCTTCTATATATGATCTCAGTCAACCTCATAGTCAACCTTTGTTATTTGTTCACAGTCGGTCTCTGGTATTTGTTCATAGTCGGCCTCACAGTTGACCTCTATTATTTATTCATAGTCGGTCTCTGGTATTTGGTTTTTCTAGTGTCCTAAGATGCATCAAACACTCAGCTTCAATATTGTTTAACTACTGTCCTGAGAGTACTATCAAACACTCGGCCTCGATATTGTTTAACTATATTGGCCTGAGATGTATCAAACACTCGGCCTCAAAATTGTTTAACTAAATTGTCCTAAGATGTATCAAACACTCAGCCTCAAAATATATATCATAATGCAACCGGCCTTACGCTTTATGCATGGCCTTGTTATATACTCAATCAGCCTCTATATTACATGGCCTAGTTTTATACTCAACTGGCCATCTTATTACATGGCATAGTTTTATACTCGACTGGCCATCTTATTACATGGCCTCAGCCATATGACAACATAGTTCACTGGTACAGTCATATGACTGATACTATCCTCTTAACATATATATACAACAATCTATAAGGATTGTACTATAGTATATCAGAGATATGCAACTCTCTCTTAACTAGGTATCAATCTCATAACATTTTCCAATGAGAGACAATACTAACACATGCAGAGGTAAACCACATTTATGAAAACAATCAACAGGAGGTTTTCTACATAAGTCTACTTACAACTTCAACAAATGTAAGATAATACTATCATACATATTATCATTTCAACAGTCTAATAACAAACTTGCCTGTTGTCTGCTGCAGGCAGTGCACTAACATAGTCCTCTATGTCCTTCGTTCCTTTTTCCTTCACCATTCTTTTACCAAGTATTGTGTTGTGTTCTCTTCTAAAACACTTACCTGCTTTCTAAAAAAGGGCCACCACTCCACATTTATGGTGCATCAATAAAAGCATCATATACCATACTCTCCTTAGCCATACGGCTTTCTCTCACTCTCCACATGCAAAAGATAGTGGGGAGTATCTCCCAAGCATCTAGAGAGTCTGTTGAAAGAATAAGGAGGCTTCCTTAACTAACATGTTAATTATTAGCTATAATAATAGTAGTATAAACAACAACAATAATAATAATAACCTTATAAGAAGACATAACATATGTATCTATTGGATGTCGATATTAGGTACTTTAGAACACTAAATGTGTTCATATGAAGCACAATTATCGACGAAGAATCCTTATCTGACAGCTAAGATCTTGACAACAAAACTAATCATGTTTAGTCAATTTACACATGTCGACTTGTCTTCGAAAAGTATACACCAAGTTTCTATCAGACAACGTAAAGGATTTAATAACCTTCATCTTAACGATGACATAACTAACAAGAACAAACATACTCTCTCTACTAAGTACGTGTGTGTGTATTTTTTCTAGATGGCATAAGGATTGTTGCATTCACGTGATCTATCATCTTCTCCATGGTGATACTCTCTCTCCTCATATCAGAAGGAAAACAACATTGTTCCTGCATCCACCTCAATTACATAATGGTAGTTAGTCTATTTCATCATTTTAACCACATGTTCAATAATGACATCATATACAATTATCTCTTGCATATAAATATAAAACAAATGAATTTCCCATCATTACTATAACCATAATATTTTATTTGACTAACTATCTGTCTCATGAAAATATTGAAAAATAAACATATTAGTTTAAAAATGAGGTGTGACAACTTTTATTGATGATTATTCACGAAAGTGTTGGGTTTATTTTTTTTAAGCACAAAGATGAGACATTCGATACATTCAAAAGGTTTAAAGCACTTGTGGAGAATGAAAGTGGTTGCAAAATAAAGTAATTAAGAACTAATCGTGGAGGAGAATTTTGTTCTATTGCTTTTATGGACTATTGTAATATGAATGGCATCAAAAGATAGCTTACAACTTCTTACACACCTCAACAAAATGGTGTAGTTGAAAGGAAGAACAATATAGTAGTTGAAATGGCTTGAAGTATGTTACAAACAAAAGGATTAAGTAACTCTTGTTGGGGAGATGTAGTTGCTATAGCAGTATATATTCTCAATCAGAGTCCCACTAGTGCACTTGATCAGATGACTCCTTATGAATCTTGGCATGCAAAAAACCTAATGTTGATCATTTCAAAGTTTTGGGCTATTTAGATTATGTTCATATTGCCGATCAAAAAAGACAAGAGTTAGATCCAAAGAATGAATCATGCATTTCTGTTGGCTACAGTGAACAAAGCAAGGCGTATAGATTGTATAATCCTCTCACTAACAACATTGTTGTCTCAAAAGGTGATTTTTGATGAAGGGGGGGTATATGGTCATCAAAAAGACCATGTTGATAAGCCTAAATCTATTCATAATTGTCCAGTACTATTGACGGTTTTGTTAATGAGTAGCCCACTAATATTTTAGTTCCAAGTAGTACCAATCCACCAAGTAGTCCCGCATCTAGTTCTTCAATTCCAAGTGCAAGTCCAACTTCAAGTCCAAGTTCTACAAGGAATGTAAGAAACCTAAGTGATATTTTTCAAAGGTGTACAAGACAAACACGTGAAGAGAATCTTCTAGGTGAGACCGTAAATTTTTCTTTACATTCACATGTTGATTTTGAACCATTGAAGTTTACAAAGCTTCCACATAACAAGAAAAAGATTGGTACCAAGTGGGTCTGTAACTAAGTGCAACAGTGATGGTAGTGTTGAAAGACACAAGGCACAATTAGTTGTAGAAGGTTCTAGACAAAGTGATTCTAAATGGGAAGGTAGTTTCAATGACCAACAATCCACATTAGGCAATCTTGTGAGTCTGCTTCACATCAAGGGGGAGTATGTCGATAATTGACGCTCATAGAATCATGCAACTCCCAGTCAACTAGAATGCAGCTATTTTTTTAGGGAGTGAGCACTACATGTTTTAGGAGATGGTCTAAATTTTTTAATTCTACTTATTTTAAGAAATAGCTATTGTAAGTTGCATGTTGTATGCATGATCAGTGATAAATAATTTTTTTGGTATGTCTTATTTTTAGTTAAAAAAACTATTTAAAAACAATCATTGTATTGTTCTTTTATGTATGTGTGAGAAGAAGAAGAGAATCTTCATTCTCTATAGTTTTTCTAAAGAATAATATAGTTTCTTTTTCTATATATATTGTTCTCTATTTTTTATAATGGTAAGCAGGGGTTTTGAAAGGTCCCAGACCCTTGTACAAAAGAGAGATAAACAATGAAGCCCACAGAACCACAAAGAACAAACACAGGACACTAACAGCACGTCAGCTGTACAACCACAACAAGACAAATAAGAGGCAGAAACCCCCTAAAAAATAGTTAGTCAAAGATCAAGGAGGTTTGAAGCCAAATTGCTCCAAAGATGTTTGAGTGAAATCACCCATCTTGTTGAAGTTCTGTTCAAATCTACCTTTCTTGGAAACCCCCTCTTCGCATGGCACCTCCATCAAAGGAGTCTCAGACAAAGCATTTGGGTCCTCAGAATTTTTCTCCTTACTTCTCTCATCCTCATAAGAGGTCTTGCAAGTATCACTAGATGCTTGCACCTTTTTCATCCACACAAGATGATTTGTGTTGAGGCTCGGACAAATAGCAGCAGCATGGCCCACTTTGCGGCAGCAATCACATATAACTAGAGAATTTTTTAAAACAATTTGCTGCACCCATTTACCCAACTTGGACGATAGGGTAATCTATGAAGGGAGCACTCTATCAACATCCACAAAAACACAAAATCTAGCAGCAACCAAATGTCTCTTGAATTTTGTAACAGCATCAACTGCACTATATTCCCCAAAGGTATTAGCAATGCGCATAAATATCTCCTCATCCCAATATTCTAAGGGCAACCCTGGCAACCTAGCCCAGATCGGAAACATATTGATGCAGTATTGCTAAGGGTTGAAGCCAGGACAGCAATTTTTTAGGAAAAGACCATTCTGCCCTAGGAACCAGGGTCCTCCCAGGAGGATCCTAGAACAATCTTCAGAGATACAAAAAGAAAATAGGAAGAAATTGCAAGGTAAAACTATTACCTCAACCTGTCCCCTAACCTTCCATTTACGAAGCACCCATTTTCTGAGGACATCAATGTTAGGGCAGTTACCGCTAAATCTCCCAATGAGGGAGTTCCAAAGCTAAGTCACAAATCTATCAATAATAAAGTTTGGGATACAAATGCGAGGCTCTCGAGAAGAAGCCCTAGAACCTTGGGTCTCAGGAAGATCGTTGTAGAATGAGGCCCCTGGCAAGTGACCCAACAAAGGTGACTGGATAGGTCTCAAACCCCCAATAGCCAAATCCACCTCATTCACAAGGGGGAAACAGAGGCATTCCCAAATGGATCCTCCAACTTCTGGGAAATGGAAAGCCCCAGGGCCTGTGGAGAAGAATAACCAGTAGCCTGGGAAGAACTTTCCCCAGCAAACACATACATCTCCAAAACTACCTCAAGTAGAGGTGAAGAAGACCCACCAGGAACTTTACCATCCAGGCCAAGGGTAGGCCTCGCCAGAGAGGAAACTGACAGATCTATTGGGGATTTCACCACCGAGCCATGAAACTCAAATTGCCCCAGAATGCTAGGGGCAGAGCCCATGTTAGGGAAAGTCCCAAACTTCAAGCCAGAAGCTGCCATAGAGCCAGAGATGGGGGAGAGAAAGCCCTGCTTGAGGGCTTGGCTAAACCCGCCAACACTAGCAGAAGACTTTGGTAGGTCCAAAGCTGCTGACCAAGCTTGAGAAACAGAGCGCTGGGCCTCCAACCAAAGATTTAGAAGCCGCACATCCTCATCATCACTGGGTAGATCCCAGTCTTCACAAAAGAAACCTTCAGCTTTGTCATCTTCATCATCACTACCATTTGCATTGCTCCCGCCCAACGCAGAGTTTGAAACCATGTTCGTCCCCCGGCTCCCACTCCTGCTCATCATATCTATAACTACTATTCTCTATTATGCCTATAAGATTATTTTCTTTTTCTTTATGAATGTTTAACGTTATAGTAGGCTTTATTATATGTTGCACTAAGAGGTATTGGTTTATGTATTGTTACAATTATTTTTTCAAATTGATTGAAGGAACAATAAATTAGTTTCAGAGTCTTCAAGAACAAATAACTTGCAGTTGGTAGTAGTAAGATTATTTTCTTTATGAATGCTTAATGTTATAGTAGGCTTTATTATATGTTGGAAGAGGTATTGCTTTATCTATTGTTACAATTTTTTTTTCAAATTGAGTGATGGAACAATAAAATAGTTTCAGAATCTTCAAGAACAAATAACTTACAGTTGATAATCCTTGCAGCATAATAGAATAAATACATGTACAATTGAGACCAAAACAAATATATCTTCGTATAGATCTGCTCAAAATTGAGCAACCAGCACACTAAGATTTACTTCTTCTCATTACTTTCTTTCTGTATACTACTTCTGAATTGACTGATTATACAATAGTTTCAACTTTTTCAAGGTAACAGAAAAGAGCATCTAAAAATATCACTGATCCACCAGTCATGTAACGCTTAAATCAACGATACACAACAACAGTTTGGCGTTAAAATATAAAATTGATCTTTTTTTTTCTCTATCTTTTTATGGTTCAGCATGCATGAGCGATATACTATTATAAATAAAAAAATAATTATAAATAAAAACTCCTAAATATAGAGCTCCAAATCTATCCTCCAAACTTCCAAAACACTGGTTATCCGTTATCCAACAAGCGTTGTTGCATACTGCTGTTGTTTATAACATGGATTTTGTGGATCTTGGATGTGCCTGTGCTAACCTATTATGGGTTTTCTCAGAGCTCTCATCAAATTGAGTAGGCTCTGATATTTGTGGGATCGGTCTAGACTATAAGGGGTTTTTATGGGTGCTGTATGTTTTCCTTTGAATGTCTCTTTGAGAAAGGTTTCGTTGGAAATTTGGCATTTTGTATAGGTGTATGTTAAAGGTTGGGTCAGAAATTTGGTGTTTTGTGGTAAGTTCAGATGTAGGCTTGTGTAAGAGGTTTAATGGGTTTTGTATGTGTGCCTTTGAATGTCTTATTGAAAAAGGTTTCATTAGAAATTTGCTTTTTTTAGTAAGTTTACTTGGGTTCGAAATTTGGTATTTCTTGTAAGTTTACTTTTACACTTTATTGTTTTAAGAATTTATACATGAATGCTACTAGTTTTAAGAATCGCTAATAGCATGCATTTTTGGGTTATGTTTGTCTTAGATTTGGTTATATGGCCTTGTCACAGAGTCACAAGTTCCCTTCTTTAACAAGGGTTGTGTTGGTAGCTAGAAACTTTAAAATTGATTGTAAGTTTTGTGATTTAGGATCTATTACAAACCATCATCTAGTTTAGGTGAGGTCTGTTACCTAATACTTGTTCGTCATTGAACAAGATTCTTAGACTGATGAAGTTCTCTAGTCACCGCTATTTATGATATGTGTGGGATTATGTTGAAAGAAATTTAATAGCACTTACACTATACCAATCTGGAAAATTTAAATAAAATCTTATTCATATACTACTCAAGAAATGAGTGATCACCATAGACCAAAAAAACATATTGTTTATTCAATTCTGAATCTGTTGTTCTTTCTCATACCAAAAATAATGAACATAATTCTGTAGATATAGAGCTTTACAATAATCTAAAAAACTTTAAAAAAACAATCCTAAATAAAACTAAAAGTTGCGGTGAAAAAATAGTCTAAAAAAATAAATCTCATGCAATCTAGTTGCATGGAGTAAATAGTCTAAAAATAAAAATAAAACTCTATCTGTGATCATGCAAAAAAAATTGTTGTCTGTTGAGCATGCACGCCTTCATCTCCCCATGATCAATGGGGATGATGCCTAACCAGTCTCTCAAGGTGAAAAAAGTAGTAGCAGTAAGAGCTTTCGTGAAGATATCAGCAATTTGTTTAGATGTCAGATAGAACAACAATTCAACTTGTCCATCTTACAGTACCAAATCTTGGATAAAATGATGTCATATCTCTATGTGTTTTAATGGAGCATGAAACACTAGATTTTTTTGTCATTGCAATGGTGCTATTATTATCACAAAAAACATTGTTGGATATTCTTGTATGAAGTGTAGATCCTCCAAAATCCATCTGATTCAAATTGCTTGATAACTTGCTAATGTAGCAAAAATATATTCTGCTTCGGCTAAAGAAAGAGCCATGATTGCCTGCTTCTTACTACTCCAAGATACAACTCTAGAACCAAATGAGAAAACATAACTAGATGTTGATTTTCTATCATCCACTGAACCAACCCAATCAAAATTTGTCTAATCAACTAGTTTAAAGTTTTTAGTAGAAGAATAATGGATGCCAAAATTGTGAGTTCCACTCACATACCTTAATATTATCTTTGTAGCACGCCAATGAGACCCATGTGGATCCTACATGAACCGAGAGATGATGCATAATATCAAGTTTAGTTGTAGTGTGATACATGAGGTTTCCAACCAAACTTCTATACAAAGTGGCATCTACTTTGGAACTTGCATTTTCCTCAGTTAATTTTTCACCAAAGGCTAAAGGAGTTGCAACTACTGTGCATGAAGTCATTATAAAGTTTGTCAATAAATCAACAACATACCTGGTTTGAGAAACAAATATACCTTCTGGTTGTTGCACTTCCACACCAATAAAATAATGCATAAGTCCCAAATCTAACATTTCAAATTTTTGTTTCATTGCTATTTGAAATTCCTCCAAAAGACTTTTATTGTTACCTATATAAATAAGATCATCAACATATAGGCAAACAATGAGAATATCATTACCAACATGTTTGGCATACAAGGTTGGCTCTGAGGGGCTTCTACTGAATCCCTTCTTCAAGAAATAACTATCAATCCTTGCATACCAAAGACTAGAGGCTTTCTTTAACCCATAAAGAGCTTTCTTCAACTTGTAAGCCAATTGTTCTTTCCCTAGAATTTCATAGCCCATAGGTTGTTCCGCATAGACTTCCTCATCTATATAACCATTAAGGAAGGTTGATTTTATATCCATATGATATACATGCCACTTATTTTGTGTAGCAATTGACAATATAATCTTGATGGCATCAAGTCTTGCAACTAGAACGAAGGTTTCTAAATAATCTACTCCATCTGTTTGTGCAAATCCATTGGCAACTAATCTTGCATTGTGTCATTTTACAGTACCATCAACATAATATTTCACCTTATAAATTCATTTGACACCAATCACATGTTTATCTTTTGGAAGCTACACTAATTCCCATGTATTATTTTTATCTATTGCTTCCATCTCTTCATTGATAGCATCAATCCATACTTTCTCTCTTACTGCTTCTTCATACACAGAGGGTTCAACTTGAATTTGACTAAGAAAAGAAAAATTAACAACTAGATTTATATTAGTACTCTGATAAATTTCATTTACACTTCATACCTTTCTTGAAGAACTTGGACTTGAAGTATCACCTGGATTTGTGCTATTAGAAGAACTTGGTGAACCTGAGCTTGGAAAACTTGAACTTAGACTATTGTTGGAGCTTGAACTTCCACTTGAGCTTGTGGCAAGAGGAGGAACACTGTTAGCTTCTATGTTCATAATTACTACTATTTTTTTGTTGTACACCTTTTTACCATTGCCATACTCCCCCTTCATCAAAACCACATCTTGAATCACAATCCATTGCTTTGTGTCAGGATTATAAAATCTAGAAACTTTAGTTGTATCAGAATATCCCACAAAGATACAAAGTTGGGATTTTGCATCCAACTTCTTCCACTTCTGAACTGGAATATGAACATATGCTGGACAATCAAATACACGGTGATGAGCCATAGAAGGCTTGTGACCACTCCAAGATTCCTTTGGAGTGATGTTTTGAATTCTTATGTGGGGCTTTGATTCAAGATGTATACTTTGTTGCCATTGATTCTCCCCAATAACAATTAGGAAGGCTTTTTGACTTCGACATACTTCATTTCATTTTCATAATGGTACAGTTATTTCATTTTGCAATACCATTTTGCTGGGGAGTATAAGCTATAGTAAGTTGTTTCTTGATGCCATTTTTGTTACAAAAATCAAAAAAATATTTTGAAATGAATTCTCCCCCTCTATTTGTTTTGAGTAGTTTGAGATAATACCCACTTTGATTCTCAACCATAGCCTTAAATTTCTCGAAGCATTCAAAGGCTTCAGATTTCTGCTAAAGAAAATAGATCTATGTATGGCGAGAAAAATCATCAATGAAAATCAAAATATAAAGATTCTTACCCAAAGATGGCTCTTGCATATCACCACAAATGTTAGCATGCACAAGCTCAAGAGGAGCTTTTTCCCTCCATGATTTGTTTACTGGAAAACTATCTCGGTGTTTCTTGTCAACCAACACCAACATGCACACCCTGAGCAAACTACTTTTTTGCGTAAATTGCTAGAAGTCCTCTCACCATATTCTTTTTGTGAAGCAAACTCAATCCTTGAAAACTCATATTTCTAGAATGCTTGTGCCATAACCACGAATCATTTGTGGTTTCTTTGAGGGCATGCACATTAGTAGAAAGAAATGTGAGAGGAAATAATGTATTCTCTGTCATAGGAGCCTTTTCTATAAGATGATAATTAGCCAATTTTTCAAATATTTTATAGCAGTTATCTTCAAACACAACTTTATAATTTTTTTCTACAAGCTGCCCAATACTTAAAATATTATGTTGTAATTTTGATGCATGCAAAGTATCATGAATATAAGTAGTTTCTCCTTTCTTAATCTTTACTGCAAGGGTACATTTTCCTATCACATCAACCTCTTTATCATCACCAAATTTTACTTGACTTCTTACAGATTCATCTAATTTGAAAAAGAGATCAGATTTACCAATCATATGATTTGAGCAACCACTATCTAGGAACCACACATCTTTTTGATGCTCCTTTGCCAAGTCACATGTGAAGAAAGTGGAGTGTTTTGCATCTTCGAAGGACTCTTCAGTATAGTTGGCTTTTGACTTATTCAACTCATATTTCTTCTTTCAACACTCATATTCATAGTGTCCACATCGTTCACAATATCTACATTGGATGCTTCTCTGATCCATAGATCTTCCTCTTCATCTCCCTCTATTATTGCTTCTTCCTCTTCCTCTACCATGTCCTTTAGTAGTAGAGGGCTCCCCTTGAGACTTATTTGATGGAGAAAAAGTAGTTGTAGATTTTTTCTTCAATTTTTAGGAAAACTTGTACCAAACTCTCCATAGAACATTGCGTGCGCTCCTCATGAGACTGTATAGAACCAACCAACTCTGCTACTTTAAATGTGGTTAGATCTTTGCTTTCTTCAATGGCTATCACCACTGGATCAAATTTTGGAAGAAGAGATCTCAAAATCTTCTCTACATTTTTTTCTTTTGTTACTGCTTCCCCTTGAGTCTTAAGTTGATTCACAATACCTTGAGTCCTAGTAATAAAATCTTGAATGGACTTAGCTTCTTTCATCCTTAAATTTTTAAAATCCCTTCTAAAAGTTTGGAGTCTTACCAATATCACTTTGTCAGATCCTTGGTATGCAATTTGCAAAGCCTCCCATGCATCCTTTGATTTTGTCATACCAGCTATATGGGGAAAGATTGAAATATTCAATGCAGATTGAATGGTGAAGAGAGCTCGATTGTCCTTTCTGTCTTCTTTCAACTGAGTTTGTTGGTTTGTTTCAAATCAGTGTATCCTACTTCTACTAATTTCCATAGATCTTGAGATAATAGTAAGATCTTTATTTTGATACTCCAGTAATTATAGTTCTCTTGTAATTCTACTAATTCCCAGAGATCTTGAGATAATAGTAGGGTCTTCATTTTGATACTCCAGTATTCATAGTTGTCTCCTGTAATTCTACAAATTCCTAGAGATCTTGAGATAATAGTAGGGTTTTTATTTTGATACTCCAATATTCATAGTTGTCTTCTATAAACAACGGAAGATAGAAAGGGAAGCTACTACCATTAACCATTTGGATGCAACCTACTCTGATACCAATTGAAAGAAATTTAATAGCACTTACACTATACTAAACTGAAAAAATAAAATGAAATCTTATTCATATACTGCTCAAGAAATGAGCCATCATCATAGACGGAAAAAAATAAAAAATTGTTTATTCAATTCTGAATCTGCTGTTCTTTCTCATACTGAAAACACGAACATAATCATGTAGATATAGAGCTTTACAACAGTCTAAAAAAACTTCAAAAAAAACAGTCCTAAAAAAAACTAAAAGCTGCGGTGAAAAAACAATCTTAAAAAAATAAATCTCATGCAATCTGGTTGCATGGAGTAAACAGTTTAAAAATAAAAATAAAACTCTATCTGCTATCATGCAAAAAAAAAAAAAAAAAAAAAAAACTACTGCTGTCCATTGAGCATGCACGCCTTCATATGTGTGCATAAGCTTTGTTATTTCACCATTTTCTTTGTGACATTGTGTTGGTTGTTAAACTTATTCGTGCCGGCAGTGTCTTTTGACTATTATTTAAACCTTGGATTCCTTGGCGTGTAAGCGAAGTTTTTTTATACGGTAGGATTTCCTTTGTACTTAATATTTGATGCATGCAATGAATAACTGATGCAACCGCTTTGGTGTTAGTTCTCTGCCCGTAATTGTAGCTCTGCTACCCTACCAGATTTAGCTTCAGATCATATTACACTTTAGTCTGGTTGATTTGAATCCATGAAATTACAAGTGTATGAAGTATGGTTGTGAAGTTAAATGGGTTTTTTTTTGGTATTCATATTTTTCGGTGTTCGTGCTGTCCTCAGTGTGAGAAGAGGTTCTCTAATCTGGTGGTATTGAGCTTCAATATCTTTTCTGAGTTGTATGATATTTTAATTGTTTTCAGATGCCAAGAGGTTGATTGGAAGGCGCTTCACTGATCCTTATGTTCAGAGTGATATAAAGCTCTGGCCCTTCAAGGTCTATGCAGGTCCTGACGACAAGCCAATGATTAGTGTGAAGTACAAGTATGAGGAGAAGCAGTTTTGTGCAGAAGAGATATCATCAATAGTTTTGATGAAGATGAAGGAAATTGCTGAGGCTTATCTTGGGTTAACAATTAAAAATGCTGTTGTCACTGTCCCTGCTTATTTTAACGATTCTCAGAGGCAGGCTACCAAGGATGCCGCTTTCATCTCTGGTATGAATGCTATGAGACTCATTAATGAGCCCACCGCTGCTGCCATTGCTTATGGCTTAGATAAAAAGGCTACCAGTGTGGGTGAGAAAAATGTATTGGTTTTCGATTTAGGCGGCGGTACTTTTGATATTTCTCTTTTGACAATCAATGAAAGTTTTTTTGAAGTTAAGGCCACTGCTGGAGACAACCATTTGGGTGGAGAAGATTTTGACAATAGGATGGTTAATTACTTTGTTGGAGAATTCAAGAGAAAGTATAGGAAGGATATCTCTGACAATGCGAAGGCTCTGAGAAAATTGAGAGCTTCGAGTGAGAGGGCCAAGAGAACCCTTTCATCCACTGCTCAGGCGACCATTGACATTGATTTTTTATATGAAGGTATTGACTTCTATTCAACCATTACCCGTGACTGGTTTGAGGAATTGAACATGGATCTCTTCAGAAAGTGTATGGAACTCGTTGAGGAGTGTTTGAGGGATGCCAAAATGGACAAGAGCACAATTCACGATGTTGTTCTTGTCGGTGGGTCAACTAGAATTCCAAAGGTTCAGCAATTGTTGCAGGACATCTTCAATGGAAAGGAGCTGTGCAAGAGTATCAATCCCGATGAGGCCGTTCCGTATGGAGCTGCAGTGCAAGCTGCAATTCTAAGTGGAGAAGGCAATGAGAACGTGCAAGATTTGTCGCTTCTTGATGTCACTCCCATTTCTCTTGGGGTGGAGACTGTTGGAGATGTTATGACTATCGTCATGCCAAGGAACACCACAATTCCGAAAAAGATTGAACGAGTGTTTACTACGGCGCGGGACAATGTGACTTCCCTCGGAATCGCAGTCTACGAGGGTGAAAGGCCTCAACTTCATCACAACAATCTGTTGGGCAAGTTTGTCCTTTCTGGAATCCCTCCTGCTCCTATGGATGTTCCTCAAATCATTGTTTGCTTTGACATTGATGTTAATGGTATTCTGAATGTCTCAGCTGAAGACAAGAGCAGCGGTCAGAAGAACAAGATCACTATCACCAATGATGAGGGCAGGTTGAGTAAGGAGAAAATTGAGAAGATGGTGCAGGATGCAGAGAAATACAATTCCGAGGACGAGGAATATAAGAAAAAGGTTAAGTTAATAAACTCAATAGAAGATAATTTATGCAAGTTGAGAAACGCTGTGAGGAACAAGTCTGCAACCAAGCTGGAAGCATCAGAGAAGAAGATTGCAGATATCACGGAGCAGATCATTCAGTGGCTAGATAATAACCAGCTTGTTGAAGTTGACGAGTTTAAGAACAAGATGGAGGAGCTTAAGATGAAGGAGCTTCAGAACCAGATGGAGGACCTTAAGAACGAGATGAAGGAGCTAAGACGAAGGAGCTTGAGAACAAAATGAAGGAGCTTGAGAACAAGATGGAGGAATTTAAGATGAAGGAGCTTGAGAAAAAGATAGAGGAGCTTAAGACGAAGGAGCTTGAGAACAAGATGAAGGAGCTTGAGAACAAGATGGAGGAATTTAAGATGAAGGAGCTTGAGAAAAAGATAGAGGAGCTTAAGACGAAGGAGCTTGAGAACAAGATGAAGGAGCTTGAGAACAAGATGGAGGAATTTAAGATGAAGGAGCTTGAGAAAAAGATAGAGGAGCTTAAGACGAAGGAGCTTGAGAACAAGATTAAGAAGATTGAGAACAAGATGCAGGAGCTTGAGAAGAAGGAGCACGAGCAGGAGCTTGAGAACACGATGTACCGCATCTTTGAAATGCAGGAGCTTGAAAAGGAGGAGCTTGAAAACACGATTGAAGAGCTTAAGAGCACGATGGACCGCATCCTTAACATGATGGAGGGTGATAGCTGGTCTAAGCGTGATAAGTGTTTTGAGCAATGTGAGCTAGTGGCTGGTGGGGTGGCTCTCGCCCCGCTGTGCTGTGTGATGTAGGATAGTCTTTTGATGTGCTGGGGAAGAGGAGCCGATCGTGCTGCGGTTCGTCTAGTTGTCATATGTAGCCCGCCCACCGTAAACAAAAGGTACGTTGTAAACGATTGGTTGTACAAATTTTTCTACGGACCTGTCAAAAATTTTCAACTTATGATAAAACCCAATCACATGCTCCCAACCTGTTTTGGACCAGTTACGGCACTCCATCAGCCGGTCGTTTACACTGGTTAAGCCCTTCCTATGTAGCCTGTCTAGAATGGATAACATTGGACAGGCTGTATTTTACAATTGTAAACTTTATTGAAATGTATAATTAATTTGTTATTTTTTTAATAATGGTATAAAATCACATTTTTATAAAATTTTATTATGATTGGTAGTAAAATAAAATAAAATAATTACCAAATTATTATAATAATGTAATAAATTATTTTAATTTATTATATATTATTTTATAAAGAGATAACTTTTAAAAATATATGGATGAAAGCATGCCATTTTTCATCTTTAAAAAATGTTGAGATTCATTTATTTATTTATTTTGTTAATGATAGCTTGAGGTATTTTTATTATTTATTGATTATTTTGTGTCTATTAAATATAGAGGAAAATTTGTGTATAAAAAATAATTTTTTGAAAGTTAATATACTATAATAAATTGGTAATGTTTACATGGATATGTGAAAAATAAATGGGTAAAAATGTTTTTCATTATTATTATTACTATTAAAAGCCTATATATTTTTCTCTTCGTAGGGTTTATTTGTTGCTTTGTGTTTGATATGTATGATCAATAAATCATTTGCAATACTTTATTAAAGATAGAAATTTATATTGTTTTCCATATTTAATATGTATGATTAATAAGACTTGATAAAAATATTTTTAGTATAAAATAATTTATTTAAAAAAAATTGCTTTGATTGATTTTGATAAAATGAACAGTTTTTTGACAATCTATATTTTTCTCAATTTTTCTCAATTGCAAAGATTTCCTTCACTAATGACATTCAAAGTTAAAATATGTATAAGTATAATACATGTTTATAAACAAGTATACCAATCTGTTGGCCTTGTTTTGACCCCAAAAAATTTAAACTTTTCACATCAAATTAAAAAATGCCACCATGTGTTAAGCACCTCTATTAGGTGGGTCTTAGTCACAAACACCCCAATCATCCTTAAGTGTCAATTTGCTCACCAAATTGAAGTCATCTATTTGCATTCATAATCGCAAAGTGTTGGTGTCTCATGTTTTTTGCACCAAGTTGTTGTAGTCCTCCATCTTGAAAAATGTTGTAATTGATCTTGTTCGTGTGAGTTTATTGCATCAAACTTAGAAGAAGTTGTGTGCTAGTTTGAAGGAAAATTATCTATCTTTTCAATCAAAACCTTGGAAGTAGTTGCATAGTTTGAATGAGATTGATCAAAACAATTAAATAAAAATACTATAAGAGTTAGAACAAAAATATTTTCTAGTGATATTCTAAAATCTGTTGAACACAATGTAGAAAATTTCCAAGATAAAATTTAGGACTTCCTGTTTGAGAGACATTAAATTAATTATTTTTTATCAAGCAAATTACTAGAACAATTAAAATGGCAGTTTTAGAAAGGTTGAAGCAAAATGAATTAACAAGGAATTTTATGCAGTTATAATACACAATGTGGCCAATTTTCAAGGAAATACTTTTCCAATCAAAAGATATGAATTAATTCTCTTTCGCCATGTTTAGGAATTCAATGGAAAAAATTTACAAGATTTTCATAAAGCAAAGTTGCACATTTCTCATGTTTTTGAATGTCACGTCTTAGACTTTGATGTTTTTTGGATTTACTTTATGTGGAACTGATTTATGGATAATTGTGTGTGGTTGAATAAATATTATGTTATTTTGATAGATGAAATAAGTAAATGATTATTTTTATTTTGGAAAAGATGAAATGTAATGAACATTATTTTATTTCAAAATAATGCAATATAGAAAGTGTTATTTTTAGAATGATAAATTATAGTGCTTCGGCTATGCTTTGGCTATTTGGACACTAACCTATTAATGAGAAATCTAAGTTTTCATGAGTTGTAGGTTGTCAAAGACAAGGGTGTGGTTAAGATAAAGGAGGTTAGCTACCTGGCAGGGTTAGGATGGAGTGGTCTCTCTCTCACACACTGACATTTAGATGCATATAGTTGCATTAATTAATCATATTATATTGCTTCTTATTTTATAGTTAGTTATTTAATTAATTGGTGGTTAATATTAAATGCTCATAGAAAAATAGAAGAAATAGTTTTAATTTATTATTGATTTTTATTCGAAATAGTTGCATTAGAGTTGCATTAATTAATCATATTATATTGCTTCTTATTTTATATTTAGTTATTTAATTAATTGGTGGTTAATATTAAATGTTCATAGAAAAATAGAAGAAATAGTTTTAATTTATTATTGATTTTTATTCGAAATTAGAATTAATATTATTGATTGTTTTTGAGATAATTGTGATGCAAATAAATAATAAATCATGAGTTTTATTTGATAATATAAGATAAAATATAGAAAAAGAAAGCAAGATTTAGAAAACAAACAATGAGAAAGAAAACAATAGAAAAATAGAAAAAGGACTTCAATTTAGAAAATAAAACACCCTATGTGTAGTGATTTCTACTTCGAAGAGGATTTGTTAGCAAAAATTTTCCTGTGATCTCTTAAGGATACAACTTTAAAATGGTTTTTACATTTACCTATGAATTCAATACACTCTTTTTCACAATTAATCTATCAATTTCTACAACATTTTACAGCAAACATTAAACCTCAAGTATCTTTGATCGATTTGGTTCATTGTAAGCAAGGACCAAAAGAGAAATTGACTGAGTTTATTAGTAGGTATCAAAGCCTTTATGCACAAATTTAGTATCAGATGAAAGATGATGTTCAGAAGATATGTATTATGAATTTACAACCTAACATCTATGATAAGATTCTCTTGATGAAGTATAACTCTTTTCAACACTTATGCACTACCCTTCAAGATTACCAACTTTCCTCTAGTCAGTATGAAAATCAAAACTCATCGGCTCAAGTTGGTTAGTCCATGAGTGGACCTTCACAAAACAACTTTAAGAAGAATAATAAGAGTTTCATCAAGATTACTGGGCTGAATTCAAACAACTTTTCACAAGTATCTGCTATTACTAATCTAAAATAGACATAGTTTCAGCAAAGGAAATTCACTCCGATATCTGAATCCTATTATTCTATCATGAATCAAGCTATGAATAATAATCTCTTGAAGCTTCCTTCAATTAATTTGTTGGATCCTAGTAGAATGTAAGGACTTTATTTTGATGCTAATGCTTTTTGTCACTATCATCCACAATAAGGACACGATACCGAATGATGTTTGCATCTTAAACATGACATACATGACCTCATCGATTCGAATGTTATACAAGTATGTGGTGTGAATGATAACGGAAATAAGTTGGTTGCTCATTCGAATCATAACTTTCAAATATTTACTAATCCTTTCCCTAAGCATATTGACAACAACATGATGGAACAAAATATAGTAGAAGTAGAAGATGGCTATTTGGATTATGATGAAATAATGGGTATGATAGAAGTGGATAAGGAGAAGTTTGGTAACCCACCTCATCCATGGAGAAATGGTATTTATATTGAGGTTCCTCCTCTATTATCCCTTCAAGGATCAGGAGATAACCAAAATACATTGGGAAAACAACTAGAACAACCGAAGCAAGAGATCATGACAAAAGAAAAGATTGAAACAGTGCAAGATAATGATAGACGAACTCAACAAAGTAAGCTAGCTAAAATTTGGAAAAGAGTAAGGTGATTATCATCAGTTGGAAATAATAGTGGTTCTCACAAGCAACAAAATATTTCACATATACAAGGATTTGAGAAACAAGCACCACATAGATATTCTAAGAACAAAGAACAATCTAATGTGAACCACTCAAACTTTGCACAAAACTTGATGGAGCATCTCTAAGATGCTCACAAGTTCCAAATTCTAGTACGGTCGTACTTTCAGGTAAGTATTTCTAACCTTGGTGGTCACCTATGTCATAGCCTTATTTTCTCATTTATGTGACATCCCCTCTGTGTTTTGTTCCCCCCATGATGTGTTATGTGTTGTTTAGGCCTCCTAGGATGACCCTTGATTCTCTTGTAAGGTCAAGGATACTGAGAGACCGCCTCTATTGTGATCCTTCTTCTATTTGTATTATCATTCTTCTATTGATCTTCTCCTCTATTTTCATTATTGTGTGTTGTGTCTTAGGGGCATAGTGTTGCGGTTGGTGACTTGGGGGCACCCTCCAACGTGATTGTTCCTAAGGCACTTGTTCTCCTCTCTTGATTTATTGTTTACCTTCTTCTAGTGGTTCTATCTAGCCAGTGGATGATGAAAAACAAATAATACTGATAAGGACCAAATGTCCCTTCAGCGAGTAAGCAAAAATAGACCTAGTCCATACATGAGACGCTTGGCTAGTAGAATCACTCCGTGTGATATTTTGATGTTGTCTTATCACACTAAAAAACTATAACAATATAGCTACTCCATGCACTTTTTTTATCTTTGAATCTCGCCTCATTTACATTCTATTTTGAGACCTTTGTAGTATAGCCCCATGGTTATGCTTGGTCTCTAAATTCATAGTGTAACCTTGGCCTTTCGATGTGAATTATTTGCATGCATTGCTTTTATCATGTGCTGTGGTTATTATCTTATACAAAAGATTTCTAACCTCTTTTCTTGCAAGAATGTGTTTGTGGGAACATTTGGCAATCATAAAGTACATGTCACCTCTAGGGGCATAGGCCTTATGAGAGCTCTTGTACTCTTGTGTGTTTTATTCCTACCTTAACGTGCTTGATATCGGTACACGATATCAACCACCTTAACGTGGGGGCATATAAAGGTAAGTTGTATGATGATTTTGATACTAACAAAGTGTGTTTATAAGCCCTCAACAGAGGCAAGATGTTGTATCTCTGCGCGAGTGCACATCTTTATTCTATATTGCAATCATTAAGCCCTCTGTGGAGGTGGGATATCATGCATGTTGTTTTATCATTTAATCCCTTCTGCGGAAGGCGGGGATGGTGTATTTCTCAAGCATATTGCATAATCCTATCATTTTTAAAAAGTCTTTCGAGCATGTGGGGAGCGGCTCTAAGACTATCCTAACCCTTAAGTGTGTCCTTGGTGATTGTTGTGGTGAAGCCCAATCATCAATGTGTGCCTATAATGTGCCTGAGATGCTAGCAAACCTAGCAATACATTTCTTCCATTGCCTTGTTTGTTGTGTTTTCTCCGTGTCTTTCGTGTGTTTTCTATGTATTTTCCCCCATGTTGTAGTCTAAAGACTGGTGGCAATGAGTCCCTCCTACACTTGAGTTTTGTATGGTGTGTTTGTTCCCAAGCATAGTCTAAAAACTAGTGGTGATGAGTCCCTCCTATGCTTTGGGATTTGTATGGCGTGTTTGTTCTCAAGTGTAGTCTAAAGACTGTTGGAAATGAGTCCCTCCTACACTCTAAGATTTGTATTGTATTTCTACTGCCCCACATGTAGTCTAAATACTGGTTGCGATGAGTCCCTCCTACATTATGGGTTGTTTGTTTACTTTCCTTGTACTTGCATTTGCATTCATATGGGAAAATGGAAAAAAAAATAATCACTTCATTCACTGTATTCATTATGTTTTCCGTGTCTTCAATGCTATCTTCTTAGTGGGTTGTGTGACTGTTACTATCTTCTCCATATTTTGCATGCCTATTACTATCTTCATTGTGTTTGGCATGTCTGCATCATGTCTTCTCTAATGTCTACCTAAATACTAGGGGCTAGAAATGGTTCTCAATATTTGTGTATGCATTAGCTCTATGTGCTTGGCATGTTTGCTATGTTTGTTGATTGTACTTTAATGCATGTATGGGCCTCACGTTCATGCATACATTAAAGTGGGGGCTAAATGTTACATCAGAAAATGTCTCCTTTCTAAATTTTTCCTCTTATGTTTAGCTCTCAAGTCCTTTAGAATGCATTTAGATTATCTTACATGTTAATGTTGACTTCTGGTAAAGAAACCCCAAAGTTTTATGGAAAATGGGACCTAAGGGATGCACTTAACTTAAATCATGCCTAAAATAGGTGGAGGACTTGCGCACCCATGCCCTAGTCCTACCGTATTTTTGGCCAGGGCTTATTTTCATGTGTCGGTTATATGACAATTATTAGGTCCTATGCCAACACCTCAAGTTTGAATTATGAATTTCTTGGCAAGAAGATGTTTAGTTGCATATATAAGAATGTTTAGTGATCCATTTGGAAACTAGAAGATGATTATGAGCTTCTGACATCCTTATGATTTGAGATCTTTCAAAGTATTCATTGTTGTAGAGCAGTATTGTTTTGTTATTATGTTTGCTATGCATATTTGGCTTCATCTTTTCATGATGTGAAGGTTCTTCATGTTCATGCGAGCTACACCATCGAGGTGACATTCATTTGTGTTTTCAATCATTTATCAATTAGTTTTTGCCTCTATCCCATAGGGATATGCACTCTTTATCTGACAATGGTGTTCAAAAGACTTGAATGTCTCTCTGAGGCTTGACCGAGGCAAGCCTCTAAACACCACAACCCCTGACCCACTTTTTTGTGATTGTAGGTTACAGGTTTTGGAAGCAAAAGAAGTGGAGTTGTAGGGAGGCATTACAGACTGTCAGAAGTGCAGAGCAACGAAGAAAATCAGGGCTTGGACTAGGGTGCCCACTTATTAGTCCTCTAAATTTTGAGGCAGTGAAATCTCTGTGATAGTACAACTGTGTTGCAAACATTATTTAGAGATCTTGACATAAAAAGGTACATTACACTAATTCAACTTCTCATTATTCCCTAACTTTTCCATACACTGAACTTTGAAATCTAGTTTGTATTTGATTGTCATTTGATATCTCTATGTGCGAGCATTTTTTGTAATTCATTTGTTTTTTTATGATTTCATGAAATTAGGGTTTTAAACATAATTGTACTGTTGATGACTGTTTTGACGCAATCATAACAATAAGTTAAAATTCACATATAATGAACTGAAACTATACTTGAAAGACAAGAAGGAATCTTTTGAGATTCAACTAATCCCAAGTCTACAATGGTTCGGTTGGTCAAGTTCAGTTGGTCAATGTGAAGTTGTAATGTTCAAGGGGCCTTACGTAGTTTAGGTTTGTTTGATGGCTTACTGGACTAAGAATATGCAAAGAGGTCATAGATTTCAACAAGTATTCTGTTCATTTGCATAGAAGTGATACTGTGCTGCAAGTTTCAGATGGTTTTCTTGAATTTTTGCAGCTTTCTTCTTTATCTATTTATGAAAACTGTCTACTTATGGCTCTGTTATACATGCTTCTTCAAATTTGAGACAATTTCCTTTAGATTTCTACGTTTTCAGCTAAATATTTCAGATGGGTTGGAAAAAGTTAGAAAGATCTAATCTATACCTCATTTAATCTACCGAAGGATCTAATTGTTTCTGTTATGCACTATGTAAATACCACAGTAATTTGATCAAATCCACAGTAAAAACCCTAAATGTAAGTTCTGAGCATTTTCACAAACATACATTTAAAATTGCAAGCTCTCAAAGAAGATATTTCAAAACACAAAGAAGGGCAGGAGAACACTCAGAAGATAGATGCAGAACTCCAGATTCTATTGTATTAGAAACGAATAGTCATACATGATTTACAATGTAGGAATGACTCTTAGTTTCATTGATCATACTACAGAGAACTTACAAGCTTTACAGATACAGTAAGGCAGCCAGACATTCCACGCGCACCTTACTGCAGAGAAACAGGCGACCTCCTTCTTCTACTCTAAACTATGCCCAGAAAGGCTCTACAATTCTGGCAAAAATCTTAAAATCCCTGTGTGTAGTATTACAGTGTAGAGAGGCAGAATATAAAGACATTCTGATTGTCCTTACTACAGCAAAAACCTAACTAAACCCCTGGTTCAAACCCCTGGTTACAGCAATAAATACAGGTGAACCAGTTCTCAAAAATATCTCTGAGCAGTGTCAAATCTCGGCGAAATATTGCCCCTTCTGAGAAGTTCCGGCAGCTGGGTAATAACTTCTGTTTGTCTGTTGCAGTAATACCTTCAGCTGCAACCTTGTTCTTTACTTGAATGGCCTTGACTTTTCGCATTTCATCCTTATCTTCTTGCTCCTGAGATCAGATCTTCTGCCTCCATGAGGTCACTGTGTTGACTTTCCAGCTGCTTCCTCAACTGCAAGCCTGCAAGACAAGACAAGCAATAAGTATTTCATTTATCACATAAACAGCATGAAATTAAAATAACCGTTTAAATCCAGGTGACTGCGCAAGATTGTGGAAATCGGATCCAGAATACTCTCAAAACGCGTCCAAAATGCGCTCAGACTGCTCAAAATTGATCGGGTCAACTATCGCTGACCGGGAAAATGCCACAGGCGCCATAAAAAACACTTTAAAATTCCACCGCTTCATTTCCCGCCCATCGGCATGACTATCGCTATCGGCGTGTCAAAAAAACATGTTAGCCGACATTCACTTCATCATCATGATATTCTGAAAATATGATGCACTCCCTTCTGAAGGTCCAGATGACGTCATCATGATATTTCACTTCTGCATATTGGAGAAAAGAACAACATCATCATCATCATCATCATGTTGAAGAAGAATAGGAGGATATGAATATGATCATGCTGCCGAGGAAAGGAAGATGATGGTGACGTCATCATGATATTCGGGCTTCATTGAAATGCTAAGGATGACGTCATCATCATGTTCAGTTAAGATCAGGGGATAATTGCAATATCGGGTCACCTAAGGAGCATGATCAGGATGATGAATGTAATATGATCCTTTTTGCGGCCAAGGTAACCCTCTCGAAAGATCAGGATGATGATGATCATCATCATATTTGGGGCTTCTGTCGAACTTAGAATAAGACGTCATCATCATATTCGGGAACCGGATCGTGCTTTGGGAAATATCCTGTCGAAGGGAAAATGTGATGATGATGATCATCAAGATATTAGCTTCTTCGTTTATCAGATCAGGATGATGTCATCATGATATCCGGAGTCTTCGTTAAACTTAGAACATGACGTCATCATGATATTTCGCTAACCGGATCATGTTTTGGAAAATATCCTGCCGAAGGGAAAATGTGATGATGATGATCATCAGGATACTTTTCAAAAGGTCTTACTTCATCGGCAGGAGGACTTCACGAAATGTCGGGTGAACAAACAAGATCATGATGATCTTGACAATATGACAGGATAAAAAATATGATGATGATGATCCTCTTCGATTTACCATGATGACATAATCATCATATTTCATTTTCGGAGCACAAGGATGAGTTGAGGTCATCATGATATTTGCGCTAGGGTGATATTGTAAAATATGATCATGCTGTTGAGGAATGCAATATCGACCTCCTCTGAATAGATAGGGAGATCATCATGATATTGCAAAAAAAGGCGATCAGGAGGATATGAACATGATGATCCTCTTACGAATTATGATGATGATGTCTCCATTACTTAGTGAATTTCAGCGAACATGACCCTCTTGTGAAAGATCAGGATGATGATGATGATCATGAAAAGGAGATCAGGAGGATATGAAGTCGTCATCATCATCTTTCGAACTTCAGCAAATATCATGATGATGACCCTCCGATAGGATTTGAACATGCGTATGCAAATATGCCGATGATGAATTTTCTAAGTCAGGGTGATCCGATATTATCAGCATGATGTTTAAATTTTAGGCGATGCAAAGATATCATGATGATGCTCGTGATACAAAGACCGCTCGACGGGGGAACTTACCTTGACTTAAAGTTGATGTCATCATGATATTTGAACCTCAGGATATTATCGGGGGGGGTTCAAATATGATGATGATGATGTTCTTCATGTAACCAAAACCGAGTTTATAACATATGACCCTCCTAAAAAAAAAAATCATGATGCTGACGATGCGCCCAAGGCCATTTGACGGGTAAAGGGCACTACCACCTAAGATTGACGTCCGGATATTGCGACTGCATGATTTTTATCGGGTGATAGACCAAGATCATGATGACCTTGACAACATGACTTAGGATATAAAAATATGATGATCCTCCTGCGAATATCAGGTTTGACCAAAACTTTGACCGTGCATAACTTTCACATATGGACGAATTTTCAAGTGAAGTAAAAGGCAAACCTGCATGGAATTTCAAGCTCTCTCTAACTATGAGGTCACAGCAATAAAATATGAACTTTGACAAACTGACCTCATGATGATGACCTACCTGATCCAATATCATGATGATGATGCACGTGACCTTCATTTTTACCAGACCGCCAGAAAGCAGAAAAACACAAGCAGAAGCAAAAAGCAAAACATCAGCAGGGGTCCCCATTTTGCTAAGGAGCATAATGGGGCGTGTTGTGAACATCACAACAACTAGCAACCAAAACAAAACAATTAAATTTAGAGTGTTCAAGGAAACTAGATGAAATGAACTCATAATTTCCAACTATCTTTCCTGTAAATTACTATTCAGCTTGAGACTCAAAGTATTCAATAAAGATGCATGAATTTCCATTTTCAGTTTAGTTGTGTGCATGTGATTAATTATCCTCATCTTGAAGATCAGTTGAACAAACCAGTGACTGACATTAGCCTACGTAGGTGAGGATATTCCCTCATAGCCGACCGGATAGAGCCTTGCTACCAGCGAGCGTCTATAGCCCCGGCAAGGTTATCGTTACAATTCTCCTAAGTAGAGCCCCACTGCCAGCGAGCGTCCATAGCCCCGGTAGAGTTACTTAGATGGCTTAATCTAGATTTTCAGTATAATCCGCTTTATTTATTTATTTATTTATTTTTTTGTTTTCTAATTTTGAAAGATTTCATAAGATATAGCAATTTGTAACTTCATGATGCAAGGAGTGGACACTTGCTGAAATTAAGCTGAGAATTGTAATGGTAGCAAGGGTGACCTCTGATTTTTCACCTAATATCTACACTGGTATGTTTAACAAACCCAAGGATTTTAGGTGTGTCATCGTGAGAAACCTGCTTCGAATTCTCAATCACATTTATTGAATACAAAACTTCAGAAGATGAACAACTCTCTACATTCATGACAGTGACAGGTTATGTGTAAATTGCAAATGGTTAACCTGAATATCCTAAATTTTATACTGTTTTGAATAGTTGCTAGTTTTGCTCCTTAATACTCTACAGTAAAATAAAGATCCCTGCTGAGGAGACAACAAACAAACCAAACCAACAGGCTGTACAACACAACAAAAGAAAAAACTGTACAAACAAAAAGAAACAAAAAGCAAAAAACAAACAAAAAGGAACTATACAAACAACTAACCTAAAAAAGAAAACAGCAAAAGAAGAACACAAAAACGAAAACAACTACCCTACCAGACTATATACAAGCCTCTACAAGGCAATTGGAAACCCAGGAAAAAGACCCAAAAACACCCCTACTTGCATATTTCTTTAGGTTGTGCAGGAGTAACAGGGTACTAGTTATGGTTCTCATCATAGCAGATTTATCTTTGAATTCTGAAAAAAAATCTGATATTCTAGATTCATTGTGTTTATCAGAATAGCTCTTAACTAGTAACTGAGGCAACTCATCAGGGTTATGATTAATCCATAAGCATGTCCTATCTCTTGAATCTCCATAATCAAAATAGCATTTATCATTGTTTACTAAGGAAAGGAAAGAGACAACCTGATGTGCCTTTAGCTCTGTGGAACACACTTGTTTATTAATAGCTGGCTTTTCATTTAGCTCTGCATTTTCATTGCCCAGCTCTATGTCTAGTCCTTTTTCAAGTTGAAAGAGGAATGACTCCAGATGTATCATTTCTTCATCTTCATCCAGCTTTGTTCCTTCATTCTGGATGTTCAGTTTATCCTCAATTTTAGCACACCTCTCAATGTTCTCATTAGCTTCCTGCACATCAGCACTTAAGTAAGTATCTTCATCATCATCTGATATACAGAAATTAATCATTTCTAAATCACTTGAGAGTAAAGGTGGGACAACATCTTTTGATTGACAAGAATACTCCCCTGTTTTATTTTCAACATGGCATGAGGGAGATGCCTGATTATGCACAGCAGCTACATGATCCTCTGTATCCTCTTCTTTCAAGAATTGTTCATCATATAACTCACATTTATCATTCAGTGAAGAGTCTAATTCTATTGACCTGCAACAATCTTGATTTTGATCATTTAATTTAAAGAAGTCAGGTGTAACACTAGGATTTACTTTCTTTTCTATGACTTCATTAGCTTCTATAGTAGGGATCTCATCAATTTTAGTTCATTTTAATTTTGCCAATGCTTGTTTACATTTCTTTGCCAAATCATGTTCGTTAAAACTTTTCAGGTCAGATCCAGAGGTTTCTTCTTGACAAATATTCCTTAGTAGTTCTATATATTTATCAAATGTATCAAGATGAACCTCACTTTCCTTTTCTTTTTCATTAAATCCTTTCTGCTTATTATCTAGAAAAGGGACATGAGCTATGATTTCTTCTCTGCATTTTTTAGGATATTTATACTTTTCACTAACTTTAATCACAGTCGGATCCTGACGAAAAGATAGATTTTTTTTCTTACCATCACATGATTCCTGCCAAGAGATCTTATTATCCTTTATTCTTAGCATGGGTTCCATCTTTGTATCCTCTGCACATTTAATGACCGTTGATGCTACATCCTCTTGTCGCTCAATAATCTCCCCATTTCCCTGCCAACTTTCAGCCTTATACACATCTGAGAGAGAGATTAGTCCTTTCAAATATAAATCTAATCTTGTAAGGAAAGCTATACAATTAAGCTCACCATGCTCTGTGGACTTATGTATCCTACACCTTCCAAATAAACCATAGCTATATAAATTTTTAGGATAAAGCTGGTTATTCAAAGCTTTCTGAAATGAAGGAATGTCAACTTGAAAACTGTTCCTATACGAGTCCATTAAAAATAGGACCCTCTTTCAACTTTTTAGGCCTTTGAAATTTTATGAGATCTAACATATCTCAGAATATAACATTTAAAACTCAAAATTTTAACCCTAAACCAAATCAGGCCCTCCTTCTAGCGCCAAAAAAACTGTTAGAAAACTGTTGATGACTGTTTTGATGCAATCATAACAATAAGTTAAAATTCACATATAATGAACTGAAACTATACTTGAAAGACAAGAAGGAATCTTTTGAGATTCAACTAATCCCAAGTCTACAATGGTTCGGTTGGTCAACTTCAGTTGGTCAATGTGAAGCTGTAATGTTCAAGGGGCCTTATGTAGTTTAGATTTGTTTGATGGCTTACTGGACTAAGAATATGCAAAGAGGTCATAGATTTCAACAAGTATTCTGTTCATTTGCATAGAAGTGATACTGTGCTGCAAGTTTCAGATGGTTTTCTTGAATTTTTGCAGCTTTCTTCTTTATCTATTTATGAAAACTATCTACTTATAGCTCTGTTATACATGCTTCTTCAAATTTGAGACAATTTCCTTTAGATTTCTACGTTTTCAGCTAAATATTTCAGATGAGTTGGGAAAAGTTAGAAAGATCTAATCTATACCTCATTTAATCTACCGAAGGATCTAATTGTTTCTGTTATGCACTATGTAAATACCATAGTAATTTGATCAAATCCACAGTAAAAACCCTAAATGTAAGTTCTGAACATTTTCACAAACATACATTTAAAATTGCAAGCTCTCAAAGAAGATATTTCAAAACACAAAGAAGGGCAGGAGAACACTCAGAAGATAGATGCAAAACTCCAGATTCTATTGTATTAGAAACGAATAGTCATACATGATTTACAATGTAGGAATGACTCTTAGTTTCATTGATCATACTACAGAGAACTTACAAGCTTTACAGATACAGTAAGGCAGCCAGACATTCCACGCGCACCTTACTGCAGACAAACAGGCGACCTCCTTCTTCTACTCTAAACTATGCCCAGAAAGGCTCTACAATTCTGGCAAAAATCCTAAAATCCCTGTGTGTAGTATTACAGTGTAGAGAGGCACAATATAAAGACATTCTGATTGTCCTTACTACAGCAAAAACCTAACTAAACCCCTGGTTCAAACCCCTGGTTACAGCAATAAATACAGGTGAACCAGTTCTCAAAAATATCTCTGAGCAGTGTCAAATCTCGGCGAAATATTGCCCCTTCTGAGAAGTTCCGGCAGCTGGGTAATAACTTCTGTTTGTCTGTTGCAGTAATACCTTCAGCTGCAACCTTGTTCTTTACTTGAATGGCCTTGACTTTTCGCATTTCATCCTTATCTTCTTGCTCCTGAGATCAGATCTTCTGCCTCCATGAGGTCACTGTGTTGACTTTCCAGCTGCTTCCTCAACTGCAAGCCTGCAAGACAAGACAAGCAATAAGTATTTCATTTATCACATCAACAACATGAAATTAAAATAACCGTTTAAATCCAGGTGACTGCGCAAGATTGTGGAAATCAGATCCAAAATACTCTCAAAACGCGTCCAAAATATGCTCAGACTGCTGAAAATTGATCGGGTCAACTATCGCTGACCGGGAAAATGCCACAGGCGCCAAAAAAACACTTTAAAATTCCACCGCTTCATTTCCCGCCCATCGGCATGACTATCGCTATCGGCGTGTCAAAAAAACATGTTAGCCGACATTCACTTCATCATAATGATATTCTGAAAATATGATGCACTCCCTTCTGAAGGTCCAGATGACGTCATCATGATATTTCGCTTCTGCATATTGGAGAAAAGAACAACATCATCATCATCATCATGTTGAAGAAGAATAGGAGGATATGAATATGATCATGCTGCCGAGGAAAGGAAGATGATGGTGACGTCATCATGATATTCGGGCTTCATTGAAATGCTAAGGATGACGTCATCATCATGTTCAGTTAAGATCAGGGGATAATTGTGATATCGGGTCACCTAAGGAGCATGATCAGGATGATGAATGTAATATGATCCTTTTTGCGGCCAAGGTAACCCTCTCGAAAGATCAGGATGATGATGATCATCATCATATTTGGGGCTTCTGTCGAACTTAGAATAAGACGTCATCATCATATTCAGGAACCGGATCGTGCTTTGGGAAATATCCTGTCGAAGGGAAAATGTGATGATGATGATCATCAGGATATTAGCTTCTTCGTTTATCAGATCGGGATGACGTCAGCATGATATCCGGAGCCTTCGTTAAACTTAGAACATGACGTCATCATGATATTTCGCTAACCGGATCATGTTTTGGAATATATCCTGCCGAAGGGAAAATGTGATGATGATGATCATCAGGATACTTTTCAAAAGGTCTTACTTCATCGGCAGGAGGACTTCACGAAATGTCGGGTGAACAAACAAGATCATGATGATCTTGACAATATGACAGGATAAAAAATATGATGATGATGATCCTCTTCGATTTACCATGATGACGTAATCATCATATTTCATTTTCGGAGCACAAGGATGAGTTGAGGTCATCATGATATTTGCGCTAGGGTGATATTGTAAAATATGATCATGCTGTTGAGGAATGCAATATCGACCTCCTCTGAATAGATAGGGAGATCATCATGATATTGCAAAAAAAGGCGATTAGGAGGATATGAACATGATGATCCTCTTACGAATTATGATGATGATGTCTCCATTACTTAGTGAATTTCAGCGAACATGACCCTCTTGTGAAAGATCAGGATGATGATGATGATCATGAAAAGGAGATCAGGAGGATATGAAGTCGTCATCATCATCTTTCGAACTTCAGCAAATATCATGATGATGACCCTCCAATAGGATTTGAACATGCGTATGCAAATATGCTGATGATGAATTTTCTAAGTCAGGGTGATCCGATATTATCAGCATGATGTTTAAATTTTAGGCGATGCAAAGATATCATGATGATGCTCGCGATACAAAGACCGCTCGACGGGGGAACTTACCTTGACTTAAAGTTGATGTCATCATGATATTTGAACCTCAGGATATTATCGGGGGGGGGGGTTCAAATATGATGATGATGATGTTCTTCATGTAACCAAAACCGAGTTTATAACATATGACCCTCCTAAAAAAAAAAAAAATCATGATGCTGACGATGCGCCCAAGGCCATTTGACGGGTAAAGGGCACTACCACCTAAGATTGACGTCCGGATATTGCGACTGCATGATTTTTATCGGGTGATAGACCAAGATCATGATGACCTTGACAACATGACTTAGGATATAAAAATATGATGATCCTCCTGCGAATATTAGGTTTGACCAAAACTTTGACCGTGCATAACTTTCACATATGGACGAATTTTCAAGTGAAGTAAAAGGTAAACCTGCATGGAATTTCAAGCTCTCTCTAAATATGAGGTCACAGCAATAAAATATGAACTTTGACAAACTGACCTCATGATGATGACCTACCTGATCCAATATCATGATGATGATGCACCTGACCTTCATTTTTACCAGACCGCCAGAAAGCAGAAAAACACAAGTAGAAGCAAAAAGCAAAACATCAGCAGGGGTCCCCATTTTGCTAAGGAGCATAATAGGGCGTGTTGTGAACATCACAACATGTACTTAATTAAATAACAAATCTACACAATTCCAAAAGTTTCCCCTTTGTTCCTAGTGACAAGAGATTTGTAGTAGAGTCATTTACTCAATTGAATGTCCTTGAATGTTGGTGTGAAAGGAGGATTCCACATAAGCCCTTGAAATTACAAACCCCCCTCTTTTCACTACTAAACACATGTATATGTGTGTATATCTATATGTATATGTATATCTATACATTTTTATATACATGGATATCTACATGTTATGTCTATCTATATATACATGTACATAATATATGTGTATATGTAATATATGTATATGTATGTCAATGTCTAATATGAATAGAACAATGCATTTTTATCACTCTAATTTAATTAGGTGTGGTACTTATTTCTACCAAGTGTTAATGTATTAATGAACTAAATGGATCTATGAATGGACAAATGAATATATGCTCAAATTAATAAACATATATTATTAATGGAATTAAATCCAAGATGATAATATGAATATGTAAAGGAACAATGCATTTTCCTTTTGGTGTGAGATTAAAATTAAAATGCCTAAATGCAGTTTATATTTACAATCTTATCTTATCTATTTACAATAATCTGCATATATATACGTGTTTGTGTATATATATATTGACAAACACAAATTCATTAAACCGCCATCTTATATACAATTGTATTTAGAAACACAACAGAAATAAGATTATATAAACAGAAAAAGGTAAATATAAGAAACACAACAGAAATATAGTTATATTTCTGTTGTGTTTCTTATATTTACCTTTTTCAGTTTATATAATCTTATTTCTGTTGTGTTTCTAAATACAATTGTATATAAGATGGCGGTTTAATGAATTTGTGTTTGTCAACACACCACCACTATTGGGATATTTTTCTCTAATAGCCATTACTTGAGTTATTTACATTGTTACTAAATGTGTTTAGATAGATGCACTTACAGTTCAATTTAATTTATTAGGTTATGATGTATTTTTGTTACTGCTTGGTCTATGATTTCTATGTTTGCAATCATACGACCATGGTCAATGATTTCTAGAGCACCTTCGATTGGGAGCAATCAATTCGGGTAAAGTCTTATAAGACTTTACTTGAGCAATGACCCACTCAGCTTTAGGTTTTTCTTCCTAGTTGTTTTAGATTCTTTTCAATCAATTTCATTTACTTTACTTTCAATCAATCAATCGATTTACTTTACTTTACTTTACTTTACTTTAGGTTCTTTTCAATCAATTTACTTTACTTTTACTTTCAATGAATCAATCAATTTACTTTACCTTAATTTAGGTTCTTTTCAATTAATTTAATTTACTTTACATTCAATCAATCAATTTGCTTTACTTTAATTTAGGTTCCTTTCAATCAATTTACTTTTCTTATTGCTTAAATCAAATGATGTATTTACATGGATGCTTGAATCAATTCAATTAAGGTATAATTCCTTGTTTCTTGAAACAAACATGTTCATTATGTGAATAGAATGCTAAATCAGCATGCTACTACAAGCAAATTATGTGGAGAACTTGTAGTACCATGCTGATTTAACCATTCAAGTCTTTCTTTTTTTCCAAAACAGTTACAGTCATACAAACATAGAAACATGAGATCAACGCATAGATATTTTATAAATAAACATTCAAGTCATTCTTTGTTTCCAAAATAGTTACAATCATACAGACATACAAACATACAAACATGAGATCAACGCATATATTTTTTAGATATAACATGAGATCTACGTATAGAAACACTTAAAAAATGTTATTACAAAATATTTTGACAAAATGAGATGTACACATAGATATTTCAAAAATAACAAGTATCTCCATCAAAAATAAAACCATATTGATGCACATCTTCTTCAATTCTCCATAAATCCAGGAAAAAGAGTAGGCTATTGAGCTTCTGTAGCAGCACATTCATTTGCAATCTGACTTAAACTAAGTGGCTCAGTTATAGTCTATAGCAATACAGTAATCTGGGAAAGAAAAGCCTAATTAGATTCTACATTTAGAACCAACTCATTTGAGCTTCCAAGGCTAGACCCTACCTACAGATTGCTTAGAACTATAAAGGCTAGGCTCAAGATGGTGAACATGTCCATTAGAATGGGATGTTGCACCGGTAGAGGAGAATTTGGGGTATTCAATCATCTCTCATTTACTAATTGGGCCACTTTCTTTTTTGTTGTCTTCGTCCCCTGGGCAATCCTTGTCTACTCACGCAGAATTTCCTTCTCCCATTTTTCCTCCGCCAATCTCTATTTTTTAATAGTTTTTCCAAATTTTTTCTCTTTCTCTTGTAGCATGGCTTCTTTTTCTCTTTCTTCTCCTTCATCTGTTTCCTTTCCTTCAACTACAACTCGTCCATCTGAACTTTCTCTCTCTCCCGTTCATTGAGCATTTCCATATATGCATCAGATGTTAAGATCTGGGACTCCCTACTTAAACGTAGTACCCCAGTCTTATTCTTACCACCCCTTGTCTGCACCCTTTGAACCGGGGGCTTGAGAAATTGATTGGTTGATGTCGATGGCTGCAACTAAGTATCTACTTCCACATCACCTGTACATTCTTCTTCTTCTGTATTGTCCTTGTTCAGTGGATCCCAATTTGATGCACTAGTGAAGTAGTATACAATGTCAACTAGACCATGATTCGGTAGTGAAGGCATTGAAAGGCTAACATCCACCTGACTGAAATTTATTTCCATCCCCATGTTTCTAGCAGATTCAACCAGCCATTTTGGTTAGGTAACTTGAGTTGGCAAACTAAGACCATGCAAATTAGAAACTATATCAGGAGCATTAAGAACTATATTAGCAACATTAGAAATTGTATCAGCAATATTAGAAACTATATCAGCAGCATTAAGAACTGTATTAGCAGCATTAGTAATTGTATTAGCAGCATTAGGAACTGTATCAACAACATTAGAAACTATATCAGCAACATTAGAAACAATTTCAGTAGCATTAGGAACTGTTTGACCAATAGGCATTTTAGTGCATTCTTCTTGTACATTAGTTGGATTCTGTTCACTTCCACTTCTATTGTATGTGCGGATGAATTCCACAAATTGTAAGAAGGTTTCAACTGCAATTATCTCAGGATCCTCATCCACTGTGAAGGCCTAATTCTCTGTTCTAGTGACCATAGGTTCTTGACTACCTATTGTAACAAATTCTCCTTCATCTGATACTTGGAAGCCCTCACTTCGCCTCATGTCTTTTTGAAGTGCAGACATATTCAATGGCCAAATGTTTGTCCTTCAAAACCCACTAATTATATTACATGGGGTCAAAGCTTGCTTGAATACCTTATTAGCAAGAGTGGCCAACTCTTCTCTTCCAATTTCAATTTGCGAGTGGCTTGCCATCCATGCAGACCTTTGCTATTTGAAATAAGTTTTGAATAGTGAAAAAATACTCACATCTAGTGTCTGCAATTTGTGCCTTGTATGAGCTAGGAGGGTGATGAGGTCAATCCCTAAATGTCATGTATCCTCTATTGTCTTGAAGGTAACATGGTTGCCATGACCATCAAATATTAGAAGAGCTCTATTGTTTGGTGAAACCCCTCCAGAGATAGATGCAGTGAAATGTTGCAGGAAATTTAGAAACATTTCTTTCATCATCCATGCATGTTCTTGAGCTGCCATGCATGCACCTAACTCATAGTTTGTTATGTAGTTTTTGATATGCCTTTTGAATTTAAATAGATAAAAACTAGGTATACTATAGCCCGATGCACTAACACATGCCAAAATAGTAATCCACTCCCTGCTTTTCGAGATGAGGTGGGGCACACAGTGGGATCCCAATTTTGCAATTACCTACATTCTATAGTTCCTACCAACTTGTATCCTAGTTTCATTGCAGTTCCATATTCTATTGGACCCATACTCATGTATCTTGTAAAGATTTTCCATATTGTCATAGAATTAAGCCACTATGCTTGGCCTTAGCATAATGGCTCTATGGGTGTCCACACCCTCTGTAGTGAGAATAGTTCGATCTAGATGCCTTCTTCTAAATTCTTCCCACCATGACCTCCCCGGTATCCCATCTGTGAAAGGGTTTGGCCTAGACTAAATGACCTATGCCATAGTAGATTTCAGCTATGCAATTTCAAGCCCATGGCCTATGTCACTGATCTCCTTATACCATTAAACTATTTCTGCCTCCTCCTCCTTAGTCAGGATGGTCCATGGCCCCCTTTGTTTGGTGTTCATGATACCAAGCAACCAGGCCCTCAAACTGCTAGTAGGCATTCCCCACTTCTTTGCAGCTACTCTGATGGACATATTCTTATCCTTGACATTAGCCATAACACTCTGGATGTCATTGTTTGTCCATATACTTTTGTTCAACCTTGAAGAACCAGTTTGTATAGCAGTATTTTGAACGCAATCTATATTTGTTTCCATATCCTCCATATGTGCGGAGGGAAATATACATTCCACAACAGCGCGTTCTGGTTCTGTGATATGTGTATCTTCATCCCCAGTTACCAGAGTGGGAAACTTGGCCCCTCGAGGTACTCTGATTGTCCTCCTTCCACAAGTTCTCCTCCCCTTTTTACCTCCAGCCATAAGTATCTATACACCTGCAAGAAATGCAAATATAATCAGTGCCAGAATTGATTTGTAGAAATGATGACATCCTTAGTACAATGACTGAAAATAGATTGAGGCATCTATATTTCATAATGGCATTAAAAGGTGAATGCAGTGGCACAGACGACAAACATAACGTGTTCCATTTTTTAATGTTCCAATATGTTGTTCCATTTTGGATTGTGCATTATCAATGTTTGAGGGTTTCATCATTATGTGGTTCCAATATATATTCAATATAGTAACAGACATGATTTAATCAATTAAATGAAGCTGCCCATGTAGCAAACAACTGGAAAAGATGTAGCAAAGTTCAGCACACAAACTGGACTAAAATTCCCTACAAACATGTATATAATTGTAAAATGCTAAAATGTTAAGTACTAGCCTAAAATGTTAACATTGTCTACGCTGCATATGTCTATAGATATACATATGTATATAGATATATAGATATGTATATAGATATATAGATATATAGATATGTATATGTATACAAATATATAGATATGTATATAGATATACAGATATACATATATATATATATAGACATGTATATATATACAGTACATTAACAGTCTAACCTATTTGTATGTAGAAGACTTTTATATAAACCATAGATAGATTATATAAAATGAAACCCTCAATATATTATTGTTTAGTGGAAAATTAGATTTGTCAATGTTTTAATGTTTAAGTATTTAAATCTGCCTCTCCACCATACATCGAAGAATCTAGGGTCGAGTAGCAAGCACTATCATACCCTAGGTCACTTGCAAATGAATCGAAACTTGGATTAAGGAATTTAATTATTAATTTCCTTCTCTTATGTCTAATTAACCATTAAAACCCTAATTATGCAAATACGAAAATAAATTGACAAAACACAGAAAAAGCTCTTGCAGACAGGAGTAAAATGACAAATCACAGAATACCTATTTTCTGGATTCTGAGGCGGAATAGTCGAGGACACTGGTGCGGACGTCCAAGTCCAAGGTACTTGCTTTTTTAGGGAATTTGGACCTCCTTCAGACACCGATCAGCCCTAAAACTTTTGTTTTCAGAAATCTATCTGCAGAGGACACTTTTACGGGCACCCTAGTCCTGGAAATGCTCTTTTGTCTAACTTTTATTCAGATCCCAAATCCTTGATGCCTACCACTTCTTCCTGTAACTCCATTTCTCCCAAATGTGACACCTGTAACATGCAATCACAAGACTTGGTTTGGGGTTGTGGTGTTTAGAGGTTTGCCTCAGTCAAACCCCAGAGGACACTTAAGTCTTTGAGCATTGTTGTTAGATAGGGAGGGCATGCCCTTGTGAGGCAAAGGCCAAAAACTAAAGGAATCAATGATAAAAACACAATATTATGTCACCTTCTAGTGAAGCTCTCATGGAGGAAGATGCTCTTCATTCCATGAGGAGATTGATGCTCAAATCTGCAAATATCAAGACATAAAACATACAAGTCTACTCTTGCAACACAATGAAAGCCTTGAATCACCTTGAGAACACAATAGCTTGCTAGTTGTCATCTAGTTGAAATCTAGTTTTCAAATGAATGCCTACACATGCTTATACATGCACCTACAAGCACTCCCGCCAAGATATTTAAAATTCAAACTTACTGTGTCAGCAAAGGGACCTAATAATGGTCACTAACCGACACCTAGAAATTGGGGCTGCCCCAAAATAGGGCAGGACTATGGAGCAGGCGGCCAAGTTCTGCCCCCTATTTGCTCAAGGGGTCCTCCTAGGTCCCATTTGCCATGAAACCTAAGTCTCATTCCATTAGGATGCTAAAATATGAACTAAAATGTCTTAAATGCATGCTAAAGACCTAGGAGCTAAACCTTATGAGGGAAAAGCCCCCAAGGGGACATTTTCTGACGTTACATTTAGCCCCCACTTTAATGTATGTATAAACACGAGGCCAATACATGCATTAAAGTAAGGTCACAAACACAGCAAACACACCAAGCATGGAGAAGACAGTTACAATCACATAGAACATGAAGTAGACAGTCAATGCATAGAAGACACATTAATGCATGAAGACATGAATGATATCTTTTCTTTTCTTTTTCTCATATATATGAAATGCAAATGCAAGTACTAGAAAGTAAACAAACCTCCCATAATACTCGATGCACTACCTTAAGGTGCAGGTCTCAGTATATATGGGGCAACACACAGGCAAGACACACAAAACCTCCCAAAATGCATAGCGCATATGGGGAAACAAACACGCCAAACAAAAAAAGCACGCCAAAACACACACTTGAAGACATGGAGAAAACATGGTAGACAAGTGATAGTGTGTTCCCTATTTCTAGGCTCATCACCATCTCAGGCACATTACATTCACACACCAATGATTGGGCTTCACCACAACAATCACCAAAAACACACTTAAGGGTTGAGTTGGTCATAGAACCTCTCCTCGCCTCCGCAGAGGACTTTTGAAAATGCAACCCAACCCGCGTCATGGAGATGTTTTGCAGTGAAAAGGAAGCATGGCATACCACCCCACCTGCATTACAAAGATGCCTTACAGTGAAAAGGAGGTATGAGCTCAAAAGTATACAACCCCACCCGCATCACAAAGATGCCTTACGGTGAAAAGGAGGTATACACAATAGATAGATTGATTGATTGCAAACAAACTCAGTATGCAGGTAGTACTCATCGTACTAGCCTACACCTGAGAAAAAGCACATTACTAACATCTACAATAGACAACTTACCTTATATATGCCCCCACCTTAAGGTGGTTGATATCATGCAT
Source organism: Cunninghamia lanceolata (assembly GCA_027924645.1). Lineage (NCBI taxonomy): Eukaryota > Viridiplantae > Streptophyta > Pinopsida > Cupressales > Cupressaceae > Cunninghamia > Cunninghamia lanceolata. Next base: position 1,511,721 of record BSBN01001097.1, read on the forward strand.
CGATATCAAGCATGTTAAGGTAGGAAGAAAACACACAAGGGAACATAGACTTTCACAAAGCCCATGCCCCCCGGAGGTGACATGTACTTTACAATCGCCAAATGTTCCCACAAACACATCCCTGCAAGAAACATGTTAGTGTCTACAAAATCATGATAAACAACAACATCAATGCATATGATTAACCACACAAAGAACCAAGGTTATACAATGAGTTTAGAGTTTGAGGATAACCGTAGCGCTATATCACGAAGCTCCCCGAATCGAGTACCACCAAGGCTAGATTCAAAGGCAAACAAAGGTGCATAGAGCAATAGTATTGTTAAGGTTTGTAAATGCAATAGAAACATAAAAAAATTCACTACGCGGAAAGCATGTGTGCTTCCACTAGCCAAGCATCAGATAAAATATACAACCCCATCGTCATATTAGGAACTAAGTCCATTTTTTTATTGCTCTCGAAATGGACACTAGATCTGCATCAGTATAAATGTTTGTTGTCATCCGCCTGCTAGATGGAAACACTATAGGAAGGGAAATAATAAATAAGAGAGTAAAAACAAGTGTCTTAGGGACAGTCATGTAGGAGGGTGCCCCCAAGCCACCAACCACAATGATATGTCCATAAGACACAACACACAACAATGAAATCAGAGAGAGGCAATATAGAAGAATGATGATACAAATAAAAGAAAGGTCACAACAGAGGCAGTCTCCTGGTATGCCGAACCTTACAAGAGAATTTGAGGTCATCCCACGAGGCCTAAACAACATATAACACATCACGAGGGAAGCACATCACAAGAGAAAGATAAAGGGTTAGAGATACTTACCTATTAGCACCGTCATTAAGAACAAACATATATGTCATGTTGTTTTGATCTTGTTGAATTAAGTTTAGGATAATGGGAAGCTTTCTTTTCTTTAAAAGGATTATATCCAATGCCGCTTGAGTAATGTATGGAAGCGGATTCTATAGGTACTCGAATTCTTTGTTGATTTACACCACATCCCTTACCTACATAGTCGTCATGTTTATACAAAATTTGAAATCCATGACCATATAGAGAATCCAATTCCTTAGTGGAAGGTGAAGCCTCATAGGTATTATAATTTGTGGTATAAGTGAAGATATTGTCTTTATTTTCAACCAAGGAAACTTTGTTTTTCTCAGATGTTTCAAAAGATTGCCTCAATGAGATCAATGCGACTTTTGATGTGTTGAGATTATTGAGTTTATATTCCCCTATATCGTAAGGATTAAAATTTACTGAACCCCAATCATCATCAACAAGTGCATTTGATGGTTGAGGCTCTTGCACAAAATTATTCATGGCTAGAGGTATTGATGGATCACCTCGCAATTTTTTTAAGCTCATATGATTGTAAATTGGATTTTCCATTTCAATGTGTAAACAACTATTTGGTTTAGGATCAGCATGAATAGTATGAAGTTTACCTTTGAATATAAATTTGATTGAACGATGCAAGGTGGAAAGAACTAACCCCAATGCATGAATCCAAGGTCTACCAAGAATCATGTTGTAAGATAAAGAACAAGGCATGACATGAATCAAGGTAGGCACAAGCACAGGTCCTAGTTGTATAGGTAGGGTTATAGTGCCAAAGATTGTCATCCAACATTATCAAAGCCGCAAATGCCAATTCCGTTTGGTATGATTTGTGATGTGTCGACCTTGATTTTGTGTAGTAGGTCAATGCTACAAACATTAAGAGCCAATCCATTGTAAATCATAACTCATTTTACCAACATTCTATTTATTGTGACAAGGATTATAAGGGGATCATATTGGTTTTGAACTTCAATTGACGGTAATTCCTGTGGCTGAAAGAGAATATCTATTTTTGTCATATGCATACTATCTAATATGGCTACTACATCATTAGGCTTAGTAGTAGGTGGGACAATCACCTTTTGTAAATCTTCTTGGAGCATTCCATGGTATGTAGGTGATGTTTGTATTAAATCCCAAAGAGAGATCTTAGCCAGAGTAGCGCAAAGTTGTTTGACAAGATCATACTCTTGACCACTTTTATGAGTAAGACGAGGTGCTGGAGCGAGCATGGGTTGAGAACATGGAAGAGATATAGGCACATGCGGTGCTTGCTTACTTTGCTTGTTATTACGAATGTTGTATGTGTAAGCAATCACATTATGGTGTGGTTGTTGTAATGCATTTTGAACTCCTTGAACTGTAATCACTGGTTTTAAGCAAGAGGGTACACTAAGTGCCCCTTGGACAATCATTTTAGGAATATTGCTATGAAGTCCATTAACGATTATTGAATTAACATTGATTTCCTCTTGATTGCACCCAATATCCATCTCCAAAGGATTTAATGTGAGAGACCTTTTATCATCCACTAATGCTACATCTTGGCTAGGGAGAGTAGTGGGATGAGAGGGAGGTACATCATCACTATCATCATCATACTATGTGGTGGAAAAGGGTTTTTCACTCTCGTCTTTCTCATGAGTATTCCTAGAGATGAATTTGGTTAAATCTTCTAATATCAAAGGATATGCTCCTATGAGTAAAGTGAAGCTACTATAATCATGTTTATAACAAAGTAATTGCAACTCATATGTAGAACATATAGAAGCATCAATACCACTAATATAAGCTATGCGTTCTAGAACATGAGGATTCTCATTAGTGAAATTAGCAAAATTTTCAAAACCTAGGATATGCTCATGTAAAGATTTCAGAGATGAATAACATGAAGATGCCATAATGAAATGTAAAATCAGATTTTAACAATTTTCCAAGAGTATGCAAAAGATAAGTGCAAACTATATGCAAAATGACCTAGAATGCTGGATTTTTTCTATACTTTTTCAATGCAAATATATGAAAGAAAGGTGTTGTAAGGATTTTTGTCAAGGGTAGAAAATAATATGTCTGATATTAGTCCAATACAGCAATATGATCCTTTACAACATACTTTTGATGCAAATCTAAGATGATGCCAAGTCAAATTATAGTGAAAATATGTCAAAATAAGTACTTTTTTCACCAAAATTTGATGCCAAAGAGAATAACAAAGGATGTTGTGAGGAAAATGTTGATGGACAGCAAATAATATCACTAATAACAGCCACTTGATGCCAAAATATCCAACACAACAACTTTAGTGCCACTTAAAGTTAAACCCTAGTGAAAATATAGCAAAAATAGGCTATTTTTCACGGTTTTTAAATTCCAAGACCTAGTAAAAGGGGTGTTGTAAGGAATTTTAAGAGGTATAGAAAATAATATCAATAATATCAGTCACTTAAATCCATAAAATTGATCACAACACGCTTGGAGTGCACACTAGGTCAAACCCTAGGTCCAAAATAGCTAAAATGTGTGGTTTTTTTACAAAATTTTCACTACAAGAGCCCGATAAAAGGGTGTCGTGAAGATTTTTATGAGGGGATAAAAATAATTACCCTGATAGAAGAAAATTAATACAAAAATGTCCTTCACAACACACCTATAGTGCAAGTTTAGAGAGTTGATAAGGCCAAATTTAGCGAAAATTGTTGTTTTTCAAGCCCTAGGTTTGAAGTCTTGGGAAAAAATTCTATGTGAATGTTTTGAAGTCTGATTTATGATGAAATTGACTTACTCTCAGATCTGAAAATGATTTTCATGTGTTAACATACAAAATGCCCATGCAAATTTAATGAAAATGCACCAAAATTACTAGTTTTTTGTTGAAATTTTCTATGCAAAAAAACAAATATTTTAAATCTAAATAAAAATTCACACTAAAATGAAAAAATACAGCCAAATGCAAATTTTAATGATCCTCTAAAATCAGTACAAAAATTTGATAAAAGATTTTGCCTACAAACCCTAGATTTTGGAATTGCTAGGTTATATAAAATTGTCAAAATTTCCACAAAACCCAAGCAATTAAATGATGAAAATGCAATGTAAATTTATAATTTTTTGGATTTTTATGTATTTTATATTAGATCTCATGAAAAAATCATGAATTAGGAAAATTTAGGAAGAATTGATGCAATTTAGTAAGCCAAACAATACAAATTTTTTGTATTTTTCTAATTTTTCAATTTTTTTGAATTTTTCTCAATGCAATAAAATGAATGACCAAATAAATGAATGAAATCAATCTAAATATGAATAAAAAAACTCAACGAGTTGCAATTTAAGTCCAAAAACATGGGTTCACCAAAATGTTTAGTGGAAAATTAGATTTGTCAATGTTTTAATGTTTAGGTGTTTAAATCTACCTCTCCACCATACATTGAAGGATCTAGGGTCGAGTGGCGAACACTATCATACCCTAGGTCACTTGCAAATGAAGGGAAACTTGGATTAAGGAATTTACTTATTAATTTTTCTTCTCTTATGTCCTATTAACCATTAAAATCTTAATTATGCAAATACAACAACAAATTGATGAAAGACAAAAAAAGCTCTTGTAGATGGGAGTAAAATGACAAATCATAGAATACTTGTTTTTAGGGTTCTATGTGGAATAGTCAAGGACACTAGTGTGGGTACCTAAGGCCAAGGTACCTACTTTTTCAGGGAATTTGGACCTCCTTCTGACACTGATCAGTCCTGTAACTTCTATTTTCTGAAATCTATCTGTAGAGGACACTTTTGCGGGCACCTTAGACCTGGAAATGTTCTTTTTATCTAACTTTTGTTCAGATCCTGAATCCTTGATGCCTGCCACTTCTTCCTGCAACTCCACTTCTCCCAAATGCGACACCTGTAACTTGTAATCACAAGACTTGGTTTGGGGGTTGTTGTGTCTAGAGGTTTGCCAAGTCAAACCTTGGAGGAAACTTAAATCTCCAAACATCATTTTTAGATAGGGAGGGCGTACCCTTGTGAGGAAGAGGCTAAAAACCAAAGGAATCAATGATAAAAACACAATATTATGTCACGTTGTAGTGAAGCTCTCATTAAGGAAGATGCTCTTCATGCCATGAGGAGATTGATGCTCAAATCTATAAATATCAACACATAAAACATACAAATCTGCTCTTGCAACACAATTAAAGCCTTGAATCACCTTGAGAACATAATAGCTTGCTAGTCATCATCTAGTTGAAATCTAGTTTTCAAATGAATGCCTACACATGATTATATATGCACCTACAAGCACTCTCGCCAAGATATTTGAAATTTAAACTTACCATGTCGGCAAAGGGACCTAATAACAGTCACTAACTGACACCTAGAAATTGGGGCTGCCCCAAAATAAGGCAGGACTAGGGCATGAGCGCCCAAGTCCTGCCCCCTATTTTGGGTAGGGTATAGCTCAAGGGGTCCCCCTAGGTCCCATTTGCCATGAAACCTAGGTCTCATTCCATCGGGATGCTAAAATATGAACTAAAATGCCTTAAATGCATGCTAAAGACCCGGAAGCTAAACCTCATGAGGGAAAAGCCTCCAAGGGGATATTTTTTGACATTACAATTATATTAAAACATAGGAAAAAATTATAAATATTTAATGTAACAATAATTAAAAAATAGTATTTGGTCAAAACTGGGAAGAATCTGACAGTAAATTATTATGGAGACAAAGTTGTCAGATTCAAAACATTCAAAACCCTGATATAATGAAACCCTTAACTGTTGACAATGATATGATGAAACCCTTAACCGTTGACAATGAACCTTCAAAAATATATACCCTTAAAAATATACGAATCCATTTGTATGTATAAAATAAAACCCTCATTATATAACATAATATTATTCCATACAATGAAATAATCACAACACAAGGGTATTATAAGACAAAATAGGTAAATATCCGCATGTAAAATGGTTATATATATATATATATATATATATATATATATATATATATATATATATATATATATATATATATATATATATATATATATATATATATATATATATATATATATATATATATATATATATACACACACACATACAGACATGATTTAATCAATTGAATGAAGCTACCCATTATATGTGAAGTGCTAACCTGAAATGTTAATAGATATGTAATTGTTATATAGACATTAATAGGTGTTGAAATGTTAAGTGCCAACCTGAAATGGTTGTCTTAGATAGCATAGGTAAGAATCCCACTGTAAAATATATAGCCTTAATAATATACGACCCCATCTGTATGTATAAAATAAAACCCTCATTATATAACAGTATATTATTCTGTACAATGAAATAATCATAGCACAAGGGTTGTCTCAGACAAAATAGGAAAAAATCTGAATGTAAAATGGTTGCAAACAAAATGCTCTAGGGATGATCACACCATCAAGAACATTTTCTAAAATGATTAGTTTTTTGGTGTGTAGTTGGATATGTATTCAAACGTGAATAACAAAATCAGATACTAGTACTCAAATCATGGGTTGTATGAGACAAACACGAAGGTAAATGACTGTATAATGATTGCATAGACAACACTTTATGAAACCAAAAGATTGGAACAAAAGAAGTACTGAAATCACAAGGAGAAATGATATCTGTTTTGAATAGAAATTTTTTAAATCATGTCTATTAATATAAGAGATACATATTGTATATAGGTATATGTTTGTATGTAGCAACATTTGCATAAAATAAAAGCCTTTATATATAGTTTTTTTTATCATATTACAACACTGCTAGTCAAATAATACAAAAATACAATGCTAAAGATTAACCACCCTAGAATTTCACTATGGCTTCTAATGGATCAATACCCAAAGGCCTTGAGCCACTTCATTTGCTCTCTCAATGTGTGCAGGAGAGAGCAAGTCACCATAATTACTTAGATAAAATTGAAATGTTTCCAGATTATTTCTAAGTATTCCTTCCTAGAATAGTTGTAGAGCTATTGTTGTCACATTATTTTGTTTGACAACCTCAACTTCAAACACACCTCCAATCATACCTTCATCTGGAAACTCATCAAAATCAAAGATTGCACTAGTCATAGTGTCTTTCAGTTCCTCCTTCATGAAATCATTGGCTAGGGTATTTCTATGACTTTTGTTACCTAGGATTCAAACAACTGTCGAGAAGAATTCTTCATAGATCATGTAGTCACATATATGGCCTCCCTGGAAGTGTTGCATTCCTACAACTTGTTGGATTACTGTGACTAGTTGGTCTAAACCAGCATTGAACAACCACTTGATTTGGGTCTTGTGATCTTCTTATAGGCAACCACATCCATGGGCCACCTCCATTGCTTTATGTTTTTGGAGAGTTTAGCATGTCTAAGGGATTTTATAGGAGGGATAGGCAGTTTGTTCATAGGATCCAATTCAATTGGTATGAGATTATGAGAAAATCTTCGAGGACAGTGTTTATAGGATGGTCTTATTGGGTGAGAATATCTGAAAAATCTAGTGTAATTAAATTTTGTGTACTTAGAATATCTGAATATCTAAAAATTCATTAGACACATTTTCTAATGCAAGAAGACTTAGTAAGGAAGGACCTTCATTTTTCAAGAATCCTAATATCAAAGAAGACAGTGAAATGTCAAGTCCATATTTTGGATGGTGTGAGAATATATATTCTGGAAATCAAATCTTTATCTCAAGACAATGTAGTCTTTGAGAGTCTTAGTACACTAAACCTAATTAGACATCTACACTAAAATTTAAACCTATGTAGACATCTACACTAAGGCTTTCAGTCACAATAACTGAGAAAAAAAAAAATATAATACAATATATACACCTACACTAAAATATATAGTAGTTTTCAAAATATATAATGCAGTATATACACCTACACTAAAAAATAAACCTATATATTTTTTGTTTCACTAAATTAATCAATAATGATATTAATATATTTCTGTATGGGGTTAAAAATATATAGAGGGGTTGAAGCTATATATATACTCAAACACTTAATATATATTTAAACACATAGAGAAATGTAAACTCTATATTAATATTACTCTTGATTAATATGCTGAAAATTATAATATATAGGTTTAATTTTACTATAGATGTGTATAGTGCAGCAAGTATATATTGAAGGGTCATAAAATATAAATATATATCTCGAAACCCTTGGTTTATATTTAACAAATATAGAAAAATGACATATGAACATATTTAATATTAATATTAACAGATACATTTATTTCATATTGACAGATACAAGTTATAGATTTAACATTAATATTAACAGATACATTTACTTCATATTAACATATTTAATATTAACAAATACAAGTTATAGATGACATATGAACAAATATTACATTTACTTCATATGGACATATTTAAAATTAATATAGATGACACATGCATAAAGAGGAAGTAAAAGACAAAGAAAATAAACATGAACACAAACATATACATAAACATTAATATAGATTTAACATGAACAGAAACATATGCATAAAGTGGAAGTAAAAGACACAACAAATAAAGGAAACACAGGACAAAGGAAACATAGCATAAAGAGGAAGGAATATAAAAAGGTGATGTACCAACCTGGACCTAATTCTAGAAGTCTACAAAATTCCTCTTCGTAGTAGATAGGATTTGCAGCGCTCCTTCAGGAAATTTATGTTGGAAACATTCTCTACGCTACATAATGTTCATCTTATAATGGATTCAAATTTGAAAAAGGAATGCATTGAATTTGGTTATTGAGTTTGAATTTGAATAAATGCATAGAAGTGATTGTATTCGATGATATGATATGCAGAATTGAATTTGGTTGTTGAGTTTGAATTTTATTAAATGCATAGAAGTTATAATATTTGATGATATGATTTTTAAATCTCACGGTTTTCCTAATGATTCTATAATAAAATTGGTTTAATTTTATTTTTTTCATTTAATTTATGTCTGGTTAGGGAGCCTAACACCATTTTGTGTTTGTGCAGGTACTTAATGTAAATGGATAGGTACTTATTCTAGTGGATTTGGTGCAAGTGGATGTGATAGGAAGTATGGGAGAATGTAACAAAAAGTGGGGGGATGTGATAGCAAGTATGGGAGAATGTGTGATTGATAGCCATTTGGGATTGGAGTGTTTTGTCTTTATGGTAGCTTAGGTACCAATAAGTGTACACCAAAGTACGCCAATGTGACCAATTTAACTTTATTTAATGTCCAAATGGGTAGTTTTTATAAACACTACCCATTGTAATAAAATCAATAAAGTGTATATTTAATTTGGAACTTCTCCAATTTGCATCAACTTGCCTTGTAAATGGAAGTGGAAGAGCATGTGTGTTGTTTTCTTTCTATAGTAAACTACACATGGAGTTGTGAACATGTATCGCTGCATTTGTGTTAATTTATTAGGTTGGTATTTTACATATATTGGTTCTTTTTAAAAATTTAATTGGGGGGTCAAGTACACAAAAACATAGCAGTTATTAGGGCATGGGCGGCAACTGGCCCCTTTCCCCTAGTGGTGAACTATATGTTTACATTTGAATGTTGCTTAGATATGGTTCTATGGTCTTGTCATAGAGTCACAAGTTCCCTTCTTTCTTCTTTAATTAGGGTTGTGTTGGTGGTTAGAAACATTAAAATTGATTGTAGATTTTGTAATCTAGGATCTATGGATATAAACTAAGGTCTAGATCATAGATGTTTTCATTTGACTTGTGTGTATTCATATGTAACTCTTGATGTGTCCTATGTATGTTTATTTATACATTCTTTATGAGTGTTTGTCTACTGCTAAAGCACTTCTTTAACAGATCTATGTTCTCTTACCAATGATGAATCCCTTGATTAGATGATGACCTATTAATGTCTAAGTGCTGCTTTTGCTTCCGTGTAGTTGAAATTCTTCTTTGTTAGATTCATGATTTCCTATACTATAGGTTCTAGTGATGATTCTTGATACAGTTTAAGCAGGCATGAAATTTGATAGTCACAGCTGCATGTTATATGAAAATTTTATGATGGTTTGATCCACTATTACAAGATTTGGATTTGGTTTGGACTCTTTTTGACACGAACTTGGATTCGGCCCTTAGACACAGCCAAGACTCAACAAAGACTAGGCAAACTGAAAAAACCATGAACTATAGAGATTTTTAAGGATTTAAAACTTGTTTCATGCACCCTTTAATGAATAAACTTTAAAGACACAATGAAATAAACTTTAAAGACACAATGAAATAATCAAATAGAAGTTACTTTGATCACGAGTATAAAAGTAGATTTTAGCTCAAAGAAACAACATTTTTAGATATTTAATATTGTCAAGTGTTTTAGTTTACAAAACTCATGGATTATGATATCCATGGCATCAAAAATAAAAATAACAATATGTAATCATGAACTATGGTACCTAGAAAGGAGCTTGTATCACTTAGCCCAGAATTGTTATCTCTATGTGGAGTCGTGTTTGTATCTCTACAACAACCATAGGAGCATTACCTAGGATATAGATTGACTTAGCAAACTAGAAGTATAAATGTAATTCAAATATTTGGGATTTAATTGGAAAAAAATCAAAAAGTTTTAAAAAATGTTGTATTTCCATCTAGCATGGTTCAAATTGTTTTTTATTTTTTTCTTTTTAAAACTAGAGTGAGGTCTAGGGGCAATGCCCTTGATGCACTCCTTGTCATGATACAGGGTGGCGTTGAGGGGCTGAGCCCTCTCCACCAAGCCCAAATTAAAGTCTTTAAGACCACACAAACCTTCATGGTGCATGCCATTTTTCATAAATTTATTTCATTTAATGGTCCTTCAAAAATCATCCAAACTCTTCAAAAAGTTCTTGACTTTCACACTTTTATGTTTAATTTTTTTTGTTTTTTATTGTTTTTTCCCCCTAATTTTCATTGACTTTGCAGAGTCTTTCTAAGAAGACTCACTTGGTACACTATGTCATGAGTCCCACTCTAGGACCCGTTTTTTAATCATTAATTACATTTCAATTAACAATTTAAATAGATATAAATTGTCAATTTTTATATTTATTTTATAAAAAAATCATTAATAATGAAATATTTATATTAAAATATTTTATCTATGTGTTATTAATCATACATGTTTAATATGGAAAAAAATATGAATTCGATATAAATTTCTATTGTATTGTAAATAGTTAATCATATATACTAAACGCAGAGCATAGCAAAATGTGTACGTTTTCAATGTAACTTTTTTTTGGTTTGGCTAAATTGTTCGTCTGGATTTTAATAATCAACCTATTCCCTGGATCCCTCACCAAAAAAACAAAAATCAATTTCTTTCAAGTCTCCAAATTTTCAACTACTCCATCGGGGAAGCAGTCCCAAAAACTAGAAATCACAAGCCCCCACTTTTGCAATTCACATCAAGATCGGAAATAGAAATAATATTGCTATTCTATTACTGCTATCTGGGTACAATGTATTCTTGCGTGGGTGTGTGGAACACGATAGGATCGAGATAATTGTCAATGACCGGGACAAAATGACTTCGCTTTTTTTAGGGAGAGGATTTAATAGTTGAGCACCTTAATTTCACGCCTCTCAAAATCATACTGGTAATTTTGAATTATTCAAAAAATTTTACAGCAGCTTATTCGGCAAGGGCCCTACTTATAACTAAAGTTTTAGATCCACATCATCGAATATGATGCCACATCAGCATACTTTTTGTTAAAGTGTCTAATAGTTCCCAAAAAAAAGGATAAACCAATAGTTGTTCATTAAGTCATGTTTTGTTGGTGTACTGATGTGGCATCACATGATTGGTTGTGTTTTAGATCTAAAGGACACCATTCAACTATAGGTACTTATAATCAACACTAACAACCTTAAAATTACAAATAGTAGTGCTAAACTTTTAAAAATATTAAACCTTAAATCCACAAATACTATAACAGCTATTATTAGATCCTCTCTCCTATGGTGCTTTAGTGATACCGAGCGCCTCATTGAAGATCCTCCCAAGAATCTTACCAACACTGTTTTGGGTTGGTATCTCAAAATCCTATTTTGTCATTACGAATTTATGTTTTATTGGATGTCAATGTGTACGGGAAGGGTTGAAGTTTTTGAAACCTCTGTTCAACTATGCCAGATCTTTCAAACCAATAAAACCAATAAAACTTGCACTCAACAGTATTTAGACAATTATTTGTAGCCCATATTATTCAACAGAGCAAATAACTAACAGTTAGTAATCCTTGCAGCATATATTATTCAATAGAACAAATAACTAACAGTTGCAAGGACTTGTAATCCTTGCAGAATAATAGAATAAATACACGTACAGCCGAGACCAAAACAAATATATCTTAGTTATAGCTCTGCCCAAAATTGAGCGACCAGCATAGTAAGATTTATTTCTTCTCATTACTAACTTTCTGTATACTACTTCTGAATTGACTAATTATACAATTGTTTCAAGGCATCTCAGAAATTTGTTGTTTTGTAGTAAGTTTACTTGGGTCAGAAATTTGGTATTTGTTCTTAAGTTTACTAATATACTTTATTGTTTTAAGAATTTATATGAACTCATTCCTGTTACCGGTGGTGGGAGTCACTAATAGCATGTGTTTTTTTTTTGGGTTATGAGATTATGTTTGCCTTAGATTTGGTTATATGTGTTGAGTATAAAGAGGAGCAAGATGATTAAATCAATTGAACAGAACAGCAAACAAAGGAATGACAAACATTAAACAATCGCACACAGAGAGACAACATGAATTAACTGGTTCGCCATTAATAACTACGTCCAGGAAAAAGCAGAGGAAACTCTATTTTATTATATTCACAGCAACAGCTATACTGGTATTTCATCTGTCACATCACACATGATAAATGAAGTCTCATTCTATAGACATATGAAACAGCGAATAACAAAGAAGCAGAATGTGGAGTCGCAGGTCAAAGAGACCGTTGGACTTCACAAATCAACAATATGGTCTTGTCACAGAGTCACAAGTTCCCTTCTTTACCAAGGACTGTGTTGGTCGTCAGAGACTTTAAAATTGATTGTAAGTTTTGTGATTTAGTCTCTATTACAGACCATCATCCAGTTTAGGTGAGGTCTGTTACCTAATACTTGTTCGCCTTGGATAGGATTCTTATGGACTGATGAAGTTTTCTAGTCACAGCTATTTGTGATATGTGTGGGATTATGTGTCCGTAAGCTTTGTTATTGCACCTTGGATTCCTTGGCGTGTAAGCGACGTTTTTTTATACGGTAGGATGTCCTTCGTTCTTAATATTTTGATGCATGCAATGAATAACTGATGCAAGCGCTTTGGTGTTAGTTCTCTGCCTGTAATTGTAGCTCTGCAACCCTACCGGGTTTAGCTTCAGATGATATTATACTTTGGTTGATTTGAATGCAAGAAATTACAAGTGTATGAAGTATGGTTGTGAAGTTAAATAAGGTTTTTTTGGTATTCATATTTTTTGGTGTTTGTCCTGTCCTCAGTGTGAGAAGAGGTTCTCTAAGCTGGTGGTATTTAGCTGCAATATCTTTTCTGAGTTGTATGATATTTTGATTGTTTTCAGATGCCAAGAGGTTGATTGGAAGGCGCTTCAGCGATCCTTATGTTCAGAGTGATATAAAGCTCTGGCCCTTTAAGGTCTATGCAGGTCCTGACGACAAGCCAATGATTAGTGTGAAGTACAAGTATGAGGAGAAGCAGTTTTGTGCAGAAGAGATATCATCAATGGTTTTGATGAAGATGAAGGAAATTGCTGAGGCTTATCTAGGGTTAACAATTAAAAATGCTGTTGTCACTGTCCCTGCTTATTTTAACGATTCTCAGAGGCAGGCTACCAAGGATACCGGTTTCATCTCTGGTATGAATGTTATGAGACTCATTAATGAGCCCACCGCTGCTGCCATTGCTTATGGCTTAGATAAAAAGGCTACTAGTGTGGGTGAGAAAAATGTATTGGTTTTCGATTTAGGCGGCGGTACTTTTGATGTTTCTGTATTGACAATCTATGATGGTATTTTTGATGTTAAGGCCACTGCTGGAGACACCCATTTGGGTGGAGAAGATTTTGACGATAGGATGGTTAACTACTTTGTTGGAGAAATCAAGAGAAAGAATAGGAAGGATATCTCTGGGAATTCGATGGCTCTAAGAAAACTGAGAGATTCGAGTGAGAGGGCAAAGAGAACCCTTTCATCCACTGCTCAGGCGACCATTGAAATTGATCATTTATATGAAGGTATTGACTTCTTTTCAACCATCACCCGTGATAGGTTTGAGGAATTGAACATGGATCTCTTCAGAAAGTGTATGGAACTCGTCGAGGAGTCTTTGAGGGATGCCAAAATGGACAAGAGCACAATTCACGATGTTGTTCTTGTCGGTGGGTCAACTAGAATTCCAAAGGTTCAGCAGTTGTTGAAGGACTTGTTCGATGGAAAGGAGCTGTGCAAGAGTATCAATCCTGATGAGGCCGTTGCATATGGAGCTGCGGTGCAAGCTGCAATTCTAAGTGGAGAAGGCCATGAGAAGGTGCAAGATTTGTTACTTCTTGACGTCACTCCCCTTTCTCTTGGTCTGGCGACTGCTGGAGATGTTATGACTGTCCTTATGCCAAGGAACACCACAATTCCGAGCAGAAAAGAACGAGTGGTCTCTACGGCCTCAGACAATGCGCCTAGTGTGCTTATCGCGGTCTACGAGGGTGAAAGGCTTCAACTTCATCACAACAATCTGTTGGGCAAGTTTGTACTCTCTGGAATCCCTCCTGCTCCTAGGGGTGTTCCTCAAATCACTGTTTGCTTTGGCATTGATGTTAATAGTATTCTGAATGTCTCAGCTGAAGACAAGAGCACCGGTCAGAAGAACAAGATCACTATCACCAATGATGAGGGCAGGTTGAGTAAGGAGAAAATTGAGAAGATGGTGCAGGATGCAGCGAAATACAAATCCGAGGACGAGGAATATAAGAAAAATGTTGAGTTAATGAACTCAACAGAAGATAATTTATACAAGTTGAGAAACGCTATCAGGAACAAATCTGCAACCAAGCTGGAAGCATCAGAGAAGAAGATTGCAGATATCACGGAGCAGACCATTCAGTGGCTGGATAATAACCAGCTTGTTGAAGTTGACGGGTTTAAGAACAATATGGAGGAGGTTCAGAACAAGATGGAGGACCTTAAGGACGAGATGGAGGAATTTAAGACGAAGAAGCTTGAGAACAAAATGGAGGAATTTAAGACGAAGAAGCTTGAGAACAGGATGAAGGAGCTTGAGAAAAAGATGGAGGTGCTTAAGAACAAGATTAAGAAGATTGAGAAGAAGATGCAGAAGTTTGAGTAGGAGGAGTTTGAGAACAACATGGAAGAGCTTAAGAGCACGATGGACCGCATCCTTAACATGATGGAGGGTGATAGATGGTCTAAGCGTGATAAGTGTTTTGAGCGAAGTGAGCTAGTGGCTAAATATGGTCAAATAACTTCTTCATTGATAGACAGTGGGGTGGCTCTCGCCCCGCTGTGCCGTGTGATGTAGGATTGTCTTTTGATGTGATGTAGGCTGTCTAGAATGTGATAACATCACACCATTTTAAACTGTATAATTTGAATTTGTTATATATATATATATATAAATAAAATGACAGTCTTATAAAATTTTATTATGATTCGTAATAAAATAAAATACAATAATTACAAAAATATTATAATAGAATGTAATATATTATTTTAATATATTATATATTATTTTATAAAGAGAAATAACTTTTAAAAATATATGGATGAAAGGATGTCATTTTTCATCCTTAAAAAATGTTGAGATTTGTTTATTTATTTTGTTAATGATAGATTGAGGTATTTTTATAAATTATTATTGATTATTTTGTGTCTATTAAATATAGAGGAAAATAATATTTTGAAAGCTAATATTCTATAATAAATTTATACATTTGAATGGGTATTGTTGGCTAGACACTTGGTAATGCTGTGAAAAATAAATGAGTAAAAATGTTGTTTATTATTATTATTATTACTATTGAAGGCTTATATATTTTGCTTTGCTTAGGGTTTATTTATTTGTTACTTTGTGTTTGATAAGTATGATCAATAAATTATTTACAATACTTTATTAAAGATAGAAATTTATATTGTTTTCTATATTTAATATGTATGATTAATAACTCTTGATAAAAAAAAAAATTAGTATAAAATAATTTATTTAAGATTTTTCACTTTTATTGATTTTGATAAAATGAACATTTTTTTCACAATTTATATTTTTCTCAAACCATCAATTCAAAGGTAGTCAAATGATTAAATTGTCACAAAATTTTCATATGATAGGTAGGGGTGACCATCAAATTCCAAGCCTGCATTAGACCTTCACTAATGACATTCAAAGTTAAAATATATATAAATATAATACATGTTTATAAACTAGTATACCAATCTGTTAGCCTCATTTTGACCCCTAAAAATTTAAACTTTTCATGTCAAATTGTCAATTGTCACCATGTGTTGAGTGTGTCTGTGGGTCGGTCTTAGTCACAAACACCCTAATCATTCTTAAGTGTCAAGTCACTCACCAAATTAAAATAATCAATTTGTATGCATAGTTGCAAGGTGTTGGAATCACATGTTTTTTGCACCAAGTTGTTGTAGTCACCCATCTTGAAAAATGTTGCACTTGATCTAGTTCATGTGAGTTTATTGCATCAAAATTAGAAGAAGTTGTGTGCTAGTTTGAAGGAGAATTAAAACAAATGCATTGTTTGATTGAAACAATTAAATAAAAAAATTGTAAGAGTTAGAACAAAATTATTTTCTAGTGATATTCTAAACTCTATTGAATACAATATAGAAAATTTCTAAGATAAAATTCATTCCTATTTGAGAGATATTAAATTAACGATTTTTTGTCAAACAGATTAATAGAACAATTAAAATGAGAGTTTAAGAAAGGTTGAAACAAAATGAGTTAACGAGGAATTTTATGCAGTTATAATACATTGTGGCCAATCTTTAAGAAAAATACTTTTCCAATCAAAAGATATGAATTAATTTTCTTTCCCCATTTTATAATTCATTGGAAAAAATTTATAAGATTTCCATGAAGAAAAGTTGGACATTTTTCAAGTTTTTGAACTTGTTAGCAAGTTCAAGGTTCAAAATTAGCTTGAACCCTTGATAAGGTTGAAAAATCATCCAAAGTCTTGACATTGGTTAAAAAATTCTTTGAACCTCCAACATATCACTTTGTCAGAATTTTTATGGTTCTTTGAACCTTTGAACCCTCAACATAACACTAAGTGGCTATTTCCATGGTTCAAGGAACTCTTGAACCTCCAACTCATCATAAAAAGGATAAGTTCTCCTGCATGTCCTAAAATGACAAGTGAAAGTATGAAGGTGCAACATGTGGAAGCATACTCATGGCAAAGGCTATACAAATAATGGATCTATTGAAATGGCATTGGAAACTTTCAAAGTAAATGCACTTGGCAGGGGTAAGACCAAATCCCACAACATTTATCACTTTTGTCCCTACATGTACGTATATGGAAATCTTTGTGATAGTGTATGGACTCCATTAAGGCATAATGAAGATGTATTTTTGTTATATATTTAGTTTAAAGTGCTATAGTAGACATTTACACAAAATGTGGAAGGATAAACAAGGGATGTGAACTATCCGACTGAATGCCTCAAAGAAATGTGATCTCATGGCCACCATTATAGCAGGTTGTAGCATAAAAGGGAATTTTGAAAATCTTTAGAAACTTTCAAGAAAATGTAATTAGCCTATGTAAAGCAAATTTATGTCAGATATTATAGTTTGAAATGCTTTGGTAATCATGTATGTGAAATGTGGAAGCATATACAAGTGATAGCACGATCTTGATAGACATGTAACATCCCGCCCTACGAACCCCAAAGGGTAAGGGCCAAAAGAGGACAAGATAATTTTTTTTTGACATAAGTAGATAACATAACCAGACATGGTTGTCTATTTGTTATATCGACAGCATTCATGGCCACACATGGCTGAATGCACATCCTAGAGGAGAGGACTAAATCACTCTCCAGAGAAACAATAATACAACTACATTCATTTTAAACACCAATTTAAATGTTCCTATGTCTCATTCCAGATATAAACGTGAATCTATAAACATCATAGTACAAGCGGATCCGATACCCACATCGGAATCCGTAAGTCAAATAAGAACAACATCACATATCTTCTCATTACTATAATTTACATCATCTCTCGCAAAAGAGTACAAAATTACATAAAGGAATATACAAGTACAATGGCATAGCCATGAATGATACAATAACTGAATGGGTACATGACTGATAAAGAACAGAAAGAAAGAGAACATCTTCAAACTGGTGCTTTGATAACCTATTCGCCAGTCCCCAATAGTGGTGGCAACGCCTCCCAACCATGTGGACTCATAAGAGACCACCCCACCGTGCTCAGAGATAGTCACAGGGCCCAAACAAAATAATACAGTAAAGGGTATACATGATGGCCAACACTCACATCAATCACGGAGCAGACACAGAAAATAGTGCATAAGGCCATAGTCAACACATAGAAATGCTCATCAATATAATGTCAGGTGCTACTCACAACTACAAAGGTACAAGACACTAGGGTGTCACGTAAAAGCAGTTGTTAGCAGGGTATTACACTCACGAATTACATTTGAACAACAGTCATTTTGGGTGATAGATCATTTTTTTCAACAAAGCATGATCATTTGCCCTTTCTTCCGTTTCTCTGAAATTTAATTTTGATTGTATTTCTATCTCATTCTCCTTAGTTTCCACTCTATATTTCAATATTCACTCTTCACTATTCACTATTCACTATTCTTATGAAGGCAAACTTTTAATATGAGATTAGTTTCTATTTAACTCAATTACACAACTTTAATCAAATTTCATTTCACAAATCCATCATGCAAGATATAGAAAATGCAAAGGAAAGGCCTTGAAATCCAACCTTAAAAATCCTATAATGGAAGAAGTTGAAGTAGAGTTCCTCTCCAGCCTCCTCTCCAAATCTCCCTTCTCAAAAAAAATAATCTCTCTATGATCACAAGCAAGGGACAATGAATGGAGGATATAGGATGGCTAGAATAATTTCGACATTATGAGGCTATGAAGAGAAGAATAGAGTAGGAATTGGGCATTATGAGGATGCCAGAAGAAGATTTCCTAGAGGAAATTAGGCATGATAAGAATGCAAGAATGAAGTCCCCCTACAAGAATGAAGTCCCCTCCTGCAAGAATGAAGTTCCCTGCAAGAATGAAGTCTCTTCCTCTCCCCTCTAATGGCTTAGAGAAGGGTCTTATTTATAGATATTTAAAAAGATGATGGAGGGTGAGGATCAAAAGATGAGATCAAGGGCTCTCATTATTTGTAAATTTTAAATTCACATGTGAGGACAAAAATGAATTAAAGATTCATTTTTTTGGAAAGAATGGACTATGACAAGTTGAATTTTTAATTCAACTCATGGGGTAGTGGAGGACAAAAATGAATTAAAGATTGTAATATTTATGAATTTTTTTAAAGATTGTAATATTTAAATAACCCCACTATCCTAAGTGGAATTAAAAAAATATCCCCACTATCCCAAGTGGAATTAATAAAATATCCCCACTATCCCAAGTGGAATTAATAAAATATCCCCACTATCCCAAGTGGAGTTAATAAAATATCCCCACTATCCTATCCTTCTCATGCCTCCAAATTCGTCACTTAACTTCACTGTGAAGTTAAGGTGACCATACAGAGGTTAACCAAGGGTTACCCAAGTCAAAAGTGACCCTAGACCCATGGGGTATAACCCAGGGTCAATTTAAATTTAGTTAGGACATCCAGGGTCAAGTTAAGACACAAGAAAAGGGTCTCAAAATTTAAAATTCAAAAATAAGATAAAAATTTAAAAAACAATTCTTACAACACATATCATAACCGAAGCACCACTCTCCACACCAACGTAGCAAAAGGGAGGGTTCGTTACATCCTACCCCCTAGGACTAGGCTTACTCCTGGAAGCCTTCAAATGCTAAGATGTAGCCAAAACACACACTAAACCAAGAAATTTGATACAATCAAAAGAAGCCAAGGAGAATATATATATATATATATATATATATATATATATATATTAACAAATGGACTGGCAAACTCCACATGAGTATAAGGGCAATCTAAAAATTATTGTTAGGTAATCGAAAGATAATACAACAACATGGGAACACAACACTGACAAGGTATAGTGAGCTAGGGTATAGGGAATAGGGCTTGTGACTATCTCCATTAACCACCATCGGGGATAATAAGAGTACGCTCAGGCCTGTGAATCTAAGCAGAGTCGATACTCAGTACCTGCAACACTCCAAGCACATGTCAAAGCACATGTGCATATAACATATATCATATAGCCGAAGCAACATCAATCATTAGGAAGAGAGTCATGATATCGTAAGCCTCTCAGATATGAGTGTTACGACGTCATCCTTTTTCTGTCCATAATCATAAAAAAGTAATGATATCAGTATATAAACATATAAGCATGTAATTCAACATGATAACCAATCGTGTCAACATCATAATAGTATTGGAATCCATCAAGAAAAATCAACAACCATCAATTTGCACATTTATACTAGAATAAATCACATAGTTTTCTCATAATTTACAAAAACTGCACTTTCAAGACATAAAATTTTTCAATTCTCTAACTTTTATATGCAGCTATCCATAAAATGGAGTACACAACACACATGTACATAATCTCAACCTCTGATTTCATAGCATGCATGACCTCTCTTTTCATAAAATGCAATAGTTTGTCACTTTTCAAGGCATAATGATGAAAATTTTGTTTTCTTCTATATTTTAATATGCAACTATATACATGATAATTGTACTACCTACATATACATACATACTCATCCACATCACAAGGCTACATAGGGGTTCACGTGGGTATCATAGTACCATCCATATCCAAGGTAACCATGAGTCCATAACCAATAACCATGTCCAATATCCAAGACCATGTGTCTTGATGGCATTGACCCACCTAGTGAGCCATCCATACAAGCCACAATGACATGTCTCTTGTTTATGTAAGGGTTTTATCCTCCAAGAGACAGTCAAACAATAGGAAGGTAGTGAATTAGAGCTTAGAACAACTCACACATACCCCCATCCTCAAGGGTTTCCCTGCGTCTACTTCCTCATATACACTCAAACGGGTGGATCTCACCATACCCGATGAGGAATCACATCACAACACAAGACCAACATTCAAAATAGAAAAGTCAATGAGTTTAGCCACCAAAATATAAATAAGAAAGAGTAAATCTCAATTCCAATAATAAATTAAGAAAAATGCGCATAGTTTCAATAATAAATCAAATGTAACCACAAGAGTTACATGCTAAGAAAATCATCCATGGCTGAACCAATACAAGCAAGATAACCTAAAGTGTCGGTCCACACAAACAAAGTAAAAGTCACCAATAACTGAAAAGAAGATTCACAGTCTTCAAAATATACACATTACAACACTACGTGACTATTGCTAGCCACCACACGAGGAAGGAGGGAAATAAGCGTGACTGTCTCAACAGTCCTTCATGTGGGTGCAGCCTACTCACAAAACGCTCACATGGAAAAGTAATGTGTCGACCAGCTAGGTCACATACCTCATGCGGCGTGACTGCGCATGGTATACGCCAAGCGGAGAAAGCACACAATGGCCGTATACTGCATGGCAATGTCCTACTCAGAGGAGCATCCCGCATAGTGTGTACCCACAGAGAAAACACATACAGTAACACACTGAGCCAGAGGTGCACATGGCTAGGTTTCACTCGCATGCCAACCGATCAGAATCGAGGCCCTATTGAGCGAACCCTCTACTCTATATGAGCAACCACTCCTCTCAACACAAGTAAGAATACAACATATATACTACTCCTTCATGCATCTAAGTATGTGGCATCGTGTCCTCAAGCTCAACTCGCTACCATCAGCGACACGACGTCCTCACCAGCTCTGTGTCGGAACACCAGTGGGGGGTGGCATCATATGTAAAATAATCACATCAAGGTAAGATCATAGTTGTCATAGGTGCTCATACTACAACTAATATCATCCTCAAGAACTATGCAGAGTAGGCTAACACTGTATGAACCAAGTATCTGGTCCATTAATAAGGGGAAGTAGTGAGTACTTTCCCGGGAGGTTGAAATGATCATCATCGTTTCGTGCTGCCATTATACATATGCCATGCAATTTCCTCCCAAGGAACTTTGTTGCTTCTACTACCCTCCACATATTGACCTATCAACAACCCTTAGGTTGGCAGTCAATAAGGTGACAACAAAAAACACATACATGGTATGGTTTTCTCCCATACACATAATCCATATATATCCTCCATGGATGGGTACACAATATCACCATCCCATGGGCACACATCTCAAGCACTGGTTAATCACAACACTCAATAGAGATACATCAATGGATGTTCACATAACGGGGAATACAATCACAATTTCTCTTACCCAGACATAACCATAACAAACATAAGTTATTCTTCACTAATTCTTTTACTTATTGCAACTTTAACATACTAATTAAATCCATAAGCCATCAATCTAACATCTTATTAATTATTAACGACTAAGAAGAGGAGATAAAGATATGTTTCACTCAAGTCAAGACATTACATGACATCCAAGATTCATCATATGTAAACATGCAAATTCTATTGAGGGGGAAGTTTAAGGCACCATTAATATTCCAATTACTTCAATATGTTATCAATGATAATAAATGGTAGCAACTCGAGCACATTAAGAGGTGATAAGAAAAATCAGCAATCATCCAACACTTACAAGAGAGCATGGAGCAATCAAACTAATTTGTCCACATCTGCAAACAGCTACATCCTACCATTCCTGACATCTATAGCACAAAGATTACAAGACTAGTCCAAACAAGGGTATTTAGGCAATCTAAGTTACCTTTAACCCACAAACATATAGGACTCAACAAGCAGTCACACTAAGTAATGTAAAGCCAAGGAGGCTATTTCCTCCATGATTTCAAAAAAATTGGGTTGTAACTTTTATGAACCTTTTTTCTAGTACTGGTGCATCATCTGTTAGGTTTCCTGGTATGAAGTGGGCAACCTTAGTGAGTTTATCCACTACCACCAAAATGCAATTATGCCTATGAGATGTCATTGGTAGCCCTTAGACAAAATCCATACTTATGACTTGCCATTTATAGAAAGGTACATCATGTGGATAAAGAAGTCCTGCTGGGTGCACATGTTTTGCCTTAACCCTTTGACATTCTAGGCATCTGGCAACTGTGTCTACTGGATCCTTCTTCATTCCTAGCCAAAAATATATTCTTTTGAGGTCTGCATACATCTTATTCACTCCTGGATGTCCTAAATAGGGAGCCTTATGTGCCTCTTTCAAGATCATACCCCTTAGTTCCGCATTATCAGGAACGCATATTCTTCCCTAGTACCTCATTAGTCCATCATAATCAAAAGCATAGTTCAAAAACTTAGGTTCCACAAAGGTGTTAGCTAGAGATGTCTTAACCTGAGTGTACCATGGGTTATATTTTTGCTAAGAGAGTATTTGTTGCTTTAGGCTATGTGCAAGTTGGATATGGCCATTATATGCCTCATCCTGCTAAGAGCATTGGCCACCCTATTTTCTTTCCCCTTGATATATTGAATATCAAAATCATACTCACTTAGAAACTCTAACCACCTTCTCTATCTTGTATTCAAATGAGGTTGAGTGAAGATATATTTTAGTCCCTGATGGTCTGTTTTAAGCTCAAATGGTTTTGCCAACAAGAAATGTGTCCATTTTTGCAAGGCATGAACTATGGCTGCAAGTTCAAGGTCATGGGGGGCGTAATTGACTTCATGGATTTTCAATTTTTGTGATTCGTAAGCCACTACTCCTTCCTCTTGGATAAGAACTCCTCCTAGTCCTTCTATGGATGCATCTGTTACTACTGTGAAGTTACCATTAGGGTCAGGCACTTTTAGAATTGGAGGTGACGTTAGTCTTTCCTTCAGTACTTGAAATGCCTTATCACACTACTCAGTCCAAATGAACTTTTTGTTCTTCTTTTGCAAGGATGTGATTGGATTGGCTATCCTTGAAAAGTCTTTCACAAACCTTCTGTAGTACCCTACCAATCCCATAAAACTTCTTACTTCGGTCACATTTGTAGGGATAGGCCATTCAGTGATGGCTTTTACTTTATCAGGATCTACCGCTATACCCTCGGCTGAAATGATGTGCCCTAAATAGTGAACCCTCCTTTCAAAGAAGGAACATTTAGATAACTTCCCAAACAACTTATGCTTCCACAACCTTTGTAAGACTGCCTGAAGGTGGGTTAAGTGTTCCTCTTCATCTTTGGAATATATTAAAATGTCATCCAGAAACACAATCACAAACTTATCCAAAAAATCATGGAACACACTATTCATTAGATTCATAAAGGCAGCTAGAGCATTTGTTAGCCCAAATGGAACTATAGTGAATTCATAGTGTCCATACCTAGTCCTAAATGTTGTCTTTGGGATGTCTTCTTCCTTTATCCTTAATTGATGATAACCCGAGTGAAGATCAATTTTGGAGAACACTGAGGCTCCTCTCATTTGGTCAAATAGATCATCAATACAAGGCAAGGGATATCTGTTCTTCACAGTGGCCTTATTCAACATTCTATAGTCAATGCACAACCTTAGTGTCCCATCCTTCTTCTTTACAAATATGACTGGTGCTCCCCAAGGTGATACACTAGGCCTTATCAACCCTTTCTCTAGCAATTCTTGCAACTGTATTTTCAACTCTTGGAGTTTTGTGGTGTTCATCCTATATGGGGCTTTGGATATAGGTGCAGTTCCAGGAAGTATATCGATTGAAAAATCAAATTCCCTTTTAGGAGGTAATCCAGGTAGCTCTTCTAGAAACACATCCTTGTAGTTCCAAGGAATGGACTATTTTCAAAGGTAGGGGCTTCTTTCTCTTCTCCCTTCTCATCTAAAGATACTAAGAATATCTGATTTCCTCATTTTCGCCTTGCCTTCTTTAGTTGTATAGCAGAAATGGTCCCCACTGATATAGGTTTGTAAATTCCTTGGATCCTAATTCTACACCCCTTATCATCTACAAACTCCACCACTTTGTTATAGCAATCTATGTTAGCCTTATGACTCATTAGCCAACTTATTCTAATTATGACATCATAGGCTCCCAGGGGTGCGACATATAAGTTAGTTTTGGTTACTAATCTAGGAAACTTAATGAGGGCTCCTATTATGTACTTATTAAGGCATGAAAGCAATCAAGACTATAAAGACAATATAACAAGCTCACACCACACACACTAAACATAGCGAAACATAGAAGGCTCAAGTATGCCAGAGCTCCCAGTGTGTGAACTTGGGCTCTGATACCAAATGTAACATCCCACCCTGCGAACCCTGAAGGGTAACGGCCAAAAGAGGACAAGGTAATTTTTTTTTGACATAAGTAGATAACATAACCAGACATGGTTGTCAATTTGTTATATCGATGACATTCATGGCCACACATGGCTGAATGCACATCCTAGAGGAGAGGACTAAATCACTCTCCAGAGAAACAGTAATACAACTACATTCATTTTAAACACCAATTTAAATGTTCCTATGTCTCATTCTAGATATAAACATGAATCTACAAACATCATAGTACAAGCTGATCCGATACCCACATCGAAATCTGGAAGTCAAATAAGAGCAACATCACATATCTTCTCATTACTATAATTTACATCATCTCTCGCAAGAGAGTACAAAATTACATAAAGGAATATACAAGAACAGTGGCATAGCCATGAATGATACAATAACTGAATGGGTACATGACTGATAAAGTAACAGAAAGAAAGAGAACATCTTCAAACTGGTGCTCTGATAACTTGTTTGCCAGTCCCTAATAGTGGTGGCAATGCCTCCCAACCATGTGGACTCATAAGAGACCACCCCACCGTGCTCAGAGATAGTCACAAGGCCCAAACAAAATAATACAGGAAAGGGTATACATGATAGCCAACACTCACATCAATCACGGAGCAGACATGAAAAATAATGCATAAGGCCATAGTTAACACATAGAGATGCTCATCAATATAATGTTGGGTGCTACTCACAACTACAAAGGTACAAGACACTAGGGTGTCACGTAAAAGCAGTTGTTAGTAGGGTATTACACTCACGAATTACATTTGAACAACAATCGTTTTGGGTGATAGATCATTTTTTCAACAAAGCACGATCATTTGCCCTCTCTTCCGTTTCTCTGAAATTTAATTTTGATTGTATTTCTATCTCATTCTCCTTAGTTTCCGCTCTAGATTTCACTATTCACTATGCACTATTCACTATTCATTATTCACTATTCTTATGAAGGCAAACTTTTAATATGAGATTAGTTTCTATTTAACTCAATTACACAACTTTAATCAAATTTCATTTCACAAATCCATCATGCAAGATATAGAAAATGCAAAGGAAAGGCCTTGAAATCCAACCTTAAAAATCCTGTAATGGAAGAAGTTGAAGTAGAGTTCCTCTCCAGCCTCCTCTCCAAATCTCCCTTCTAAAAAAAAACAATCTCTCTATGATCACAAGCAAGGGACAATGAATGGAGGATATCAGATGGCTAGAATAATTTCGGCATTATGAGGCTATAAAGAGGAGAATAGAGTAGGAATTGGGCATTATGAGGATGCCAGAAGAAGATTTCCTAGAGGAAATTAGGCATGATAAGAATGCAAGAATGAAGTCCCCCTGCAAGAATGAAGTCCCCTCCTGCAAGAATGAAGTTCCCTGCAAGAATGAAGTCTCTTCCTCTCCCCTCTAATGGCTTAGAGAAGGGTCTTATTTATAATTTTTGAAAAGATGATGGAGGGTGAGGATCAAAAGATGAGATCAAGGGCTCTCATTATTTGTGAATTTTAAATTCACATGTGAGGACAAAATTGAATTAAAGTTTCATTTTTTTGGAAAGAGTGGATTATGACAAGTTGAATTTTTAATTCAACTCATGGAGTAGTGGAGGACAAAAATGAATTAAAGATTTTAATATTTATGACTTTTTTTTAAGATTGTAATATTTAAATAACCCCACTATCCCAAGTGGAATTAAAAAAATATCCCCACTATCCCAAGTGGAATTAATAAAATATCCCCACTATCCCAAGTGGAATTAAAAAATATCCCCACTATCCAAAGTGGAATTAATAAAATATCCCCACTATCCCAAGTGGAATTAATAAAATATCCCCACTATCCCAAGTGGAGTTAATAAAATATCCCCACTATCCTATCCTTCTCATGCCTCCAAATTCGTCACTTAACTTCACTGTGAAGTTAAGGTGACCATACGGAGCTTAACCAAGGGTTACCCATTTCAAAAGTAACCCTAGACCCATTGAGTATAACCCAGGGTCAATTTAAACTTAGTTAGGACACCCAGGGTCAAGTTAAGACACAAGAAAAAGGGTCTTAAATTTTAAAATTCAAAAATAAGATAAAAATTCAAAAAACAATTCTTACAACACATATCATAACCAAAGCACCACTCTCCACACCAACGCAACAAAAGGGAGGGTTCGTTACAAGACACCTCATGATTCTATTATCAGATATCAATCACCATGAGGAATAAAGAAAATGACAAAAGAACGATTACAAAAGCTACAGGAATTAATTTATCATTGGTCATAGAACAATGCAACGATGAAAATGCTTTTTCATTAATTTCTAAGAAGTCTATTACATAACCAAATACTGGCCATACATTGATCTCTACCTCTACCAAGATTCAATCGAAGCAAATCCTCCTATATCTCAAACTATCGGCCTTGTAATATAGATAGTCTATATCTTTCCATATACCTCCCGATCGGCTCTTAGAACCCTGCCTTCTCCCCTCAACAGTCCCCACATGAAACAATCTTTATTTCCTCTATTCAATCCTCAACAGTTTCTCTCCTCAAAGTTGTTCCACCCTAACAAGCTGTCCTATTCATGAGCCCACAATGGCACCCATTAAACTCTGCAGAACCAAGACAAAAAAAGAAAAGAAAATGGTCGCTGCCAGAAAGGCACGACCCCATGATGGCAAACATCCTTTCCCAAAATGGCCTAAAGCAAAAGAGAAAATTTAATACTGATGCTGCCAAGAGAAAGTGAGCACCATGCAAAGGAAAAGAAATCGTTCCAGGCAAAAGCACAACACCCAACATAAGAAAAGTTTTAAAGAAGACTCGTAGCTATTTCCAAATTGGTCGAGCCACCTAGAAAGGAAAGAAATCATATTTGCCAGCGGTTCATTCCTCAACATGTATGACTTGTGGCTTTTATGATGTGTAACTAAAGATAAAAAAGTCACAACCTTAGATAGGAAATAAAAGTTTTAGAATATTCGGTAGAAAATAATTAGGACATCAAACTTGATAAGAGCCACACACACCAAAACTGCAAGGAGGAAAATCTTCTTTATTCATGAACAAGCCAAAAATGTTAAAAACATAAAATAAAGCCAAAATTATGAGAGATAAGATGCTCTTGCATCAAACTCCTAGGCAGAAAGAAATCACGAGCTCTAGCTCATGAGGTCTTCAACTGAATGACCTATCTTTTTTATCTTGTCCTCAATAAACCATGAGGCATCTTCAACGGGATGGTTGCACCACTTGACAAGATACTTAAAATATTCCTTCTTATAGGTCTTCTTCAGCACTTGTTTATCGAGAATGCATTCTATTTGTTGTGGAACATTGGCTGTCCCAACTTGTTCTTCATGAGATGGATCCGTTGCTTCAACTTTATCTACCTCTGTATCTCCCTTGTATGGATATAAATCTTCAACATTAAAAATGGGAGATATGTTTAACTCTTCAGGGAGTGATATCTCATAAGCATTGGTTGAAAACTTCCTCAGTATTTTGCAAGGACCAATCTTTTTCATCTGAAGTTTATTGTAGGTCCCTATAGGAAATCTTTCCTTTCAGAGATGTGCCAATACGAGGTCTCCAACTTGAAATTGCAGCTCTCTCTTCTTCAAATCAACATGCCTCTTATACTACAGATTGCTATCTTCAATGTTATTCTTCACCTTCTCTTGAATGTCATGAATGACTTGAGCAAACTCTTCCCCATCTTCACTTCTCTTCTCTATTCTAGCAAGATTGTGAAGCTCAAACACACCTCTTGGATACATACCATACACCACATAAAAAGGACTGAAACCTGTACTTTTGTTTGGGGAATCATTATAAGCAAATTCAGCTTGTGCTAACATGAGATCCCAACTTCCAGTTGACATACCAACAAGACACCTCAATAAATTTCAAAGGCTTCTATTGACAACTTCGGTCTGTCCATCCATTTGTGGATGATAAGCAGAACTAAAATTTAGATTTGTGCCCAACTTTTTCCATAGGGTCCTCTAGAAATGACCCACAAATTTTGTATCTCTGTCTAAAATAATACTTCTTGGAATACCATGCAACCTTACAAGTTCTTTAAAGAACAAATTTGCAATGTTAGTTGCATCACTAGTCTTCTTACATGGTATAAAATGAACCATTTTTAAAAATCTATTAACAAAAACAAAGATTGAATCATTACCCCTTTGAGTATGAGGTAAATCCAAAATAAAGTCCATACTCACAGAATCCCAAGGCCTGGTTGGAACCGGCAATGGCTGATATAGTCCAGCATTTTGACTTCTTCCTTTAGCATGTTGACAAATTTTGCATCTTTCCACATAGCTTCTCACATCTGCCTTCATCCTTGGCCAATAATAATGTGTCCTCAACTGTTGAAAAGTCTTATCCTGTCCAAAGTGACGAGCAAGACCACCACTATGTTTTTCCTTCAACAAATTGTCTCTCATGGAGGCTTGAGCAATACACAACTTGTTTTCTTTAAACAATAAACCCTCTTGTATCACATAATAATTCCATGGCTCTTTATTCCTGCAAACAGGATCACTGCAAGCTACAAATGCTTCTCCAAAATCTGCATCTTCTACATACAACTCTTTCAAGCTTTCAAATCCAACACTATTAGTCTTTATCTCACATAACAATAAATTCTTTCTACTTAAAGCAACAATAGCCTTATTCATTTGACCACTTTTATGCTTCAAAACAAAATTAAAACTCTAAATATACTAAATCCATTTAGCATGCTTCTGATTCAACTTGTGCTAGTTGTTGATGAACTACAAAGCATGATTATCTGTATACACAATAAATTCTTTGGGTAAAAGATAATGTCTCCATTTCTTGAGGGATTGAACCAAAGCATAAAATTCCAAATCATAAGAAGAATACTTTCTCTTTGCTTCATTCCATTTTTCACTAAAATAAGCAATTGGTTTTCCCTCTTGACTCAAAACTACCCCAATAGCCAAACCACTAGCATCACATTCTACCTAAAACACTTTATCAAAATCCGATAAAGCAAGTATGGGCTGTTCACTCACCTTCTTTTTCATAAATCTGAAATTTTCTTCAGCCTCTTTAGTCCACACAAATGGTCTTTTACTTCGCTTAATTGTCTCCAAAATAGGTGCTACAACATGACTAAAATTTCTTATAAACTTTCGCTAAAAACTAGAAAGACCATGAAAACTTCTTACCTCCATGATACTCTTTGGTGATGGCCAATCAAGTATAGCCTAAACCTTTTCCATATCCATCTTCAATCCATCTTTGGACACCACAAAACCCAAATAAACAAGTTCAGTCTACAAAAGCAGACACTTCTTCAAATTAATCTGTAACTTCTTTTCCTGTAGTCTCTTCATAACCTACCTCAAATGATCAAGATGCTCCTCTTTTGACTTTCTAAACACCAAAATGTCATCCATATATACAACCACAAATTTGCCAATAAATACTCATACAACCCATCACTAGTCTTAAAAGCAATTTTCTACTCATCCCCTAGTCTAATCCTAATTTGGTGATAACCACTTTTCAAATCTATCTTAGAAAAATGCATTGACCCACTCAAACAATCCATTGAATCTTCAATCCTAGGGATGGGGAATCTATATCTTATTGTGATTTTATTTATGGCCCTTGAATCAGTACACATATGCCATTCTCCTCATTTCTTTAGTACCAACACTATAGAAACAACACAAGGGCTTAGACTTTCTCTTATCAAGCCTTTCTCCAAGAGTTCTGCCACTTGCTTCCTTATCTCTTCATTCTCCATAGGTGTTAATCTGTATGCAGCCTTATTTGGAAGACTAGCTTTCGGAATCAAATCCATATGATGACTTATGCTTCTAATAGGAGGCAATTCATTAGGCAAATCAATTGCAACAATATCCATATTCTCATTCAACATATCTTGTAGTTGAACAGGCAAATCATCCAACTTTGTAGAAGTCATTACACATTGTGGTTTAGGAACCAAAGCAAAACCAATTTCTTCATTCTTCAAATCTTTCAAAGATTCTTTACCACTTACCATCATTACCTGACTACTATTGATGTTGTCCTCTTCCTTCTCCTTTATGGGCAGCAAGGTATGCTTCTCTCCATCCTTCATAATGGTATATGTATTCTCCTTTCCATCATGGACTGAATTTTCGTCAAATTGCCACGGTCTCCCAAGAAAAGCATGGCACACATCCATGGGCATTATACAACATAAAACACAATCCTTATAACTACCAATCTGAAAATCAACATAGGCCTCTTCACTCACCAATATTTGATGGCCTTTTTGTAACCAAGTTACCTTATATGGAGTTGGGTGCTTAATCCTTTTAAGATTCAACTTCTCTACCATTTCATTTGAAACACTATTATCAGTACTACCACTATCTATAATGAGCTTACAACATTTACCATGTGACTTAACACTTTATTTTGGACAATGCTCTCCATTGAATTGGTTCTTGACTTTCCTTCTGTGGCTTTAAGAGTGCTCTCTTAAGCATCAAGGATTCTCCTAATTCTACTCCATCCTTGTGATCTACTGGAGATCCCACACTTTCTTGATCATCTTGAACAACTTGATTGCTCCTTTCAAATTTTGAGTGTCCTCCTTGAGATGATTCAATACAGTCCCAACTCTTGTGTCCATATTGATTGCACTTGTAACATTTTCTAGCAAATCCTCTTCCTCTACCTTGTGATCCACCTCTACCAGAAGATCTTCCTCCTCTATTTTGAAAATCACCTCTATCACTGGGTGCTGTCCCACCAGAACTTCCAACCTCTTCACTTTGATGATGTTGTTGTCCTCTACTAGATTGTTGTCCCCTTCCTCTAAATCCTCTTCCTCTCTTCTTTTCTTGTTGATTTTGCTTTCTTTGCAACTTTTCTTCTGCCTTTAGGGCAAGTTGGTAAGCCTCTTATAGGCTTCTAGGAGACAAAAGACTCATCTCATCCTAAAGACGGTATCTTAGACCATTCACATAATGGGCTATATTCTCCACATCTTCTTTAGCATGCCCAGATCTGATTATGAGTTTGTAAAACTCTTCTGTGTAATCTTTCACAGACATCTCTTTTTGCTTCAAATTTTGTAATCTCTTAAAGAGATTAGCCTAATAGTCACTAGGCAAAAATTTAGCCTTCAACTTGGCTACTATCCTATCCCATGAGTTAATATTTTCCTTATTTCTCTTTCTTCTTTCCATTTTGACAAAGTCCCACCACATGGCTGCATGACCTTTCAATCTTGTGCATGCAAATTTTACTCTTTTCTCCTATTCTACATTCTCATATTCAAAATACTTATCCAAATCATTTATCCAGTCGATTAATTCTTCTCCATTAAGACTTCCAGCATATGTTGGTACATCAACCTTGGGTTTGGAACCCAAATTCATGATTGATCTTATCAACCTCTCACCAAATTCATCATCTGGGTCTGCCTGTCCCTCCACATTTTCTTCTCTCTGGGGTTCTTCTTCACCACTGACATCTTCAATGTTAGGGTTGTTGGCAAGAGACACTGCTTCGCATTGATAGGTGTTGTCATTTATGGCAACTAAGATCATCCCAATCATCCACATAACACAATTTGTTCATACCAGAAGTCTGAATCAGAATTTGTCTAAGTCTGGGCAGTTAGGAACAGAGCAATAACAAGGTCCGGTATCTTGGTCCGGATCTCTTCGGTGGAAAGGTATGGTCTTCTACAGATCTAAGGTAGTCGAAAGTATTGACAAGACATTCTAAACCCATATTTTTGTCCTCTAGTAATGAAGGACTCAAAAGATATTAGCTTGAGTATCGGGTTCCAGTTTGACAGAGCAGACAGAAGAAGAACAGGCTGACCTTACAGAAGATCTTGATTCTGGATGTATGGAAGTTGTTTGTTGGACAAATGGTGATGACCAGTGATAATGGATGACATGATTGATGATTTTCAAGAGCAAGTTTTGGTTCATACCCTAAGTTATGCATAGATCTAGCTGACAGAGCAGAGCATTCATAAAAGCTCTAAGTGTTGTTGAAGCTGACTAATAGAATGATTGTAGATCATATTGTGGATATATATAGCTGATGAAATTGAATGATTCAGTGAGTGTGGTGTATGCAAAGAAGGTGTATGTAAGAAGAGCAGAAATCCAAAGTGCGAATGAAGGCAGAACAGTAAGAAGAGCAGAGCAAAGATGAAATTTGTAAGATTAGTTTTTTGTACTTAATCAGAACTGAAACTCTTGCATGGGTAGATACTATTAATCAGTTCAGATCTCTATTATTCTATTGTAATATTTCCATAGGCAGTGAGCCTCCATTTGAATAGTGAGCTCTGGGCAGTGAGCTCGAATGCACATGCATTCCCATTTGTAAAATACTTTTAACTGGGTATTAATTGTTGTGGGTTAACCCCCATCGTAGTTTTTCCCTTAACCGGGTTTCCACATCAAAAATCTTGGTGCCAAGTGTGTTATTGTGTTGCTACTCTTACACTTATGATTGATTGTTTTCATGATTAAATTATTGAATTGTTATTAAGTAGAAAAAGAAAGAATTAACTACAGAAAGATACAAAGTTTTGAGACAACTGATTCACCCCCTCTCAGTTGTCTATCATATTTCCAACAATTGGTAGTAGAGTGAGGTTCCTTGGAGAAGCCTAACAGCTTGAGGAAAAGATCTTGGAAGAAGTTTTGAATGGGTTCACTCAAAGATCAACTTCAGTTGGCCCTAGAAGAGCTTGTTAAGTCTAAAACAAAAATCAATAATCTGAGAGATGAACTTAAAGATGCTAACGATACCATTGAAATGTTAAAAGATAAATTAAAGAAATCTATGCAAAGGAAAAAGGAGCTACTTCTGTAGCTATCCAATTTACCTGAAGAAAATGGCATGAATGAATCTTTGGAAGAAAAGACAAAGGAATGTGAAAACCTATCAAAAGAAGTTGTTGTTTTGAAAATTGAAATGGAATCTGGGGTGATGAGGCAAACCAAAGAAAGTGAAGATAGGAATAAAATTGAAGAAGATATAAATCAAAAACTAAAAGAAACAATTGAAGAATGTTGCAAATTGGATGGAATAGCTGGCCATCTAGAGTCTGATCTACAAGAAAGTAGAGACAATGAGAGAGAACTTGAAAGGCAAATTATCATTCTCAGACGTGACCTAGATGTTGCAAATGAATATAAGGAGAAGTTCAAGATAATCTTAGAAAAACTTGAAGCACTACTTGAAGGACAGAAAAGGGTTGATGACAAGCATGGTCTTGGATATGAGAAAGGTGAAAGCTCTGGATCTGGATGGAAATATTTTCAACTTAGGAATGGGAGAAACAAAACTAGAAAAACTCTGGTAAGACAACCTAATGCTTAAAGATATCCATCATTCAATGGAAATTGTTTCAACTGCAAAAAATTTGGTCATAGAGCTACTTAGTGCAGAAGCAGAGTAAATCAAAATGGTGCATCCTTCTCTGGCCAATACTTCAAGTGTAGGAGGTATGGTCATATATCAAATGAATGCAGAAGTATGATAATGAATAATGCTAACAATAGAAGAATTAGAAATTCTTTCAATGGTTACTGCTTTGTTTGCAATGGGTTTGGACACATGGCTAATCAATGCAAATCAAGAGAAAATCAAGGTTATAAGAGAAGAAATGTTGTGTGCTTTAACTACAATAAATCTAGTCATATTACAAGATTATGCAGAAGTAGGAACAATGGAAGAAGTGGTCCAGTAAACAGAAAATTGAATGAGTAGAGACAAGACAAAGGCAAAGAAAAAATTGATACGAATGAGACTCAGAATGAATCAAACAAGATATGGGTCAAGAAAACAATTATGGATGACAGTAATGGATCCGCACTGGAATTCGGTGCTAAAAATTCCTCTAGGAATTGATTTGGGAACCTTGGCTCAGGGGGAGCAGCATTGTAAATCAAATCCCCCCAGCAAGTAGTTGAGTGCTTGGTTCTGGTACAATGAGAAAAGGTACCTTGAATTGACTTAGAACATTTAGAAGGATTTCTAGAAGAAAGGAAGTGATTATGGAAAATTGTAGAGTGATACATGAAAGACTATTCAAAAATAGAGCTACCAAATGTGCTAGGGCAGAGCATTTATTACAAAGGCAAATTAGGTGATGCGAAGCTTAAAAGGGTCATTCATTCCTCATTTGAAACACTTTGCATTAGGAGAAAACAAGAAGAAAGAAGTGGACAAACTTAGAGCTGAGAATTCTCAAGATTTGGAAGTGAGAAAAGGATTTCCAAGCAAAAACCCTAATCTGCATAACAAGGTATTTTCTATTTTTTGCAAAATCTCTTGAGTTCTCAATTTCTACAAATGGCTACACCTCTAGTTGTTGATGTAACCAAAAGACCCCGACCAGTATTTAAGAAGCATCCACACAAATCAATTGAAATTGAACCGTTGGGCGCATTCTCTGAGGTTCCACATGGTGTACTGCATGTTGAGGATATTAGGGCCTACATCCACTATAACATGGATGAATTTGGAAACCTAGAACTCTTGGATTTGCTTAACAACTACTTAATGGATGATAGCCACAAATTGAAACTAGGATACAAATCCCTAGAAAGAAAAAATTTTCTACAAGTCATTAGGTTTCTGATATTTGATGAAAATGAATGGGTTCAATATATCTTAAGCCGGATACATGATGAGCTCATATGGCTATTGAAACCATTCAAGATTACAAAGGATGTTATCAAGATTGTAACTAGGTTAAACTCCTCTAGCGGATTACCCATGCTGAAAGCTGTGAAAAAACCAGATAGTGATTGATGCTACTGGTGCCAAGTTTGATAGAAGGGCAATGACCATCAATGATATTATAGAACTGGATGTTAAATTCACCTCCATAGTTTAATGCAAGCAAGGGAAAGAATCCCTAAAACAATTATGGAGAAGTATGAAAATGACATATGTTTCATAGTTGACACAGATCAGTGCTTGATGGAAGCTGTAGAACCAAGGACAGTTTGGATAATACCTATGGGTTATGAGGTGGATGGAAGAGTGTTGGATATGTATGCTCAGCTTCTTCTGAGCACACCTAAAGATACCTTTGTGGAAAGGTTTGGAACCTACAAGGAATTAATTCTAAAATTACATGTGGAGCTCAGGCAGCCTGAGACCAAGAGGAAAGTGCAAAGACAAGTTGAAAAGTATGCTGAGAGCATTGGCCTAACCAAGGAGGTAGTAAAGCAGAATAGAGAAAGAATTGAAAAGATAAAGAAATGCACTAAATAGACTACAGAAGAAAAAGTAGAAAGTTAGCCGGCAGTCGCTCCGAAAATCCCACCAAGCTCCTCAAGGAAGACAAAGAGTTCTGTAACTCTTGTTAAGCAAATCAAGGCCACAAGAACCCACACAAGCACAAAAGATGATAAAGAGACAGAGACAGATGAAGAAGTGAATGAAATAAGATCCAAGAAATTCATAACTTCAAAGACTTCTAAAGACCAGCCTTCCCGAAGCAATAAGGGCAGTAAAAAGTTAGTCACTGGTAAGGTCGCTATCACTATTGATGAAATTGTAAAAACAATCACTGTTCATGGAAATTTAAATCCTGATAGAGTTTACTATGATAATGTTGTTCAAGCAAATAATAAAATTTTGGAAGATGCCATTATCATATATTTGAATAAATTCAACAGAGCCCTTTGTATCTGGTTGCAAGTGGTGAACAAATAGGAAAATGTCTCTCTGCAGAGAACACAAAGAAAAGTAAAGAAGAAAAAGAGGAGGAAAAAGGAAAGAAAGATAAAGCAGAAGAAGATGGTACAAATGTTGAAGAACCTAAAGTAGATACTAAGAAATTTGATGAACAAAAGGATGGTTCAGAAAATGTTGCAAGAGGCATTGCAGATGGAGTGAAAAGTCTTCTTGAGAAAGAAATAATTGAGCTTGATGAACCTAATCTACTCCAAGGTTTAGCCAATCTAGATGCTCTCTCTCCAATTTAATTGATGAAAATAGCATCTTTCACCCAAGTAAAGGCTAGAGAAAAGATGTTAAAGCTCCACATGGAGGACAATGAGCTACTGGGGCTTGCAACTGGGATTTTGGAAAAGTTAATGCCTTCCTACCAGAAGAATCCATCTGATTCCCCCTCTGGACATCTGAAAAATCTTGTAAGTTCTGTAAATACTCATTTTGAGTCCTTTGAGAATTCTGCTCAAACAATAGTCAGAAATGAGTTTTTAGATAAGAAATTTAGTGAAATTAAAAGTCTAATAAGGTATGATAGGACTATACTTCCTATCAGTATAAAGAGTATTCAAAATGCTCTAAGTGATGAAAGTGATGTATATAAATTTTGTCTATCTTGGCCCAAAGTAAGGATATTGAGAAGAAGATAAAGGAACAAGAACATAACTTGTCAAATCTATCCAATAATCTTGATCCTCTAACTATGTCACCCATAAGTCAGGAATGTCAAGTAATTAGCTTGACTGAGGAGTTAAAGAAACTTGTCAAAGAGAAAGGCAACATTATGAAGAGAATGTGTGATCTCTAGGGATTGATTGCCCCTAAGTTAGAGACAATGTATAATGCCCTATCTGAAGCTCAGATTGCAATCCAGACTACTGATCCATCAGATCTATCAAAGCCAGAAGCATTTTCATTTTTGTTGAGTGGGCATATCTCAATTTTGGATGGAATGAAGAGTACTTGGGCCTCTAAACTTGTGCAAATAAAAACTAGCTTTGCAGACATTCTCAAGTTCATGTAAATAGAACTTAATGATTACTTGTACATATGCAGCATTATACACAAAAGTTTTGGAAATTTTGTCTTACAGACCCCACCCTTTGCCATTGATGTCAAAGGGGGAGTGAAGAGCAGTGAAAAATGAGGAATCCAACAAAGGGGGAGCATTAGAATGAAGTATGAACAACAATATGGAGTACAAGCAAAGAGGGAGTTATTCTGACACTTAGTCATTTTTCACTAAGTGTTGCCATCAATGCCAAAGGGGGAGATTGTTAGCAAGAAACACCACTTCGCATTGATAGGTGTTGTCATTGATGGCGACTAAGATCATCCCAATCATCCGCATAACACAATTTGTTCATACCGGAAGTCTGAATCAGAATTTGTCTAAGTCTGGGCAATTAGGAACAGAGCAGTAATAGGGTATGGTATCTTTGTCCGGATCTCTTCGGTGGAAAGGTATGGTCTGTTATGGATCTAAGGTAGTTGAAAGTATTGACAAGACATTCTAAACCCAGAGTTTTGTCCTCTGGTAATGAATGACTCAACATATTAGCTTCTGAGTTTCAGGTTCCAGTTTGACAAAGCAGATAGAAGAAGAACAGGCTGACCTTGCAGAAGATCTTGATTTCAGATGTATGGAAGTTGTTTGTTTGACAAATGGTGATGATCAATGATAATGGCCAACATGAGTGATGATTTTCAAGAGCAAGTTTTGGTCCGCACCATAAGTTATGCATAGATCTAGCCGACAAAGCAGAGCATTCATAAAAGCTCTAAGTGTTGTTGAAGCCAACAGATAGAATGATTGTAGATCATATTGTAGATATATATAGATGATGAAATTGGATGATTTAGTGAGTGTGGTGTATGCAAAGGTGTATGTAAGAAGAGTAGAATTCTAAAGTGTGAATGAAGGCAAAATGGTAAGAAGAGCATAGCAAAGATGAAATGTGTAAGATCAATTTTTTGTACTTAATCAGAACTGAAACTCTTGCATGGGTAGATGCTATTAATCAGTTCAAATCTCTATTATTCTATTTCAATATTTCCATAGGAAGTGAGCCTCCATTTGAGCAATGAGCCCGAATGCATGTGCATTCTCATTTGTAAAATATGTAGTGCCCCTCCATTCTCACCTTGGCTGAGCAGGTGGTCGGGCTAATGAGCATGAAGATGAAGGTAAGATACTTGGAATACTTAGGGTATGTTAGACATGTTGATGGCAGGATTACCATTTTGATGTAGTTGATGACATTCATTGATGTTTACTATGATGACACTGTCGATACTTTATGATTAGTACATTATGCTTATGTTGTGATCAGTTATGGATTAATTGATTATGTAGATTTGTTTTACTATGTGAATTATGTGACTATGTAACTATGTGTTATCTGGTTGTTTAATTACTAATAAACTTGTTTAATGTAGATATTTGTGATGTATTTTGTGAAGGGACAGTGTTGTATTACTCATAATGAGCACCCTACTATGCTGCGATTCCCTGTCACAGTGTGTTTGATTATATATATATATATATATATATATATATATATATATATATATATATATATATATATATATATATATATATATATATATATATATATATATATATATATATATATATATATATATATATATATATATATATATATATATATATATATATATATATATATATATATATATATATATATGTTTGTACACAACCCCTTGGTTTGATGTAGGTTGCAGGTACCAGGCACCAACTCCACCTAAATTATTAGGTCTGAGCGTGCCTTTACACCAATGGATAATGTGGATGGGAGATAACATGGGGTTCCCTCTGTTAGTCAATGTCTTCAATTTGTTATCATCCATGTATTTCCAGTCATGGGTGTAGTTGTCGCTCAGTTGGTACTTGTCCTCGGTTGTTGGTCATCCTTTGGTATGTGGTTGTTATTGTTTGTTTATTGTAGTTTAAGGTTCATTTTATTGAACTTAGTGACCAAGGTACTAAGTTGTTGATTATAGTCATTTGGTTCATTTTATAGAATAAGTGATCTATGTGTATAAATGTGTTGATGTTTGATCATTTTGGTTATATAGTCGATGTGTATTTGTTGGAGATTTATTAATTGTTATAGTAGTAATAATAATAAGTTTATATATATACATCAATATTAGTTATTTAATTAATGTAGAAAATTGAGAATATTAATTAGTTTATTTTTATATTAAATTAAATTAGTAGCTTTGAAAGCTAGAAATAATAATAATATTGTCAATATTTAGTACTTTATTAATTTTATCTGACATGTGAGATTTTATTTTATTTTACCATTAATTTATTGTTGGAGTGGGTTGTTGGAAATTTGAAAATTATTCTTGTTAGTGGTGTTATGAATGCAATTAATTTTGTATTGTAGATATCTGTAACGGAGAGAATGGTGATAGTGAGTACCAATTGTTTTGTCTATTTTAGTTTTGGGAAGATTATTTGAGGGGAGAGTTCTTAGAAAAGATACACAGAAATTTGGGGAATAGAAGAGGAATTGGCAGAGGAAGAGGAGAAGGGAGAAAGGGAGATCTGAAGAATTTTTGGGTATGTATTACACAAAATTTCTTCTGCTTGTCTATATATGAAGAAAAATCCAATATGTGAGTAGTCTGTGCAATTTTATGATTTGTCAAATTCTGGTTGAAGTGTGGTTCTCTGTGAATTATTCCAGACAATAGTAAACCCTTTTGAAAATCAGTGTCCATCTGCAATCAAATGCAAGTTTCTCCTATCAATTGAAATGATTGATCAAGATCTGCACTCTCTATATGCTTACTCTTTGTATGCTTGATGAGTATATATTCTTTTCTATAACCCCATTATTATTAATCTTGCCATTTGCATTCGCTTGAATATTCTCTTCAACCACCCATTGTGACATTTTAAGAGACCTTACTCTGAATCATCTTCACACCTATCTATCTTTCTTCCCATCTATTCCTCTTGCTATTTCACTATCGTCGTATTCTCATATTGCCTATAGACATGTTAGTTAATGAAAACTTTTGCCACTCGTAGAAATTAAATCATTTTTTGTTGTTGCATTCCTATGTCAAATTAAGAATGCCAATTTCTTTTTATCAAAATAAATGTCAACTTCTGTAGTGTCACCCTTGCTTGTGGAGATCAAAATTTATTGCCAGGCCCAAACTATTTTCTTTTTAGTCATTGATCTGTATAACGAACAAATTATATTTATCTATAATCTCTTGCCATTTGATGGGATTCACTAAACACTTGCTGAAATAAGACTAATAAAGATGATTTCATTTTATCAAAACTCTTAAATATTTTCTTTTCCTCCAGCCTACCTGGCTGCATTGTATGACCTCCATATGCATTGAATTATGTCTGAAATGGCATTTGAAATTTTAGTATCTGTAAACCAAATGAAATTTGGGATAAGAGATATTAGAATTTCATCTTTTACACTTTAAAACTTATGCATATTCCTTTCCCTCAGGTGCCACCGTATGGTCGTACGGTGCTGGGGGTTCCTCCTGAGGTTGCCAGAAATTATGAATAATGTAATTGAATTTTAGTTTGTAGTTTATGCATTTAAAACAATGAATTTTTTTTACCTGAATTAAATTCCTCTGATCCTTGGCTCTTGGCTATGAAATTTGGTTGCCCAGTTCAACCAACTTCATCATTTTTCTTCCTTACCTAAAAACTTAATTTATTGTTCAATATGAATTCTTTTGTAGATTGAATATGTAGATAGATATTTTAATCATTTTTAGCAATTTTGTCAATCAACAAAATCTCTGAGTTTAACTAGAAAAAACTTAGGGATTCTCATAGGTTGTAGATTTAGTTAATAGGAAATAATGCATTAAGTTAGAAATAGAAATTCTCTTTTTGTGTTGAGTTTAGGTAATTAATAATTTAACTATTCTTTCTAGTAATTTTTATATATAGAAAATAAAAAAATTGTAGTTATATTATGGAGTTCTCACAAAATTAACAATAATTTAATGTGGACTTTAATTAAATTTCCTAGAAAGTTTTAAGTATTAGTTTAGAATCTAATTCTTGTTATATGAGTATCATATACAAAAAAAAAATTTATTTGGAAGATTGTTTTTAGAAAAGATTGTTTCTAAAAATTTAAATGTCATATAGAGGTAACATTAGTGTTGGTTTGATACTAGAATCATTATTTTTGTTCAACTTGTTCTTGGAATCAATAGTATAGTTCAAATAATAGGATTATTAATGTATTATTTTGAAGTGGTAGTTAGATATGAATGTTATAACTTATTTTAAGTTTAGTTAGTTAATAGATTTATTATGTAGTAATTAAATAT
The DNA here is from genome assembly GCA_027924645.1 of Cunninghamia lanceolata. NCBI lineage: Eukaryota > Viridiplantae > Streptophyta > Pinopsida > Cupressales > Cupressaceae > Cunninghamia > Cunninghamia lanceolata. The sequence goes on from BSBN01001097.1 coordinate 1,554,343, forward strand.
TGGTTAAACCTTATTAGCTAAATATTAAGTATTGTTGCATAATGTTAATTATAAAGTTTATTTATCTTTAAATTTGTCCTTTAATAAATTAGTGTTTTCATTTGAGTTTTATTTATTATTTTGAAGGTGTGATGTCAACTCCCTATTTAATAGGGAAGAATAATTTTATGGATGTGTTTTATTTTTAAGTATTTTTTTAAAGAGAAATCAAATCCCTATTATTTAGGGATGTGTTATATTTAAGTATTATTTTATTTCATTTATGAGAAATCAAATCCCTATTATTGAGGGATGTGTTATACTTAAGTATTATTTTATTTCATCCCTAGGGATATGTTATATTTAATCATTACTTTCAAAATAAAAAGTCAAATCCTTTTAAAATAATTTATTGATTTATTATTTTATCTTGTATATTTAAGAATATTAGTAGTTTTATCTATTGTAAGAGAGTAGGATATGGATAATAAATAAGGCTTCTTAATATATATTTGTCTTTTTCAAATTGATGTAAGTTATCATATTATAAATGTTGAATTGCTATTTTAGATCTAGTTATAAGGTGTGTATGATGACCTTAGTTAAGTCTTTAATTTTAGTATAAATTAGAATATTTTAAGTAGTGTGCATAGAGTTAGTCTACAAATTTAATTTATGCTTGTTATATGTCTAGATATCTTTGATATTTTTTGGTGGAAGATAACATTTAGTTTAGATTTAGTAAGACTTGTCAAGTTTTTTTATATATATGTTGCTTCCTATTCACCTTAAGGAACTTTGTCATCATATAATGGAGTCTAATCTTATTTATGAATTAAATTAAAGATTGTGCTTAGTTATGAAATTTGGTGAGTAAGTGGAGGTTAGGTTTGATATGAAACATTTAGCATTTAACTCATATACTTTCTTAAGATTTAAAAGGGATGATTGGTTTTAATCTACTTTATGATCCTTTATGTTTTGCTTATACAATTATTTTGAATAGAAATCACAAAGTTGTCAAGAATTTTAATAAGAACCACATTAGTGTAGAAAGAGGTTTAGTCTAATAATAGGTAGTATCTTGTTTGACTGAATTTTCTGTTATAGAATAATTGGTAACCCTTTCAAGTTATTATTGTTCTGCATTATTGGGATAGAGCTATCTTATATTGTTAGATGTTTATCATGCTAGGAATAATGTTACATTCTTTAAGACCATTATTAGTGGATTAGATCATATGTCACATTTGTGGTCTTGTTATTGAATTATTGATCTTGGTTTAGGATGTGCTTTGGAAAGTGAATGTGATGTGTCACCATTATGCTTTAATGATGTCAAGTGTTGTAGAAGTTGTTTCCAAAGGCCTAGGAGGGTGTGAATGTGAGTTGAATGAAATGCACCCTTATAATATTGTCTCCTGATTCATGTTGGTTTGATACATGAGCAAGATGGAGAATGTCTTGCTCAGGGTTCTTATTCATGTGATTATAATGAGCATGCAAGATGGGAATGCATTGTTTTGTGTAATGTGAAATGATGTATATTTTGAGAAAAGTGATAGTTCATGCATGGTGTTTATTTTGGTTTGTAAGAATCTAGGTGCAGGGAAAGGGGAGTGGCTTTCAATGTGGGGTTGGTGCCCAAAGTGGCTGGCCAGGGTAACCCATTGGGAGTTTTGTAATCAAGTGATAACCTAATAATAATTCTAGGGGTTGGGTAGTTTTCACACTAATTAAGATAATTAGATTCCCCACCCATGCCTGTAGTGCTCGTTCAGGTTAAGGATGGGATGAGAAGGCCTGGTTGGGAAGATCAACTTCCTTGTCCTCATGAAAGGAATGTTGGTTCTGCATTTGTCACCCTATGGGGCCGTCGTCTAGTGAGAGATTGTCAAAGTAACCATAGATGGGGGTCGGCACCTAGCGAGAGACTGTCAGGGTAACCCATGGATGGGGGTCGACATCTAGCTAGAAACTATCAGGATAACCCATGTTAGGGCCATGCAATGACACTCACCCCTACTATAGCCTAACATTCACTAGTGTGGTTGCTTCTAAAAGTGTTGTAAAGTTATTTGTGATTTTCATATAGATCCATGTTGTATTGGAGTCATGTGTAGTCCTTGTACTTTTTAGCCTAGTGTCTTCTTGACTATTGGCATTGTGGGACCTCATTATTATCTCCTAGCATGGGGGTGGACCTTAGGGTTTCACATGGTCAGGTGGTTGTGCTTTATTCTATTGGTTTATCTGGTGCCGTGGTTCATGGATGTATCTCTCATAGTAGATTCCAGTTTGCACCTATATATGAAGACAATTATTTGTACTTTATGCATCTAGATTTATGTATCAGTGGATTCATTATGTAATTTGATGTATTCAGAAAAAGAGCTTTTGTAACAATGAAACTATGTACAGGCCACCTTGGACACTTGTCTGAGATCGGGGAGAGTGAGAAACTCTCCCCACGAGCAATGAAGCTCCTTTCTTGGAATGTTATGGGCATCAATGCCCCTAACAAAAGACGCTTGATAAATCATCAGTTAGATTCCTCTGGAATGGATATTGTCTTACTCCAAGAGACTAAGTTATCAACTTCTCAAGCTGATCTTATTTTTTCAAGTTGGTTGAAATGGAAGTATCTTCATTCTCCCTCTCAAGGGGCCTCAGGGGGATTGGTTATTCTTTGGGATAGTAAAATGTGTGCAGTAGAATTAATTTGCTCTATTTCTAATTTTATTTTGGTCAGGGTCACTTCTCCTTCTTTTAACTTTTGGTTATTTAATATCTATGGCCCTACTGCAATTAGGGGAAAAAAACATTGTTGGGACACTTTAATAGCACTTCTAGTGCACTTATCTGGAGAGAAAGTTATTTTAGGAGGGGATTTTAATGCTATTGCCTATCTAACAGAAAAATCACGTGGAATCTCCCCTCCTCAGAGGGTAATAGAGGATTTTAAAGGGTTCATAACAGATAATGTTTTGATTGATAGCCCACTACTTAATGGGACCTTCACCTGTTCAAACCGGCGGAAAGACTTTTAAACATAGCAGAAAGATTGGATAGGTTTCTTTTTTCATCTGAATGGTGTCTTGAGGCAAATATTGTTGGTACTTCTATTATCCCTTTTACAGCTTCAGATCATTTTCCTATTTCTATTCAACTTGGTGCCTCTTCGAGGAAAAAAACCACTAGGACCTCATTTAAATTCCAAGCTATGTGGTTCAGAGATAAAAATTTCTTATCCCTATTGGAATCCTGGTGGAAGAATGCTCCTTTTGTAAAAGGTTCTCATATGTATTGGGTTAACAAAAGATTAAAATATATCAAGAAACAACTTATGGATTGGAATAAATCCTCTTTTGGTAACATTTTTTCACAAAAAGCTGCCCTTCAGCTACAATTACAACAGTTAAATGAAGCCATAATTTCTAATGGCATGGATAATGTATCTTTTGAACTTGTAAAATCACTTCAATCTCAATTAGAGGAAATTTTGTCTAGGGAAGAGATTTTCTGCAAACAGAAATCACGGGAAGTATGGTTAAAGGAAGGGGATCGTAATACAAAGTTTTTTCATGTCTCAACCATGTTAAGAAGACACAAAAATTCTATTTTTTCCATAAAAGATTCTATGGGAAATATTCTACAAGATGACTCTCTCATCTAGAAAGAAGGTATTAATTTTTTTCAAAAATTACTCTCCAAAGATTCAACTCAGATTCCTAGCACAGCTGTTTCCAAAGTTTTGAATAATATTCCTAATCTGATTTCCCATGAAGATAACCTGGAATTGATGAAAAAGTTTACCATAGAAGAAATTAAGGCAGTCGTCTTCTCTTTAGAGCCAGATAAATCTCCTGGTCTAGATGGTTTTACTCCAATTTTCTTTCAAAAATGTTGGGAGTTTGTGGGTAAGGATATTTGGCTGGCTGTAGAAGAAGCTCAGAGAAATAGAACTGTTTTGAAAGAGATTAGTTCAACATTTATTGCTCTAATTCCTAAAGTCACTTCTCCTTCATCTTTTGTTGATTTCAGACCCATTTCTTTATGCAATACTTTTTATAAGATCATATCCAAAGCAATAATGTTAAGATTAGCTACATTAATCCCCAAAATTGTCATTGACAAACAAGGAGGTTTTGTCCTAGGTAAGGAATCTTCAGAAGGTGCTTTGATTGCTCATGAGGTAATTCATTCAATCCATCAAGACAAACTCCTACAATGATGATTAAACTGGATATGCTAAAAGCATATGATAGAGTGTCTTGGGATTTTTTGTTCCATGTTCTTCTTAAGTTTGGTTTCTCTCCAAAATGGTGTAAATAGATCCAGTCTTGTATTACTAGTGTAAGGTTTTCAGTACTAATTAATGGTACTCAATCTGAATTTTTTAAGTCCTCTCAAGGCATAAGATAGGGAGACCCTCTCTCTCCTTTTTTGTTCATTTTAATGGCTGAAGACCTGAGTAGGCTAATTCTGAGTCAGAATTCTTTGGGATATTGGAAAGGGATTAATATTCCTAGAATTCCTTTTTCTATTACACATGCTTTGTTTGCAGATGATACTTTGTTGTTTGGGCAACCTGTGATGAAGGAAGCTAGAGTTGTAAAGGAAGTCATTTCTAAATATTGTTTAGTATCTGGTCAAAAAGTGAATCATAGCAAGTCTAAAATTTTCTTCTTCTTTTCTTCTATATTGGTGCAAAATAGGTTAGCCAAGTATCTTGGTTTTCAAATCGCCACCCTGCCATCAAGGTATTTGGGAATCCCTCTTTTCTCAGGTTCAATTAAAAACATGTTCTGGGATAAGCTTATTACAAGCATCAAATCTAAAATATCTTCCTGGAAAGGAAAATGGCTTACTTTGGTAGGTAAACTTTTGATGATTAAAACAGTCTTATCAGCGATTCCAGTTTATTTGCTATCGGTTTTAAAGGTCCCAAAAACTATTCTTACCTATATTGTGAACATGTTACCAAAATTTCTTTGGAATGGCTCTAATTTGAATGGGCGAAAGATTTCCCTCCTCTCTTGGGACAATATCTATATCCCTAAACAATTAGGTGGAGCTGGAATTCATAATATTGTAGCTCAAAATAAAGCTCTAGGAGCTAAACTTGTTTGGAACTTATATGAAAAAGCAAATTCTAAATGGGGAAAGATAATGTATGCCAAATATCTAGATTCTTTTAATCCTGAAAGATTATTTACTACCTTCAATCCAAAGGAAGGTTCTCACATGTGGAATTTTTTGATCCATTGTCGAGAAGTTATTTCTTCTTATTTAACTTGGGTTATCCAGGATGGAAATTCTGCCCTTTTCTGGGATGACTCTTGGAACAATCATCCCCCTCTAGCTGAAACTGAAGGTCTCCATGAGATAAAGTCTTTGCTATGTCAGGTTTGGGGATTAAAAGTTAAAGATTATTTTGAAATTGATCATTCAGAAATTAATTCAGTCAAATGGAAAAATTTTGATGAGTTTTTGGTCCCTTAAGAGCAAAAGACCCTTCTCAAGAATATTTTGAAGGATCGTAGACTATTTATCTCAAGAGAAAAAGATAAATTAGTTTGGGCTCCTTCAAAATTAGGTCGTTACACAGTTAAACAAGGTTACCTAAGTATCACTAGTAAGGTTTCCAATTCAAATCTTCCTTGGCCTTATAAGTTATGTTGGAGTGATCCATGCTTGCCCAAAGTAGGAGCTTTTACTTGGTTAGCTTTACATTCCTGAATCCTTACTAGCGATAGATTAGTTAAACTTGGGGTTGCAAATTCTTTTTTATGCCCCCTTTGTCAGGAAGTGGAGGAGACAGTGGATCATCTTTTGTTGAATTGTGATTTCTCTTCACAAGTCTGGTTTTGGCTTCTTTCTAGACTAAACTGGTCGGGTCCTCTTTCATGTTCCTTGTTTGAGGTCTTTCAAAGCTGGCCTTTATTATTCTCCAAGTCTACTTTTTCTGCTTTGTGGATTGTTTCGCCAAGCATTGTCATCTGGTCTCTATGGCTAGAGAGAAATAGTAGAATTTTTAAGAAAGTAAGCAATCCTATTCATATTGTGCTGGGCAAAATTGAAACAACTATTTCAGAAGTGGTTTTAGCATCTTTGTTAACTAAGAAGGTGGGTTCTCTAATTTTTACAAGTTGGGATGACATGATTTTAAAGACTTGGAAGCAGTTAAGGGTGCCTGATAATAGTTTCTTCAAGTCTGATTTTGTAATTGATCGATCTTGCATCAAATGGATCCCTTCGCCTGAATCCTTTGTCAAGCTTAATTTTGATGGTGCGAGTAGAGGCAATCCAGGAATCTCCAGTGCAGGTTGTGTTATCAAAAATCATCAGGGAACTACTCTGAGAGGTTTGTTAATTAATCTCGGTATAATAACAAATAATGAGGCTGAGGCACTGGCTTTAATAGTAGGTTTGAAATTAGCATTAAAATATGGTTTTACTAATCTCATTATGGAAGGGGATTCACTGAATATTGTTAGAGCCTTCTCCAATAACTCCTCTCCGAGCTGGAAAATTGAATACATCTTAAAATCTGGTAGGGATCTTTTAAAACATTTTAATTCATTTCAGATAAGGCATACCTATCGTGAAGGTAACCTCTTAGCTGATTTTCTGGCAAATTTTGCTTTTAGTTCTAATGCTTTTGCAATCGAATGGGATGCCGATTCTTTCCTTCGAATTCCTGGCATTAGTTATATTTTGGCTAAGGATTCTATTGTGTAAACTATGATAACTTGGCACTACTATTTAGATTTTAATCTATCTTTTCGTATTATCCTCTAATGTTAAGCTGACGTTGTCCAAAGTGTGGGTACTTTGTCTTCGGCGGGTGGATTGTACCTTGTTGCTTGCTTCTCACGACAGCTGGTAGAATTCACACAAGGAATGGCAGTTCATTTCATTTTATCATTTATGAGTTTTAAGAAGCACTCATTCCATTCATTTCACTTGGTATTTTGCTTATTTTCTTCTATAGCAACTATTACTATATCTCGCTCCTTCTTTTTATGTCGTAAAATGCTTTGAGCCCTCTTTTAGCAGCTGTTAGTATTTTCTATTGTTTGTATCATGACAGAGCTTAATAATTAATATGGGTTCTATCCGCTGGAATACTCGAATATCTTGGCCAATTCAGAATTGGGAATGTCCCCTTCTTGGCTGTTTAAATCCTAATTCTTTGCAGGAAATTTTTAAAGTCTATGAGGCATCTGTGGGCACAGCTATTATCCAGGTCTGTAACTTACCAGCTCTTCATTCTCCAGTTGCTATCTATCCTTCTCAGGTTACTTCACATTTTCTTTCAAATGCAATGGATCTCTTGCAATCTGGTGATAGGGTAAGGGTTTTGGGGTTAACGTTTATTCAGAATGATCATTTTTCTGTCGACTTGTTTAATTCTGCCCTAAATGATTATGATTTGCATGAAGGCATTGCTCCTGTGGGAGGGTTGTTTGATTGCAGGTGTTTATTTCGTACGCCTGGTCTGCATTGCCTCTTTAGTGCATTCTCTCATGGCCTCTGCAACAACTGTGTCATTTCTTTTCAAAAATCACTTCATTGTCACAAGCTTGAATTGGGTAATCAGTTGGCAGATAAGGCTTTGGAAGTGCTTCATGCTTTACTGTTCCTGTTGAATTATGTGCCTCCTCCATCGCCCCCTCCTCCTCAGCTTGTAGAAGATGATGACCGTGTTGAGGATCATGACCTGCAGGTTATAGAGTTAGTAGATTAATGGGGAACTTCTTCATGTTTTTGCCTCCAGCGGTTACTTTTTTGGTTTTTTTGTATATGCCAATTGCTCTGTAATTTCATTTTAAAAATACTGTAAACTCTGGCAAGATTTTAGTCATATTTTTTGATTGGACCGAGTCATGTTTTTGAGTTGATTATGTATATTCTCGTTAAATTCAGGCTATAACCGGAGGTTTTCTTTGCTGATTCTTTCCTGTCGGTATGCCTTTTTTGAATCTAGCATTTTGTAACTTCTTATTTATTAATCAATTTTAGTGGTTCTGCCACTTTTTGTCAAAAAAAAAAAAGAAACTATGTAATTCCTCTTGTAAGATATACTATTTTGTACTTGTAATCTTAATGCAAACTTCTTGATGTATTTGGATGACGTAATGAAAGATGCTAGTTTGATTCAGTTGGTTTATTGGATTAAACTATGTATGTTGTTGATGTAGCTATGTAATCCCTAGAGATGATAGTTTAACTTGATGCTATTAGTCTATGTTATGTTTTGTTATCATTTTTTCTTTTTTTTTAAAAAAAATTTGCCTTTTTATTTCTTTAGTTGAACTTATCTCTAGGGTTGCATGGCAGGGCATTACAAAATACTTTTAATAGGGTATTAATTTTTGTGGGTTAACCCCCACCATGGTTTTCCCCTTAACCGAGTTTCCACACCAAAAATCTTGGTGTCAAGTGTGTTATTATGTTGTTGCTCTTACACTTATGATTGATTGTTTTTATGATTAAATTATTGAATTGTTATTAACTAGTGAAAGAAAGAATTAACTACAGAAAGATACAAAGTTTTGAGACAACTGATTCACCCCCCTCTCAGTTGTCTGTCCTATTTCCAACAGGGGTTTCCTCTCCTCTGTGCCCTCTCAAGAGCATCCAACCTTGTAATCAGATTCTGCATCAGGTTAGGGTCACCATGGTCTCTTTAGCCTCCGCCCCTCATTCTTGGAGGCATATTGACAACTTCCAATGCCCAATCTCAACCGGCTCTGATACCAAAAAATTGATAGCATAATCTTGCTAGACACCTCACGATTCTATTATCAGATATCAATCACCATGAGGAATAAATAAAATGACAAAAGAATGATTACAAAAGCTAGAGGAATTAATGTATACTTGTTCACAGAATAATGCAATGGTGAAAATGCTTTTTCATTAATTTTTAAGAAGTTTATTACATAACCAAATACCAACCATACATTGATCTCTTCCTCTACCAAGATTCAATCGAAGCAAATCCTCCTATATCTCAGACTATTAGCCTTGTAATATAGACAACCTATGTCTTTCTATATACCTCCCGATCGGCTCTTAGAACCGTGCCTTCCCCCCTCAACAGTCCCCACACAAAACAATTGTTATTTTCTCTATTCAATCCTCAACGATTTCTCTCCTCAAAGATGTTCCACCCTAACAAGCCATCCTCCTGTTCATGAGCCCACGACGCCACCCATTAAAGTTTGTAGAACCAAGAAAAAAAAGAAAAGAAAACAGTTGCTACCATAAAGGCACGACCCCAAGATGGAAAACATCCTTTCCCAAAATGGCCTGAAGCAAAAGAGAACTATTAACATTGATGCTGCCAAGAGAAAGTGAGCACCATGCAAAGGAAAAGAAATCATTCTAGGCAGAAACATGACACCCAACACAAGAAAAGCTTTAAAGAAGACTCATAGCTATTTCCAAATTAGTCGAGCCACCTAGAAAGGAAAGAAATCATATTTTCCATCGGTTCATTCCTCAACATGCACAACTTGTGGCTTTTATGATGTGTAACTAAAGATTAAAAAAATCCACGACCTCAGATAGGAAATAAAAGTTTTAGAATATTCGGCAAAAAATAATGAGGACATCAAACTTAACAGGAGCCACACACACCAAAATTGTAGGAAGGAGAAAAACTTGCTTTATTCACCAACAAGCCAAAAATGTTAAAAACATAAAATAAAGCCAAAATTATGAGAGATAAGATGCTCCCGCATCAACAAGGCACGTGAACTTTTTGATAGAATGCCTCGTAGAGACGCAATCTCATGGAATGCAATGATGGAAGGATATACATATAGTGATTTGTTAATATGATTTTAAAACCTTCAAGTTACTACAATTGATAGGCTTAAAGCTCGATTCACTATCTCATGGCTTATAGTAGCATCTTCCTATTTCGTGTCTATGATGTATGACAACAAGCATACTTTAGATTATTACTCTGTCAAAATGAAATGTAGAGATAGTTTGATTTACCATTATGCTCTCAATATAAAGTTAATAAGAAGAGGGAAGACCTTGGAGAGGTCTTGAATGGTGACAAGGTGGTTGATGCTTGATACAAGCTTGACTTCCAAGATAACAAATATTATGAACTCTTTTGTAGTAAGGAACTAACAAAAGAGGATTTAGAAAGTTTAGAGAAGCTATCAAATATGATTAGTGTCTTCAAATGTACTGTGATAACCTACCCATCTGAGGGTTTATTGGAAACATTAAGAAAGAAAACAAGATAGTTCCAAATGGTGCGATTGTATAGGCATATCCACTTCAAAATTTTCCTTCAATAATCAAGTCATAGAAATAAATGTTCACATAGATGTAAGATTCACAATTGACATTACCAAGGAGAAGGAAGTTGAAGTTGATTTTATGTACTTAGCTAAGTGGATAGAGATTATGGTTCCTTTTGAATGACAAATGGATAAATATGTAAATCAATTTTCTTTGCCATAGCATTGGAAATTCATTGTTTCTCTATTATCATTTTTTTTGTGGTATTTCTTCTACCTGGGTTTCTTGCAACTTTTCTTATGTGGATTATCAAGAATGACTTCATCAAGTATTCTCATGATGAGGACTCTACTAATGACCAAGAAGAGACAGGTTGGAAGTACATTCATGGAGATGTCTTTAGATACCCTCAACACAACTCTCTATTTTGCATTTTTCTAGGATCTTAGATTCATCCTTTTATTCTTGTCATCTTCATATCCATGCTTGCATTGGCCACACTACTAGGATTACCAATAGCGAAGATGGATATTTAGTTGCAATTACAAAAAATGCTTCCAATCTTGAACCTATTTGGGATGATCAAGATACTAAGGCCTTCTATGAAAACAATACAAAGTCTATGGCCTTCTATTCTAAAATTTTTTTAGTGTGAACATCTAAGATCATAAATATTCAAATCTAAAATAAAACATTATCATAAAATAATGGCTTCATTGGTAGCTAGTGGGGCGGCTCTTACCCTGCTGTGCTCTATGATGTACGATAGTCTTTTGAGATTCTAGTTGGCAGTCTAGTTTTAAAATTTATTCAACTTATATTTTTTTTATATAATTGTATAAATCACACTTTAAAGTGATAAAATAATTAAAAAATATTATAAGAGAACGTAATATATTATTTTAATTTATTATATTTATTTTATAAAGAAAAATAACTTTTAAAAGTATATGGATGAAAGCATGTCATTTTTCATCTTTAAAAAATGTTGAGATTTGTTTATTTATTTTGGTAATGATAGATTGGGGATTTTTATTATTTATTAATTATTTTTTGTCTATTAGATATAGAGAAATATTTGTGTATACAAATATTTTTTTAAAAACTAAATTCTCTAATAAATTGATACATTTGATTGAGTATTGTTAGCTAGACACTTTGTAATGCTTACATGGATATATGTGAAAAATAAATGGGTAAAAATGTTATTTATTATTATTGTTGAAGGCCTATATATTTTGGTCTACTTAGCATTTAATCTTTAACATGTATGATCAATAAATTATTTGCAATACTTTATTAAAGATAGAAATTTATATTGTTTCCATATTTAATATGTAAGATTAATAAGACAATAAAAATATTTTTAGTATAAAATATTTTATTTAAAATTTTTCGTTTTTATTGATTTTGATGAAATGAACAGTTATTTTGACAATATATATTTCTCTCAAACCATTAATTAAGACGTAGTCAATGATCAAATTGTCACAAAATTTTCATATGATAGGTAGGGGTGACCATCAAATTCCAAGTTTGCATTGGACCTTCACTAATAACATTCAAAGTTAAAATACATATAAATATAATACATGTTTATAAACTAGTATACCAATCTATTGGCCTCGTTTTGACCCCCAAAAAATTAAATTTTCATGTCAAATTGGCAAGCATCACCATGTGTTGAGTACCTCTGTCAAGTTGGTCTTAGTCACAAACACGCCAATTACCCTTAAGTGTCAAGTCACTTGCCAAATTCAAGTCATCAATTTGCATTCATGGTCACAAGGTGTTGGTGTTTCATGTTTTCTACACAAAGTTGTTGTCACCCATCTTGAAAAATGTTGCACTCGATCTAGTTCATGTGAGTTTATTACACCAAACTTAGAAGAAGCTTTGTACTAGTTTGAAAGAGAATTATCCATCTTTTCATTCAAAACTTTGGAAGCAGTTGCATATTATGACTGAGATTGACCAATTTATAATTAAAAAAAATTGTAATAGTTAGAAAAAATTGTGTTCTAGTGATATTCTGAACTTTGTTGAACACAATGAAGCAAATTTCTAAGATAAAATTCCTTCCTATTTGAGAAATATTAAATTAACAATTTTTTGTTAGCAGATTACAAAAACAATTAAAATTGGAGTTTTAGAAAGGATGAAGAAAAATGATTAACAAGGAATTTGATGAGGTTGTAATACACAATGTGACCAATTTTCAAGGAAAATACTTTTCCAATCAAAAGATATGAATTAATTATCTTTCTCCATGTTTAGGAATTCATTGGAAAAAATTCACAAGATTTCCATGAAGCAAAGTTGGACATTTTTCAAATTTTTGAACTCATTAGGGAGTTCAAGGTTTAAAATTAGCTTGAACCCTTAACAAGATTAAAAAATATCTGATGTCCTAACATTGGTTTAAAAAAGTCCTTGAACCTTTGACATATCACTTTGTCAGCATTTTTATGGTTCTTTGAACCTTTGAACCCTTGACATATCACTAATTGGGTGTTTCCATGGTTCAAGGAACTCTTGAACCTCCAACTCATCATAAAAAGGATAAGTTCTCCTGCATGCCCTAAAATGACAAGTGAAAGTATGGAGGCGTGACCTATGGAAGCATACTCATGGTTGTCATGATTGCAGGCTATACAAACAATAGCTCTATTCAAATGGCATTGGAAAATTTCAAAGTAAATGCACTTGGTAGGGGTAAGACAAAAACCCACAACCTTTGCCACTTTCGTCCTACCTGTACGTATATGGAAATCTTTGGGATAGTGTATGGACTCCATTAAGGCATAATGAAGATGGATTTTTGTCATATATTTTAGTTTAAAGTGCTCTAGTAGACATTTACACAAAATATGGAAGGATAAACAAGGCGTGTGAACTGTCCAACTAAATGCCTCAAAGAAATGTGATCTCATGGCCACCATTATTGCAGGCTGTAGCATAAAAGGGAATTTTGAAAAGCTGTAGAAACTTTCAAGAAAATTCAATTAGCCTACGTAAAGAAAATTTCTGTCAGATATTATAGTTTGAAATGCTTTTTTAATCATGTATGTGAAATGTGGAAGCATATACAAGGCACGTGAACTTTTTGATAGAATGCCTCAGAGAGACGCAATCTCATGGAATGCAATGATGGAAGGATATACATATAGTGTATTCGTTAATATGATTTTAAAACCTTCAAGTTACTACAATTAATAGGCTTAAAGCTCGACTCACTATCTCGTGGCTTATACTAGCATCTTCCTAATTCGTGCCTATGATGTATGACAACAAGCATACCTTAGATTATTACTTCATCAAAATGAAACATATTGATAGTTTGATTTACCATTATGCCCTCGAGATAAAGTTAATAAGAAGAGGGAAGACCTTGGAGAGGTCTTGAACGGTGACAAGGTGGTTGATGCTCGATACAAGCTTGATTTTCAAGATAACGAATATTATGAACTCCTTTGTAGTAAGGAACTAACAAAAGAGGATTTTAAAAGTTTAGAGATGCTATAAAAAATGATTAGTGTTTTCAAATGTACTATGATAACCTACCCATCTGAGGGTTTATTGGAAAGATTGAGAAAGACAACAGGGCAGTTCCAAATGGTGCGATTGTATAAGCATTTCCACTTAAAAATTTTCTACATCAATGACCAAGCCATAGAAATAAATGTTCACATAGATGCAAGATTCACAATTGACATTACCAAGGAGAAGGAAGTTAAAGTCGATTTCATGTACTCAGCTAAGTGGATAGAGACTTTGGTTCCTTTTGAACAACAAATGGATAAATATGCAAATCAATCTTCTATGTTGTAGCATTGGAAATTCATTGGTTCTCTATTATCAATTTTTGTGTAATAGTTCTTCTAGCTGGGTTTCTTGCCACTTTTCTTATGTGGATTCTCAAGAATGACTTCATCAAGTATTCTCATGATGAGGAGTCTACTAATGACCAAGAAGAGACAGGTTGGAAGTACATTCATGGTGATGTCTTCATATACCCTCAACACAACTCTCTATTTTGCATTTTTTTAGGATCTTAGACTCATCCTTTTTTTCTTGCCATTTGGATAATCCCACAATAATGAGTCCCACTTTTTGGCCAAGATGGACATTGATATCAACATTTTTAACTAAATCTTCACTTTCTGAGGCCTATAGTAGCTAAACCGTTGAGAATTTGAAGATGATGTGAAGTAGTGATTTGTGGCGATTTGTGTGTAGATTATATATATATATATATATATATATATATATATATATATATATATATATATATATATATATATATATATATATATATATATATATATATATATTGAAATAAATCATGAATCTTTCAACATCTCTTCTAATAACTAGTTTTTAATAGTAAACAATATTTTCAAAAAGTAACATTTATGTCTTCCAACATAACTTTTTTTCTAGAAAGGATTAAATTCTAATTTTTAAAATATAGATTGTTAACATCAATATCTAGTGCATGGATATTTTTTCATAAATTTTTGTTACATATTTTTGTTAATTAATTTTTGGAGTCAATGTAACTATAATTTGGACATAGGTGTATGTCATCAAGCATAACTTGTTGTGTATATATCAAAATTCAATTTTTTTTTGTGAAACAAGGATATCAATACCTAGTGCAAAGGTATCTTTTGGAATTTTTTTCAATGTTTCACTATTTTTCCACCTATGTATAATGAAGAACTTGATGTTCATTGAAAAATCTATGTTCAATAAAAAATAAAAATTGAATACATAATAAAATGAAAATATATCAAAATTATACTTGTTGGAAAGCTCGTTTTGAGGACTACGATCTTGCAAATTATCTTGTCAAGTTAATTACATTTGAAGGTCCAACCTGAGGCTTGAAACTAGATTTTCTGAGCAAATTTTGAAGCAGACACATAAAGTGTCTAGCTAAGCATCTTCGTTCGAAGGACCTTCGCTCGAAGGACCTTTGTTTGAAAGGATCTTCGATTGAAGATATTACCTTCATTCATAGGTACCTACATTCGAAGGTACCTTCCAAAAAAGATGGAAAAAAATTAATATTTAAGTACCATTGAATGAAGGTCATTGAATAAAAAAATATCTGTGGAATTTTAGTAGCTGACCTTTGAATGAAGGAGAATTTTAGTTGACATTTCAAAAAATGTGTCTATTTGAATTACATGTATATATACAAGGTCATATTTTGTGGTTTTAATATCAAAAAATAAAGGAAAATTCGCTAGGTCTATTTGAAAGGTCATATTTTTTGCTAGTGCTTTACAAATTTGGAACGTGTAATTGGAAAAGAAATTATTTAGATCAGATTTTGCAAATCCTTGAAGAAGATGGGAAATAAAAGGACACGGCAAAATAAGGCTACACGATATCATTCAACAGAAAGGGAACAAAAATTGTGTGAAGAAAGGCTGCAAAGATATTATGCTCAAAGAGAAGGTATGTATATTTAATATAAATTATGAATTTTTTTTAATTAAATCATCTTCTAGATAAGATTAGGATCAATAAGATCAAATTGTTTTCAATTGAAGTAATTTTTCAATTCAAGTATGTTTTAAATATATACATTTATTTAAATGTTGTGGATCCCATTACCATCCCTAAGTCCTCTACTAAAACCATTATGTTCCTTAAGTCCACTTAACTAAACCCTAAACCCTATTCACCTTAGAAACCCTAAATCCTAAACCCTAGATATTATTGAGCTAAATATATGATTAGATGTTTTGTCTAAATTCTCTTCCACTAAATTAACTAATCACTTTCATTTCTACTATATTTTTAACATTACTTGCCAAGTGAATCTATGATAAACCTTAGGTCCTATCTAGGACCCTGCCCTAATGGAGACATGTGTAATTTGACTATCCTCAAAACATCCCTAGTCCTAAAGCCTAAGTCTTAAACCCTAAAACCTAACCCCTAAGTTCCTTAAATATTATAATTTGAGTTAAATGTACACACATAAATTAGGAATTTAGAATGTATTCTATACAAGATAAATAAATAACAATTAAGTAATTAAAGTTGTAATGTTCAAAATAAATTATAGTTACAAATTAAAGACTTGTGAGAGTTTCTTATTTATCCTAGACTCCTAAACCCTAAACCTTATTTACCTTAAATATTATTGAGTTTTTAATATATCAATTGTGGGATTACCTTAAATATGACTCATTATCCAAGTGAACTACATTGGTGCAATATTGGCGATATCTTTTTTTCCTTTGGTTGTACATTACATGATTATTTATCTTACATGTTATATTTTTACCATGTTCATTTATTCTCCACTCACATGTTTAATCACTTACATTTAATTTGTGCAAAACCACATAGAGGGGACATATATATAATATATAACTAATATTTTATCTGCATATGATTATTGTAGCCCTCTAGGAATTTTGCACCACATTCACCATGGTTCTAAGATTGATTATTTATTCATAGGACATAGTTAACATTATTCATGCAACATGTACTATTATCTCCTACTCTACTACTATTATATATTGATCTATGATATTGTAGGTACACACTTAAATCTTTATTACATTGAATCTCTTTTTAGGTTAAATGATCTAGTAATTGAATATGTACCTATAAGTTTAATTGAACTACATATAAATTATAATTTGACAAATTAGCAAGTAGTTGTTAATGAGCTTATTTAAGATTTTGATTAGATGATACTCCTAGAATTTTTTGACTGTAACATAAATAGGACATGAAAAGTCAACTTTATATGGAAATTGTGCACATGATCATCCATATGGACATATCATTCTAGATGTTATTTCCATTTACATGTTCATTTTCTCTTCTTGTACAATAATTTGGCATGCATGCACTTGATCAGTAGTTTAATTGTAATTCAAAGTTGGAGAAAATTGTAAGGATGAATACTACATCCCTAACAATTTCTCATTCTAAACTCATAATCACCTTGATGCTTTATTCATAGTTTAATAATCTAACATTTATATATTCTAAAATCTTTTCTTTTATATGACATGTGTAGGGGCTCAATATCTACTAAAACTAGAGTAGAGGTTCAGCCTAATTTAGTTATTAGAGCAAAGGAGATATAAGCACACATAGTTGATGTCAGGGAGGAGACCCAAGTACAAACAATTGATGTTAGAGAGGAGGCCCATACACACTTTAATGTTAGACAGGGGTCAAGATCACTTCCTTCTATAGATATTCATACTATGAATCTAATTAAATAGGTGAAGAGAAAAAATTTCTTACAAAAATATAGATCATTTGTTTGAAATGGATATAGAAAAATTGAAATTTTATGCTGAACAACCTAGCCAAACTACTAAGACGAGTGAGGCTTATTTCAAAAATCATGATACACTTGGTCAAGCCCAGTTGTTATCAACATTGCTTCTTTTTGATGACCTAAAAGAGCCATTACAATTCATGGGTGTAGATTTCACAAAAAAATAAAAAGATGCCTAGAAAAAGATATTGTTGAAAATGTTAAAAAACGGTTTGGGTTCCCTTGGGAAACAATCTCGATCAACGGAAAAGAGCATTTCAAGAAGAGTGATGTTGACATCTATTCTAAGTCCACAAATTCCAAGAAAGGATCAAATATCTTCACTTTCAAGTGAAATTGGCTTAAGTAGAAAGACACTAACAAGATATGTGAAAAGGAGAAAGGTTTTGGATTATACTACTGCAGAAGGCAATTCGGCATTGATGTGTAGGGCTCCTCATTCTGATAAGATTGAAGATGGTATTAGGAACTTGATCTCAAGTTTTTGGCATGATCATTCTCGTCCCTCTTTACATAAAAGAGATGTTCCAAAACATTGGATCAGACCAGACAATTTTGAATTGCATACAAAACATTGGTTAGATATAACACAACATGAGATGTATGTGATGTTTTGTGATGCAAATCCTCATATGAATATTGGAATAATAATGTTTCAAATGTTAAGGCCACATTATGTGAAGGCAAACAAGGTGTTTTTGAATCTTTTGTTGTCATTATCATATTGAATTTTATCTTTACTATCAAGTCTTTCGAAAGATCAGAGAAGAAAGTGATAGTTCTCAAAATGCACCTCCTAAATAGGTAAGTCAATTCATGGTGCATCCATCTTATGTGATAAATTTGATGATGATGTAGATGGTCCAATGAAATGCATAAAAGGACTTTGTGAAACATGTAGAAATTTGGCTAAATTTCCTTTGAGAAATGAAGATATTAACATGATGAAGATGGTAAACTATAAGAGTTACAAGTACATAAAGTTTGAAACAAAATTGGGAAAGAATTCACAAGGTTAGATTATGTAGAAGAGGATCTACCTATTAGAACATTTATGGAAAAAAATTATAAATTGATACAACCATACATACATCATGCATTTTATGCTAAGTGACAAGAAAAACAATTTCAATTGTTAAGAGATACTTTCCCACTTGGAACAATTTTATCAGTAGTTGACCTTTTAGAAAATTACTCTTTTACCCATCAAAAGGAGATTCAAACACAATATTACTATTCAGAGGGCGTCGATATTATGATGCATGTGTGTTATCGACATGCACAATTAGATTTGGATGGTGTTGACAATACATATGAAAAATGAGTCATTAAGAAATAATATCACTTTTATATTAGTGATGATAAAAAGCATGACACACTTTTTGTCCAACATTGCTTTAAGAAGTTTTTTGAAGATTTGGAAAGAAGAGGTGTGAAGATTGAAAAACATTTTGTATGGTCTGATGGGTGTGTGTCACAATTCAAATCATCAAGGTCATTTTATGCATTGTGTAGATATCATTGACATGATAATATACCACATGTTTAGAGATGGGATGCCTATCACAACATAAGCATATGAATCAATAGGTGACCTACGTAGATGTCTCATCAAGTATCGACCCACGTGATCTGTAGATATCCATTGTGCCTGGCCTGCAATATTAGCAATACTATCAATTGATTCTCGTTGGGAAGGAATGACAACCTCATTGGAAATAGGGCTAATGGATGGAGCGACGATAGGCATCCTCTGCCCAACTAAGGCCCTATAATCTAGGGGTTGTCAATCTGCATGATGGTAAGCATCCCTGTCACAAACCCTACCATGCCCCTTCCCCAAATGAGGTGTTAAATCTAAATAGTTAATGTTGAGGCCTAAATGGACTTCAGGGTATAACTATTGTGCAAAATATAATGGAATTTGATCATTATTGGGATAAGAACCATGTGCTACAAGAAATCATGGATAAATCAATGGGCCATCCTAGGGCATATGCAACTAGTCACCTAATATGCGCTCACCTAAGATCTAGTGGAATACTGTGGAAAACATTCAGTTTTGATAGTTTCCTTTGGCACTCTTAGGTGGACTATGCTAGAAGGAAAAACACCTAACACCCAATCCCTCATCTAGGCAAGGATGACTACTAAGGTCTCCCTAGAATATGCATGCAAACCTCCTAATGACTATCTAATTGAAACTAGAATCTGTCAAATCATATTACAATTACTTCTATAGACCCCAGTGGTAGAAGGGTAATCTAGAATTAGTCTCAGTCTCTAAATCTTGGTAGCAATATATGTCCAAAGCCTATACATATCAGTGCACTACACAAAAATTAATTAAGTTCTATTTTAATTCAAACACATGTACATAGGTCTAGATATATATACATATATGTTCACATAATGTACATGTGTGTACACAATATATACATGAATTTAAATAGAAATTTAATACATCATAACGAGAATGAAGGAAATTTAGCATGTTTTATAATCAAGAAAATGACAACCCTAAATCTAAAAATAATGATGATGCACAATTTTAGAAAGCATAAATCTAAAACCTAAAACTAATGAAGATAAATTTAAACCCTAAAGTGAAACCAGGTATGATGTTAAATCAAATAATTTTTTATCATTAAAATATGACTTGAAAAATGAACTTTACCTAATGTTAATTTCGAATAATAAAAAATGCATATACATCAACATAAATCAAACTTTAAACTAGTAAATGAATTAGATAGTCTAACATGATGATTGGACATAAATGAACATAATAATTTAGGATTTCAATTAATCATGAAAATATTAAATGCACTTAACTAGATTGATCCAAAGAGCTCGAGTATGAAAGTTAATACATTGTTGAATCAAACACATAACCACATATTATAGAGAAAATTAGCTAAGGACTTCCTTGCAAAAAATTTTCCCATGTGAGAAAGGATTGAGTTTTATATAACCATTGATTGGCTTCATTTTCTACTTTGAAAGAAGCACTAAAGAGATTTTTATCATGGAGAGTTATATGATACATGGTGTGGTAAATTACCTTAATTTTGGGACATGAATCCATCTACATTGATAGAAGACTAAATCTTGTTTGAAGTATGCATGTTCCAAAAATCTCCCAACTACTCTAGCATTTCTTTGAATTGAGCTTTGGTAGACAATTACATAGTTGGTCAACTTTATCATGGATAGATTCTAAAAGAGATCAAGAGGAATAAAAAAGGTTATTGGACTTATATGAGAAAATGATTAAGATATGGAGATGATCAAAAACATATTTGTGTAGGTAGATGAGGGAAATGTGAGCTTAGGCCAAAAAAGGGTTATCTGAGGGCAACTACCATCTCCTCCAAGGAAATAGATCCTCCCCCATTTGAGAATTTAATTTGGTGCAACACAATTAGATATTCTTTCTTTCTCATCCAACCATGTGACAATAACATTCCACCATTGTTGTGTATCTCAAGATTAAATTAGAAAAAAAATCTAAGGCTCTCTATTATGTCATTTTAGATTTATCATTTCTACTCTTAGGTAGATCATGGATTCACACTATGGTTGTAGTCCCATCTACCTTCCATTAGTCTATTAGTTTTTTTCCTAGCAATAAAAAGTTTACAATAATTTAGTTGATCCACATCCTCTCTAATATTTTTAATAGATCAAGATCTTGGTCATTAGGCTATTCCTTCTACATTTTCTACAAATTGTAGCTTCATACCCACCTCTTAAGCTAAATAATTTGCACTATTATCACCTCCAAGTATAAATGATTTTTTGCAAAGTTGCTTATCTTCTTCTAACACATTCCATAATGATTATTGGGGATCATTAAAATCCACCTCTTCTTTCATATGTGCTCATATAACTTGTAGATCTCTCTCAATTTGAAATTCTATATTTATAAATTCTAAACCCTCCACATAAAAATATTCTAATAATTTCCCAATAACTATTTATCCTTGGAGTGAATTCATTTACAATGAAAATTTTATTTTGGGTCTCCCATGTCTAATAAATTGGAGGTGTTGAGTAGTTTATCAGACTATGAAGCTTATTTCAACACATAAAATCTAACTTTACACATTGGATGCTTGGGTATGATTTTTACTTAGTAATACAATTGAGATAGCTAATCTTGTTCTATTTTTTTATTTCTAGTGTATAGATTCCTAGCTCATGTGTACAATGAACATAAGAGCATTAGGTTTTTTGTATTCTATGATGAGATGTTTTATGTTGGCCTTTCTTTTTTCCGTAATTTTATTATGAATCACCTAAACCATAGAAGACACATATGTTATAAATTAGTCTCATTATATCTATTGACCATTTCACACTAGTCTAAGCTCAAAAGCATGACAAAGGTGTTAGGAGTATCCATAATTTAAATATATATGTTAAATTTCAATTGAGAATTAAATAATCAGTAAATGTATGAGAATGATATTCATCTTCCCAACCATATACCTTTTGAATTGGCCGTATAGGTACTAGGCCAAGTCTTTAATAGATATCAGATATCATATGGCATCACATTTATAAATGCACCCAAATCAACAAGGTAGTTGACTAAATTCTTTCCAAATATCCTAATGGTAAGAAATAGTAGAGACCTAAATAAATTTTTCTCAAGTATATTTATGATCATATAGATATTCAATGTTTTATGTATTTTGGTTGATTCCTTAGGTCATGTCAGTGCTTCAAATTTTAAAATTTTCTTTTCATTAGAGTTGAATTACATTAAATAATGACACATTTTCTTTAGTTCAGCTTATGTCCTCAACTATGTTATAACATAAGTATTTTATTTATCTAAGGTGTTATCCATATTGGGTGATTATATATTTCCTTTTTATTCTTGGGATACATTTGATCCCTTTGGTGGGATTGATTTTTTTCTTGCATTAAGATTTAGATGAAATGTGAGGGAAATTCACTAGTGTTAATGTTGTCAATGGTTTATTTCCATTTCTTCTCAAAATATAATTTGCACCCTTATGGTCTTAATCATAATCATGTGAACATCATATATATTCCTCAAACTCATATTATTATTATCCAAGAACATTGTCTATTTTTAACATGAAGGCATGCATCTAGAACTTTTGTGTCTAGTTTTACCTTGAATTTTTACATTGCATCTATCTAACACAAGTTTGGTAGGTCTAATAGTGCTTCCCCATTTATAGACAATTGAAATGAACTCAGAGGAATTAAATTTTTATAGAGTACAAGAAAGAGATAACTTTATCTAATATTTAATATATCAATCACAAGAGTCTAAAGCTTATTTATTCTAGTCTTACGGAATTTTTTTTACAAATTGCATCAAGATTATTTTTCAAATTTTATTCTTCTTATTTAGAAGTTTCCATTTTCTTAGGTTCTTTCATATAATATATTCCTATGATAGGTATATTCTAACCACATTGAAATATAAATTCACATGAACAACTAATGGTTTCTTGCTACCAACCTTGGAAGTTTTCTCTACTTTTTCTTATTGAGTACTTTTCTTGCTACATGACACTAAGATCCAGTTTAATGTTGATGTTAAATTTTGAATGTTAGATAACCATACAATATCCTCATTTTTTGGTCAAAAAATAGGTGTGCATGTATGGTGTTCCCTAGTTCTTGATTGAACATGTTTTAGAGTTCCCCTTTGGTTTTTGTGATCTCCCCATTTTGTACAAACATTGAATACTTGGTAAAGCTCAAGATTATTCAAATTAATGCTTAGTTAGTGTAGTAGGTCCTATGTTGGAGACCAACCTAGACCTTCTGATAACAAATGTCACAACCCAATTTAACTTGTGATTAATTCAAAATTTCAAGAATTTTTCTATTTTTTGATAAGTGTCTTCATAACACTCATTGAGGTAACTAATGTTATTATGTTTGATCTTAAGGAAAATGTACCACTCTTGATTTAAGATTATGCATAAATAGTGACCAATTTCATGACATGGATATTTCAACTCAATCTTACCTAATGCACATTGTGTTTAAGATATAATAATGCATTTAGTAAGACTCCAAACTTAAGATAAATAAATTCATAGGAAATAGTTTTCCTTTAATTTTATGTACACATAGGACTATGTGCCTTAAGGGATTTATCACTTGTTTCATCATTCAAATCAATTATTAATAGATCTTTCTTCTATGATGAGAGCCATTTATGTCCCATTTTATGCCACATTTTAGCCTTTTTCACATGTCTTTAATCCCATTCCCATATTCCACTTCCATGTTTTACCATTCTACACTGCATATGACTAAATATATATGAGTGATATTTAATATAGTTTTGGGATTAAAATATGAAAAATAATTATTGATTATCTTTATTAATAAGTGTTGTCATTTTAAGCCTTGGAAAACATATTTGACAGCATGCAGATTTCTGTCAAACTTCTTGTCACATTCTTCACGAGAACTTCCTAATCTTCCTGTTGCCTTCTTCATGCGAACCTTCCTGTCACTTTCCTCACAAGAATACAACTTGTGCTTACTATTGTGGTTTTCCTACATGCCTAACTTGAGTTTCAATAGTGGACATATTCAATTTCGATGTTGATTGAGAAGATTATTCAATGGTAGATTTTGGTTCTTCCTTCATGGTGATTCCCACGTGTATTCTTCATCCACGTGAATTCATTTCAAGTTTCAACTGCTTCATCCATGGGGATATTTGCTAAGACATTTGCATTACTTTTATTTATGCAACCAAATATTTTTATCACCACATCATAAGTCGCCAATTCAACACCATCGTATCCTAGATGGAAACCCATGGTGGAGGAGGTGCATGCAAGGCTGGATGAAATCTATTCTTGCGCACGGTTATAATAGTTAATGTTGACCTCCACCTAAGATTCAACATTGTTAGAAGGCACTACTCCCATGATTCAGCAAATGGATTGTTTCCCTCTCGCTATTGCCATATTGAATGAGTCATTTAGACTTGTTAAGGGAAGACCCTATGCAAATCTCAAGTGTTGTACGATGGAGATATATGCATAACTATTTATTTCTAGTTCCATCCTTCATTATGTAACCTGTGAAACTATCAAATTTGTTGTTTTGTACGTGTGGCTACTATGTTTTGGTTTGTTGGCTGTAAGCCCAAAACAAACAATCTATTTCCTATATGAATTTTTTATAGGCTACATATATATATAAGTAGCATAAGTAGACTTGTAAAAAGGCAATTCTTTTATGTGTTGAACCTCTGAGAAATAAACTATCATTTTGCTGAATAGTCCAATGTAGAAATTTTGTGAATCTTTCTTCAATCGGCTAACTGGGAGGAAGGGCACCCACTCTTCAGCAGTCAATTGAATGCACATATTTTAATTTATTTCTACAAGGTGCGTTGTGTGTGTACATTTTCTGTTGTTATTTATGTTCTGCAACGTTTGAACTAGTATTTCAGCTACGATAAATTCTATGTGTTTATATTTATAAAATAATTTAAATTGATTCTTGTGCTTTCGATTTTATGAATTTAATATTTTTAATGATTGGAGGTTAAGTTTCTATTTTCAGAATTTGCTGCAATTTTTGTATAGTTCTTGTCGCTTGAATAGAAGAGAATAGCTCCTGTCGCTAGGAAGTGATAGTTCTTGTCTCTAGAACTAGTTTGATTTGCTAAAGGTTTATTTTCATAGGCTGCATTCATAACCACTCATCTCACAACTCTCAGCCCTTGTGCAGATTGTCATGATACCTTTCACAAGCATACGATCCCCGGATTGACACATATAGACCAAACTAAAATTCATTATTAAACACCGAATATATAAATTTTGAGAGTATGTCCAAAATCTCTTCTTTCATATGAAACCTAGTCCTTTTAAAATTTTCATTGTGTTCTACAACAAAAATTCCATTTAATACAACAAATTAGGGTTTACTCTAAATTAGGGCTTCTGCTAAATTTTAGGGTAAATGCATATAGGTCTGCTACCATTTAAATAGTGGTGGACTGTGCTTACCTCAAAACCCTCAAGCACACCTTCACTCGAATGCTTGATCACCTTCACTCCCACCAATGCCACTCGTGGGCTCTACTATTCAATAGAGTTTTTTTTCCTTCGTTATCCATAGAGGTCTTTTTCCTTCACTAAAATGAAATGACAAAACAAAATTGTTAGGTCATATAGCTATTAAAAAAATATTAAAATAATAACTTCGAGTGAAGAAAATCTTTGCTCAAAGGTATTATTTTATTTTTTTAAAATAACTGAGAACCTTCACTTGAAGATGATCTTTGTTTGAAGATATTTCTTTGAACGAAGGTTATTCCATAGTAACCTTTGTTTATAGGTACCTTTGTTCGATGAAATATCTTCAAACGAAGGTATTTGAAGATATTTGTCCCCCTCCCTCCCTATTTTTTCATATCCCAAGTTTGGGATCAAGTATTATGATTTCATCCATCTTCATCTTCATGCTTGCATTGGCCACACTGCTAGGATTACCAATAGTGAATATAGATTTTTAGTTTTAATTACAAAAGATGCTTCCAATCATGAACTTATTTGAGATGATCAAGATACTAAGGACTTCTATGAAAACAATACAAAGTCTATGGCCCTCTATTCTTAAATTTTTAAAGTTTCAACATCTAAAATGATAAATATTCAAATGTAAGATTAAACATTCACTAATTAATCTATATTCAACCTCAAACAATGATGTAGGGGCATCGTTTCCCCATCGATTAGTTATCATGTTTAGTTTTTGTTTGTTTGTTTTATTTTTGGTGTTGGTTTTTTAGTTTTTAGTTCCATGAAATTTCTTCTTTTTGATTGGTTGAGACAGTTGGATGAAATAGGAAGTTATCCATGGGACTAGTCTCCTACCACCAGGGGAAGATAATAGTTATGTAAACTAGCAAAAGGTGAAGAAAGGCGGAGGTCAAATCTTTTTGGGGAGAGGTCGAATCTACCTTAGTAGAGATGGAGTGTTTGGTGTTGGCAAGAAATTAACAGGAAAGAAAATACAATGTTAGAGTATGGGGTCGATTGTCTAGAGTAATTCTATTTTGTAGAATTTGTAGAAGTAAACCAAATAGAGGGGAATCAGTTAGTGAACAAGGAAATCAATTCTTCTTAAATCGACAGTCACTATAATCCATTCATGAAATTCAATGATTAGTCAATGTTTCATTTTATTATTGTGTTTAAACTTTGTTCCTATCACTTGTGTCACAACTCAATATTTTAAATTTTAAATTTGAAAGAAAATCAAACGAGAGAAATATTTCCCTAATTTTCAAACACTTCTAGAAAGAGCCTTAATGAGGAACCTTCTCTCCCATCCTCAAGTCAAGACCAGAATTTATGAGATGATGTCCATTTTCTCCATTTGTAAGTCCATTTCCACAAGCATTGAATGGCAATTTGGAAAATGGAGAGGTGCATTTATGATGGAGACTTGACTGAAGACTTAGAACTTCCTCCCTAAAGGTGGTAATTTTCTATAAATTACCTAGATTTTTGAGGAAGGAAAGCACCCCATCTCTGGTTGGAGAATGCTGGAGAATCTGTAAGAATTCTTCTCTTCTTCTTTTTATTCCAGTTCTTGCACTTTGCAAATTGATTTTAGTTGAAAATTCATGTTGATATGTTGCAAATTTAATATCTGTATGGTAGTTTTTATTAAAAAGTTTTGTAGTATGGTTGATCTAGACTTCCCTCTAACCCGTCTGCCTCTCCTCTCTGCCATAGCCCTCAGCCTCCTACCGCCCATATTCCATATTCTATGTCTGGCCCACGCAGGCACAAATAGGGAGGACGTTAGTAGTGATTTAAGAATTTCCTAAAAAAAATTTCTAATCTCTTTCCAACCGAATAGTCCATGTGTGTTGTATACATATATATTGAGCATTTGTAACTACAACATCTGATGAAGTTTGTCATTCATCTATGCTTTGATGTATGTCGATGCCCTATTCCAAAACTCCCACAAAGGCACCGACAGGAAGGACATTAGCGTAGGCTATGGAATATGACTTTACATCTGCCAATTCCCTTTGTTTGAAAATTTCTAACTACTTTTCATACATATCCTGCCATCACGGCCTTCCATGAGATGACATCTCATTTGGGAATTTTGTCAAACAGTTGGCGTGTCTTTCCTGTGAATATATGTCTGCCCCAGTATCTCGAACTATAATATCTTACCCAATTTAGCCTTGACAGATAATCGTACTCAGTTCAAAGTTCCCATTTTGATTTTTGGCTTTATGTCTACCAATGTCTTTCGCTAGAAAATTTCTAACCTCATTTCAACAAATCCATTTTGTAATTACTGCAATCATTGCATCCACTTGATGACATTCTGGAAAGTTTTGTCTCTATGTTAATAAAATTTGTTTTATTGATCAGCGAGTTGCTTCTTATTAGTGTCCTCAAGATTTGAAACATGAAGCCATACTCCCAAAGTTTTATATTTTATTATCTCAAGGATGCATGGATTAAACTGTATGTACCATTGTGTGAATCAAATCAAGGTTCCCAAAACTCTATGTGATATGGTATGCTCTAGATAAATTTCTATATGGTCACAATGTTCCAAAGTTCATATTTATTATTATTTAGTAGATGTATACCAGCATTTCACAAAGAAATTCCACTCCAACTAAAAAGTAACTATAATTAAAATGAGAAATGACTTTCTCTGGAGATATTATTTTGTCAGTTGCTTTACTTGTGGAGTTTACCATACACAAGCCCAATGTTTTTTTCATATTTCATCTTTAGATGGATGAAGGTTTTAACATTGTGTCAATAATTTTGTCAATATTATCACATAAATAGAGATGAAAGCGGCACTCGTTCCCTACTAGCTTTTCAGGATTAACTTGCAAGCATGCTTTCTTCAGTTAAAGTAATGGGATGATTGAGTATTTCATGCATTGTATGCATAGAGGATGATCAACATACTTATAGGGAATGCTATATAGTCGAGAGATATGAGTCAAAGGTTCCACAGAAAATACTTAAAAGATTTGGAACTTACTGTAACCTTATCTCCTAACCTTCTAAGCAATATGAATCACTCATATATAAAAGCCTATCAGCTAATTGACACCCATAAATTTTTACAATTTAGAATTTAAGAGTAAATCTCGGTAATAATAAAAATAATAAAAATAACTGCTATAACTACAATTTCAATAAAAGGCATAGTGATATGGTTGCATTTTAAAGTTGGAATACATATTATAGTTGGTTGAAGAAATTTTTTTTGGATATAAATATAAAGGTGCACGAATTCAAGATCATAATGTAAATAATAAATAGTAAATAAGAAAATAAAAGAATTAATGGCATAAGGTAAACTAGTATAAGAAAAACGATTTGAAAAAGGGTAAGAATATACATGGCAAATATACAAATAAATGTATGCAATAATGCAACAATAGAGAGTTAAGAAATACAAGGGTAGCTTATATACAAAGAATTTTGAGAAAACAATTATACAAGACAAATCCATAATGAATGCATCTATTAACATGAGACTATATTTGTATAGGCTAGAGAAATAAGGATTTATATGATGGAATTTTTACATAATTGAGGAGTGGTTACCTTGACAATAGTGGTGGATTATTATTCAAACTAAGCTACTTGGTACGCTTTAATAATCAAATGGGTTTTCTTACTATGATTAAGATTAGGTATCATGTTTAAAACTTGGTAGGGTCAAGATATTGATACTACTTATATATGCATGATCACATACATAGGATATGGCAGATAGATATGTATATCTTTTATAATCTAAGTTTCATCAAAAGTGATTGAATTAAGTATATGGTGAATTCAATTTCATATCACATCTTAGATTATGTGAATTTCTAAATGATCAAATAGGGGTATTGTTGGTTTTAGAATGACTAGATACAAATGCTTGGAATTGTGATAAATTAAAAAGGGTTTATTGAAATTGCATATGTTAATTTAGTAGTTGAACTAGTTATCAAAGATTACTTTTATTTGACCTAGGTCAAATTTTACAAGATCTTTCTATTCATGAGTTGATATAAGTATCTTTCTACTCACATGTCTATAAAAATTGATTAAGTTTCTTTTCTAGTTCTATTCATGATGATAGAGCATCTTTTATCTGCATTGTGATTAAAATAGTATTTCCCTTTATCAACTGTTATTATGCAAGTTTTTCCTTTGTCATTAGATAGGTAAACCTTGTAAAGAAACGTCCAAACTCAAACAAATCACAGTGTTCGGTATTTACAGTACCTCTGGGTCATGTTTACGGGTAATGTCATCGTGTTGAACCAAGTACCTCGTGCCTAACATAGTTGCAACAACGATGTCTGGGCATCATCCCTCTAAATCGTCAGGGAGTAATAAGGAACATGTCAAAGTTAAATCCACAGGAAGGGAAAATCTCCTCGGATACCTCACTAAAAAGATTAATTAAAAGAAAAGAAAAGGAGAATGTATCAAAAATTGTTGTAGGATGATCAATGGAAAGATCTCATCGGGAAAATATGCGTGTTAGGTAAACTATTCACACTTGAAAAACTTAAACGCCAAACACTCCCGGGAGGTGTGTTTGCAAAATAGTTCCTTAGGAATTCCGTCCATTGTATCACTCGAGTGGGTGGTAATCGACGAAGAGTTGTGTACTCACTCACAGCTACATTAAACATAGTGCAAGACAGAACTACATGTTCGCATTCATCGTGTAGATCGCATCCGTAGAGGGCCTTAATCCCGTGGATACAGGGTATGTAGGTAGTCTGGATGGCGAAGGATGCCCCTAGTACTCAGGTCCCTCAAATATAGTATACTCCTTATAATCAAGTTCATAATGTCATTCCCTAGTTTAAAAGTTATCTAGGTAACTTAGAACTCTCCTAGTACTCAGAAGAATCCCCGGGGTGGATTACTTGTACCCGGTGTTGCTATAAACTGAGGTGAGTACAAGTTGATGTTATGTGTTCCCTGGTCGACATCCTCAGTATAGTGTCTGGGCAGATTGTGGTCCCCAAGAAGTGACTCATGAACCTATATTGGTCCCGATGGAGTCAAAAGTCTCTGGCCAGAGCATAATGATTCCTGTCCTCCTTAGCCAATTAGGCTGTTATGTTTATGTATCCCAGATTGGATAGAGTATTGGTCAGTTAGACCACTAGGCCTTTTAGCTATTGTTTGTTCTACCTAAATCAGGTAGCGATAAGATCCGTTTGACCTGGTTCTGTATGAAACTATTTGCCCAAAGGATAGAAGAGCCCAGGTGGCTTAAGAATGTTCTGATTTGAACATATGGCCCATTTTGGCCGAAGTTTTTCCTGAGTACTCAATCAAAGTCTTGATATATCTCATAAGAACTTGTTAATAAAGTAAATTTTTTTAAAATTCAAGTTTGGACCAAGCGGGTCCTTACAGCTTGTGTATAGAAGTTTTATCTCCTATCGCTTTGTCTCTATAGAGTGATATTACTATTTATTCCAGACTTTTGTTCATCAAAGTGTATCAATTTTGTCTTTAACCTAGTAGACTATCATCATTTTTGTATTAGAGCCTAAAAGATCTGGGAGAGCCTATAAGGTTTGGAGAGTCTAAAAGATCTAGAAGGATAAGTGGGTTATACGATTTTGCATAAACATGTAGGTGGAAGTTTGATAGGTTAATAAGAAGAACCTGGATACCAAAAGACTAGGTAGAGGAAAAGGAGAGAAGTCCTAGGTGAGGTATCGAGAAGACAAGATAAAAGATAAAAGATGCAGCAGCATGCCACAAAAGAAAGTCTCATGAAGAAAGACAAAATGAAGCTAAATGTGAAGAAGAAAAATACAGAGTGCAATAAAGAAATAGTAGATTTGAGAAGAGATTTAGAGAAGTGTAATCAGTGGCTTGAGGAAAGAAGCCAAGAACATGGTTGGTATTGGCCAATGAAAAAGGAGTTGAAGTGGCTTGTGAACTAAATAATTGTTAACAAAAGAAAAGGGTGGGAAATGGCTGCCTTGAAAAGAGAAGATGAAAGAGGTTTGAAAAGCAAAGAGTTGTCAAATGAGCAACATGGAAAGGTAGTGGAGTTGCCCAATGAGCAACATGCACAGGAAGTGGTAAAGGAAGTTCTCATTGTGGAGAACATGAAAGAAAATCAGAAAGAATGGAGAGAGGAAGAAGTACTAAAAGAAGCACTTGTAGAAGCAACTAATGAAGAGAGGATGAAGGAAGATTCATATCAAAGGTTAGAAAATGAATCAAATCAGGAAAAAAAAGTTATTTGGTATTGACATGAATGAAGTTCAAGCATATCTTTTAGCTAAGCGAAGAGTAAAAGTGAGTATAGAACTAATCAGAGGAATTGAGATGAAGATAACAACAAGAAATCAAGAAAAAAGAGAAGAGGATGCGGAAATGGATGGTATTAATGACACATATGAATGAGAGATAAAGAGTTTTTGGAGTCCTGTAGCTGAGAAAGAGTTAAGAAGAAGACACATGAAGAAAGAGGTAAACAAAAGAATGTAAACTAAGAAACTCAGAGCAAACTGATACAAACAAGGAGAGGATGAATAGCTATGAATGCAACGTAATTGGAAGAAGAGTAAAAAGAAAACAATCATTTGAGATGGAACTCAAATTTCTCCCACCCATGGAGCCTGATGTAGGGGCATTATTTCCCCATCGATTAGTTATTGTGTTTATTTTATGTTTGTTTTGTTTTTGGTGTTGGTTTTTCAGTTCTTAGTTTGGAATCAAATTCCTTCTTTTTGATTAGTTGAGATAGTTGGATGAAATGGGAAGTTAGCCACGTGATTGGTCTCCTACCACCAAGGGAAGAGAATAGTTATTTAAACTGTCAAAAAGTGAAGAAAGGGGGAGGACAAAGCTTTTTGGGGAGAGGCTGAATCTGCCTTAGTAGAGATGGAGTGTTTGGCGTTGGCAGGAAAAGAACTAGAAAGAAAAGACAATGCCAGAGTAGGGGTCGATTGTCTAGAGTAATTTCGTTTTATAGAATTTGCATAAGTAAACCAAATAGAGGGGAATCGGTTGGTGAACAAGGAAATTGATTCTTCTTGAATCGACAGTCATTGTAATCCATTCATGAAATTCAATGATTAGTCAATGTTTCATTTTATTATTGTGTTTAAACTTTGTTGTTGTTGCCTATGTATAGAAGTTTTGTCTCATGTTGCTTTGTATGAGGAATGAGATTTTACTTCTGTTCCTATCACCCTTGACTAAGGATCTGATTGAGCAATATTCTGTAGAGTGATATTACTGTTTATTCTAGGCTTCTATTCATCGAAGTGTATCAATTTTGTCTTTAACCTAGTAGAACATACTAATCTTCATTTCTATCCAAAGACATGGAGGTTCGATATAATTTTAAGTAAGAAAACAATTAACTAAGATGCAAATACTTTACTTCATATTCTTGAATCAATTTTAAATAGAATGTTGGGCTTCATTTGTATTCCTGAGTTAAGGACATTTTATATAATTTAATAAGGTATGAATTAAACTATCAAACATTACTTTTATGCTAGCAATTTGTAAATAATTAGCATAAAAATAGCTTTATTAAGAAAACCATAACTTTATTAAAATAAAATATTTTTTCTAATTTCTAAAATTTGTTAGAAAAGTAACATGACATTTTAAATCTCATAAATATTGTATTTTAAATTCCATTTACTATATTTTTTTTCCTAAAAAATCATATAATTATATAAAATAATAATATCCGTAAACGTAGATAAACAATCAACCATGTGTACCTACCTCAAAATTGAGAATATGGGTATGGCTGAAATCTTGTGATAATTTAATCAACTAAGATTTGCATCTAGAATACAATTTTAGAGGACACCCAGTTCCTAAAATGAAACTTATAGAAAACACAAGAGACTAGTTTTTCTAAAAAATAGTTTATATTAGTATACAAATTATTTTATATCTTGACATATAGAATTTGAGTATTTCTAATTTTTTATATGATTTATAAAACTTAGTTGTGCACTATTGCTAAAAGTTTCATGAGAACCTAGTTCTTAAAACTAATTTATTGAAGGTTAAATAGACTAGTTTTTCTAGGGACAATTTTTGATTCATGCACAATATGATCAAAATTAAATTCTTTCTCACAGAAAACCTAAACTTGATAATTACTAGGAAATTTAAATATTATCTAAATCTTTTATGATTTGAATCTTACCTTGAAAAACCTTGCATAATTTTTAGATTTGATGAAGATCTCAAATTTTCAATCCCTTGAAATGAACATTACCCAAGAATTATCACAATTGCTTATCGAAAATCTACCATAGCATCTCTACATGCAATTAATATAATTATACAAACAATGCACAAATGAATCTAGACAATGGAAAAAAATATAGATGTGAGTGAAAATGCAAAAGAGATTTCTTGTTTCAAAATCCCAACCCCCGCAAAAAAAATTACAAACGCCTACTACAATTTATTTTAGATCCTATGAGTAAAAATAAAACCAAAATGTAAACATACCTCCTTTTTCTCCCCAAATCCCCTCTTTTTCTTCTCTATTATTTTCAATCTAAAGTCCCTTCTAAATTCACTCATATTACTACATAGTAAAAAATTCAAGAGAATTTAATTGTCATAAAGACAAGAAACTGCCGCTTATTTCTTCTGCTCAAAATTAGAAATTAATATTAAAATCAATTAATGACAATTTATAAAAGACATTTTCCCATTTAATGATATTCTTCAACTAAAAAAATTGAAATGCATTTTTACTAATTTATAATTTGCACTTATTAAATTTAGTTATTACTAAATATCTAATTAGTCTATCAAATTAATATTCTATTTTAAATAAAATAAATACAAATATTTTTCACTCACAAATAAAGTTAGTCAATTAAACAAAAACATCAATTAAAATCTTTTTTTAATCATCAAATTAAAATATAATTAATAATATATTCTTAATCATAATTTAATTATGTTTATCGTTAAATTAGTAATTTTGTAGTTAATAATATATTAGTCTATTTGCAACTAAATAGTTAATTTAGTTCTATAATTAAAAAATATATATTCTATTTAAATAAAATATTTTTCACAAACACCACACAAACTAATGAAAGGCAAAAGGCATTTAATCACATGATTATCAAATAGGATAACATTACCTTAGCCAAGAATAGTTATAAACAATAACATCAAAGTGAAAGGTTTACCTTAGCGTTATAACTTGTTTACTTGTCCAGGATGTCAATTACTTTTGTTTGTTCATTATAACATAGTTCCTATATATCTAGATCATTCAAAAAAATTCTTAAGAAAAGTGATTTGATAAAATAGATACCAATAAAGAAGATCTTGAATCCTAATATATATAAAGCAAAACTCAAGATAAAATATTTCAATAGTTATATGCTATGTTAATTGATAACAAGATATAATCAGCAACACCTATTAACTAAAATACTTATTCAATCCAACTTCAAGGCATTTCTAATATTCTCCTATTATTACATTGCCAATAAGTCTATCATTATACTTACTAGATAGGGTTAAGGTGGCCTTATAGTGATTATTAAACAAGTAACTTTAATTGTGAGTATGACAGGAATGACACTTTCTCAATGTTAGAGAGAGAGAGTATCATCGAGGAGACGATGTCTAGCTGACTAAAGACGAATTGTGCTAAAGTGAATCTACACAAACTTCTTAGTTGTCATGTAGACTAGATTTGTATAAATGTGTATGTGTGTGAAAAATAATTGTATTATTTATTTTATTGCATTTAGAATAATTACTTACAATAAATATTAATTGTAATACTCATAATTAATTATTTAAAATATTTAATACCTTTTAGAAAGATCCTTCTATGCTTTGCCATTATTGATTTTTGGTAAATGGTTTCTATTTTAAGCCACATGAGAGAAATGGCACTGGCAGTTACTCATCTTATAGAGGGAATCTTGGAAATCTTTACTTCTTTTCAGTTTCTAAGTTAAGGGGTACTAATTTTAGAAATGGGAAAGAGAGAGGGAAGGTGGAGATATTTTTTATCTTGAGATGTTTCTGGACATATTTTAGATGACAAACGAATATGATTATCAAGTGGAGTACACACCAGCTTAGCATCCTTCATGTGAAATCTGTCCAAGACTTTGTCAACATACTTTTCTTGGGATAATCTGATTTCCCTCTTACATCTATCCCAGATCATGGTCATACCGCGTATCCTCTTTGTTGCCCCTAAGTCCTTCATTGCAAACTTTTAAGCTAACAGTTGTTTCAAATCATGAACAACTCTTAGGCTAGTGCCGGTAACTAGCATATCATCAACATAAATCAGCAATGAAACAAATTCACCATTATCCAATACCTTCTAGTAGACACACGGATCAGATTCATAGCATATGAAATGTTGCTCAGCCATGAAAGAGTCAAATTTGAGATACCATTGCTGAGGGGCTTGTTTGAGCCCACACAAACTTCTCCTCAACCAGCAATACAAATCTTCTTGACCTTGTTGCTGAAAACCTTCAGGATGATGCATATACAACTCCTTGTCAATGTCACCATGAAGAAACATGGACTTCACATCTAGTTGTTCCAACTCAAGATCATATACATCTGCCAATCCCAAACCCGCTCTAATAGTGGTCATCTTCATAACTAGTGAGAAGATTTCATTGGAATCTATGCCTTTTTACTGATCGTATCCCTTCACCACTAGTCTGGCCTGATAACGTTTTCTACCTCCTTCCTCTTTCAATCTATACACCCATTGATTCTTCAAGGCTCTTCAATTGGGTAGAAGCTTGACCAAATCTCATATATGATTGGCCATGAGTGAATGCATTTCATCTTGCATTGCCTCTAGCCATTTCTCACAATTGACATCGTTGTAGGATTCTTTGAAAGTGGTTGGGTCTGCTAAATCTAAAATTAATAACTAATAGTATTTGAACTTTGTCAGAGGTTGGTGCTCTTGGGTAAACCTCCGCAATTAAGGAGCTTGTTCCCTCAAAATACCCTGTCCCTTCACATTTCCCTATTGCACATTATTCAAATTCCCTAGTGCCAAACTTGGCACACTCACATTCTGTGTAGGAATATCCAAAGACTGAGTAGAAACTCTAAAGGACTGCGTTGAACTAGTCACTGGATGAGTTGAAAATCTATCGAATTTAACAGACACTACATTCTCATCAAAAAAGGGTCACACTTTCCTATGAGACAACATGGATTGTAAGGATGCCAGAGATATTAAGTTTGGCAATTGAGTTTGGGAGGTAGACAAATGCTGCGTGGGAAAATTATAGAGTTGCATATGAACATTGTGAGGATGTGAGGTGTTTTTAATAGGTTGCAGAGGAGTTTCCAAGCACTGATGTATTGGAGTTTGCAAAGGCAGTGTTGAAATTTCTACAGGCTTCGTTGAAATTTCAAGAGGTAGCAATGAAGTTTCAACATGTTGCATTTAATTTGCCAAAGATTGCTTTGGGTGATATGGTTGTGATGAATAAAAAGAAGATTGTGTTCCATTAGAAGACTCCAGACTTGGAGTGTATGAAGTGGATATTCCTTGAGGTTGTGTTGAAACTTCAAATGAAGGCATCATCAATCTGGGAGTATTCAAACATGGGATTGAAAACGAAGAATGTTGCGTGGCATTTGGACTAGACTGTGTGTCATTTGAAAAATGTGTAGGAGACTATGCTGAAGTATAAGGCACAAAATTTGATTTCCCCTATGAATGCATATCACTGTCACTTCCAAAAACATCAACAAGCACATATTCATTTGATAATAGCCCATGTTTTTGTTGACTTGGGAACACCTTTTAATTAAATACAACATGTCTATTGTGAAACAATTTGATTGTAACCAAATTCCATAATCTAAAGCCATATTGATCTTCTCCATACCCAATGAAGATACGCCATTCAGATTTGAAATCTAATTTTGTTCGCTTCTCCTTGAGAATGTGAATGAAATCTTCACAACCAAGAATCAGTAGATGATTGTAGAAAATTTGTCTTCCCAGCCATCTCTCCTCTGGAGTATCAAAATCCAATCGAGATGAGGGACTTAGATTGATCAAATACACTATTGTGTTAATTGTCTCTACCCAGAATTCCTTGCCCAAACCTGCATTTGAGAGCATACTCTAAGCTCTCTCAAGAATCGCTCAATTCAACCTCTCAGCTACACCATTCTCTTGGGGTGTGAATGGTACAACCATAATATGTTGAATGCCATTATCTGCACAATATCTATCAAAATCCAAAGAACAAAACTCCCCCCATTATTGGTTTTCAAACATTTAATTTTGTTCTCAGTTTGATTCTCAACAATAGATTTAAAAATCTTGAATTTGGTAAAAACTTATGATTTCCTATTGAGCATATAAACCCACACTTTTCTAATACAATCATCAAGAAAAGTGACAAAATAATTTTCTCCTCCATAAGAGGTTACCTTTGTAGGACCGAACACATCCGAGTGCACGAGCTCCAAAGGACCTGTCTTTTTGTCATGTCTATCTTTGAAAAACTAATCCACCTCTATTTTCCATAGAGACAATGCTCATATAGGTTCAAATCAATAGATTTTAACCCTAGAAGATGATCCATGTTGAGCGAGATTTTGAGTCCTTTCTTGCTCATATGCCTAAGCCATCTATGCCATAATTTGGCTTTATTGCCCACAACAACCATCACTGTTCCCACTTCAACAGAACTATCTAGCACTTATAAAGTGCCCAATTTGCTCCCTCTTGCAACTACTAATTCTCCTTCTATCACTGTATGCTCAAAATCATGACTCCAGTTGCCTGGGGTTGTCGGGTTAGATTTTGGCACGCACACTGACCCTTTCCCTTCTTACCATGGCATGATCCACCACATCAGTCTCACTCATGTGGAATTAGTCAGTTGAGAGGAGGTGAGACACAGCGGGGGTTTGGCTCATTGGAGAGGTGGACTTCGCGGAGAGGGGTTGGCAAGTTCTATGGCCTTTGTTGTTGTGCATTTTGTTGTATGTTTCGTTCTATTGCTGTTATAGTTGAGATAACCCTATGACCTGAAGGGTCACTGGTTTCTCTTCTTCTGTTTGGATTCCTTAAATTCTACCTCTGTGTGGGTAAGCGATTGTTCTTGTTGACATCATGTTGTCTTTGTAACTATTGAACAAGTTCTTGTTGTACCTATCATTGTCTGGTTTCTTCTAACAAAAAGAGGACGAATGGGTCTCCTTGTGGTAAGATAAATGTTTCTTGTTGAGGTCTTGGATGAATCTCTTGAATCTCATCATGGATAGCCCTTACCCACTCTCCTCTCATCCTAAGCACATTCGTGAATCAGGATAGAGGAAATTGTGTAATTACTAACCTTAACCAGATCTAGGGGTTTTGACCTAGGGTTTTGTTGACCTAGGGTTTGACGTGTGTTTGTTACCTTGTTTTTTACCTTGTGATGAAATCAAGGGTTTGTTTGGAATTTTTTGAACCATGATTACCTCATGATGGAATCAAGGGTTTGTGATTCTAATGTCTCTATATGCATGCAAACTAAAA
This sequence comes from Cunninghamia lanceolata, assembly GCA_027924645.1. NCBI lineage: Eukaryota > Viridiplantae > Streptophyta > Pinopsida > Cupressales > Cupressaceae > Cunninghamia > Cunninghamia lanceolata. The sequence goes on from BSBN01001097.1 coordinate 1,593,536, forward strand.
TGATATGAAAATATTCTTTTTAGTATTTTTTAGAGTGTTTTGGAAATAAAAGTGCTTCTAATCTATGAAAGGGAAATATGTATGCAATTCTATATGACTTTTTCAATGCAATGTTAACCTATATTTTTTTGTGTTTTTGATGTTTTGAATGCAATTTAATCTAATAAAAGGGAAAATACTTCTTCTAACAATGTAGATCTAGAAATATGAAAGCGATTAATCTAACATGCAAGATCTAACTATCAAGGAAAAAGCAACATTTTACTGTTCCAAGAGTAAATCTAATTTTCTAATTACTATGAATTGAAAGAAAATACTGAAGGAACCTAAGAGAAATGAAGATTTGTTGACTCCACTACCCTCATCAATCCTTGTAATAGGTAACCTCGAATCCTTTTGTGGTAGCAGGTGATCCTCTTGACAACAAAATGACCAAAAGAAGCAGAAATAAGCTTTGATGAAGCTTGTATGAGTTTGATGAGAGCTTGGATTGAGCACAGTGGCATAGATTGAAACAGTATGATGCTACTTGGTTGAACAAATAAAGCAAAAGGCACCTTCATCCTATAAGAGCATTTGAATGCTAAGTTGGAGAGCAAAATTTGGCAAGAGTTGTATGCACAATGAATTTGCCTCCGTGGAAGAGTTTTGAAGCTATGCAACAATGAAAGATTTGAAACTTTTGAAAAAATAAAGAAAGAAATGAAGAAAGAGACTCAAAGGCCTATGAAAAAGTTTGAAAAAGCTTGTGAAGATGAGAAGGGTATTCTCCAACTTGCTCAACTTGGAAAATAATGAAGAGGTGAAGGGTATTTATAGGTTAGAAGAACGGATGAGAGGTGGAAATGATTGGAGAGTTGACTCATATGATTGATGAGTTAACCAGAATAGATTGGGGAGTTAACAAGGTTGATTACCTAGTGAACTCAACTGATTGGATAGTGATGAAGCAATGATAGCTTATCACTAGAGAGAAAATGGAGGTGAGGGGATGCATGAGATTAATTAGAGAGTTAATTTGAGATCAAATAGAGTTAATTATGCATGTGTGGGTGCATGAAATAGTTAACTCTATATAAAGGATCAAAAATCATGCAAATAGAAAGAAAAATAAGAGAAAACAGAGAAAAAATAAGAGAGAAACTCAAGTTTTTCCACGGGTCCAAAAACAGCAAGGTCACCCATTTTGCCAATAGGGTCACCCAGGGAGATCCGGGCTAGACAGGTTCATATGCAGAAAAACGGGTTGGGAGATGGTAGAAGAGAGGAAAAGGATGGGTTCTACATCAAGAAATAGGTCAGTCATATGGAAGAATCCAAGTCTCCACTTGTGTCTGCAGGATCTCTAGGGGAGATCTAGAAATAATAGGGGGAGATTTGGATTGGTTGGTTGAAAATGAAAACCATCGGTGGGAGATGGATTGAGGGACCTCTAGAAGGCTTCTATGAGGTACACTAGAGGAGAAACAAAGGGGGCTTAGGATCAAGGTCAAAAGCCAGAAAACACAAGTTGACAAGTGTCGCAACAAGTGTTGAAAAACATCTCAAATGGGGAGAAAGAGAAATCGACAAAGCAAAAATGACACAAGACAAGAAAAGGAGGACACGTCATCAAGAGGCCTGCTGCTCAAAGGATTTATTTTCACACTTACATGTACATGACAAGGATTTGAATCATCATAGGGGTCCTCGTAGAGGCAATGCGTGATTTTTGGGCTTACAGTCACCTTCCCTGAATTCAATGAAAAAGTGATGCTACATCCTTGAGCATGAAGTTATCTAACAGAAATCATTTGGATTCCTTCTCAATTTAGGAACTGGTCTTACATCATGCAACAACCATTTATTTCCATTCTGTAACTTCAATATTATGTCACCTTTGTCGATGATATTACATGCTTTGTTATCCCCAAGATAAACTTTGCCAAATTTGCCTTCTTGATAGTTTTGGAAGGCTTCCCGATATGAGGTTGTGTGGAATGATGCACCAAAATCCAACACCCATGAATCTATTTTAGTTTCACTTGTAGACAAGACTAAGACATCTTGATTTGACTCATATGTGGTGTTAAATTCACTATCCTTTGATTGATTTTACACCTTTTCAATATAATACCAACAATTCTTAATTTTGGTATGGCCTTCTTTGCCACAAAACCAGCAACCTCCATTTTTGCCCCTAGACATTGATCGTTTTGCATATTTTGACCTCCTCTAATTGTTATTTCTGCCTCTATCTTGATGTTTACCTCTATTGCTAAAAATCAAGGCATCACCGGATGCGGTTCCTTGATTTTTCCTTTGCATATTTTCGCTAAGAAGAGTTCCAACAACATCATCAAATTTAAGTTTGGTTTTTTCGGATACCGAGGTGTTGATGGCCATTACTACTCCTTCCTATCTATTTGGAAGAGAACACAATAATAAAATAGCTTTAATTTCATCATCCAAATTAATGCTTACCTAAATTAATTGGTTGATTAGAGTGTTGAATTCATTCAAGTGATTGCACACGGTACCTCCTTCCTTCATTTTCAGATTATACAACTTCTTCATGAGGTAAACTTTATTCAAAGCTGAAGCCATCTCGTACATACCAGTGAGTTTGTCCCATAATGCCTTTGAAGTCTTTTTCATTGTAATATTGAAGAGGACATTGCTGGATAGTGACAGGATAATCATTTCTCTTGCTTTCTTGTCCAATCTCTCCCAGTCTTCATTATCCATCTTGGCTGGCTTCTTGGCTTTTCCTTCTAGCACAAGTGAGATATCTCTTCTAATCTGTAGCAACTCCATCTGCACCTTCCACAATCCAAAATTCTACCCAGAAAATTTCTCAATCTTCCATTTATCCATTTCCTCCATTTTCACCGAAAATTATCACAATCCCCTAATCAACTTCTTCATTGAGCTCTGATACCAATTGTTGATTATAAAATATGGATAACTAAATGATCAATTTCACACACAATCCAAAAACACAAACATAGAACAAGAACACAATTTTTAGTGTGGTTCACCAAATGGCTACATCCATAGGAAACAGGGGAAACTCTTTAATTAATCTCTATTTTTACAGTATGATAAAAATCTTTAGCTATTCCATACATTACATAATCTATAGCACATATTGAAAAAGCATTCGAAAGGAATGGAAAAAGACTGAAGAAAACGGAAGACAAAAAGAAGGTAACGGTTGACGATTGGACTTCATATTCCAACAATAACATGGTCTCTCTTTCGAGATGATTGTTTTGCAATACAATGAATTTAAGATGAAATTTTGCAAGGTAAAATAAGGCAAATAATAAGGTATCTCGTCCCACTTGTTTGTTTCGCAATACAATGACTTTAAGGTGAAATTTTACATGGTATTTAAAATGATAGAAGATGTCTTATATTAATTGTCTATGTGTTTATTTTATGTATAAATGCATCTGTGGATGGCTTGAGTATGAATATGCACATTCCTCAGTGGATAGAAGTCTTTTAAAGTTTATTTGATTTAACATATTCGTGGAAACTCTGAAACCTAATGTCTATTAATGGAAAGTCATTGAATTTCTAAATTTTAAAAAATAACAAAAATCTTAACCATTTGAGGAACCAGTTGATAACTGCCTGGGTGATTTAAGAAACAGAGATTTTGAAGGATGCCCAATTTTGATTTTGAAAGATATTCAAATAGAGTATATAACAAGAATTTATAATGAAATTTATAATGCAATTACAAAAGGATTAGAAGAAAAATTATTACAGAATATTTAAAAAATGAGTTCATTCAATGCATTGAACAAAGCTGAAAGGAAAGAAATCAATAACTGTTATGGAAAGTAGTGTAAATTTTTGCAAGTTACAAAGAGCAAAAAAATTAGAGAAAAAAATTACCTAGTAGTTGTAATTGTAAATTTGGCTGCGTAAAAGCTCAGCCGTAAAATGGCCTTCGGATGTAAATTGTGAGTGTTAATTTCCTCAATAATAATATTTGATGGGTAATTGCCCATGCGTTTAGGAAGAGAGCTTCCAAATTTCTGCCACCAACACGTGACAATTTTATTTGTGTTTTTTTTTTTAATTTTGTATTTGTGCATTTCTATTATGTGGTTTTTTTATAATTTTGTATTTGCATTATTTCTACTTTTCTATTTTTTTTTAATTTTGTATTTGCATTATTTCAACTTAGTTGTTGGTGTAAAGAAAAATGACATTAAAGATAACATTAAAAATGGTATCTTATTTATTTATATCTCAAATTTAAATGTGGTATTCCATTTTACTATCTTGTAGAATATATATTTTATTAGTACCTGCCTTCAGCCAGTACTATTGCAATGGGTTTGCACTTATCTAGTTATTAATCTATTGATTGTAAACCAATCAAAACACAGGATTATTTTACTTGTCAGGGAAATTTGATTTAAATTTGAACTTTTCCTATGTCAAGATGATAAAATTTTAACAAAAAATCATTGAAAAATGATTTTTCTCTATTGTCATTGGCTCAAAAAAATGACCTCTTCTCTGTGGATTTTCAGAGATACTATTTTGAGTGAAACAAATACCAAAAAATGTGGAGAAAAATCAGATTAGAAGGGAGGAGGTGGCAATGGAAACAAATTAACTTTTTAAAAAATTATTAACTCTTAAGTTACAAGGTTTGTTAATCACCATGATTTGCGGGCACGCACACCGTTTCTATTGTTTTGATTTTTTTAATTAATGGGTTTTCTACGACCTGCCTATTGTTAAACCAGACATAATACTGGTGTCTACCATTAACGGCATAGGCCTGGGCATTGAAATCATTTACACCTCCATCTTTCTCATCTTTTGCAAAGATAAAAAGTAGAGGGTGAGTATTTCGCAGGGTTTCTATTGTTTGAATTTCCAACACATTGTTATTTTCATTCAATGTCGAGGTTTGAGCCCCATGCGATGAGGATGATTAATTATTCATGCGCTCTGTACAAACAAAATTTGTAGTCTTTAATGGAGAAATTTTCTGCCGCTTCATCTTTTGGTTGTCATATAATAAATATTTAACCTATTTGTTTTTGGTGTTTTATTTATTGTGTGATAGTTGAAGTTGTTGGGATTGATCACTCTAATATCCTCTTTCTTTGTGGTCATTGCGCTTTGTGTAATTTTGTTCGCACATACTCACAAGAGGTGATACACAGTAGTAGGGATGATCTGCATTGTACTCAATATTTTTATGTACGCGTCTCCCTTGTCCATCATGGTAAGCGATATTCTTTCCCTTTTTAGTGAAATTTGGCTTCATTTGTCATCTGCACTGACAAATAAATCTGTAATCTCTGTTCAGAGAAAATTTATTCAAGAAAAGAGTGTGAAATACATGCCCTTCTACCTATCTCTGGCAAATGAAATACATGCCCTTCTACCTATCTCTTGCCATGTTTGCCAGTGGACTCATCTAGACTGCTTATGGATGCATACACTTCGACATAAATCTTGTGGTACAAATTAATATTCTCAATATTTTCTCCTTCTGCTAGATCTATTATTAAAGTGTGGTTGGCTGATTTTGTTGAGTATTTAATGTATGCATGCAACTTCCAAATGGATTGGAAGCTAGCATGGGAGCATCTAAATTGATAATGTACGCCATATATTATAGAACCACGAAATGGGGTGATGATGATTAGATAGATGTTGAAATGGACAAGCCCGACAATGGATTAAATGACCATGGATTCCCTCGTCCTCTTAGGGCCAGCCATGATATGGCCTAGTTTTTCCCTTAATCTGTCTCTGTGAAACTATGACTTTTTTGGTTTAAAATGGATTTCAACTTGTTCAAAAAATTATTTGCTTTTGAATTTTACCAAGAATTAGATTTTCAATTTCAGAATGCAAATACAATGGTTTTTTTCTTTTGTTTTAATCTAGCCAATGTAGAGCTGCGGGTTAAATCTATGGTTGTCATCGATTGTATGCATTTTTCTCAGTGTCAATAATCAATATTATTTGACATGCATTCTGTGATCATCATTCAATAGGGTTTAGATATTTACAGAGATGATTTGGATATTTACACTTAATTATTTGAGTATTTACTAAATTGCTTGCTCATTTAGTAGGGTTTGAATACTAATATTTATAATTCTTCAAATTGTCTAATTAAGAGTTAATCCACAAAACCTAAGGTTCCAGATTTATAATTCTTCAAATTGCCCAATTAAGAGTTAATCAGCAAAACCTAATGTTCCAGTGTTGAGCACGTGGCAATTATGAAGCACAATGTAATCGATATGCCTTCTTCTGCAGACTTGGAAATATTCCTCTTGTAATAGTTCTTCATGTAACTACCATTTCTTGGCATGAGGTCGAATGTATTGTAAATGGCTTGACTATGGATGAAAACGTATGAGGAAGATTTGTAGATAGTTAGTGTGGTATGAAGTACTGCTATATTTATTTTAATGAGAATCCCTTATTTGTGGATGTAGCTATTTTATATGGTGAACCATGTTAATTGCTGGAGTGTCCTCTATATCATTTTTCTGCTTATGTCTGTGTTCTGTTTTTCTTTCAATATCTCTGTTTTTCTTTTCTGTGTTTTTCAGATTCACAATTGGTATCAGAGCTCTATGTGAAGCTCGGTCCAGGGAATAGCATGTGAAGACTTTTTTGAACTTGTAAAGAAATCAAAATGGATGATACAAAAAAATGGAAAATAAAGAAATTTACAGGCCAAAACTTTGGTCTTTGGAAAGTACAAATAGAGTCTCTTCTTATCAAACAGGACTTGTCACTCACCTTACTGGGGAAAGCCAAAGGACAAGGTTCTATGAAAGATGAAGACTGGGACAAACTAGATATGAAAGCGAGAGCAACTATATTTCTCTCATTGTCTAGCAATGTATTATTTAATGTCTCAGTTGAGAGTACTACGAAAGAGATTTGGGAAAAGCTCTCTAGCATGTATGCGATTGCTTCAGCTTCAAATAAGGTTTTTATTATGAAGAAATTTTTTAACTTGAAAATGAAAGAAGGTGGGGTTATGTCAAATCATCTGAATGAATTTAACACCATAGTTACTCAATTAACTTTGGTGGGTATAAAGTTAGATCCTGAGATTAAAGCAATTTTGTTGTTGTGTTCCTTACCAAATAGATGGGAAGGTGTTGTGATGGCTGTCAGCACTTCTGTAGCAGCCAAAAGTACATTAGTTTTTGATGACTTTGCAGCCACTCTCCTTAGTGAATACATGAGAAGAAAAAATCAAGAACCCTCTTGACGATGTTCAAACAGCTATAAGTACAAGCAATTGGGGAAGAAGCCAAGAAAGAGGTAGATACAACAACTAGAGAAAGTCACAATTTGGTCCACGATCGAAGTCTAGGGGCAGAACCAGTGCATGTTGGTTTTGTGGAAAACCCGGACATACTAAGAATAAATACTAGAACTACAAGAAAGCTCAAGGAAAAGTGAGCACAAATATGGGAGCAAAGACTACATGTGATGGTGGTTTGGTCTTCTCAGCTAGTGACACAAATGCTGATGTGTGGGTCCTTGATTCTGGTGACTCATTTCATGCCACTTCATGCCGTAAAGCTTTCACAAATTTTCATGAAGGCACATTTGGTAAGGTATATCTTGGTGACAATAAAGAATGTGACATCTTAGGTAAAGGTGATATAATATTGAATTTGAAAAATGGAGACAAATTAACTTTGACAAATGTTAGATATATACCCATGTTAAAAAGGAATTTAATTGCAGTTAGTCAACTTATAGCACATGGCTGCAATGTTAAATTTTCTCTTGATTCATGGAAAATTACAAAGGGGCTTCTAGTAATGGCAAGAGGAAAGAAGCAAGGTAATCTCTATATTTTGGAACTTTTTGGTGAAGTGGAAGCTGCCTTGCCGGCTATGGATAGTGGGTCTGAAATATGGCACAAAAGGCTCGGTCATATGAGCCAAAAAGGACTTCAAGTTATGCTTAAGTGCAATCAGCTTCTAGGCCTCACCTCCATTGATTTAGAATTATGTGAACATTGCCTTTATGGTAAACAGTGCCGGACCAGTTTCTTAAGAATAGGGCAAGACAAGAAAACTACTTCATTGGAACTTGTTCATTCTGATGTATTTGGTCTAACTTAGGTAACTTCTTTTGGTGGAGCTAATTATTTTGTAACCTTTCTTGATGACTACACTCAAAAAATCTAGATTTATATGTTGAATAGAAAATCTGAGGTATTTTCAAAATTTAATATTTTTAAGGTTGCTGTTGAAAATCAGATTGGGCATAAAATTCAATGCCTACTAATAGACAATGGTGGAGAATATTACTCTTTGGAGTTTGATTCATTTTGTGCAGACCATGGTATTCGACAAATAAAGATTATCCCTTATACACCTCAAGAGAACGGTGCAACTGAGATACTTAATCGCATGATACTTGAGAGCTAGATGCATGCTCTCCAATGCCGGATTGGGAAAAGAGTTTTGGGCAAAGGCATGTAATACTGCAATGTATCTAATCAATCAAGTTCCATCGTCTAGGCTGGATTTTGACATACCTGAGGAGATATGGCTTGGAAAACAAATTTCCTATTATCATTTGTGAGTGTTTGGCTATGCATCCTTTGTTCACATTCTGAAAGAGTAGAGAACTAAGTTAGATTTCAAGTCAAAAAGGTGTGTTTTTCTCGACTATGGTGAAGATCAATTTGGCTTTTATCTTTGGGATCCTGTTGCAAAGACCATAATCCATAGCCGCGATGTTGTGTTTAATGAGAAGCATTTTCCAGGTTTGCAACCTTGCAATTCACCTCCGCAGGAATATGTTGATGTGGACTTATTCGATAATAGAAAGGTAAAGCAACCTACCATTACTTTCTCTCAGCCACTAGTCACATCTGTTCATTATTATACCACATCTACTCCTATTTCTACCACTACTCTGCCTTCAGCTGGATGCACTTTACCTATACAATCTTCTCACATTTCAATTCTTCCTCCAATGTATACTACACAATTAATACATGTTCCAACGCATCACATTGGCGTCCCTAGTGTAGATACTATGGGAATTCCCATGTTGCCTTTATTACATGAATTGCAGCCCATTATGTCTTCACTGTTGCCTTCTAATGTTATTCAGCATCCACCTCCTCCTATGACACTAGTTATTGGTCCTCATACCTCTTACAACTTAATGCACCTGTTTAATAATACCACGTCACCCTCATTAGGTCATACTAGTACACAGTCTGTCTTTCCCCAAATGCACTCCCTTGTGCATAAAACGTAGCCTCTCCCGGATAAAACGCAGCCTCTTCTGGATAAAACGCAACCTACACATATACATACGTTGCCTCACTTTGCTGTCCCCATGCCTGTAGAAGGTGATTTTACACAGAAATCCAAAGGTCAATTTTTAATACCGATAGGAAATTCAAGGCAGAGCAGTGTCATTGAGCAGAGTAGGGTGTAGAGACAGGGGAGCTTGCCACAGAGTTCTCTACAATCAGAGGTTGACGATGTTCAAAACTTACTATAAAGACTAAATCTAGACTCAAATATATAGCCAAAGCAAGGTCTGAAATTGAGGAGGTCTACCCATGAGAAGAGGAAACCTACGAAATATGAAGACTATGAGTTATTACTCTCTGATTATGTAGAGCCAACAACATATAAACAAGACTACAAGGATGAAAATGCACAAAATTGGATGGCAGCCATGAACGAAGAAATGCAATCATTGAGAGTCAATAACACTTGGGATTTGGTTCATCTTCTACCAAATTGAAAGCCTCTCAAGAACAAATGGGTTTATCGTTTGAAAGAAGAAGACAGAGTGAGTAAAAGGTACAGGGCTAGATTAGTTGTCAAGGGATTTGATCAGCAAAAAAGTATTGATTTTACTAAAAAAATTTCTCTAGTTGTCAAAATGGACACAATTCGTGTTGTGTTGGGTTTGGTAGTTGTTTGGGATTTAGAACTTGAGCAACTCGATGTGAAAATAGCATTCCTACATGGAGACATTGATGAGGATTTATACATGGAGCAGCCTGAAGGCTTTGCTCAACCAGGTAAGGAGCATTTATTTTACAAGTTGAAGCAAGGTTTGTATGGGCTGAAGCAAGCTCCAAAACAATGGTATTTAAAATTTGACCACTTCATGACTGATAACAACTTTATTCAATGCAAATTAGACTCTTGTGTTTACTACAGGAAGCTAAATACTAGTGAGTTTGTCATCCTTTTGCTCTATGTTGATGATATGTTAGTTGTTGGTGCTAGCATTAAGATTATTGCTCAATTGAAGCAACAATTGACTCTTCATTTTTCCATGAAAGACCTCAAACCAGCCAAAAGAATACTTGGGATGTACATATTTAGAAACAAAAATAAAAGAGGACTTAGGTTGTCCCAAGAAAACTACATTGCCAAAGTGTTAGATAGATTTAATATGTCTCATGCCAAACCGGTATCTACTCCTTTGGCTGATCATTTTTACCTATCTTCAGCGATGTCTCTGAAAAATCAGGAAGAGGAAGAACAAATGTGGTATGTTCCATATACATCTGTAGTTGGCAGTATAATGTATGCAATGGTATGTACTCATCCAGACATTGCACAAGCAGTCGCAGTTGTGAGCAGATTCATGAGTCATCTAGGCAAATTACACTGGCAGGCAGTTCAGTGGATTCTACGGTACTTGAAAGGTACCTCACATTATTGTTTATGTTTTGGAGGTACTGACATTCAGCTTCATGGTTATGTTGATTCATATATGGCCGGAGATTTAGATAAACATTGGTCTACTACTGGTTATGCCTTTACATTTGCCAAGGCAGCCATTAGTTGGGTTTCTCAGTTGCAACAAGTTGTAGCTCTGTCATCCACAGAGGTTGAATACATTGCACTCATGGAAGGAGCAAAATAAATAATATGGCTTGAGTGTTTGTTGACCGAACTAGGCTGTCTGAAATTAGTTTTTCCATTATATTGTGATAGCAATAGTGCTATTCACTTGTCTAGGAATTTAGCTTTCCACAATCGAACCAAGCATATTGACCTTTGATACCACTTTATCCGCCATGTTATTGATGAAGACAAGTTACAGATCACAAAGATTGACACAAAGGTCAATCCGATGGATGCATTAACAAAGGTTGTTCCTCAAGAGAAGTTTGAGTTCTGTAGATCTTCTCTCGGTCTTGTTCCGATGTGACATTGATCATGCAGGGGGATTTCTCTGAGTAGTGCTTTTGTTGATCCCATTGGCCTTCAAGTGGGAGATTGTTGGGTACGTAGAAATTATGAAGACCAATGTAACCGATCTGCCTTCTTCTACAGACATAGAAATATTCCTCTTGTAATAGTTCTTCATATAACTGCCATTTCTTGGCATGAGGTCGAATGTATTGTAAATGGCCTGACTATGTATAAAAATGTATGAGGAAGATCTGTAAATAGTTAGTGTGGTGTGAAGTGCTGCTAAACTTATTTTAATGAGAATCCCTTATTTGTGAATGTAGCCATTTTATATGGTGAACCACGTTAATTGTTGGAGTGTCCTCTATATCATTTTTCTGCTTATGTCTGTGTTCTATTTTTCTTTCAATATCTCTGTTTTTTCTTTTCTGTGTTTTTTAGATTCACATCCAAAACTTGACAATTTCCAGATAGAGAAGTGAACTTTAACTTAATTCAAATTTATAAAATTTATATCTTCCCAGTAAAGGCTTTATCACCAATATAATAAAGTTTGCAAATTATAAATATCACTGGCAAAATATTTAATTTTAGAAATATATACTTTACCGCTAATCAAAAAGGGTTCACATGTTATATTATTGAGATTTATTATAACACTTGTTGATATATTAAAATCTTCAATTTTTTGCTAAGGCAAAGCCTTATCGACAAAAAAAAAAAGCAAAGTAATTTTTAAATATTAATATCCCTAAATATGCATATGGTGAAAGTGAACTATGGTATCACTAAATTGTGAGATAAGATATGGTGAACTAATATAATCAGAAAATTAACAAATATTAATTAATTTTTAAATATATTTATTATTTTTTTGATAAATGTTTAAAGTATGATGGAAAATAATGCCTTTGGATTAATGAGTTTTAGGTTAATGTTTAGTTTTGAGATTTTAATCACACTAATGTAATATGTATCTAAAATAATAATGAACTAGCTTAAAGGTTTTAAATTATTAGATAAATGTTTTAAACTAGTAAACTAATCTTTAGAAAAATCTATGTAAAAGATGTTCACAAATATCATTCTCCATGTGATTGGAATTGTCATCTTATAGGTATGTTAGTTTTTAACTTTAGAACTATTATTTACTACATACATCCATATATAAATTTTAATTTTAGTTAAGAATTATATGATAAAATTTTAACAAAAAATCATTGAAAATGATTTATCTCTTGGGAGAGTGCAACAAACGCCTATAAATGTGGAGAAAAATTTGGTTTGAGAGGAGGATGTGGCAATTAAACAAATTATGAACACTAATCTTACCTCCCATGAGTTAAGTCATGCCTAAAGGGATGGCGATAATTCTAGAGTGAAAAATCATTAGTTTTTTAGAATTTAATTTTTTACTTCATTATCTAAACTTCAAAATTACTTTTTGTCAAAGGTACAAAATTGTTATTATTTATAGTTATAATATTAATAATACTAGTAATAATATTATTAATATCCATTATTAACACTCCTTCATATATTATCTTAATTGATATTATAATATTATAATAATATTTTCTAATAATATAATTATAAGTATAAACATAAATATAAAATAATATAACAATATAATATAATACTATATAAACATATTACAATAAAGTAATAATATAAATATATTTTTTATCATATTTATAATATAAACATTGTTTATTATAAATAAATAATTAATTATACTATTTCATTAATATTTAAACTAAAATAAATTATGCTGATGATGGCATGGTTTGGTGGTTAAGTCGCTTGGTTGTAGTGGCAGCCACTAGAGTTCAAACCCCGCTGGGCCACAAACCCCGCTAGGCCAACGAGCTCGCAAGGCTTTACAGTGCTTTACGCCTTCACTGTTGAATTAAAAAAAACTAATATAAATTATACTACAATTTTGTTGTAATATTTATATTGGCTTTAAAAAAAATTATTTGTTTAACATTATTGGAATCTAATTTGTCTATACAACTATTTATATTGGCTTTAAAAAAAATTATTTGTTTAACATTATTGGAATCTAATTTGTCTATACAACAAATATTTATTTTAGTAGAAAATTAAGTCAAATATTATATCAATTAATATTATACTATATTATAATACTATAATATCAATTAAGATAATATATCAAGTGTTATAATAAATATTAATAATATAATTAATATTATTATTAATATTATAACTATAAATAATAATAAATTTGAAGTTTACCTAATGAATTAAAAAATTAAAATAAAACACAACTATAATTACAACTAAAACATATACTATAATTACAACACTACAAGACATGTACTAGCCAAGACACTTGTTTAAATAATAATTTTAATATAATAGGTTCATCAATGACATCTCATTTATTTATAATAAGAAAAATAGCATTAAAAAATAACATAAACTATAAATGTTTTTTTTACTATTTATTAGATAAATAGTAAGAAAACGAACATTTAAAAATCACATAAATTGTATATTCTAGTTTTTTACCTATTCTTGTGCTATTCTGTACTATTACGTTTGACTACCAGCCTTTCAGCATTATTTAAATTTGTAAAGAATATATATTTTATTTATTATTATTATTAATTATTTATAGCATCTCATTCATCTATAATAAATAGTATTATTGTTTTCAAATAGAGATACAATCTATTAAATTGTTTTAATGCCAAGCAGCTCACATCATATTTGCAAGTATCTCTTTTAACAGATGCGCTGGCAATAAAGGCACGTCGCTGTCAATCTATTTTCTCCCAACAAATCTCTCTGTAAACTTTAAGGAAAACAATTATTAACGGAAACGAGTGTAAGGTTGGGGAGATTATCAGCGGTTTCTGGTCAGACTGAATTGTTTACGATGCACTGAATAGGTTCATGAATGAGATAATAATTGCCTACATCCACTCTCAAGCAGGGAATATCTTATTCATTATTCTTTCATTATATTACAATACACAGCAACATATTTTTATACACCTTCAGCAGTTTCTTGCAATTATTATTTTGGCACCACTCAACCAACGCCCAGCCTAGAATAGTAAAGGAATCATAAAAATGGAACGGTGGCAGAGTAATCGTAACGGTTGGGCTTCACCACCCAACAATCGCCCCTTGAAGGCCAACCAGTACAGCCATGCACCGTGACATTCGCTGCGCTTCCATTTTGAATCTTAGGTCACAACCAGACCTTGAGAAGATTTTAATTTTACCAGACACTATTCCAACACACTCCGAATGAGTTTTCTCCAAATCAAACCAGAGTCAAAAACATCTTCAAATACTACACTTTCAGACACAAGCTTACTTGTCCATGGCTCCATTTGTGGGCAAGTAAAATCCTCCTTACACATCACGCACTCGGAGGACCAGTCGGAATCAACATGCTTCTCCATAATCTTCACCACCAGCATGGCTTCCAACGCCTCTTCTGCCACCGGCGGAGTCCTCTAACAGTTGGGATCATTCTCCTCGCTGAGATGCAACTTCAGCACCTCCACATTCTCCAATTTACAGGCTGCCTCCATATCATAAGTCGAACATCCATCACTGGTACCTTCTCCCACTGCTGAAGAAGCTCCGTGAGTCAACAAAGGCAAGCCTTCTACGCTATACTCTGCTTCCCCCATGGCTAGCAATAACACTCCACACTTCTTGCCTCGAATCTTGACACTGGTCAGTTCCTTAATAGCTTGCTTTACTTCAGCAACAGTGGCATATAGCACAAAAGCATAGAACTTATTCTTCCCATACAAATATGAAGCGAATCCCCACAAGGCCATAGCCAGAGCCATGCCTTTCTCTGGGGAGGATTTCTCGCCATAGATGAGCACTCCCAACACTTCATTCACATGAATAAAAACAACTATAATGATACCACTGAACAGAGAAGTAGTTAAAAAGATGACCCCAAAGATCCCAATATAGAAGAGTTGCCAATAGATGGCGTTCCACACCAAAACCATGTAGAACTTGAACTTCCCCATGTCAGAAGCCTTGGCCTCTCTCCCAAGAGCCTCCTTATCATTTGCACTTTGCATGTCCACATCTTTATCCTTTTCCGCCTCTTTACCCTTCTTTGCTTCATTTTCAGCTTCGTTCAAATTAACTTCCAGCTTGGCCTCAGCCATGACAACATCTTCGCCAACTTTTTCATCCGATGCTGGAACTAGGATCTCCCCCTGAGAATCACTTTTCCCAGAAGCTTCTGGAAAATTTTTACCTTCTTCCGCTAAAGCCCTAGCAGCATCCAAACCCTCGCCGGCCACTACCGCAGGTTTAGAAGCCTCCATCAACTCTCTTTCATAGGAAAGAGCCGCATACTCCTCAGCATCCAAATAGACAGGAATATCATCAAATCTAACCCTTTTTCGAGCAGCCACACCACTTTTTATTTCTTACATCTGCTCCATGATACTGCCAAGTTCCAACATACCAAGAAACTCGTCAATAATAGAATCAGCTTCATCATTTAATTTATCCAAAAACATCTGATGAATAGCTTCTACTTCATCATGACTCTCTTCATGACCACATGACCAAGACATGAGAGCTCGAACCCAATCATCCCAGTTGGGACTCTCTTTCATATCTGCTTCATCCATAGCTCTGAAAAATTCTTCCATGTCTCAAGCTTCTCCACCAGACTCTGATACCAATTGTTGATTATAAAATGAGCAAAGAAACGGAATAAAAACACAAAAAATAAAGAACAAAATAAGAGACACGATTTTACAGTGGTTCGGCAATTGCCTACATCCACTCTCAAACAGGGAATATCTTATTCATTATTCTTCCATTATATTACAATACACAGCACCATATTTTTATACACCTTCAGCAGTTTATTGCAATTATTATTCTGGCACCACTCAACCAATACCCAGCCTAGAATAGTAAAGGAATCATAAAAATGAAACGGTGGCAGAGTAATCGTAACGGTTGGGCTTCACCACCCAACAAAAGCTTCCATAGAGAAAAAACTGCCCTCGCTAATAGGCTATGATTAAATGAAAAAAAATAAACGTAGTGACATAAAAAACGAAATAAATTGAAGAGTAAGCTACGATCGTTCATACCATTGTTTACCATTTTAACCGCCAAAATTAAGGGAGAAACCAGGAATCCGCTTAGTATACCTATTAAGGTATTACCTAGCATTCACAGAAGAACGAAAATAAAATAAAATAAAAAACAAGCGCTTAGTATACGCTTAAAAAAATCAAATGAAATCAGGTGTGAAATCAGATCACGATGATGTATTTGATTTTGATATTTTTACAAAGGGGATATGCTTCCTCGTTCTTTCCCTGTGGTTTCCAACGCACGCACCCATGTGCGTTCCCTGCCAAGTCAATTTTGTGGACGATTACAGCTCAGAGAAAAACTAGCGAGTCATTGCAAATTCGATGGAAAAGGTCTTATTTGATCGGAGTCCTTTTAATCTCTGTCATCCATCTACATAATTCTTGGAGTGTTGAAAACGTTTATCAGTGTTACAAGCTAGTTAATGTAGGATTAGATTAGTTTTTCCATCAATTCAGCTTTGATTTGACCATTTCTCTTTAATCCTTACCACGCCCCTTGTTATAATGACATCTCATCTGCCACTATGTGATTTTTACGATGCCAAGACTTAGTAGCTCTAAGACTTTGAGAGAATATTATAAAATCTCATTTCAAGAGAGGACCTAGTCTCAGAGAGATTATAAAATCTCATTGTCTATCATGCATTTTTATGATAAACATTTGACGGGGCACTACAACATGTAAGATTTTTATGTATATAATAGTCTTCTTTCTCTATCTTTGGGTTATTTTTAAACATCATTTATTTTAACAGTAAACTGATAATTTTAGTTAATAAGAATAGGATAAATATTTACCATTTTTTGGTATAGATGAGATGTAAAAATGTTATTAATTGTTTGACCATTGAAATAGATGATGTTTAAATAGAACCTTCTTGACACTATCCACAAAAATATAAGTCATGAAATACAATTTCATATGGCACAATGGCATATTCTTCCTCAATTGTCAAAAATTAATGAAAAAGAAATGAGTGCTAGAGCAATAGGAAAGGTAAATAAAAATTAAAAGAAATATAATCAATATGCTACGCAGCATTTTCCAACATGACACAAATAAAAGGAGTTTGTGATTTACTTTCAAGTGAGAAGCAAGCATTAGATTTGATTATAATAAATGGCTTATAGGAGTTTCCAAGCATTCTAAAAGACACGTTCTATAAGCATAGGCTGATTTGATCTTATCCTCCCAATTTGTAGAGGGTCTTTCGATCTGTGATTTGATCGACGTTTCGCAAATGGCGGGCAAAGGTGAGGGTCCTGCGATAGGGATAGATCTGGGTACAACGTATTCTTGCGTGGGTGTGTGGCAGCATGATAAGGTTAAGATCATTGCCAATGACCATGGCAACATGATTACGCCTTCCTATGTTGCTTTTACTGATACCGAGCGCCTCATTGGAGATGCGGCCAAGAATCAGGCGGCCAAGAATCTTACCAACACTGTTTTCGGTTAGAACCTCGAAATCCTTCTTTTTTCGCTACGAATTTATGTTTAATTGGATGTTAATGTGGACGGAAAGGGTTAAAGGTTTTTCTTGGGAAGCTCTGATGAAATTGACTAGGTTCTGATATTTGTGGGATCGGACTAGACTGTAAGGGGTTTTAGTGGGTGCTGTATGTTTCTCTTTGAATGTCGCTTTAAGAAAGGTTTGGTTGGGAATTTGGTGATTTGTATAAGTGGGTCAGAAATTTGGTACTCTATTTGAACATCATCCATTTTATTGGTTTAACAGTCCATAGGAATTTTACACCTTATCTACAACAAAAAGTGGTAAATATTTGTCCTATTTTTATAGGTCAAAATTGACTTTTAACTCTTTAAGTGAATGATGTTTAAGAATAGCCAAAATTTGGTGTTTTGTAGTAAATGCATATATAAACTTAAGAGGATTAATAGATTCTATATGTTTACCTTTGAATATCTCTTTGAGAAAGATTTCATCAGAAATTTGTTGTTTTGTAGTAAATTTGGTTGGATCAAAAATTTGGTATTTGTGGTAAGTTTACTTTATACTTTATTGTTTTAAGAATTTATATGAACTCATCCTGTTACCAGTGGTGGGAGTCGCTAATAGCATGGTTTTTTTTAGGGGTTATGGGGTTATGTTTGCCTTAGATTTGGTTCTATGGTCTTGTCGTAGAGTCACAAGTTCCCTTCTTTCTTCTTTAACTAGGCTTGTGTCAGTAGTTAGAGATTTTAAAATTGATGTAAGTTTTGTAATTTAGGATCTATCGATAAATTAAGATCTAGATCGTAGATGTTTACATGTGACCCACGTGTATTCTTCTGTAGCTCTTGATGTGTCCTATGTATGTTTATTTATACGGTCTCTGTGAGTGTTTGTCCACTGTTAAACCGGTTCTTTAACAGATCTGTGTTCTCTTATTAGTGTTGAATCCCTTGATTAGATGATGACCTGTCTCAGTGCTGACTTTTGCTGCTGTGTAGTTGAAATTCCTCTCTGTTAGATTCATGATTTTCTATACTATAGGTTCTAGTGATAACTCTTGATACAATTTAGGCAGGCCTAGAATTTGACAGCCACAGTTGTCTTATATGGAAATTTTATGATGGTTTGATTCAGTGTTACAAGATTTGGATTCAGCTTAGATTCAATAAGTTGATTTTTGATTCGGATATGGATTCAGTGTTCAGATTCAGTTAAGACTCAAAGAAGACTAAGTAAATTGAAAAAATCATGAAATATAGAGATTTTTAAGGATTTGAAACTTGTTTCATGCACCTTTTAATAGATAAATTTTTAAGGCACAATGAACTAATCAAATAGAAGCTACTTTGATCACATGAATATAAAAACAGATTTTCGCTGAAAGAAACAACGTTTTTAGATATATAAATATTCTCAAGTGTTTTAGGTGTACAAAACTCATGGATTATGATATCCCTGGCATCAAAAATAAAAATCACAATATGGAGTCATGAACTATGGTAGAAAGGAGCTTGTATCACTTAGCCCACAATTGCTATCTCTATGTGGAGTCATGTGTTTGTAACTCCGCTATAGCCATAGGAGCATTACTTAGGATAAGGATTGACTTAGCAAACTAGAAGTATAAATATAATTCAAATACTTGGGATTAATTCGAAAAAGGTCAAAAGAACAAAAAAATGTTTTTCCATCCAGCATGGGCCAAAATGATATTTATATTTTGCTTTTCTAAATTAGAGTGAGGTCTAGGGGCAACACCCTTGGCGCACTCCTTGTCTGATATAGGGCAGGGTCGAGGGGCAAAGCCCAACCACCAAGCACAAATTAAAGTCTTTGAGACTGCACAAACCTTCACATGCCATTTTTCATAATTTTATTGATGTTGGTCCTTCAAAAATCCTTGAAACCCTTAAAAAGTGCTCCACTTTCATGCTTTTATGTTTAACCATTTTCTATTTTTTGTTCTTTTTTTATTTTTCCTTGTTGAGTCTTTCTAATAAGACTTCTCAACCGGTTTTTATCATTAACTACATTTCAATTGACCATTTAAAAATTATATAAATTGTCAACTTTTATTTTTATTTTATCAAAAATCAATAAAAATGAATATTTTATATTAAAATATTTTTATGGAGTTTTATTAATCATATTATTAATCTTACATGTTCAACATGGAAAAAATATAAATTTCAATCTTATTGCAAATAGTTTGCTAATCATAAATATTAAACACAGAGTAGAGCAAAATGTATAGACATTCAACAGTAATTTTTTTCTGCTAAATTGATTTGGAAAAGGCTCCCTGGAGCCACAAAAAGGAGCTTTGAAATGTCTGGATTTTAATAATCAACCTGTTAATGTTAACTGGATCCCTCATTAAAAAAACAATATTTCTTTCAAGTCTCCAAATTTTGAACTACTCCACCCTGGAAGCAGTCCCAAAAACTAGAAATCACAAGCCCCACTTTTGCAGTTCATAGAAACACCGGAAATAGTAATAATATTGCTATTCTATTACCACTATCATTCAACTGTGATTGTCCATACAAAGGCCAGGAAGCAAGATCTGGTACAACGTATTCTTGTGTGGGTGTGTGGAAGCACGATAGTGTTGAGATCATTGCCAATGACCAGGACAACATAACTACGCCTTTGTATGTTGCTTTTACTAATATCCAGCACCTCCACTTTAGTTAAATATCATTCATTTCAACGGACAAACAATCAATAGTAATTTCACACTTCATTTACAATAAAAAATGTTAAATATTTATCCTATTTTTATTGGCTAAAATTGATCTTTAACTATTGAAGTGGATGATATTTAAGAACCCAGCGCCTCAACCAAAAATCTTACCAACACTATTTTCGCTTAATACCTGGAAATCCTATTTTTGTCACTACAAATTTATGTTTTATTGGATGTTAAGAGTTGAAGATTTTGAAACCCACTGTTCAACTAGGCCAGATCTTTCAAACCAATATAGCTTGCACTCAACAGTATTTAAACAATTACTTGTAGCACATATTATTCAATAGAACAAATAAATTACAGTTGGTAATCCTTGCAGCATATTTTATTCAATAGACCAAAAAACTTAACAGTTGTAATCCTTATAGCATAATAGAATAAATACACGTACAGCTGAGACCAAAACAAATATGTCTACGTATAGCACTGCTCAAAATTGAGCGACCAGCACACTAAGATTTACTTCTCATTACTACGTATACTACTTCTGAATTGACTAATTATACAATAGTTTCAAGGCAATGATTCTAAATATACAGAAAAATGTTAAATTTTCCAAATCAGATATGCTGTTATGGTGATTATGGAACAACTCAGAATTGACTGTCTGAATGTATATCTCTGTTTTACTCCTGTGATCGGTAAATGGAATGGCTTTAGATTTGATTTATTGTATTTACTGTGATGAATGCCCTGAGGATTGCCAAATTGGATGTTCCTAAATATATCTCTGTATTGAGGTAGATTAGAGAATCATGATTAATCATCTATTCTGCCTTGCTTTGATTGATATATATTTTAAAAAGGGTGCATATGCTGGAAGACTACGTCCTTCCAATATCATGTCTCATCCATTTAATTAGAGGTGTGATTACTATTAGCTTAGGGTCGATGAGGTTAGAATTAGCATAACCTCCCGAAGCTACAAAACATTAACACTCCCTCTTAGCTAGGGAGGTATAGCAAAGTCTTCCTTGAGTCCTACTCAAGGGTATCATGTCTTGTCATGAACTCTCTCAACATGACATCCACAATGGCTACATCGAATTGTGGAAAACACAACTCAGTCTCAGAGATGTGTACTGTACAAGGGATTTCACCTCATATCTTTCCATCTCAAAGAAATATACGATACAAGGGCTTTCACCTCATATTTTTCTGTCTCAGAGAAATATACGATACAAGGGCTTTCACCTCATATTTCTCTGTCTCAGAGAAATATACGATACAAGGGCTCTGAATGATGATGTGACTCCCTCTTCGCGAGAGTGTCATTCTCCACCACACCAAGCTTGTATCAGAAGTATGCAAACTTTACTATGGAAAGAGGCTTGGTGAGGATATCAGCCATCTGATCATCAGTGCAAATATACTTGAGTTGGATTGGTTTCCTCAACACCATGTCTCTAATGTAATGATACTTGATCTCCACATGCTTTGTCCTATCATGAAATACAGGATTTATTGAGAGCTTTACACAACTTTGGTTATCACAGTGAATTAATGTTGACTCTACCATCTGACCAAACAACCCTGCAAGGGGCTTTTGAAGCCATACTGCTTCATGGGCTGCTACACATGCTACAATATATTCAGCCTCACCTGTACTTAGTGCCACAGACGTCTGCTTCCTACTACACCAAGAAATCATGGCAGATCCCAAACTAAAACAAAATCCAAAGGTTCTCTTCCTGTTAGCTACACTCCCAGCCCAGTCTGAATCAGAATAGCCTTGTAATCTTAGATCACTGGTAGTATACCTCAAGCCATATCCCACAATACCACGTAAGTATATCAATATATGTTTTGTTGCAACTAGATGTATTTGTCTTTGCTCACACATGAACTGGCTAAGAGCACTCACTGCATAACAAATGTATGGTTTGGTGTTGACTAGGAACATCAATGATCCGATCAACTATCTATACATGGTGGGATCTACCAAGTCTTAATCAGATGATGAGTTACTCAACTTCTTCAAATTTGTCTCCATAGGTGTAGACATGGACTTACAATCCATCATCCCAAATCTTCTCAGTATATCTATAGTGTATTTCCCTTGACTTAGAAAGATCTCATTAGGTCTTTGCCATACTTCCAGTCTGAGGAAGTAATGCATAAGGCAAAGGTCCTTCATCTCAAACTCAGAGGTTAACTCTTTCTTACATTTGACAATGAGGTTCTCTTCTCCAATGAGAAATAGATCATCAACATAAAGGACTAAGATCAAGACCTCACCATCAACTATCTTAAAATAAAGGTTAGAATCTGTATCATTCTTGGAGAAACCCAAACTCATCAAGTAACTATCAATCCTTTCATACCATGCACAAGGTACTTGTTTAAGACTGTACAAGGACTTCTTCAATCTGCATACATGAAACTCCTTCCCATGAATCACAAAATGGTCTGGCTACTTGATATACACTTCTTCCTCAATCACACCATTAAGAAATACAGTCTTTATGCCCATTTGATGTAACTTCCTAATGGAGGTGTATCAAGAAATGGGAGCAAATGTCTCCTCATAATCCATTCCCTCCTTCTGAGAGAATCCTCTTGCCACAAATCTCTCTTTGTGTTTCTCAATGCTGTCATTAGCTACATGTTTAATTTTGTAGATCCATTTGGAAGTCACTACTGACTTCCCTTCAGGTCTCAGAACAACATCCCATACATCATTTTTAATCATGGACTGGTACTCTTCTGTCATTGCATCTCTCCATACCTACTGGTTAGATGCCTCCTCAAAACTAGAAGGTTCAGAATCAATGATGTAACTCATCAATACCACATAATCTAAGAACTTCTGAGGTCTCTTGCTTTCCCTAAAATTTCTTCAAGGAGCTACATATTTTTCTACCTCTTATATGGTTTGTCGAGCCCATAGAGGCATTTTTCCAAACTACGACAATATCTCTAGGTACATCAGTTGGTTCTATAGGATCAACTGGATCAATAGTCTCAACCAGTTCGTTAGACTCCCTCTGAATGTCAGGAGTATGATCAAAATCCATATCCTATGAGGTCTCCTGCTCCTCATTATCTATCTCCATGTAAGATCCTTTAGATCTTCTGAAGGCTACTTCTTCCTCGAAGGAGACATCCCTGCTTATCTCAATGTGTTTCTACCCTGGAATATATATCTTGTAAGCCTTTGAAGATTCATTGTATCCCACAAATATACCCTTCTTACCTGAAGGTTCTAGTTTTGATCTTTTGTCTTTGGGCACATGAATGTACATAGGGCAACCAAATATTCTCAAGGGACTAACCTCAGGCTTCACACCTGTGAAGGCCTCCTCTAGAGTCATGTTTCCCAATATCTGATGAGGGCTTCTATTTTGAACATTTACTATGGTTCTGGAAGCTTTTTCCCATAGAAAACTCTGTAAACTTTGATCATGAATCATAGCCTTAGTTGCCTCTACTATGAATCTGTTCTTTCTTTTGGCAACTCCATTTTGCTAAGGGTTGTATAGGACACAGAACTCCCTCTTGATCCCTGCCTCAATGCAGAAATTACAAAATCCTCTAGAAGTATACTCCCCTCTGTTATCTGATCTCATAACCTTATTCTTTTTCCTGGACATGTTCTCAACTTGTGCCTTGAATTCTCAGAATCTATCAAGGACTTCCTCTGATTCCTTGAATTTCAAGAAGTAAATCCAAGTCTTTCGAGAATAATCATCAATGAAAGTCCGATAGTACAAGAATCCACTCAATGATGCCATAGAAATTGGTCCACATAAGTCTGAATGAATAAGATTTAAGATCCCATTTGACCTACTATCAGTACTATGGAAGGGACTCTTGATATTTTTACCAAGTGTGCATCCTCTGCAAATACCATCGTGCTCTAAACTAAGCTTTGGAAGACCAGTAACCACTTTCTCCATAGAGGGAAGGGCTCTGAAATGTAAGTGAGCAAGTCTTCTATGCCATAGCTCATTCAAACTAATAGAGTTGTGAGATAATGCCTGAACTGGACAAATTGATAATCTGTATAGGCTCTCTTGACGAATACCGATTACATGAGCTAATTTTATGCTAGAGTTCTTAGGCTATGCAAGAACTTTTCCTTCAAAAAAAACAACCTTGTACCCTTTGTCCTCCGAGGCTGAAATGGAGACAAGGTTTCTTTTGATTCCTGGTATGAACAAGACATCACTCAAATGAAGAGGAATACCTAAATTTAGCTAGAAGGAAGTGGCCCCAGTCCTTTTTATGACATAACTAGCATTATCTCCAATTATCACTTGTAGTTTAGACTCTTTCTCTACTAAGTCTATAAGATGCTCTCTGTAGCCTTTAATGTGACGTGAAGCTCTGCTATCTATCAACCAAGTATCACTGTCAGTTGGTACATTACTTGAAAGAGCAGAGATGAATAGAAATCCCTCTAAATTACCTTTTGAATGTCTTGATTCCTTCTAAGGTGACTCTTTATCAATGTTTGCAGTATAAACATGTTACTTCAGCTTTAAATTGCACTCTCAGGCATAATGTCCATACTTGTCACACCTGTAGCACTGGATACGAGAGAGATCTTTCTTTTTCAATTCTGGAACAAAATCTAATTTTCTGTCTCTATTCCTCTTGAAATTGCCTCTTTTTCCTTTTCTTCCTTTGCCTCTTTCTCTAGTAGCATGTGCAGCAAGAACTTAATTTTCTTCATCATGGGAGTTTCACCCATTTCCTCTTACTGCTAATCTCATTTCTTCTTGAATATAGTTAGCCCGGAGACAATCAAATTTGGGCAACTTGGATCTCCCATTGATGCTCTTAATAAAAGGCTCCCAAGATGGGGGAAGACCATTTAGAGCCAACATAACAAGATCTTTGTCTACAACTTTATCTCCAATAGTGCTTAGCTGATCTCTCAACTCAAAGATCTTCATAAAAAATGAAATGACTGAATCTCCTTTAGCCATTTTTACATGATGGAGCTGATGTCTCAGAGCAAGGGCTCTATTGGTATTGTTGATCACATACAGTCCTTTTAGAGCATCAAACATTTCTTTAGTTGTCTTCATCTTGGAGATGATTGGTACTAGATGATCCTTCATGGAGTCTATCATGATCTTCCTAGCCTTCGTGTCATTTCTCTCCCACTGGATTTTCTCTGTGTCATCTGATGATTCAGACATGTCATTTTCTATGAATTCTATAAGATCATTCTCTTCTAGGACAATGAGTACCCTCGATTTCCAAGATTTGAAGTTTGAAGCTCCATCAAGCCTATCTTCTACTTTGACACCGGTCACCACTTGAGAAACTACCTTAAACTCGGATATGTATTCCACACACTGTTTTAGCCAAATCTGATCAAATTTTCCTAAACCTATTATGAAACCATGTTAAATTTTCCAGATCAGATATGTTGTTATGGTGATTATGAAACAACTCAGAATTGACTGCCTGAATGTATATCTCTGTTTTACTCCTGTGATCAATAAATGGAATGGCTTCATATTTGATTCATTATATTCACTTTGATGAATGTGCTAAGGATTTCCAAATTGGATGTTCCTGAATATATCTCTGTGTGGAGGTAGATTAGAGAACCATGATTAATCATCTATTTTTCCTTGCTTCGATTGATATATATTTTAGAAAGGGCGCATATGCTGGAAGACTATGTCCTTCCAATATCATGTCTCATCCATTTAATTAGAGGTGCGATTACTATTAGTTTAGGGCTAATGAGGTTAGAATTGGTGTAACCTCCCAAAGCTACAAAACATTAACAAAAAGAGCATCTAAAAATATAACTAGTCATGGAGTGCTTAAAATCAACGATACACAACAACAGTTTGGCGTTAAAATATAAAATTGATCTTTGTTTTTTCTATCTTTTTACCATACATCATGCACGAGCAATATACTATTATAAAAATAATAGTAACTATAAATAAAAACTCTTAAATATGGAGCTCCAAATCCGTCCTCCAAAGCATCAGTTATCCAACAAGGGTTGTTGCCTACTGTTGTTGTTTGTAACGTGGATTTTGTAGATCTTGGATGTGCCTGTGATATATCCTAGTGTGGGTTTTACTTGGAAAACTTTGATCAAATTGAGTAGGTTCTAATATTTGTGGGTTTGGACTAGATTGTAAGGGGTTTTAATTTTGTGTTGTATGTTTGCCTTTGAATGTTGCTTTGAGAAAGGTTTGGTCTGAAATTTGGTGTTTTGTACAAGTGTGTACATGAAAGGTTGGGTCAGAAATTTGGCACTCTACTTAAACATTATCTATTTTAAAGGTCAAATGGTCAATAGGAATTTTGCACCTCATCCACAACAAAAAGTGGTAAATATTTTCCTATTTTTATTGGCCAAAATTAACTTTTCACTTTTGACTCTTGAAGTGGATGATGTTTAAGAATAATTTAAATTTGGTGTTTTGTAGTAAGTTCAGATATATGCTTGTGTAGGAGGTTTAATGGGTTATATATAAACTACCTTGAATGTCTCTTTGTGAAAGGTTTCATCATGAAATTTGCTGTTTTGTAGTAAGTGTACTTGGGTCAGAAATTTGTCGTAAGTTTACATTATACTTTATTGTTTTAAGAATTTATATGAACTCATTCATGTTTGTTGGATTGTAAAGAAAGCAAGAAACCTATCTTTAAAAGAAAATAAAAAACTTTTGGTTTTAAATCTAGTTTCTAAATTTGATGGTGGCAGTTATGTTGAAGATATTATATCTTTTTAGCCTTTGAAAGGCAATGAAAAATTGTAATTGTAGCTACATGAAGATTGTAATTTTTCTTCTAAACAATAAGAATACAGATACCTTGCCCCATGGATGTTTCTCTGGCATATTGCTAGAGTTTTACCATGTAAAATCTTCTTGTTGTTCTTTGATCTCTTATTTTTTTAATTATCTCTAATTTCTTCGTAACTAATTTGTGCTACAATATTATATGATTCTAGATATTTAAGTTTATCAAATTTAAACCCAAAGGTTATCTCAACAAGTGGTATCAAAGCCTTTATATTTGCAGCAACTATATTAGGATTTTTTTTTATTTTGCAACATCAAATGGGGAAGGTTTCGAATGCAAGGTAAGGTGGAGAAATTCAATGGGAAGAATAACTTTGAGCTATGGAAGCTCAAGATGCATGATGTGTTGGTGCAGCAAGGATTCCACAAGGCATTGGTAGGCAAGTCAAAGAAACCCATGAATATGACTGATGAGGACTAGGAAGATTTGGATACAAGAGCTCTTAGCACAATTTGGTTGTGTTTGGTAGATGTTCTTTTCAATATTGTTGGAGAGTAAACATCAACATGCTTATAGAGAAAAATGGAGAGCCTTTACATGACAAAATCCTTGACAAACTAAATCTTCTTAAAGAGGTAGCTATATAGTTTGTGAATGAAGGAAGGTATCAAAATTGTTGATCATTTAAATATTTTCAATATTCTTATATGTCAATTAACTAGTATGGGTGTAAAAATTGAAGATGAAGACAAGACAGTTACATTATTGTGTTCATTGCCTAAATCTTGGAATCACTTAGTCACTTTGACTAGCTTCAACACAATTGACACCCTTGAATTTGATTATGTTGTGGGAGATTTCTTGTTTGAAGAGGTGCAGAGGAAATCTAATACATAAACCTCCACACTAGAAACAATGGTGGCTAGAGGTCGATCAATAGAAAAGGGGGAGAATTCAAGAGGTACATCGAGATCTAACTCAAAAGATAGAAAGAGTAAAGGAAAATATTGGTACTGCAACTATTAGTGTTCAGATTTCATTTGGCTTAATTTGGCATTCATTTGGCCATATTTGGAAACCTCATTTTATGCACATGGCATAAGACACCTCAACTGGGTGTGTGATAGTTATGAAGAGTCCTTCAAACTCTTTCACTCCACTTAGCTTGCCATATCTACTTGAGATCTCCTTAAGTTATGGGATTGACTCCCATTAACTCAAGGTTGCTCAAGGCTATATGTACTTGTCATGTTGACTTCCAATTCACTTCAATTTGATACTTGCATTCTATTTAGTTGATCTTGTGAATTCTCATATGTTATCAGAGCTGATCTGAATGTTCGTTGGTTCGTTGAACTCTGTGGCAAGTTGCAAATCATTTTGCATTGGATTACTTGGCATTGGGTTTGAGCGTCTGTTTGGAATCTTGGAGAGCGGGTTGACTCTAGTTTGGTGAGACCATTCTATTTGTGATTATTTCTTTATTATGTGTGACTGTTGTTATTGTTTTGCACACCCAGCATAGGCAGAAATGCCCAACACAGTTAGAAATGCCCATCAAGGGTGATTTACTGGAGCATTTGTGTTGGCTGGCTCTTATTTGTGAGTGGCCAATATAGAGAGATGCCAGTAGAGGGTTGTTGCAGCCACAAAGGGATGCCAACAAAGGCATTTTGCCATAAAAGGTAGCCAATGAGAGGGGTTGATCCACGTTCAAACAAATCAAAGGGTTTGATGTGTTGAAGGTTTAAGTCTTGTACACAGGCCATTGTGCCCACGGCTCGCCCACCTTCATGAAGGATTTTTTGAGCCTACGGTTTAGCCTTCAGGCAAGGCTCTTTCTCTACCATATCATGCACATATTTAACCTTACTTTTACCTTGCATTTCTCATGCTATGGAGAGGAGGCTTGATTCAGAGTGACAAAGGTGTTGAGGGTTTATTCTTCTATCCATGTATGTTGTGGAAGGGTATCGAGGGCAAAGAGGAGTGGCAGGGTTCCCTTCAACGTGCAAAGAGGAGTAGACATTCAATGTGTTGGTCCTCTTCTCAAAGAGGAGGGTGAAGGAGTCACAACCCAAGCAGGGCATGAAGGGGCCCCAAATCAGCCTAAAATTGGTGCAAAACCCTACAGAAAGCTCGTCGACCCTACCAATACAACATGCCATACTCTGCTCTAAAGAATTCATTTTTCCTAGTTTGGTCCAGCTCTGCACAACACCAGAGCATTCAGCCCTCTACCTGATTGGATTCACCCACGGCCAGGGGATCTTGCACACATATTTGGGCATTTTTCCTAATTTTCCCCTGTTTGCCCAAATTTCCCTTTGCCCTAAAGTAGGTTCCTCAAAAAAAAAAATTTATCTTGCAAAAAGCATTTAAAATTATGTTGGTGTTAGAATAGACTTTTTTTAATTGTCTAAACTGCACTATGTAATATAAAGTGCCACATTTGAGGGGGGAATTAAGCAAAGGGATTTTTAAACATGCACTAAAATATAAAGTGTCAAATTTCACAGGGGGGTATCTAGAGTTGTGTCTTGTATGCACTTCCATTTCTTCCTCAATATTTCTTTCCACATCTCAGAACAAATCTACAAACAATCTAAGTAAAGCATGGAGCCAAATCATCCAATCAAACCTCTAACACCCTTTAACTATCATGATTGGAAACTTAGTATTCAACTTATGCTAAAGGATGAAGGGTTATATAGAGTGACTACGGGCATAGAAAAAGAGACAAATGCTATCAAAGATAAAGAAAAATGGTTCAATAAGTGTGATTAGGCCTTCAGGTTCTTATGTCTAAATCTAGCTCCTAAACTTTTATTCCATGTTGAAACCTTGAAAACACCCAATGAGGTATGGCAAACCTTAGAAAAACTCTTTGGGAAGGTTGATGAATTAAAAAGTCATGAGTTAGAAAATGGGCTCCTCAGTTTGAGCCCTAGAGATTTTGATACCTTAGAAGATTATTTCACAAAGTTCAGATCATTGAAATTATAGTTAAAAGAATGTGGGATAGATAAAAAAGAAGATCAACTCATACTTTCTATGCTTTCCAAATTAGGTCCTAGATATTCTATCTTTGTATCTTCTTTTTATACCGGCAAAAGGGCTTTTGGTGCTTCATGGAAAATGCCTACTTTGGATGAATTCATTGTTGACTTAACAAGGGAACAGGATAAATTGATACAAATGGGTGCCATAAAGAATTCCAAACCACATGCTCTTGTTGCTAGAAATTGGGAAAATAACAAAGGAGGAAAACAAAAGGACAAAGAAATCAAGAAAGATAAGAAAGTTGAGTCTTCAAAATCAAACACTCAAAGCTTTTCAGATCAAGGCAAAGAAAAAGCTAAGTGTACATATTGCAATAAAATTGGGCACACAAAGCAAAAATGTTTGAAGAAGAAGATGAATCATCTAACAAATCTTCTTGAAAAGCATAATATAAATGATCCTGAATCTAATCAAGAGTCATCATCAACACTAGATATAGCAATAGAAACATTTAGGGGTCATGCTCTTTTTACATCTGCAGTCTCTAAATCTGGAACTTGACATCATTGCCATCATCTCCTGTTGCTACATCAGAGTTCAGAGTTGCTTCACAGAAGGCTTCCAGAGATTCTTCATAGCAGGATTATCACCTTTGGGTATTTTGTACTGTGTCTAGTACACTTTCTTGTTTTTCTCTTTTGTGGGGTAGTTTTTTTCCCATTGGGTTTTCTACCTTTCTCCACTTATGAGAGTTTTATTTGTACATGGGTACCTCATCAGACCTTGTTGCCGGGACCCATCTTTTTCACCCACCTAAGTTGTGCTTAAGGGGGGGTATTAGTGTTCACATTTCATTTGGCTTAATTTGGCAATAATTTGGCCATATTTGGAAGCCTCATTTTATGCACGTGGCATAAGACACCTCATCTGGGTGTGTGACAGTTATGAAGAGTCCTTTGAACTCTTTCACTCCACTTAGCTTGCCACATCTACTTGAGATCTCCTTAAGTTATGGGATTGAATCCCATTAACTCAAGGTTGCTCAAGGCTATATGTACTTGTCATATTGACTTCCAATTCACTTCAATTTGATACTTGCATTCTATTCAGTTGATCTTGTGAATTCTCATAGCAACAAATCTGGGCATCTCAAGAAAGATTATTGGGAGAGGAAAGAAGACAATGATAACTCCAAAAAGAAAGCAAATATGGTTGAAACAAGTTCAAGTACGATTGATGAAGTACTATCTGTTTGTAATATTTCACAATATCATGAGGAATGGTTATTAGATTCTGGTTCTTCACAACACATGTGTCGACATAGGATTTAGTTTTCTTCTTACCAAAGTATTGATGGCAGTATTGTTCTTATGGAAAATAATGTTTCTTGTAAGACTATTGGGATTAGGAGCAAATATAATTAAAATGTTTGATGGTATTGTGAGGGCATTGACAGAAGTAAGACATGTACCAGAACTCAAAAAGAATTTAATTTCCTTGGGAGTTTTAGATTCTGGAGGTTATAAATTTAAATGTCATGGTGGAGCACTAAAAGTGTCCAAGGGCATTATGGTGGTAATGAAGGCTACAAAAATTGGGAACCTTTACAAGTTACTTGGAAGTACCGAAATAGTGAAGCATCGATGTTATCTGAAAAAGTAAATAAATCTAGTTGTTTATGGCATCAGTGACTAGGCCATATGAGTGAGAAAGGGCTAAAGGTACCGATAAACTGTAAGTTACTTCCAGATTTAAAATCTTTGAATTTGAATTTTTGTAAATATTGTGTCTTTGGAAAGCAATGTAGACATAAGTTTAAAACAAGTAGTCATACAAGTAAGGGTATCCTAGATTATATTCATTCAGATGTTTGGGGACCATCCTCTATAGTTTCATTTGGAGGATCATCATATTTTGTGACATTTATAGATGATTACTCTAGAAAGGTGTGGGTCTATATTCTTAAAAGGAAAGCTGATGTGTTTAGTGTTTTTCAGTAGTTTAGAACTTTGGTTGAAAAAAGTACTGGCAGGTCAATCAAGTGTTTAAGAATAGATAATGGAGGTGAGTTCACATCTTCAACAAATTTGAAAATTATTGCAAGGAAGCTGGGATCGAAAGGCATAAAACTACAATTTACACTCCTCAGCAAAATAGTGTTGTTGAATGCATGAACATGACTCTTCTAAAGACAGCAAGGAGCATGCTCAGTAATGCCAAGTTGGAGCAAGAGTTGTGAGTAGAAATAGTCAATACAGCATGCTATCTAGTAAATCAGTCACCATCA
This sequence comes from Cunninghamia lanceolata, assembly GCA_027924645.1. Taxonomy (NCBI): domain Eukaryota; kingdom Viridiplantae; phylum Streptophyta; class Pinopsida; order Cupressales; family Cupressaceae; genus Cunninghamia; species Cunninghamia lanceolata. The sequence goes on from BSBN01001097.1 coordinate 1,626,091, forward strand.
GTTACAATAGAGTGTAAGATTCTTGAAGAGGAATGGAAAGGTATTTCTTGTGATTACTCAATTCTGAAATTTTTTTAGTTGTGATGCTTATGCTCTTATTTCAAAAGATCAACATTCTAAGTTGGACCCCAAATCAAAGAAGTATATATTTGTTTATTATGGTGATGGAGTTAAGGGATATAGATTGTGGGATCAGGTACTACCCACAAAATCATCATAAACAAAGATGTAGTTTTAATGAATCTCCTCTCATAAAATCAGACATAGTAGAATTTGAAATAAAACAGGAACAAGTGCCACAAATCAACAAATTCAGTTGGAAACTCAACCATCTTCAGAAAAAGGGGAGCAAGAAGAAGCTTTTGAAGATGAAGATGAAGATGCATAAAATATACAGGAAAATGTGGAAATGACAAACTCAACTCTAAGGATATCTACATGGGTCATAAATCCTCCTAAAAGGTATGATGATTATATTTTATCTATTACTTTGATTTCTAATGATGGGGAACCTAGTTGTTATTAGAAAGCAATGGATGATATTGAAAGTGCTAAATGGAAAGTAGCAATCAAAAAATAAATGGATGCCTTGGAGAAGATTAAAACACAGGACTTGGTAGAACTCCCAAAGGGTGGAAAAATTATTGGTTGCAAATGGGTCTACAATGAAGAAAGGTGTTGGTGATAAAGTTGAAAGGTACAAACCAAGACTGGTAGCAAAAGGATATGCTCAAAAGGAAGGTATTGACTTCCATGAAATTTTTTCACCAATTGTTAAGCTTGTTCCTATTTGAGTAGTAATAGCACTAGTTGCTTTACATGATCTAGAGTTAGAGTAGCTAGATCTTAAAACAACATTTTTACATGGAAATTTGGAAGAAGATATATATATATGGAACAACCAAAAGGGTTTGTTTAAGATCGCAAAAGAAGATTTGTTTTTAAAACTCAAGAAGTTATTGTATGGCCTGAAGAAAGCACCCAGGCAATGGTACAAAAAGTTTGATTCCTTCATGATGAGCCAGAATTTTACAAGAAGTGAGTATGACCATTGTGTTTACTTCAAAAGTTTGGAAAATGATTTATTCATTATCTTGGTGTTATATGTTGATGATATGCTTGTAACAAGAAAAAGCATGGTAGAGATTAGTAGGCTAAAGGCTTAGTTAGCTAGGACATTTGATATGAATGATCTAGGAGGAACAAAACAAATTTTGGGCATAGAGATACACATAGATAGAAAAAATGGTAAACTTAGGTTATCACAATAGAAGTATGTGGAGAAGATCCTCATGAGATTTGTTATGAAGAACGTGAAAGTGGTAACTATCCCTTTGGTTTGTCATTTTAACCTTTCTTCAATTTTATGTCTTGGTAATAAAGAAGAAAAGGATTATGTTTCATATACCATATGCTAGTGCAGTAGGAAGTCTAATGTATGCAATGGTATGTACAAGACCAGATATTTCACATATAGTTGGTGTTGTCAATAGATACATGAAAAATCCAAGTAAAGAGCATTGGGTAGTAGTGAAATGCATGCTTCACTATCTTAGAGGCACACGTGATTATTGTATTACTTTTAATGGTTGCGGTGATTTGGTTTGTGGATATGTTGATTCAAATTTTGTAGGTGATTTGGACAAAACAAAATCTACCTTAGGTTATGTCTTTACTCTTAAAAGAGGGCATGTTTGTTGGATGTCAAAGTTTCAAGAAAAATTTCTTTATCCACTACTGAGGTAGAATATATGGATGTCTCACATGCATGCAAAGAGGCAATTTGGTTAAAGGGTCTTTTGGGTGAGTTTGGAAAAATGTAGGATAAGGTGAATATATTTTGTGATAGTCAGAGTGCTCTTCATTTGGCCAAAAATCCACCTTATCACATCAGGACCAAGCATATTGAAATTAAATAACATTTTGTAAGACAAGTTATTGATGGAGGTGGAGTAGCTCTTAAGAAAGTCCATATGCAAGAAAATTGTGTAGACATGTTTACAAAACCAGTACTATTAGAGAAGCTAAGGTGGAGTTTGGCTTCTCTTGGCTTGCAGAAAAGGTGATGAATGGGCATGAACAAAGTATCAAGTAAATTGTTATCAAGGTGGAGATTATTGGATTTGTGACAACAAGATAAAGCAAAAAAATCAAGAAACTTATCTTTAAAAGAAAACAAAAATATTTTGGTTTTAAATCTAGTTTTTTCTTAAAGGAAGGAAAATCTATTTTCTTCTAAATTTGATGGTGGCAGTTATGTTGAAGATATTATATATGTTTTTAGCCTTTGAAAGGAAATGAAAAATTGTAATTGTAGTTGTGTGAAGATTGTAATTTTTCCTCTAAACAATAAGAATATCGATACTTTGCCCCGTGGATGTTTCTTTAGCATATTGTTGGAGTTTTACCACGTAAAACCTTCTTGTTGTTCTTTGATCACTTATTCTACATTAGTTTATTATTCTATTGATTATCTCTAATTTCTTCATAACTAATTTATGTTGCAATATTATATGATTCTTGAGATTTAAGTTTATCATTAAAACCTAAAGGTTTTCTCAACATTGTTACCAATGGTGGGAGTCGCTAATAGAATGTTTTGTTTTGGGTTATGGGGTTATGTTTGCCTTAGATTAGGTTCTATGGTTTTGTCGTGGAGACACAAGTTCCCTTATTTATTATTTAACTAGGCTTGTGTCAATAGCTAGAGACTTTAAAATTGATTGTAAGTTTTGTAATTTAGGATCTATGTATAAATTAAGATCTAGATCATAGAGGTTTACATGTGACTCACATGTATTCTTCTATAGCTCTTGATTTGTCCTATGTATGTTTATTTATATGATCTCTGTGAGTGTTTGTCTACTGTTAAACTAGTTCTTTAACAGATCTACATTCTCTTATTAGTGTTGAATCCCTTGATTAGATGATGACCTGTTAATGTCTTAGTGTTGACTTTCGTTGTTGTGTAGTTGAAATTCCTCTTTGTTGGATTCATGGTTTCCTATACTATAGGTTTTAGTGATTACTCTTGATATAGTTTAGGCAGGCTTGGAATTTGATAGTCACAACTCCCTGTCATATGAAAATTTTATGATGGCTTGATCCAATGTTACAAGACTTGGATTCGACTGGGACTCAGCAAGTTGATTTTTGACCTGGACTTGGATTTGACACTCAAACTCGATAAAGACTAGGAAAATTGAAAAAACCACAAAATATAGAGATAGACTTGTTTCATGCACCTTTTAATAGATAAAATTTAAAGACACAATTAACTAATCAAATAGAAGCTACTTTGATCACATGACTATAAAAGAGGATTTTACCTTAAATAAACAATATTTCTAGATATATAAATATTGTCAAATGTTTTAGGTGTACAAAACCCATGGATTATGATATCCATGGCATCAAAAACAAAAATCATAATATGGATTCATGAACTATGGTAGAAAGGAACTTGTATCACTTAGCCCATAATTGTTATACCTATGTGGATTCGTGTTTGTATCTTTGTTATAGCCATAGGAGTATTACTTAGGAACTTAGAAAACTAGAAGTATAAATGTAATTTAAATACTTGGGATTTAATTGGAAAAAATCAAAAGAATAAAAACATGTTTTCCATCCAGCATGGCCCAAAATGATTTTTATTTTTTTTCTTTTTAAAACTAGAGTGAGGTCTAGGGATACAACCCTTGGCACACTCCTTGTCATGATATAGGGCAGGGTCAAGGGTTGGAGCCCCTGTGACCAAGCCCAAATTAAAGACTTTGAGATCATAGAAACCTTTATGGTGTTAAAAATATGAGATAGATTGATAACCCAAGAATAAGTTATAAGAGAAATTCTAAACTACATAAACTAGAAAAAATATAAACAATGCAAACCAGTGACTCCAAGAGATATGAAAATGTCAAGATGATAGAATTGCATTAAGACCTAAAAGAATCTACACCAAAGACTGGTAGAATAACCATACAAGATGCAAAATACAAGCTAGGTACTGAGTTGATATAGACTAGGGAGAGAGATTGAGGTGGCTACAAGCTTGCTAATGAATAGCTAATGAGTGGTGGGGTGGAGAAGCATGTAGCCTTTGACACCATCTAGGTACCTAATAAATATGCAAGGCTTGCTCTATAGATCCATAGCCCTACATTTCACTATTGTAATATGGGCCCATGCAAGAGAACCAAACACAAATTAACATACCTTACTATGGGCTTCTGACTAGTCCAAGATTGAAAAGGAGTGACCCCCTTCATAGCTCTGTGAGGAACTCGCTTTAGGATGTAACACACATAGTTGATAGGCTCTGCCCAATCCTGAGGTGCCATGGGCTTGGAGTGAATCATATAGTTGGTCATCTCTTTCAAGGACCTGAACATCTTTCACTGTGACACCATTTTATTGCAAACTATGGGGAACTGTGTGCTAAAGATCAATGTCATTTGAGGCCCAAAACTACTCAAACCTTTTGTTGACATATTCCCTCCATTATTCATACACAAAATTATTGATGGCCTTCCTAGATTGTTTCTCTGCAAAAGCTTTAAAGTTTTGAAAAAAACTCAAAGACCTCAATCTTCTATTTGAGAAAATATACCCATGTGTAGTTGAAAACATCATCAATGAAAGTTAAAACATATCAAAGCCTGCTAAAAGAAGGATGTGGAATGGATTTGCCAAGTCACTATGTACTAACTCTAGAAGTTGTTTCCCTTGCAAATACTAAGAACTTCTCTAGCAATGAAATGTACATTCAAGGCAATGCAAAGGGGTTTAGCATGTGACTGCATAGACAGATTGGACAGGGCATTGCCTAGCCATATCTTCACCTTCTCTAAAGAGATGAGAGCCAGATGTAGGGATGTGTACATTTCCATCCATTTTTTAAGGATGCATGCTCCTAACTAGGCCTCCCACCTTCCAAAAACATTGGTAAATCATGAAGACCCACCTACTGTAGATGCGCAAGATGAACCAAAGATGTCAAGTGTGCCACTCATGACTAGATCAAGCAAGACTGCACTAGTGGGAGCACAATCATCAATCCACAGTCTCTAGGAGAATGAACAAGAGGAACCATAATAGGGGGTTTGATGTTTTTCTTCCTATTCAATAGATGTCACCACACTGAGAGGGTGTTGTGCCTCTTTTTCTTTTTTTCTATTATAAGTTTATCTTCTCACTTGTTTAGTTCAGTTTGGATAGCGGCCATATCCTGCATTGGCCTTTAATGTATCACTTAGCTTTGCTAGTATAGATCTGATCGTACACTATTTTGGTAACTTTTTGTAAACTTTTTGTAAAACTTTATATTATCAATATATGTCTAGGTGGTTTCCCACCGTTTAAAAAAACTATAGAAGTTGTTTGCCCCTCCATGCTTTGCCTTTATCAAATTTCTCCTAAGGATGCTTACCAAGAATACACCCTTGGAAAACTCCATCAGAAAACTAAATAGAAGACAACCATGAAACCATGTCCTATTGAATGAGCTATTGCAAGTAGCGATAGTTCAAGTGGCCAAACCATTGATGCCACAATTGGCTCACCTCATTCGAGTGAGTGAGCAAGGGAAGTGAAGGAGAATTAGGAACAAAGTGAGAAAAGTGATATAGTCTTGATTGATGACCAGCTTTCCCCACAACAATTGTAGACCCACTGTGCATCTCGTTGATTACCAAGCTGTGTCTAGAGTGAATTTGACTTTCTTGCTAGAGCCAGTGTGAGTTATTTGATAGACAGATATGAGATTAGTTGACAAAGATGAAACACAAAGAACATCATGAAATGTTCCTTTGCCCATGTCAACAAACCCTCTCCCATGCAACTCAATAGGAGTGTCATCACTCATTAGTATAGATGGCATATCTAGAACATGGCTCTAAATACACAAAACCATGTGGTGCGAGGCACCCGAGTCAATGATCTAGGAATTGGGTTGTGAAGCAACAACAACTAAGGTCTTTCCCTTTCCTTTCCCCTTACTTTTATCTATGTCCTTTGAAGATTCCTAAGATGAACTTTGTTTGACAAAATTAGGTGCCTTAATATTGTTCTTTTCAAGAAAATGTGTAAGGTGACCAATTTGTTTCTTTAAACACTTGTGTATCATGACCAGATTTCTTACAATAGGCATATTTTGTCTTTTCCTTCTTAGGCTTGTCTTGTTTGGAAGAAGAGCCCTGAATAGTTGCATTAGAGACAACCTATTTTTGATCTTGCTTCTTTTATCCTTGGTTCTATTATTTCTTGTTCTACTTACTAGACCCTTTTTGTTCTTTCTAGAGCCCTAATTTGCAACCAAGGCATGAGATTTAAAAGGCTTAATTGTGCCCATTTTAACTAATTTATCTTTCTCCTTTGTGATTTATTTTACAAAATCATCAAGAGAAGGCATTTTATATGTGGTTCCTAAGGCACTTTTAGTAGCATAAAATGTAGAAACAAAAAATTGAGTAGTTAGGAACAAGTTTGGAAAGAATGTTCAAGATCAATCAATTGTCCTTTTTCTCAATCCCATACTATTTCAACTACAATCTAATGGCTTTTAATTTTGTTAAAATATATTGAATTGTATCAAAATTGCATGGATTTAATCCTATGAGCTCATTCTCCAATTGGTGCCCCCTTAATTCATCTTGTTTACTAAATAGCCCTTCCAATATTGTCTAGACTTCATTTAGATTTGTTGCAAATTCAACATGAAAAAGAAGATCAGGAGATACAAACATGCACAAAGTACCATATGTTTCATCACATTTGAACTAAACCATTTTGTTTTTCTGCAATTAATGTTGGTTCAGTTCAAGCCCCATAGTTACCTGATGAAATCGTTGCTTCTTAAGGTAGATAGTCATTTTGGACTTCCACTCAGTAGTTATAGCGTGTGAGTATTAGTATTGTTACTTGATCCATTTTAATGCAGAAAAATAGATTGTTGTTGTTTTTGTGCAGAAAAGAAGAATGTAAAATACTCAAAAAGAGCACATAAGACAGCCCCCTCAAAAAGTATAATGTTAGCATTTTACAATTAGTGTGATTTACAATGCAGATTTTTAGACTCTTACAGGGCCCAAAATGACCAAAACATTGAAACTACAACTCAAGTACAATATAAGATTAATTTGAGAGCACCAATACAAAGTACACAAGAAAATATGAACTCTAGAAAAAATGACACCCAAAAAGGAGTCTGTTTGCACAAGTTATGGCTCCCGAAAGGTCTCAAAACGAGAACTATGTAGCAAGTTCTGAAGGAATCTTCAATTTATAAAAATTTGAGCATCAAATTAGAAAACCAATTTCACCACAATGCAGAGCATGAAATTCTACCCCAATTTCAAAAAATTACTCTAAAAACAGAGTCAATATGACCTAGAATAGAGCCTCAGAATTTTGCCTTCAAATTTGTACTTATCAATGGAGAGGGTTCTGAGTTTGCAAATGTTAACCTTTGCCAAATTTGGCATAACTACCACTAGAATAGGGTTCCACCAAGTTTGGATCTTTTCCAGATAGATTAGACTCTGCTAAATTTAGAGGGCCTCTAGATAGATGTAGTTATGGTTGTATTTAGCAAATTGCAAACAAAAACTTTAAATGTGGTGGTGTTGCCAGATTCGCTGCCAAATATTGTTGTAAGTTAAATTTGGCACAAAGTCAAAAATATCACGCATAGAGGTTGAGGGTTGGTTTGAAGCACCCAAAGGGTGAATGAATTTATATATTAAAAAAAAATATGAGAGGTCAAGCCACATCCCACACCCCAAAAGGGGTTGCGGCCTTTGTAAGGTAACTTGCAAACCTCTTAAAGAGGTTGTGGCCTTGAAAATGGGATCGCCCCCTTAAAAGGGTCGAGCCTTTAATATGGTCAAAGCCTTTACAAATTATTTTAAAGCACTTACTATGCAGTTCTTAGCACCTAAAGCATTATATGCACTGAGCACGTTTTTTTATTTTTTATTTTTTAAAATTTTGATTTTTAATTCCTCGATTTACATGTTGGGGTCCATACATCTCCCATGGAAAAAAAATTATCTGAGACTCCTAGCACTGAAATTGGACAAATTATGTATCAAAATTTGTTTGTTCGACCTTCTAGAATGAATGACATGGTCATTTTTTGCTAGAAATGTTGTGTATGAAAGTTGATCGCCAGATTTGAGTTCCAAACCCTCGCTTGCAACAATGTCAAACAATCTATAAATCGAATGAAATGAAAGCCAATCCTAACTTTGTCGAGCCTTCTGGACACATTGGAACAACCAGAATATTGTCAGTATAACTAGAATAGCTACAATCACCCAGATCTCACAAACACATATGTAAAATAGAGAGGTTATCAAATTTGCATAAATCCTTTATGATTCTCTAGATCGTTAAAAAACGTAAGAGAAGAGCATAAAGATTTTACAAGATCTCAAAAAAAAGGCTCAAACTCTCAATTAGGAATCTTAGAACTTAAAAAATTTGAAAATAAAAGCTTTGATACCATGTTAGAAATCTAAAATAGATTAATAACCCAAGAACTTTATAAGAGAAATTCTAACCTATATAAACTAGAAAATGCATAAACAATGCAAACTAGTGACTCTGAGAGATATGCAATGTTAGGATGATAGAATTGCATTAAGAGCTCAAAGAAGCTACATCAAAGACTGACAAAACAACCATACAAGATGTAAAATATAAGCTAGGTAGTAAGTTTATATAGATCAGGGAGAGGGGTGGAGGTTGCAAAATTGACCAATAGGGAAAGACCACCAAATAGTCTAAACATAGTAAATATAACTTCCTCATAGGATGGTGACACCTCAAATGACCCACTCACTTTATTAATATAAGCAAACTCAATAAAAGTGTAGGAAAAACTTAGGAAATTGGAAAAATAAATAACCCAGTAGGAAAATAAAAACCTACACTAACACATCATCCTTATCAATATTCATAATTTAATTGCTTTTAACCATCCTTCAAAAATCCTTGAAACCCTTCAGTGACTTTCATGCTTTTATGTTTTTTATTTTTATTTATTTTTCCATATTTTCATGACATTGCCAAGTTTTTATAATTGGTCTTGACAACCCATTTTTATAATTAACTACATTTCAATTAGCAATTTAAAAATTATATAAATTATGGATTTTTATTTTTATTTTATCAAAAATCAATAAAAATAAATTTTTTTCAATGAGATATTTTATATCAAAATATTTTTATCAAGTCTTATTAATCATACATGTTCAATTTGGAAGAAATATAAATTTCCATCGTATCAAGAAAATAGTTCCAAATTGCATAGGCATTCAACAATAATTTTTTTGAGCTTTGAAATGTTTGGATTTTAATAATCAACCTTTCACTGGATCCCTCACAAAAAACTAGTATTTCTTTCAAGTCTAAATTTTCAACTACTCCCAAGAAGCAATCCCAAAGACTAGAAATCACAAGTCCCGCTTTTGTAATTCATAGAAAGACCAGAAATAGTAATAATATTGCTATTCTATTTCCACTATCATTCAATTGTGATTGTCCATACAAATCTTAAAAAGCAAGATCTAGGTACAACGTATTCTTGTGTGTGTAAAATTTGTGAATCAGTCAAACTACAAATTACACTTGCACAAATTAGAATAAATATTAAACTGTGAATAATTGCATTGATTGCATTGATATCATTGATTACATTACTTGCATTTCTTGCATTGATTAAAGCTTAGGAATCAGTACAATATATATATAGTAGAAGATGTGCCATCTAGAAAAGAAACTGCCAACTAGAAAAAAAGGCATGCAAATCCATGCAATATTACACAACTAAGCAACAACTTTATGAAAGATTTCACAACTAAGAAATCATTATCCTAACAACCTAACAACTAGCAAACTTATCTAAAGGAATATCCTAGAATAGAAATTCTACACTAACACCCCCCCCCCTTAAGTGTAGTTAGGTGAAAAGAGAGATATGGGTCTCAACAACTAAGCTTGATCAGGTACCCAATTACAAAGAGGAAAGGAGAAAACCCAGGTGGAAAAACTCCTAACAATTTATTTAAACTTAGAAAGAAGAAAGCTGCAAGTGCCGATGAAGAACTGTAGATAAATACAGTGACACATGATATAGATCAGAGTCATAGAAACCACTGCACGAGTACCTCCAGGATACTCTTGAATGCTCAAAATTGCAGTTCGGTATTTTAGTCTACACTTTTCAACTCAACGGGGTTGTATAGATAGACACCTGGTCTTTGGATACAAAAGTTGATTGTTGGAAGATTTGATGTTTGCAAAGATGTGCTCTGAACAGTTAGTTAGCAACTTTTATCTTAAGTTTGTTTATTCAGGAGCATAATGAAAGAAACCTATACTAGATACTTTTAAGTAGAAACCCCCATATGAAACTTTATATAAGTTCAATTTTTACAAAGCCCCATATTTGGACTAGATCTTTATCATGTGGTGCTCACAAAACACACAAATTTAAATAAACAAAGGTTTTTACAAAGCCCCAAATTTTCCTAGATCTTTATCATGTGGTACTCGCAAAGCACGCACAGTTTTTAAAGAATCAAACTAGGAAAAAAAAAAAGGAGCATGCAAAAGAAATATAGGGGAAGTAACATGCATGCATCTAGAAACAAAGGTGTACATCTGCCTCCATGGTGGTGAAAATCTTCACAAAAATCTGCATGCACCTAGAAACAAAGGTTTACATCTGCCTCCATAATAATAAATTCGAACAATATAAATTGAATTTGTCTAGCTCTAACAATGTTGGTGTGTGGAAATATGATAGGGTTGAGATCATTGCCAATGACCAAGACAACATGACTATGCCTTCCTATGTTGCTTTTACTAATACCGAGCGCCTCACTGGAGATGTGGCCAAGAATCTTACCAACACCCTTTTCGGTTGGTACCTCGAAATCCTATTTTTATCACTACAAATTTATGTTTTATTGGATGTTAATGTGTACAGAAAGGCCTGAAGATTTTGAAACCCACTTTTTAACTAGGCCAGATCTTTCAACCAATAAAATTTGCACTCAACAGTATTTAAACAATTACTTGTAGCCCATATCATTCAATAAAACAAATAAAACAAATAACTAACAGTTAGTAATCCTTGCAGCATATATATATTCAATAGAACAAATTAACTTACAAGTGTAATTCTTGCAGCATAATAGAATAAATACACGTACAGCTGAGACCAAAAAAATATACCTTCATTATAGCTCTGCCCAAAGTTGAGCGACCAGCATACTAAGATTTACTTCTTCTCATTACTAACTTTCTGTATACTACTTCTGAATTGTTGATAACTGATGCTGCACAATCAGTTCTACCATATTTATCTTCATGCACAACTTTTAGTTTTAGTTTGTTTCCAGAATAAATTGCATGTTGGCTTTTGTCCCATGCGCATGCCTTTGTTTAGAGTTAGAGCAGTTTAAAAGTGTTTAAGTTTCAGTTAGCATCGTTGACCTGCCTGTTATCTATCATAGAGAACAATGCATGTTAAATGCATGGGTAGTCTTTTAGTTGTCTTCAATCTATTCTTAGTTACAGTGAACTGCTTAGAGGCTGCGTCCTCTTTTTATACAGTCTTTGTAAAAGTTGCAGTTTAATAATCTGTTCGCTCCAGTTTGTAATCTGTTCGCTGTTATATATTCTCAACAGTAGCAGTCATTTATTATGATATAAAAAAATAGATATTAGTAAAGCCTACAAAATATACCGAACTGTGTATGTTTTTTTGTTTTCTGAGTTAATTGTTTTTCTCTTTATGCTGTTATTGTTATTTGAATTGAACCAGCTGGTATAGGGCTGTTTCAAAATCTACATTTGGTATCAGAGCCATTTTTTTCTTTTGGGTTAAAGATTTAGTGGTTAGATTTTCGCCAAAACTTTATCATGTCGAATTATAACTCCTTGCCCATTCTAGAATTTGATGGAAATGAGTATGAGTATTGGTGCATCAAAATGATGAAATTTTTGATAGGAAAAGAATTGTGGGAGATTGTTGAATCAGGTTATACAGAGCTAGTTGATTGGAATGCCCTCACAGCCAATGAAAAAATAGCCAAGAAGGAGGCCAAGAAGAAGAATGCTCAAGCCTTGTTTCACATTCAAATAGCTCTTGATAAGAGCTTATTTCCAAGAATTTCAGGTGCAAAGTCAGCTAAAGATGTCTAGAATACTCTACAGGAAGCTTACCAGGGCAGTGACCAAGTCAAGGTTGTCAAGTTGCAGACATTGAAGAGAGACTTCAAGAATTTGAAGATGCAAGAAGCTGAAAGTGTGAGTGAATATTGTGTTAGAGTTAAAGATGTGGTCAATATGATGGCTACACTTGGAGAAATTGTGACCAATGAGCCTTTGATCAAAAAAGTGTTGAGAACTCTCACACCAAGATGGAATCATGTTGCCATAATCATAGAAGAAAGCAAAGATTTGACAACTCTTCAATTTGATCAACTAGTTGGCTCTCTTATGTCTCATGAAGAGAGATTAAGAGATTCATTTGAAGGTGATGTGAAAGCTTTTTCATCCAAATTGCAAATCACAAAGAATGAAGATGTCGACAGTAGCAACAACAAAAATCAAGGCCAAGGTAGAGGTCAATATCAAAATCAGTCAAGAGGAAATAGAGGCAGAGGTGGCTCAAGAGGAAGAGGTAGAGGCAGATTTGATAAGAGGAATGTCCAATGTTACCATTGTAACAGGTATGGCCACTTTGAAAAGGATTGCAGATTAAAAGAAGGTAAAAGTGTTAATTATGCTCAAGAAGGTAATGAGAATCCTCCAGATCATTTATTTTTATCCTATGCCAAAGATGAAAATAATAGCAAAGATGTTTGGTATTTAGATTCTGGATGTTCTAACCATATGTCAGGGAATGAGAAGTTGTTTTCAACAATGGATGAAAGTTTCAAATCCAAGATCCAGCATGGTGATGACAAATCATTGAAGGTTGATGCAAAAGGAGCTATGGAAGTCCATACAAAAGAAGGTATGAAGAGTGTTAAAGACATTTATTACACTCCACAGTTAAAGCATAATTTGTTGAGTGTTGGACAATTGTGTGAGAAGAATTATAAAGTTGTGTTTGAAAATCAGCAATGTATAATTTATGATAAGAATCAGGGCAATAGAGTGGTTACAGTTGTGCCTATGACAAAGAATAGGATGTTCCCATTGAAGTTTGGTGAACATAATAGTAGCCTTGCAAATATGGCATATGAGGATACAAGTTGGTTGTGGCATCTTAGGTATGGGTATTTAAATTTTCATAGTTTGAAGATTCTAACATCACAAGCATTAGTTTCTGGTTTGCCCAAGGTTGAAGAGCACAAGCAGATTTGTGAAGGATGTGCTAAAGGCAAGCATGCAAGGGAAAAGTTTTCAAAGGGCAATGCATGGAGGGCCCATTACCCACTTCAGCTTATTCATTCAGATATTTGTGGTCCTATGCAAACAAAGAGTTTGGGTAAGTCATCATATTTCATTACTTTTATTGATGATTACTCACGAATGTGTTGGGTTTATTTTTTGAAGACTACGGATGAAGCCCTTGAGACATTCAAGAGGTTTAGAGCCCTTGTGGAAAAGGAAAAGGGGTGTAGTATCAAGTGCTTGAGGACAGATCGTGGAGGAGAATTTTGTTTAAAAGTCTTTCAAGATTATTGTGATATGCATGGCATCAAAAGGCAACTCACCACTGCCTACACACCTCAACAAAATGGTGTAGCTGAAAGGAAGAATCATACAGTGGTGGAGATGGCACGGAGTATGCTACAAACAAAGGGATTAAGCAATTCTTTTTGGGGAGATACAGTAGCTACAGCAATATATATTCTCAATCGAAGTCCCACTAGTGCACTTGAGAAGATGACTCCGTATGAAGCCTGGTATGAGAAAAAACCAAATGTTAATCATTTCAAAGTTTTTGGTTGTTTAGCCTATGTTCATGTTCCTGATCAAAAGAGACAAAAGTTAGATCCCAAAAGTGAGTCATGTATTTTTGTGGGATATAGTGAGGAAAGTAAAGCTTACATGTTATATAATCCTCTCACTAATAGGCTTATTGTGTCAAGAGATGTGATTTTTGATGAAGGGGGAGTTTATGGTCATCAAAAAGGCCATATGGTGAAGTCAAAATCTGTTTTAAATGATATTATTATTGATGATATTGATCATGAGCATCCCACTAACATTTCAGTTTCAAGAGCTACAAGTCCACCAAGTAGCCCCTCATCAATTCCAAGCTCAAGTCCAGTTTCAAGTCCAAGTTCTACAAGGAAAGTAAGAAGATTAAGTGATATTTATCAAAGGAGTGCAAATCAGGCACATGAAGAAAATCCAATAGGTGAGACAGTTAATTTTGCTTTATTTACCAAGGCTGATTTTGAACCATCATGTTTTGAAGAAGCATGTACTAATGAGGTTTGGATGCAAGCAATGCAAGAAGAGATAGATTCTATTCACAGGAATGATACTTGGGAGCTTATAGAGCTTCCACATGACAAGAAGAAGATTGGCACCAAATGGGTCTACAAGACCAAGTTTAACAGTGATGGGAGTGTTGAAAGGCATAAGGCAAGATTAGTTGCCAAAGGCTTCACACAGAGGTATGGGCTTGATTATGAAGAGACATTTGCACCAGTTGCACGACAAGAGACCATCAGAATGCTGATTTCATTAGCAGCTCAAAAGAAATGGAGCATACATCATATGGATGTGAAAAGTGCCTTCTTGAATGGGTACTTAGAAGAGAAAGTATATGTGGAACAGCCACAAGGTTATGAAGTGGAAGGAAAAGAAAATCATGTCTACAAGTTGAAGAAGGCTTTGTATGGCCTCAAGCAAGCACCAAGAGCATGGTATGCCAGGATTGATGGATACTTTCAAGATAATGGCTTCAAGAGAAGTAAGAGTGAACCTACCCTTTACTACAAACAAGAAGGTGATGATATTCTTATTGTAAGTTTGTATGTTGATGATTTGTTGTATATGGGTAGCAATTCTAAGATAAAGGATGAATTCAAAGTTTCTATGATGAATGAATTTGAGATGAAAGATTTAGGTCTCATGAAATATTTTTTAGGAATGGAGGTTTATCAAAGTGAGAATGAAATTTTTGTTTGTCAAACAAAGTATGCCAAAGATATGTTGAAGAAATTTGATATGGTTGATTGTAAACCAGTCTCCACTCCAGTTGCTCATGGAGTTGTGTTGTGTAGAGATGATGGTGCTGAAATAGTTGATGAGACAACTTATAGGAGCATTATTGGTAGTTTGATGTTTTTAACTCACACAAGACTTGATATTGCTTATTCAGTTTCACTTGTTTCAAGGTACATGACAAAGCCATCTGAAATACATATGAAGGCAGCCAAGAGAATTTTGAGGTATGTGGGAGGCACTCTAAATTTTGGTATTCATTACTACACTTCTAAAAGCTTCAATCTTGTTGGATTTAGTGATTCAGATTGGGGAGGTAGTTTGGATGACTGAAAGTCTACATCTAGTAATTGCTTTTCTTTTGGTTCTGGTTTGATTACTTGAAGCTCAAAGAAGCAAACTATAGTTGCCCTTTCTTCTACAGAAGCAGAGTATGTTGCAGTCACTTCAGCAAGTACACAAGCATTATGGCTTAGAAAACTTCTTGAAGAAATTGGAGAGATACAAATTCAGCCCATAGTAATTTTTTGTGATAACATTAGTGCCATTAAATTGGCCAAGAATCCAGTCCATCACAGCAGGACAAAACATTTTGATTTAAAACATCATTTTATCAGAGATTTGGTGCAGAAGAAGGCAGTAGAATTGAAATACATCAACACAAAAGAGCAGTTAGCGGATATATTCACCAAGGCAGTTGCAAAGGATCAGTTTTTGACACTTAGAAATCAGATTGTGAGCTCTCTCAGCATCAAGGGGGAGAATGTTGATAACTAATGCTGCACAATCAGTTCTACCATATTTATCTTCATGCACAGCTTTTAGTTTTAGTTTGTTTCCAGAATAAATTGCATGTTGGCTCTTGTCCCATGCGCATGCCTTTGTTTAGAGTTAGAGTAGTTTAAAAGTGTTTAAGTTTCAGTTAGCATCGTTGACCTGCCTGTTATCTATCATAGAGAACAATGCATGTTAAATGCATGGGTAGTCTTTTAGTTGTCTTCAATCTATTCTTAGTTACAGCGAACTGCTTAGAGGCTGCGTCCTCTTTTTATACACAGTCTTTGTAAAAGCTGCAGTTTAATAATCTGTTCGCTCCAGTTTGTAATCTGTTCGCTGTTATATATTCTCAACAGCAGCAGTCATTTATTATGATATAAAAAAATAGATATTAGTAAAGCCTGCAAAATATACCGAACTGTGTATGTGTTTTTGTTTTCTGAGTTAATTGTTTTTCTCTTTATGCTGTTATTGTTATTTGAATTGAACCAGCTGGTATAGGGCTGTTTCAAAATCTACATGAATTGACAGATTATACAATAAATTCAAGGCATCTCAGAAATTTGTTGTTTTGTAGTAAGTTTACTTGGGTCAGAAATTAGGTATTTCTTGTAATTTTACTTTTGTACTTTATTGTTTTAAGAGTTTATATGAACTCATTCCTATTACTAGTTGTGCCCACCTAAACAGCCGGCACATTGTGTTTACTCATTTTTTCAACCTGCAAATTCTTTGACAGAATCAATCGACCTAATCAATCAACCCTTCCTGCATATATCAACTGCTGTGATTTGTCGAAGAAATTGTCAATTGATGTCGAGTTGGCAACATTTCGACCAACAGGCCATTTTACAACGTGCCGGCTGGTTAAGGTTTACCTACTGGTTGTGGGAGTCACAAATAGCATGCATTTTGGGGTTATGGGGTTATGCTTGCCTTAGATTTGGTTATATGGTCTTGTAGCAGAGTCACAAGTTCCCTTCTTTAACAAGGGTTGTGTTGGTAGTTAGAGACTTTAAAATTGATTGTAAGTTATGTGATTTAGGATCTGACAGGCCATCAAATTTCCATTTTAGGTGAGGTCTATTACCTAATACTTGTTGGACAGGATTCTTATAGACTGATGAAACTTTCTAGTCATAGTGATTTGTGATATGTGTGTGTAAGCTTTGTTATTGCACCAGTTTCTTTGTGACATTGTGTTGGTTGTAAAACTTATTCGTGCAGGGAGTGCATCTTAAATGACTATTGTTTAAACCTTGGATTCTTTGGCATGTAAGCGAAGCTTTTCTATATGGTAGGATTTCTTTGGATCTTAATATTTTGATGCATGCAATGAATAACTGATGCAAGCGCTTTGGTGTTAGTTCTCTTCCTGTAATTGTAGCTCTGCTACGCTACCGGGTTTAGCTTCAGATGATATTATGCTTTAGTCTGGTTGATTTGAGTGCATGAAATTACAAGTGTATGAAGTATGGTTGTTTGTGAAGTTAAATGGGTTTTTTTGGTATTCATATTTTTCGGTGTTCTCACGTCCTCAGTGTGAGAAGTGATGCTGCACAGAGAAAAAGAAAATAAAACAGAAAACAGAGGCGCACAGCAGAGAGTTTGCTTCCGCAAACATTAAAACTTTATTAATTTCACTCATGCTATAGGTTACAATTGCCTCTATATGTAGAGGATTTTAATCATGCAATAAATTAGAAAACTGAACCTTTACTCATGCAAAATCATTAATAATATTTTGCTCATGCAAATTATTTAAATTTAAACATGCAAAATTATTTTATCCTCATCTAAATTTAAACTAAACTAACTTGCATGTTTTATTTTGGGAGAAATTTCTCACCTTCTAACAAGAAGGGGCTCTCTAAGCTGGCGGTATTTAGCTGTAATATCTTTTCGAGTTGTATGATATTTTGATTGTTTTCAGATGCCAAGAGGTTGATTGGAAGGCGCTTCACCGATCCATATGTTCAGAGTGATATAAAGCTCTGGCCCTTTAAGGTCTATGCAGGACCTGACGACAAGCCAATGATTAGTGTGAAGTACAAGTATGATGAGAAGCAGTTTTGTGCAGAAGAGATATCATCAATGGTTTTGATGAAGATGAAGGAAATTGCTGAGGCTTATCTTGGGTTAACAATTAAAAATGCTGTTGTCACTGTCCCTGCTTATTTTAACGATTCTCAGAGGCAGGCTACCAAGGATGCCGGTTTCATCTCTGGTATGAATGTTATGAGACTCATTAATGAGCCCACCGCTGCTGCCATTGCTTATGGCTTAGATAAAAAGGGTACTAGTGTGGGTGAGAAAAATGTATTGGTTTTTGATTTAGGCGGCGGTACTTTTGATGTTTCTCTTTTGACCATCGAGGAAGGTGTTTTTGAAGTTAAGGCCACTGCTGGAGACACCCATTTGGGTGGAGAAGATTTTGACAATAGGATGGTTAATTACTTTGTTGGAGAATTCAAGAGAAAGTATAGGAAGGATATCTCTGACAATGCGAAGGCTCTGAGAAAATTGAGAGCTTCGAGTGAGAGGGCAAAGAGAACCCTTTCATCCACTACTCAGGCGACCATTGACATTGATTGTTTATATGAAGGTATTGACTTCTATTCAACCATTACCCGTGACAAGTTTGAGAAATTGAACATGGATCTCTTCAGAAAGTGTATGGAACTTGTTGAGGTGTCTTTGAGGGATGCCAAAATGGACAAGAGCACAATTCACGATGTTGTTCTTGTCGGTGGGTCAAGTAGAATTCCAAAGGTTCAGCAATTGTTGCAGGACTTCTTCAACGGAAAGGAGCTGTGCAAGAGTATCAATCCCGATGAGGCCGTTGCGTATGGAGCTGCAGTGCTAGCTGCAATTCTAAGTGGAGGCGGCAATGAGAAGGTGCAAGATTTGTTGCTTCTTGATGTCACTCCCCTTTCTCTTGGTCTGGCGGGTGCTGGAGATATTATGCTTCACGTCATGCCAAGGAACACCAGCATTCCCAGCAGACAGGAACGAGTGGTCTATACGGCCTCAGACAATGCGCCTAGTGTGCTTATCGAGGTCTACGAGGGTGAAAGGCTTCAACTTCATCACAACAATCTGTTGGGCAAGTTTGTACTCTCTGGAATCCCTCCTGCTCCTAGGGGTGTACCTGAAATCACTGTTTGCTTTGACATTGATTCTAATGGTATTCTCAATGTCTCAGCTGAATGCAAGAGCACCGGTCAGAAGAACAAGATCACTATCACCAATGATAAGGGCAGGTTGAGTAAGGAGAAAATTGAGAAGATGGTGAAGGATGCAGCGAAATACAAATCGGAGGACGAGGAATATAAGAAAAAGGTTGAGTTAATAAACTCAATAGAAGATAATTTATACAAGTTGAGAAACGCTACCAGGGACAAGTCTGCAACCAAGCTGGAAGCATCAGAGAAGAAGATTGCAGATATCACGGAGCAAGCAATTCAGTGGCTGGATAATAACCAGCTTGTTGAAGATGACGGGTTTAAGAACAAGATGAAGGAGCTTGAGAACAAGATGGAGAAACTTAAGATGAAGGAGCTTGAGATCAAAATGGAGGAGCTTAAGAGCACGATGGACCGCATCCTTAAAATGATGGAGGGTGATAGGTGTGCTGAGCGAGTTCAGCTAGTGGCTAAATATGGTCAAATAATGGCTTCATTGATAGCCACTGGGGTGACTCTCGCCCCACTGTGCTGTGTGATGTAGGATAGTCTTAGTTTTTTTAATCTAGTGATTAATCTAGAGTAAACTAACCAATCAAAACAGAATATTATTTTTTTATGTTGAACAAATTTAATTTTTCCTAAATCTGTATGAGAAATTTTTTAATCGCTGTTGTGATTGGCTCAAAATCTGAGCTCTTAAATCCGATTTTGCAGAAATATTATTTTGAACAAGTGCCACGTAGTGGCCAGTCCCTGCTTTGTAGTGTTGTTATTATAGTATTTGTTTAGTTGTAATTTTTTTTGTTGATTAGCTATTGGTTGTATATAGTATTTGTTTAGTTGTAATTTTTTTTGTTGATTAGGTATTGGTTGCATAGACAAATTGCATTCCAATAATTGAAAATTTAATTTTTGAAATGTTATGAGTAAATAAAATTGAAATCTCAAAAATAATCTGATTTGGTAAAAATAAAATAGGACTAAAATATTTTCTTAACTATAAAACTAAACTTTACAAAGCCTATTAAATAACACAAATGTTTCCTTAAAATGTAATAATACTAATACTTTTATAATTTAAAATGCATTAAAATATTGTAAGTTTGAAGAATAAAATAAAAAATATAATAACATGGTGAAATATTTTTCATGATACTTCTATTTTTAATTTTTGACTAAATAAAATTGAAATCCTAGATTTTTAACTCTTGAGTAAATAAAATTGAAATCCCAAAAATAATCTAATTTCATTAAGTAAAATGTGTAGAACCCTAACGGAGAGATTTAAAATGTAATAATACTAATACTTTTATAATTTAAAATGCATTAAAATATTGTAAGTTTGAAGAATAAAATAAAAAATGTAATAACATGGTGAAATATTTTTCATGATACTGTAGATTTTTAACTTTTGACTAAATAAAATTGAAATCCCAAAAATAATCTAATTTCATTAAATAAAATGTGTAGAACCCTAACCCTAGTTGGGTGTGGAGAGATTTAAATAGATTTTAACTTTTGACTAAATAAATTGAAATCCTAAATTTTTAACTCTTTAGTAAATAAAATTGAAATCCCAAAAATAATCTAATTTCATTAAATAAAATGTCTAGAACCCTAACCCTAATCCTAAAAATAAAATAGGACTAAAATATTTTCTTACTATAAAACTAAACTTTACAAAGCCTATTAAATAACACAAATATTTCTTTAAAATGTAATAATATACTTTTATAATTTAAAATGCATTAAAATATTGTAAGTTTGAAGAATAAAATAAAAAATTAATAACATGGTGAAATATTTTTCATGATCTTAGATTTTTAACTTTTGACTAAAAAAAATTGAAATCCTAGATTTTTAACTCTTGAGTAAATAAAATTGAAATCCCAGAAATAATCTAATTACATTAAATAAAATGTGTAGAACCCTAACCCTAATTGGGTGTGGAGAGATTTAAAATGTACTAATACTAATACTTTTATAATTTAAAATGCATTAAAATATTGTAAATTTGAAGAATAAAATAAAAAATGTAATAAATGGTGAAATATTTTTTTGAAGAATAAAATAAAAAATGTAATAACATGGTGAAATATTTTTTATGATACTGTAGATTTTTAACTTTTGACTAAATAAATTTGAAATGGTAGATTTTTAACTCTTGAGTAAATAAAATTGAAATGGTAAATAAAATTGAAATCTCAAAAATAATTTAATTTGGTAAAAATAAAATAGCACTAAAATATTTACTTAGCTATAAAACTAAACTTTACAAAGCCTATTAAATAACACAAATATTTCCTTAACTATAAAACTAAACTTTACAAAGCCTATTAAATAACACAAATATTTCCTTAAAGATTTGAAATGTGTGCTTAAGATATTAAAATGTAATAATATTAATACTATGATAATTTAAAATGCATTAAAATATTGTATGTTTGAAGAATAAAATAAAAAAAGTAATAACATGGCAAAATATTTTTCATAATACTGTAGATTTTTAAGTTTTTAGTAAATAAATTGAAATACTAGATTTTTAACTCTTAGAGTAAATAAAATTGAAATTCTAAAAATAATCTAATTTCATAAAATAAAATATGTAGAACCCTATATTTTTAATAGTATTATTAATATTAAGGGCGGTAGGGGGCACCCTAACCATCAAATAATGGTAGGGTCGTGTCGTGGCTATGTTAAAGCCACTTGGAAAGAGACATCGAGCAATGATAATTAGGAAAGACGGCTCACACGTTCCAAATCTGAAGTGTTGAGTGCATGGTAACTTTGCATTTCCAATCAACAATAATGGTAATGATGGCAATTAAACTCCCCATAGAAGACTCAAGATATAGATGGCTTATTTCTACTTCCTGTAGGATGGTTTCTTTGCATGACAATTTCACTTCATTGGTGAGCAAATTCTCTATGATGGCGGGTGACTCTGGTTTCATCGCCAAAATCTTGGTGGAAGGATTGGTTAACCTAGGAGAAGGCACTCCTATTTTATTAGAAGGGATGATAAGACAAATGGCCTTCAAAGGAGCCGTCATGGATCAAAGACTGAAGCGGGTAATGAGAACCCACAACAATTTCTTGCTGGCCTCAGTGAAGATAGTGTTGGGTAAGCCCTTCCTGTGCAACGAGGAGTTCTACAGAGTGGATTCCCACATCTCGTCCAGGTTTTTGGCGGCGGTATTGGATATAGGGATTGGCAAGGAAGACACCAAAATCCTAATGGAAAAATTGTTCAAACCAGAGGTGCTTGGTAGTTTGGAAAGAACTTTGCAGGTGGCAATTACAGGAATTGATATTCCCCACCCCAAGTGCTAGAATAGAATGAATAACTGGTTTATTCACATGTGGTGAATATGTGTCAACTAGAGTTGTGTAGTTATAGATGTGTCAATAGAAATTATAGAGGTGTCTCAGTTAGTTTTAGTTAGGTGTCAATCAATTGTAGTTAGCTGTCAAATTAGTTAGCAGATTTATAGGAAGCTGGTAAACTTCTCTAGAGTTATAAATGTAATCTTCTTTATTGAATAATATAGATTGATTTGTACAGTTGTAATATTTGTACTGCTATTCATATTTTTCTCGGTATTTTATCATGGTATCAGAACTAGTTTAAACTCCTTGCTGATTTGTATTGGAGTCATGAATTCTGGTTTCTAACTTGCTAGTCATTTTAGATCTGGGTCGAGATCATTTTGGAGGCCCATGTTGCTGTTTCAAAGGATAAATAGCTTGTGAAAGGCCCAAAGCCATTTGTGTTTGGTCATGGATGCTCTAAAGGGCATGTTTACAATAGCGGTGACGGATTATTTTTATCTGCGTCTGTGGCACGTTTGAATGCAAGGTATGACACATTTTGTGGTGTGTTTCAATGCTGGGTATGTCATCTTCTGTCCTGTGAATGAGGGCCAGAGCTATGAATGGGTGCTTCAACCTTTGGATTTCGCTCATCCATCCAATTATGGTGACTCATACTAGTGCCCTGCAATGCTCTTCACGGTTGTCTTGATGGCTACACCCTGCTTCACAAGGAGTGTGCGTGCAGACTATTCTAGGAAGCGATGCCTCCTAGATCACCATCCAAAATCAAGGGTTGTCTCCATTCTAGCTGTGCAAAGAGGTTTTGCAAAGGGCCGTCATCATTTTTTGTTTCTGGTTCATGGTCTCCTGCTTAGGAATGGAGGACTTCTTTTTGCTATGTACGAAGACATAAAAAGAAGTATTAGAGAAACTGTAGATGAAAATGATGCAAAGGTTGTCATTGTTAATGTGTGATATAGCATTTGCTGATATTGTTAGATAGTTTGAGATCATCAAAGCACATTGAAAAAAGGTTGTCAGAGGAAATATGGGTTCCTCGACATGCCTCAATTTATGGTGTTGGAGGAGTGGTGCATGAGATTTCAAAGGAGCAATGTTGTGCTCATGAGAGAGTTGGAGTTATTTTAAGTTATTCATTAAGAGGGGATGTTAGAATATAATGAATAACTAGTTTATTCACATGTGGTGAATATGTGTCAACTAGAGTTGTGTAGTTATAGATGTGTCCATAGAAATTATAGAGGTGTCTCAGTTAGTTTTAGTTAGGTGTCAATCAATTGTAGTTAGCTGTCAAATTAGTTAACAGATTCATAGGAAGCTGGTAAACTTCTCTGGAGTTATAAATGTAATCTTCTTTATTGAATAATATAGATTGATTTGTGCAGTTGTAATATTTGTACTGCTGTTCATATTTTTCTCATTATTTTATCACCAAGGACATTGCTACGCCAGTGGATCCATTAGCAGTGGGGAAGGTATTTCCCTTTATTTTGGACTTGAAAGGTTTGAGTTTGGTTAATCACAGAGGAAATGTTCTGTAGGTTGTCTCTTTTCTCAAAAAAATCTTGAATATGGAGGCGGTAAATGGAGATTTTGAATGGGTTAGGGAGCTACAGTTGTTGGCAGAAGAGCTAGAATACTGGTAAAAGGTGGTGTTTTCTTGGGTCTGTTCTATTTTCTGGATTGTTCTATGTTGTAAATACTGATATTGTAGGCATTTAGGCCATATGGGCTTCTCCATTTTGGGCCATAAAGGCCAATTTTGTATGATGTTTGAATTTGCAAACTTTTGAATTTTTCTCCTTAAGCAGGAAAATAGTCTATGGACACCTGCCTTGTTTTCTATTTGTAGACATTAATATAAACTATTACTTTTACGGACCAAAAAAATAGTATTATTAATATTATAGCTTTGTCCCTTCGACAAAAAATAAAAAAATTAAATTCATATAAAAATTGATTCTTCATAATTATCGCCATCCATTTAGGCATGACTTAACTAGTGGGAGACAAAATTTGTGTTGATAATTTGTTTACTTACCACATCCTCTCCTCAAACCAAAATTCTCTCGCATTTATAGTTTTTTGTTGCACTCTCCAACAATCAATGAAGAGGTCATTTTTTTTCAGCCAATGACAATACAGATAAATCATTTTTCAATAATTTTTTGTTAAAAATTTAAAAGTACAAATTAAAATCAGATTTGCTCCACAAGAAAAATAATCCTGTCTTTTGATTGGTTTACAATCAATAGATTAATACAGATAAATCATTTTTCAATAATTTTTTGTTAAAAATTTATCAGGAAAAGTACAAATTAAAATCAAATTTGCTCCACAAGAAAAATAATCCTGTCTTTTGATTGGTTTACAATGAATAGATTAATAACTAATAAGTGCGAACTCATTGCAATAGTACTAGCTAGTACTAATAAAACAAAACACTAAAATCAAGGAGAAAAAGTTGGAAGGAAGTATGAAATGGCTAAATGCTTGCCGCAAAATTAGTTAGTAAACAAATATTTTTTTTTAATGTTAAACAAATAGTATTTTTTCTTTTAGTCTATGGAAATATTATAACAAAAAATTAATATTTATATTAATATTGATTCATTGTATATATATTATTTATAAATTTGATATTTTAAATATTAATGAAATAATATAATTAATTATATGTTAATAATAAAATGTATTTATATTGATGTTATATTATATAAAATAAAATATTAATATATATTTGTGTATTAAGCTATTTATCAATTTAATGTGATTAGTATAGCATTTATATAAAATTGTAATGTTGAAATTTGCATTAACTCTAATTAACTCTTTCATAATCATTTTGATTTCAAAGTCTTATCCCATGACACTTGTCTATACTATGTCATTTCAAATATTCAGGTTTCCTTAAATTATTATTATATTATTTCATAGGCATTTTTATTAATTTTTTAATTAGAAAACAAAGTACTCCAACCTAGAGCTACTAAATGATTAATTAAATATGTTTATTTAATTTAATATAATCTCTATATTAATATTAATATGATTATTTAATTTTTTATTTATTATATATGTATATTAATTTTAATATTAATATATTAAATATCAATAAAAAATTTAGTTTCAAAATCACATAACATTAAATTGATTTTATTATTAGTATTTGCTTTGTGTTCAAAACTCTATAGCTTGTAATTATTTTTTGTTAAACAAGCTAATCTAAGAGTATTTTTTTCCTTATATAAGTTTATATTAAATTTTGTTAAAAATGCAAGTTTTTTAAACAAAAATATTAAATAATTTTTGTATCTACAATTTGATTTAGATTTAGGAGATACAATTCTATTGGCTAATTGATTAAGGGTCTTATTATATTCTCTCCATCATTACCTATTTTAAGGAAAAATTTTCATTTTTTATTAGTTTGTATTTAATTTCATGTTCATTATTAGTACCTACCTTGGGCAGTACTATTGCAATAAGTTTTTTTTTATCTAATGATTAATCTATCTAGAGTAAACCAATCAAAATAGAGTATTATTTTTCATGTTAAATAAATTTTAATTTGTCCTAAGTTTACATGAGAAAATTTTAACAAAAAATATTCATAAAATAATTTATCTATGTTGTGGTTGGCTCAAAATTTGAGCTCTTAAGGATGAATTTTGTGGGAGGGAAGTAGCCAAATTAAATTGTTTAATTAAATTTTGAGTGGCTAAATTATTGCCATGAATTTCATTATTAAACAAATAATATTTTTTTCTTTGATTCTATACAAATATTATAAAAGAATTGTAATATCTATATTAATATAATATTCATATTAAGGTGATTATTTAATTTTGATTCATTGTATTTATACTAGTATACCTATATTTAAAAAATATATCTAAAGTATGCCGAGAGATATCTTTCTAGAGGCGTCTATTCTACCTATGTGTGGTAAATCTATTCTACCTATGTGTG
Source organism: Cunninghamia lanceolata (assembly GCA_027924645.1). Lineage (NCBI taxonomy): Eukaryota > Viridiplantae > Streptophyta > Pinopsida > Cupressales > Cupressaceae > Cunninghamia > Cunninghamia lanceolata. The sequence goes on from BSBN01001097.1 coordinate 1,652,571, forward strand.
GTAAATTGGTTTTTTAAAATTAAATATATTTCTAGAATAATATAAATAAAATAGGTAGAGAAGGATATATAAAACACTTTTTATTTGATAAATTGATTAAAAGGTGTCTAGAGAAGGATATATCTTGGTGTATTTATATATAAGCTAGTAATTCATCTTTTTTTGGTTAAAATTATTTACCCTAGTTGTAACCCTAATTCTAATTCTATCCCTAACCCTAACCCTAATTGTACTTGTAACCCTAACACTAATTATAACATTGACCGTAACCCTAATTCTAGTCCTTACCTTAATTCTAATTATAACTCTAAACCTAATTCTAACATTAACCCTATTTTTATTTATAACCCTAATCATAATTTTATCCCTAACCCTAACTGTAATTCCAACTCTAACCCTAACAATTTTTTTGGTTATAAATAGTTTATGTAATTGTAACCCTAACTCTAATTCTATTCCTAACCTTAATTCTATCCCTGACCCTAACCCTAATTATAATTGTAACCCTAATATTAACCATATGTTTTTTTGGTTATATATATTTGCTCTAATTATCTCTCTCTCTCTTTGCCTCTTTCTCTCCTATCAATATCTCTATCTTTTGCACTCTCTATATCTCTCTTGCTTTCTCCCTCCCTCCCTCTCTCTTCGTCTCTTTGTCTTTGTCTCTCTCTTCCTCTCTTTTTATCTCTTTTTACCTCTATATATTGTATCTCTAGCTCTATCCCTATTTCTCTATTCCCTTAAATCTAATTCTATTCTTAACCGTAATTTATCAGTAACCCTAATTATATCCTTAACCCTAACCCTAATTGTAATTATAACCCTAACCCTAATTCTAACTGTAACACTAATTCTAACCCTAATTATAATCTCTCTCTCTCTCTCTCCACATCCCTCCCCACTTCTATCTCTCCACTTCTTTTTTCCCCTCTCTCTAACACTTTAACGTAATCTTGTTCCTCAACCTATTCAAACACGTGGCTATCCTCATAGTGGCATATATATGTTGGTATATATATTTTATTCACAATCCAAGTTCATTTACATTATCATGTTTTGCTTGTGCACATAACCCTAACCCTAAGTCTATTATAGCTAGTATTTTTAATTAGATTTAACCCTAATTCTAATATCATAACCCTAACCATAACCCTAATTCTAACCATAATCATAATTTTATCCCTACCCCTAACTATAATTCCAACTCTAACCCTAACATCTTTTTTTGGTTAAAAATAGTTACCCTAGTTGTAACCCTAACTCTAATTCTATCCCTAACCCTAATTCTATCCCTAACCCTAACCCTAATTGTACTTGTAACCCTAATACTAATTATAACATTGAACCTAACTCTAATTCTAATCCTTACCCTAATTCTAATTATAACCCTAAACCTAATTCTAATATTGACCTTATTTTTATCTATAACCCTAATTCTAACCGTAATTATAATTTTATCCCTAACCCCAACCATAATTCCAACTCTAAGCTTAACAATTATTTTGGTTATAAATATTTTCCCTAATTGTAACCCTAATTCTAGAATTCTATCCCTAACCCTAATTCTGTCCTTGACCATAACCTAATTGTAATTGTAACCCTAATCTTAACCATATATTTTTTGGTTATATATATTTTCTCTAATTATCTCTCCCTTTGCCTCTTTCTCTCTTATCTATATCTCTATCTTTTGCACTGTCTATATCTCTTGTGCTTTCTCCCTCCCTCCCTCTCTCATTGTCTTTGTCTCTCTCTTCCTCTATTCCCCAAACTCTAATTCTATCCCTAACCATAATTTATCACTAACCCTAATTCTAATTATAACCCTAACCCTAATTCTACTTGTAACACTAATTATAATCCTTGGTACCCTAATTCTAATTATAACCCTAAATCTAATTCTAACATTGGCCCTAATTTATTCTATAACCTTAGTTCTAACCCTAATCATAATTTTATCCCTAACCCCAACCGTAATTCCAACTCTAACCCTAACAATTTTTTTGGTTATAAAGATTTCCCTAATTGTAACCCTTACTCTAATTATGTGCCTAACCCTAATTGTAATTATAAGCCTAATCTTAACCATATGTTTTTTGGTTATATATATTTATTCTAATTATCTCTCTTTGTCTCTTTCTCTCCTATCTATATCTCTATCTTTTGCACTCTTTATATCTCTCACGCTTTCTCCCTCCCTCCCTCTCTCTTTGTCTCTTTGTCTCTCTCTTCCTCTCTTTGTATTTATCTCTCTTCCACTCTTTATCTTTGTGTCTCTCTTCCTCTCTTTTTATCTCTCTTTCCCTCTATATCTTGTCTTTGTCTCTCCACGTTTTGTTCCCCTCTCTCTAACACTTTAATGTAATCTTGTTCCTCAACCTATTCAAACTCATGGCTATCCTCATAGTGGTATATATATGTTGGTAGATGTATTTCCTTCACATTCCAAGTTCATTTGCATTATCATGTTTTGCTTGTGCACATAATCCTAACTAATTCTAAATAAAAATAAGGTTAATTTATTTCCTTGTACATACTTAACATATATTTTTTGAAATAATAATTTTATTACCCATTATGACGATGACCTACAAAACAATGGATAGTTATTTTTTTAATTATTAACCTTGTATTCTATTTCACTATAAACTTGTATTTGCAATGGTCCTACTTTTTTAGTGCCTTTTTGTGGAGCAATTTCTTTGAAAGATATTTTTATTTGATCTCATTGTTTTGATAAAATACAAAATATATCCATATATATTTTTGAATATTTTGTTGACAATCTATTTTATTATTAATAAAAACATTTTAATTATTTAAAAGTGGATAAAAGGAACATAATCCAATGAGCTCTGAACATTTCAACAACATTTACTTCACAAAATCAATCAAAATCATAGTTCATGCAACCACATTTTAAATTTAGGAGCATTAACTTGAATTCTTAAAATAAATTAAGTGATGCGATGCTTTGAAAAAAGGTACAACATTTTAAAAAAATTTGAATGAAACCCCAAAATCTGTACCACAAATAAATGACAAACAAATTATTTTCAAAGCATAATATGAGCTACTTCTATATATGCACAAATATCTCTCTTTATTGAAGTCAAGAAAGAGGACATAATCAATCTTTTTTGAATTTATATATCATGTATCACATGAATATTAATTCTGTAATCTTATGTAAACAACCTAACCAAGTTGGTTCCACAGACAAGTCAAATAACTAGGACAATTTTCTTAGTCTACTATAATGGTAGTTGTACATAGCCATTTTGAGATTTAAGGTCAATGCTTAATCACACACATTAACATTTCCACTTCTTGACCTCTGAATGAAAACTTACACATCTCCATAGCAATAGCCCAAATTTCATCTCTCACAACTAAAATTTAAAACAAACCATTAAAAAAATCTAAAAATACAATCAACTAAAGAAAATTAAGTTGCTATTTCATTAGTTTCATTTTGTTGAAATTTCAATAGCATGCCAGTGCATATTCTATTCTATCCATTAGGCTCACAGGCAATCATCAATAGGGTCTCTTTGCTTCAATGCAATCCAAATCAGCTTACACTCATCTTCACATATGAATACCACTCTCATAAAAACATATGACACACATAATAAATAGAGAGAACAAAAGAAAATAAAATTAATAATTAATTAATTAAACTGAGCAAGCAGATAATTAATTTCAAACTTCCCTTTTAACCATTTCCATATAAGAAAGGCCCTTGAACTAATTACCTTCAAAACAAATCAGAGTAAAGCCACACCTTTTCGACATTCCTCCAGCCCTATAGAACTTATAAAGAGGGGCTAAAATATGACACAGCCAATCGATCTTAACAAAGAGTAGAAAGAAAAGGTATGACAATTAAATTTTCCTCACTCTTGTGATTTTAGCCCTAAATTTTTGGGCAATACAAATTGATTTACGACTCACCAGTGCACAATATACACAAGACTTCTCTCTATATAAATATAAAAATGTCTTTCTTCCTAATGAATTGAACCCGCTCAATAAATTGTACTTCTTTTATCTATTTTTGAAATCCCTTCATATTAACAGGTTATAAGTAAACTTCAAAAAATAATTCAGGAAATTAGGGGTGAATGAAAAAACCTCACAATTTTCTCAGATTGCCCCTTTTACAAATAATCCTTACTTTGATTTTGGGTAACAGAGTAAAACTTGCTATAAAAACATTCACAAATGTTTCTAAAATGACACCTAACCACAACATGCAAATATAGAGATCAACAATGGTCAAAATAATAGAAGCAACCAGAGGTGTGGCACTTTCCATCATTGGCTTTCTCCTTGCTAGTGCAAATTCTAGCGCACTATTCTTCATCATCTAGACACGTATTCAGTGATGCCTTCTTTTCGTTTATGTTCACAATCCCCTTCATCTCAGCTCACATCAACATATTTTTAAACTAACTACAACTTGAAACTGTAAATTACATAAAAATCGTCATTCATGTCCAACGCAAACCCTAACAACACTTAAACTGCAGTATGTTGTGTGCAGGCCTTCCTCTAAACGTTAAAGTTTAAATTATTTTTAAATTGGTAAAAGTTAAATAGTTTAACTTCAAATGGTTTAACTTTCAATAGTTTAACTTATGACAGGTTGGGAAACGTCAATTTAAATCATGAGAATAAAATGTACACACATCTTGTGATGCCACTGCACAGGTGTAATTATTTATAAATTTGATATTTTAAATGTTAATGAAACCATATAATTAATTATATATTAATTTAATAGAATGTATATTAAATTATTGGCTATACAAATTAGTAGAATTATGATTATATTTATATTTATATTATATTATAGTAAAATGAAATATTAATATATATTTGTATATAAATATTAAATATTAAAATATTATACTAATCTAACTATCAATATATTATATTGTGTAATATTCATATTAATATTTAATTTTATTCATTGTATATATTAATTATAAAATTCTTATTTTAAATATCAATAGAATAATATAACTAATAATATATTAATTATAATATTTATATTAAATTATTGATTATACAAATAGATGGAATTATCATTATAATGTATTTAAATTTATGTTATATTATAGTAAAAATGAAATATTGATATATATTTATGTATAAGTATTAAATATTTAAATATTTTAGTGATCTAAATATTAATATATTATATTGTGTAATATTCATATCAATATAATTATTTAATTTTTATTCATTGTAATTATAATATTGATGTTTTAAATAGAATAATATAATTAATACTATTTTTATAATAAAATTTATTGAAACATAGTAAAATATATTGATATATATATTGGTGTAAATATATTCCATATTAATATAATATTAACCTTATGAAAATTATTTGACTTTTATTCATATATATATAATTGTTGATTATACAAATTTATAATTTATAATGTATTTATACTTATGTTTTTGATTAGATAAGAGGTAAAACAAGGGTACCGAACCCTATTACAAAAACAAGCCCAAGGGGATAGAAAATAGAGCACCAACAGTACTCAGACAACACAGAAAAAAGAACAATAGCACAGGCACAACAGCCCTACTAGAAAACAAAAACCAACCAAAGGATCTACACAATAGATCCCGAGCTAACAAGACTAATTCCCCGAACCTGAGGATGCAACGCTGCAACAGCTTTGGGGAATCCTTTCTTTTTTCTCTAGACCACTATCCAAGAGGCATCCAAGTCCAAATCCTCTAAACGGGGTGAGAGGGGAACCTCAACTGACGCCTCAACCAAAGAGGTCTCACACAAAGAGGCAACAACAACACCCCCTACCATAAATGACACACTAGCAACAACAATAGCCCCTGCCACAGATGGCACACCAACAACAGTAGAAACCATAGACACGGGTGGTACATCAGCAATAGAAGAAGTTAAAGCAACAGGAGCAACGGATGAAAACATCTCCTAGACAAGAAGAGAGAAATGAGAATTAATCTCAGGCTAGGGAGCCACAACGGAAGGAGAGGAAGGAGGTGACTGCACCGGAGGAACAGTGAAGTTTGAGGGTTGAACATTATAGCACCATAAAGCCACATGATGATGTTTCTTAGATTTAACATACTACTCAGCCAAGTGACCAGTGCCAAAGTAGTGCTGACAATGAAAGGGAATACCCTCGTAGTCCAAAACCTAACTCCACTGATGATCAGCAACATTGAAGATAATCTCTACAGGTAAAGCCTTATTCAAATCTAGATCCACAAGAATCTGAGCATAAGTCATATGTGTAAATTGTAAGGTAATAAGATCAGTCATAATAAACCACCCAAGAGAGTTTCCAATCATAGAAAAGCAAGAGTTTTACCAAAACTGGAGAGGGAAGTTAGGGAGCCTAACCCAAGTGGGTAAAATATTCAAAGATTCAGTCACTGGATTAAAAAGAGGAAACTAGGGACGAATCAACAAGGGATGTTGGCCCCACAACCAAACAGAACCCTCAAACACAGCATTCCTATCCATAATATCATCAAATGCAATAATAAAAAAACCCCTAGCACATGGGTAAATTTTGATTGTACCACTAGTAATTGGTCCCCATCTATCAGAGATCCAAGAATTTAGGTCATGGAGGTATGGCCAAAAATGACTAAATCTACAAATCAAAGCATGGGAGGAGTGAAAATTCTCATTCTTTAAAACCTCGGCCCCTAAAGAAATAACAAGTGAAGTAGCACATAGGGCAAGGGCGACCTCTGACGCTTCCCTTGAATAGTAGCTAAGAAAGAGGGCTTACCCCCCTTCATTGAATCCAAACCCACTACTGATGCACTAGCCACAAAAACCTAATCAGTAATCATGGATGGCACACCAACAGTGGACGACGCACCAATAGACAGTGCACCAACAACAACAGAAAAAACCCATCAACCTCCTAGTGACAGACGGTGCACCAACAACCATAATCACGAACAACACAAAATCCTCTGCAATAGGCAGCGACCCAATAACAGACGAACCCCTTGACTCTTCCCTTGAACAATAGCTAAGAAAGAGGGCTTACCCCCCTTCATTGAATCCAAACCCACTACTGATGTACCAGCCACAAAAACCTCATCAGCAACTGTGGACAGTGCACCAACAGTGGACGACGCACCAACAGATGGTACACAAATAGTAGCAGAGGAATCTAACAACCTCCCAGTGACAGACGGTGCACCAACAGCCTCAGTCACAGACAATACATAGACCTCTGCAACAGGTAGCGACCCAGCAGCATACGAACTTTGCAAACTCAACTCATGGGCGGGAAGAGGAGCAGGAGAGGCCATTTCAAAAAACTCTATTTATATTTATGTTATATTATAGTAAAATAAAATATTGTTAATAAAATATTTGCACTAGAAAATGAAGACATTACTTTGGTATTGTTATATTTGATTAAATTGTTGATTATCTAGAAATTTATAATGTATTTATATTTATTTTATATTATTGTAAAACCAAATATTGCAAATAAAATATTTGCACTGGGAAATGAGACCTATGGAACACATAATTGTTTAATTTTAACATTACTTTAGTATTTTTATATTTGTATTAGTAATCTAAATTGTTAACTTAAAATAAAAATTGAAAGAAAACAATCCAACAACAAAGGAGTGGGTTGGATAAATAAGACGAATGAATCTGTATTTTTTAAGCTATGTTTAGGAGTAAGAACAAAATGGTTTAAAGTTAGTTATCTTTTTGACATTACGAGATTATTCTCACTATAAAACCAAACACCTACTACGATTTGTAGGTGAGTTATATTTTAAAGGAGGAAAAAAATTAGATCAAAGATAGATGAATAACAAGTAAAACATTTTACTAGAAACTCTAGCATGTGCGCTTATAGGGCATAGGGCATACATTATTGTATTCATTTGGCTGCTACACTACCTTTATCGCCTACTCTTTATTTAATTGTTGGTGAGTTAAAATATATATATATCATTCTCCACTAATATTGAATTTCATTTTAGTACCTTACTCTCTCGTATGTATATTTGTATGTATGTATAAATATATACATTTCAGCAGAAAATAGTTCCTCTGCATAAATGAAATAAATGTATTAGTTGTTGTTAAGATATATATGTATATATAATGTATATACACATACATATACATAGTTCTTCCTAATAGATCAGATATGGTATTGTTATGTATAAGAAAATACTTAGTTATATGATTTCCATGGTTATTAGGTGTATACATATATATAATCATGTATTCATCTCTAGTTGAATGTGGTTATGTTGTGTAATTTCTTATCTTGACCAAACTTTTATTTAATTAGTTAATTGAATGTATTCTTGTCAAATTCAAGTTTATGATTATAGAAAAATGGATGATAGCTATGCTAAATTGTAATATGTTGTTTTAGTATTCACTCATGAGTCCAATTACATTGATTATTCAATTCCGTAGTTTAGTTTATCTGATTCTTGTTTACAACTTAAGTGGATTTGTCTATATGATTAGTTCAATCTTTGTTGTTCTTTTTTGTTGTTGCAAAACAGGTATTACATTCTCTGAGACACCTCAAAAAACTAATAGAAGACTTGTATTATTAGGTAAACTTCTCCTTTAGAATCTATAAAATTAGTGTTTTTCCACAAAAGATAGTTTTAGAAAAATGAAAACTGTAGTGTTTTGTGTTCATGCCCATACTTATAGTGTTCAATAAGGGTGGGCATGACACTTATAAGCACCAAAAGAGAAGACAACAATTTCTACTTCTTCTTTAATCACCTCTTTAGTCATGATTTATTTATCTTCTTCAGTTAAAATACCTGAGAGATCACTTCTAGAAGCTAGTCACTATTATGCCTCACATCTTGGGTCTGAGCCTTTAAGATATTATGAAAAAACTAGGTTCTAATAGCCCCAATCTCTTCCTCATCCATAACCATTGAGTCATCCTTAGACATAAGTTCTAAAATAGTATTCCTTTTTCAATGTCTAAGGGTGGGTTGGTTAAAGAACATGGTATTATGATCCCCCTCAATCAACCACTGGTTTCTTGATTTCTGTTTCCAAAAATTTTCTTCCCTCAAGACAAGTTTATGCCTTGATTCTCTTTCAAGGATTTTTCCTATTTACAAGTAGCATCATCAATTTACCCAAGAGCCATACTTTGTTGAATATCCTTGAGTTCTGTAGAAATAGTTTCTTTTTGCTTGAATATTTTAAAAAGAATATTTGTTCTATCCTTTAACCCTCTCCTTAATATTTTTAATCTTTTGCACCAATCTAAACATAGTAGTGCCTTTGCAAGGGTAGTTCCACCATTCTTCAACCAACTCCCTAAAATAAGGATGGGAAGCCCACATAATTTCATATTGGTAAGGATAAGGACTGTTTTTACTTTGAGAAGTCCAATTAAGTAGCAAAGGACTATGATTAGAGCCCACTGTAGGAAGAGTAGCGATAAATAGGTCAAAAACAATACCCCAATTGCTAGAAATGAGGAAACGGTCCAATCTAGCTTGAAAAAGGTTATTCCCAACCCATCTATTTGACCAAGTGAAAGGATTACCAACAATATCAACATCCATAAGGCCTGCCTTATTAATGAAGTCAACAAGATCAAGCGTACTATTAGATAAATCCTCCAATCCTAATAATTTCTTAAAAGGGACAACAAGAGAGTTAAAATCTCCATCAATCATCTAGTTTAGGCCTTGCTAATTACTAATAGTATTAAACAAATCTTCCCATAGAGTTTTCCTAGAAAATCTAGAATTAGGGGCATACACATTTGAGAGCATCCATTCTTCCTTAGATTGAGAATCTAAAAATAAGACCTCATGGTTATGATTAGAATAACTAACAACTCTTCCAGATAAAGAAGCAAGATTAAACATAGAAACAATACCACCTAAAGATCCTTTAGTTGCACTAATGCCAAAAGCAGCACTAAACCAAATTTTGTTAGAAATATCAGTAAAACTATCCATAGACATTTTAACTTCCTAAACAAGAAATATGTCCAATTTTTTCCACCAATGAATCTTTTTAACAAAAACTACTTGTAAGGGTTATTTATCCCCCTTATGTTCTAGGATAAAATAATCATCTTTGAGTTTTCCTGGAGGTTGTAATCTCTAGGGTTCTCTACCTACCATTAGAAACTTCTCATCTAGTTTCTCTAGATCTTGTCTCTCTTTGAGAAAGATGGCCCACTTTATTTTCAAGCCCAACATCTATAGATTTCCTATTGTTTTTTTTTTCTAATGTGAGTTGCCTGTATTGGGAGTCATACCTTCAACATATAGCTTTTGGAGGAATAGTTCTTTAATGTAACATGTCATCTCATATTACTTGGAATTACACAAACAATTTACTAAGAAAGTAAATGAATATGTTAAACATGAAAGAATTCTTTTTTACATAATCACATTAAATTAAATGCATATATTTTTTAAATATTTTTCAACCTTGGAAAATTACAATATATTCAAAGATAAAACATAGCGGAATTACATCACTTTACATTTACAAATAATTTGCACTTGACAATTAAATAAGTTTACATAAGTTTGTCAATCATAAGACATAACACAAAGAGTACTGCATCTGAAATATTGATATTTCTCACTCAAGTCTCAGCGATATTATAATTATAATTATAATAATATCTAAATTAATAATATTTATATTTATGTTTATTATTTTATAAATACAATAAACAATATTACACAATTATCATTTTTAAGAAAACAATTTTATCATATATCATGATGTTTTAAATCTTTAAACATAGTCTTAATAACGGGACATCACACCTAGACCTGGATTAATTAAATAAATCATTATTTAATTAATCCTAAACCCTGATTACCCCACTCACTAATTTTCTCCAGTCATTTCTATAGAGGGAGAGCATCATTCGAGTGATTTACCTCCAACCACAAATGGTGGTCTTGTTACTGCCTGCATGAGCAGTCTAGTTTCAGGTATTTTAACTTGCAGGCATCTTCCAAAAATTCAAAAAAATTCTAACACTTTCGGCCTCTGTAGTTGAAAAAAATGCAAAAAATCAATTAAGGTGCAAGTGTCTTTGTATATACAAAGGTGTTTGTATATACATACAGGTCAAAATGTGCATTGGCGGGTCATAAATCTCCATCGGCTTTTGAAAAAATGAGTTATATGCATTTTTGAATGCATATCGGGTTTGAAAATGTGCATATAAAAAAGGGGAATCTTTCACAGATTCTTGGGAATATTCCCTATTTGTATATCAAGTTGCATGTATATTTGTTTTGTATGTTCGACATACAAAGGAGATATACATTCACAAATGTGCAGGCCGGATTCCAAAATAACACAAATGTGCATTCCTAGAATATCCTGCCGCAGATTCCACACTTGTATCAAAGGGCTTGTACATTGTATTTGTATATGCAATGAGCAATGAAATGTGCAAAGGAGAGAGAAAAAGGGTCGGGCCCACCAGTTGCATGCAAAAGCAATTATATGTATGCCGACATACATTCAAGACATGCAAGCAAAAGGACAAACAACCTAGATGCGATGGAGGAATGAAATGCATTAAATAAATTTTGAGTCTATGGGTTGTATAAAGCACTTGTATATGTCGATATACAAGCTGATACACAAAGGAAAGAGATGCAAGTCAGACCCGAATACGTTTCCAGTCTGCTTCATGATATTTTGGGATTCGCCTTGTATATTGAGTTGTTTCTTGTATATGCATTTTGCATATACAAAGGGTTTTTGAAAGGAAAAAATGAGAGGGAGAAAAGTCAGCGATAGATGCATGAGGTGCTGACGTGGCATGGTATTATTGGTTCGTGACTTTTCAACATTTTTTGGGTGCCATTGATCACAGTGACAGGAGGGTGATCGACGGTCAGGTTTTTAACCTTCAGCGATGGATTTTTTCCTTGTGTCTACATTCAATTTTTGAACGGGAAAACTCCATGGGTCCGCTGCTGCATTCCAGGAAGAGGCTGCGGGTAGCTGAAGCATTAATGGTGGGGTTGTAGCGGTATGGGTCGATGATGGATAGGTCAACAACCTGATTGAAGATGAATTTCCTTGAGCGGTGATGCGGATCCCGATTCCATCTGCTCATTCCTCTTTGTCTCCCCACAGCGTTGAATATTTCTGAGCGCCATTCCTCATGCATTGAATTTGGCAGATTTTTGATTTGCCTTGTAACAAATTTTGCTAGGTACACAGTCTTGGTATAAAAGCCAAATTGTGTTACCCATTGTGGTGGTTGAAAACTGAACAAATTTTGGTGTTGTGACACAATACAACTTCATTGGTGGCCCTGTTCTTGATGTCTTGTAAGTTTATGAGTCTCATGTTGTATGTTTCATGCATGAGTTCACTAGTTTCATGCTATTTTATATGAGAAATACTTTGTGCATGTGTCTAATCGTTTGTCTCCAAGCTGTGGGCATATTTTCTTTTGAATCAAGATAACTAAGGGTTGTTAAGGTTTAGGAATATAGTTTTTCTATATTGAATGTTTAATCTCCTACTTCTGTTCAAGGAACAAATTAAATGTTTCAGTTTAATCATTGAGAGAACGTGTTACAGTAGGGATACCATTAAGTATGAATGATTAAGCACCTAATTATTGGGAAGTATCTATAAGGAAGATATTAGAAATCCCCTTGATATACAGTCTTTGGTATATGATTATACTGGCCATTCACATGTGTATGTCTATTGACTCCGAGCCCTGGATAGGCACCGATCCAGTCTTGTATTGAGGTTGCAACCCAAAGTCTCAGTTTTGCATCCAAACATAAAATCAAACTTAAACTTTCAATCAAACCATTAAGATTTTAGAAGTAGTTTTAGGATCCAAAATCCTCTGTCTACAACTGAATATAGGCCCAAAGCTAGCCCCTTTGCACTTATTTCATAGTTTTGGTCTGCATAAAGGAGGATTTATCTGCTTTGTATCAACATCCCAATCAATCCACAAACATATCTCATGGATGTTGAATAGGGAATACCCCCCTTGGTTCTGCAAAGCCTACAGAAGAAGAGGGGATATCTATAGAGTCTATCTCCTGTACTATTAGCCGTTGGCCCAGGAATCCTATTGATCATTGATGGCTACCTTGTAGGGACAACTAGGAATAAGCATCCAGTCAGATTGAGAGGTAACAGAAATTGGTGACTCTGCTGTGGATTTAGTAAGGACCCTGATAACACTGATTCCTACTTGTAGGTGGCGACTCCGAGTAATCTCCCAACCAGTCAAAGTGAAATTTATATGCAAGGGAGAAGATCCTAGCGTAACCCTTTGCTTGAAGAATTACCCATAAAAATGATGTACAGGGAAAAGGGGACTACTGAAGCTAGTCAAGAGGGTTCTCCCAGCCCTAGAAATCATGATAATAATCAAAACAACCTAGGATCTTCAGAGAGGACACAGCCTTATTTTTCAAACACAGAAGCTGAAATCCAAAATGTATATGAGAAACAGCATGGTGGTGCTCTGAGAATAAGATCAGAAGTGTTTCAAGAACGCCCTTTCTTAGATCCCAATGACAGATTTGAAGAGGTTGAGTCTCCAAGGGATGAAGATAATGATGAACATAATGGAATGGGACCATCTTCCTCTATGCCCATAGAGGAACAATTAGCTGAAGAAATCAAAAGCTTAAGAGCAGAATTTGAATATTTACAAGCTATGAAAATCAGAGATGACATGAGACAGAAAGTGCAAGCTTTGAGAACTGCTCAAAATGATTCAATCCCCACCCTTGAAAATGCAAATATACAAAGAAATCAGTAAAGAAATGAAATGCAGGATCGGCATAATGATCAGAGACAGAATGCAAATGATGCTAGAATACCATTAAATAATGTAGGAAATCAGAAAGCACTCAGAAATGCCAATGCTAATCAGTTTGGTAGACAGTCGATGCAGCTGGATAGATTCAGATAGCTTGTGTTTGATGGCATTCCTGGTTACCCAAATCCTATTGATAAACATGTGAGGCTGCAGGTGCCAAAATTTTTAGGAAATAATGTTGTATCAGGTGAAGATCATTTAAAAGCTTTTTAGAATATCATGGACAACTTTGAGGTTGAGCATGAGGATGTATTTATGAAATTATTTATGCAATCCTTAGTTGATGAGGCTAGAGAATGGTACAAGGATCTACCTGACAGAAGTGTTTCATCATGGGATGAATTCAAGAGAATATTCAAAGAATAGTATGGTGACAAAACTGATCCTAGTTTTTTCATTAATGAATTCACTGGAATCACCAAAGGATCAAATGAACAAGTTACTGATTTCAATGCTAGATTCATGAAGGTGTTGAACAAATTGCCACATCACCTGAGGCCTAATGAACCAATGTGCATAGTGTTGTACATAAATGCTTTTGATGCCAAAACTGCTTATGGATTAAGAGATAAGGGTCCTCACAGCCTCAGAGATGCTTTCAAGATTGCAACAAATATTGAAAATAACAGAAAAGCATCTGGTAAGACAAACAGGAGAGATGATGTAAAAATTCTGTAAAATCCAAATACTAAATCTCAGAGTGTTTAGGCCAATGCATCTACTTCTGAGGATAAATTAGATAAGTTGACAACTATTGTCAAGGACCTGAGTTATAGAATGGCTAAAAATGAAAAAGGGGTAGGTCCTGATAGACAGGTTCACCAAAGGCAAGAAAGAAGACTATCATTACATGATATGCCATATAATACCAATTGGCATAATGGAAAACCTTTTCTCCCACAAGGCAATGCTAGTCAAAGGACTCAAAATGTTAAGGAAACTCTTGATCCTTTGAAGAAGGCTGTAAGTATTGTTAATGACACCCCATGGTGCATCATATGTCAAATACCTCACTCACAGTCACAATGCCTGATTGCTTAGTCTTTATACAACAATGCTGTTGCATGTGATGAATGCAATGAACTGCATTGCATGCAAGATGATAATCTAAACATGTTGTGTACAAACAGGGAGTATCCTTCTCATAATGTTGATGCAAGTAGACGTAATGAGGTGCAGGTTTGCCAGTAGTTTCCATATGATGAAGATGATGAAGACAACTACGCCTATGCTCAGGATTCACACAATTTTCTAAATAATCTGAGGAGACGTTCTGATGAAGAAATTAGAGCCTTCACAGCTGCAGCAGTAGCTCAAGTTAAAAGCAATTACAATCTCAGGGGTAAAGCTCAGGTAAGCAACTTGTTGGTTATTTTCCCAGACTGGATGCTTATTCCCAGTAATCCCTACAAAATAGCCATTAGTGATCAATAGGATTCCTAGGCCAGGGGCCAACAGTATAGGAGATAGACTCTATAAATATCTCCTCTTCTTCTTTAGGCTCTGCAGAACCAAGGGGGGTATTCCCTACCCAACATCTACAACATATGCACATGAGACTACTCAGACGTTGAAACAAAGCAGATAAATCCTCTATGATGCAGACCAAAACTATGGAATAAGTGCAAAGGGGCTAGCTTTGGGCTTATGCTCAGTTGTAGACAGAGGATTTTGGGTCCTAAAACTATTTCTAAAATCCTAAAGGTTTGTATTTAAAGTTTGAATTGGATTTTATGTATGGATGCAAAACTAGGACTTTGGGTTACAACAGAGATACCAGACAAGATTGGTGCCTATCCAGGGCTCGGAGTCAGTAGACATATATATGTGAATGTTTACCACAAACCGAAGACAGTAATCAGATTTCAAGGGGTTTCTAAAATGTTTGCCTTACAGATAATACCCAAGAGAGAGTATTTAGTTATTTCTGCTTACAAACATCCTTACTGCAATGTATTCTTCTCAACACTTAATCCAAAACATTCAATCTACTCCTTGAGCAGAAGTAAGAGACTAAGTATTCAATATAGAAAACCTATATTCTAGAATCTATAACACCCCTTAGATGTTCAGAGTCAGAAGAAAAACACATTCAGTCTGGGGACAAATAACAAAACACACGCAATGAAGCATTACTCATTTAAATCAACATGAAATTGATAATTCTGTGCATAATACATACAACATACAACTCATAAACTCGCAAAGACACCTGAAATAGAGTCACCGAAAAGTTGTATTCCTTTTGCAACACCAAAATTTGTCCTGTTTTCAACCACCAATGAGTAACATAGTTTGGCATTTTATACCAAGACTGTGTACTCAGCAAAATTAATTACATGGCCATCAAAAATTTTGTTAGACCGTGCACCATAAAAATGGCGCTCAAAACACTGCAAGCAATAGGCAGAAGGAAAGGCGAGGAGGATAAAAACTCGAGCCCCGTGCCACAGCTTGGGGACATTCCTCATAAAATTGGTAGTTGGCCCGTCACTAAATCCATCGCATGTCTCTGCATGACTGCCATTAAAACCTCAACTACCCACGGGATGCAATAGCAGATGCATCTGGAGATTTTCCCACTCAAAAATGGCCGCAGACACAAGGAAAAAACCATCGCTGAAGGTTCAAAACCTGACCGTTGATCAAAAAACTCATTGCCAAAATCAACAGACCCAAAACATGTATGAAGAGTTGCCAGCCAATAATATCATGCCACATAGGCACCTTGACCCTCTATCGCTGACCTCTTCTCCTTTTATTTTGCCTTTTCACCCCCTTGTATATGTAAGAACGGATGCATATACAATCGCCACTGTTCACCCTTCAAAAATCCCTTGTATATGCAAAAGCAAATGCATACATACAACTGCTTAATATACAAAGTGGACCCAGCCATTTATCCATCGAATTTGAAAAACTTTCAAATCCGGGCCTTGTATCCTCTTCTTATGATTATCGCACTGCACATACAAGTGTGACATGCATACAAGGCAGATCTCAAAAATTATGAAACACATTACATTCTCCTTGAAATCCCCGGGCTTGTATCTCACCTTTTGGATATCAGCATGTACAAATGTTATATACATACACGCCACAGACCCCAAAATGTTTATGAAATAACCTAAAATTTCTATCGGGTCTGGAATGTACATTTTTCATCTTTGTATATCCGCGATATACAACTCACACATACATGCAAGTTGCGGACGCCAAGAACTTATAGAACAAATTGAAAGCACCATCAGGTCTGCCTTGCATCCTTTTCCCTTACATATTTTTGAATGTGTATCACATATACATTCTCCTTTGCACATGAGATACAAAGCCCTTTGTATGTGAGGCAGACCCCACCAAATGCATCTCCCGCTGCTTTGTATATTTGCCGAACATATAAGACCATTTGCACTTTCCCACTATATATTGCTGAATGTACATTTGGATATACAAACTTAAAATACATTTGACCCTGTGACCACCTTCGTATCCTTGAATGTATATTCTCACATACATTCTCACTTGTATATCCCTAGGCCCCACCACATGCATATCTTTTCCTTTTATGTTTTGCGAACATAAAAGATCACCTGTTCATTGCGCTGCAGCACATGTATGTGTGCCCTCTTGTATATTTTTTAATGTACATTTCCTTTGTATGTCGAATAGACAAACGCAAACATACAAACCCCCTATATACAAGCAAGGAATCACCAAGGAATATTCCACCTTTGTATATTCTTCATTTGAGCCCGATATGCATTTGGGAATGCATACAGCTGCAGAATATTCCTGAGAATCTGTGAAAGATTCCTCCTTGTATATGCAAACTTGATATACATCGAGAAATGCATATTATTCAAATTTTTTACCATTTCTG
The DNA here is from genome assembly GCA_027924645.1 of Cunninghamia lanceolata. Taxonomy (NCBI): domain Eukaryota; kingdom Viridiplantae; phylum Streptophyta; class Pinopsida; order Cupressales; family Cupressaceae; genus Cunninghamia; species Cunninghamia lanceolata. The sequence goes on from BSBN01001097.1 coordinate 1,670,367, forward strand.
GAAGTCGATTGGGATTTCACAAGCTTGTCAATAGAGTTGATCAATTGTACATACAAACATAGCATTTTCTCTAAACGACAGGAACAAACCATGAAATACTGCGTGGGTGTAAGTCAACTTACGAAAACCTAAACATGAGGATGAGACCTAACAACCAGAAACCCACCACACAAGGCCAATACCTGAATAGACAAAACAATACAAGATCCCATGATTCACAAAATTGAGGGTTCGAAATGAGAAAACCTGCAAACACCCAAGCTTAAAACCCAAAACATAAATGATTACCAACACAGGCTCTGATTGGGGACATGCAGGTGCAAGACTGCAGCGAGGACCAGACTACTCCGGGGCAGACTAGACAAAACTCAAAACTCAAAACATGACTGACTATACAAGGCATGTACAAATATTTACATCTAGTTTACAGTGTGCACAGAAGGTAGTCATTTATGTGAAAAAAGCCTTAAGGAATTTACCGTGCACTAGCAATTCCAGTAGTTCACCATTTAGGGCTTGGAGAAAGTAAGAATCATCCTCATAGATATTGCCAATTTGATATGGGTCGGTCCATAAGGGCTCAAATTTACCATGCTTAACCTTATCCTAGCCTCTTGCATTCCACAAAAGCACTAAGTCACCTATCTGAAACCTTCTCTTTGTAGCCCTTTTATCAAACAGATACTTCACTCTTTGATGTTTCTTGATGTTTGTTTTCTGTGCTTCTCTTCTGATTTCATCTAGTGTAACCAGCTGATTTATTCTTTCAATCATTGGGTCCTCAATCTCCTCTTCGTTCCCCTGGATGAATTTGTACACTGGTAGGAGGTTATTCATAGGCAACCTAGTTGCTACACCATATACCAATTCAAAAGGAGATCTTCTAGTTGCTCTTTTGACTGTCACTCTGTCAGCCCATAATGCCAACTTTAGCTTTGAATCCCAAGCTCTCTTATTTTTATCTATCACCCTCTTGATGATTTTCATGAGACCCCTGTTGCTTGACTCGGCCTGACCATTTCCTTGTGGATGGTATGGTGATGTATGAGACAAATCAATTCCATAATTGTTACAAAAATCAATAAACTCACCAGACCTGAAGCACATTGCATTGTCTGTGACCAATTTGACTGGCACTCCAAATCTGATAATAATATTCTCTAGAATAAAATCCATCACTACCTTGCTTGTAGCTCTTTTAGTTGGAATGGCCTCAATCCATTTAGTGAAGTAATCAGTAGCAACCAAAATCCAACTATGCCCTCCACTTGACTTCTCTGAGATTTCCCCTATAAAATCAATTCCCCATTGATGAAATGGAGCTTCTATAGTTACAGTCTTAAGGGGCAATGCACCTCCATATCTTAGCTTTCCTAAGAACCTTTGGCAAGACTCACATTTTCTTACCATTTTATGTGTATCTGAGAAGAGAGTTGGCCACCAGTAGCCAGCCCTGAGAATTTTGTGAGTTGTTGTATAGGCAACATAGTGTCCACCACACATTCCATTTGCATGTCACTTAGAATATCCTTAGCCTGATCTTCATCTACATGCCTGAGTAGCATGCCATCAGAGTTTTTCCAATATAACTCTCCTTGAATAATGATGTATTTAATAGCCTGTAACTTCAAGGTTCTCATCTGATTATCACTGAGGTGGGTAGGATAGTTTAAATTCTGCAAATAATACACTATGTCCTTATACCATTCAAACTCTGACATATTTATAATTTCATTATGCACAACATTCACTTGGCATGCTTCTAGATTTGATTGTGTCATCAATTTTGCTAAACCTTGTCCCCTTACCAATTTTATGATCTATATTTCAATGTTGAACTCCTGTAGTTTATTTATCCATCTGCATCTTCTTCCAGTTACCTCTTATTGAGTAAAGATATCCTTGATTGTGGCATGAGGCACATATGCAACTATCTGATAGCCTATCAAATATGGCCTAAAACTTTTGACTGCTCTAACTAGTGCATATGCCTGTTTCTCCATGATGTCATACTTTAATTCAGCAGCCTGCACTGACCTACTAAAGAAAGCAATAGGCTGTTCAAACCCTTCTTCATTTTTTTGTAATAAGCATGCAGCAATAGTGTGGAAAGAAGCAAATGAAAATAGTTGAAATGGCTTAGAAAAATCAAGAGATTTTAATACAGGAGCCATCTTTATAGCTTCTTTTATGTTCTAAAACAATTTGGTTGCTTCATCTTCCCATTTGACAATTGCATTCTTCTTCAGCATTTTAGAGATATCTTTGGTGGTCTTTGCAAAATTAGGAACAAATCTCCTAACAAAATTAATTTGTCCAAAGAAGGACTGGACACCTTTCACTGTTTTGGGAATCTGAATTCTATCAATTGCAGCCACCCTTTCCGGATCAATTCTGACCCCATCCTTGGAAACAATATGTCCAAGCAATTTTCCTTCCATTACCCCAAAAGCACATTTCTTTGGGTTAAGTGAAATGCCATACCCTAATTCTCTGATTAAAATTTGCTCCAAATGCATACAGTGTTGCTCCTCCTTTTTTGAATAAGCTATCAAGTCATCTTGATACACAGCCAAGATAGAATCAATCAATCCTGCAAAAGCAACATCCATTGCCCTCTGAAATGTGGCACCTGCATTTGTCAGTCCAAATGGCATCCTCACATATACATATGTTCCCCATGGAGTAGTGAAAGCAGTCTTGAATTACTCTGATTCCTTTACTTTCCCCTGATTGTACCCTGAAAATCCATCCATCATGGATAGAAGTTCACAGCCAGTCACCTTCTGCAACATGGCCTTCATGTTTGGCAATGGATAATTATCCTTCAAAGAAGACACATTTAAATTTCTAAAATCTACACAAAGTATGATATCACCATTCTTTTTTCTGATTGGGACAAAGTTGGACACCCAAGTTGAGTGTCTGATAGGCATAATTATTCCAGCCTCCCTAAGTTTCATAAGTTCTTCTTGCATTTTTGGAGCTAAGGTTGGGTTGATAGGCCTCTATTTTTGTCTAAATGGTTTAGCTCTAGGCTTGAAAGGGATTTAATGCTGAAATAAGTCCTCTCTATAAACTTTGAGGTCCTCTTAACACCAGGCAAAGACATGCTTATACCTTTTTAGTAGTGCAATCAGCATAGTTTTGATATGTGGCTTGAGCTGTTTGCCAATGTATACCTTTTTGGGGGCATGAGATGTCCCCAAATTTATCTTTTCTAAATCATTCTTGTTTGTCGGAGATGACTTTGTGACAAATTGGTCCCTATTGTCAAAAGCTCTCTCTAAAGCGAGTAACCCTCTAGGGATCTTATTTGTCTTGAGTTGAATTATTTCTTTCCCTAAGAGAGTGTCCTTTCCATCTACAACCTCCACAAAATTTTGGAAATCCATTTCTTGGTTCTCATACTCATTGATGCAATGTAAAAATCTCAGTAAATCTTTATCATCATTAAATTCCTGCTAGCTGCATACATTATCTAGCACTGCAAGTCTGAGTTTGACTTCAACATTTGTAACATCTGATAGAGTGATATCATCTGGTCTTATGGCTAATTGGCTAGAAAATCTGCTCTGACATTTTTTGATCTCTCTATCCAGTTTATCAAGAATGCATTAAACAATTCAATTGTATCCCAAATAGCATGCTTATATTGCTTTAACCTTTTATTTTTTGATGCATACTTATCTCTAATTTGGGACACAACTAACTCTAAATCATCAAATACCTTAAACATCTTAATTCCATGCTTCAGAGCAACATTCAATCCTAACAACAGAGCTTCATACTCTGCAATATTATTTGTATAGGCAAACTTCAGCAAGAATGAAAATTTTAGAAGCTTACCAGTTGGAGACAAAAACACAACTCCAGCATGAGAGCCTTTCTTTGAACAAGCTCCATCAAAATACATGGTCCAGAGACCCTATTGGTCAAGCTCTTAAATGCACATGTCTCTCCCCTCACTTTCTTTAACATCTGAGACAACTCTGAAATTATCACAGTCAGTGTCCACAAAACAAATATGCTCCTCAGATTCTTGATCCTCCACTGTCTCTGATGACCTTTCTTCTCTAATCAGTTTAACATCCCTACCATTCATAGGGATCATAGCATATGAGAGGTCAAGTTGCATACTCCCACCAATCAATGTTGCCCATCTTCTTGACAACAACATACCATACTATGGCTTGATATCAACAACTGTTATGTTCATTTTGTAAGTTTTTTCTGGATATGCTGCCAGTCTGAAATCCACATCTTTCATAACTCCAATGACAAGTACCTCTCTTGCATCCATGGCATAGCATTTCCCACATGCTTTATCTATCTTTAACCCAGCTTGCTGCATGATAGCCAAAGGCATGATATTTGTGGATGCTCTTGAGTCAAGCATACAATTCTTAATCACTTTTCCATTTATGACAAGGGAGACATAAAATGGTTCAACCTGTGAAGGACATTTTGTCATGTTCATCCCTAGATATACCTCAGGTACCTCATCTTCTTCAACACACATAGCTTGTTTTTTACCCTGAGTTTCATCATTTTGATTAGCTTGACAAGGTACTCCTAAAATCAGGGATAATGTTTTATTTTTGAACTCTTCAACTTTCATCAATTCCATTAATGGAACAGAGATCTTTACTTGGGACAAGACATGAGTGATGTCAAAAGGAGCCATATTTTGTATGACAGTTGTAGCCTGATCTATAGTTTTATTTTTATCTTGGCATGATCCAACTTTAACTCTTATAGCTCCTTGACTGTCATTCTTGATTTGAGAAATTTTGTTTTGATCCTCAACCTAGGGAATTCTACTTTCTGGTCCTTGGGAATCATGACCTATTTTTTGCGTAAATTTTGCCTATTATTGCTCCATTGTTTTGTTTGTGGTTCAGCCTTTATGACTATGCACAGGTTGGTTTAAAAAAGTATTCTATGGTTGGTGTGAGTTATTTACCTAAGCTTTACCCCTGAGATTGTAATTGCTTTTGACCTGAGCTACTGTTGCAGCTGTGAGGGCTCTAATTTCTTCATCAGAAGGTCTCTTCAAATTATTCAAAAAATTATGTGAATCCTGAGAATAGGCATAGTTGTCTTCCTCATCCTCATCATAGGGAAATTACTGCCAAACCTGAATCTCATCATTTGCACTTGCATCAGCATCGTGAGAGGAGTATCCTCTATTTGTAGACAACATATTGACATTATCATCTTCCATGCAATGCGGCTCATTGCATTCATTACAAGCAACAACATTGTTGTATAGAGACTGAGCAATCATACATTGTGACTGTGAGTGAGGCATTTGACATATAATACACCATGGGGTGTCATTAACAATATTTACAGCCTTCTTCAAAGGATCAGGAGTTTCCTTAACATTTTGAATCCTTTGATTTGTATTGTTGTGCGAGAGGATGGGTTTACCATTATGCCAATTGGTATGATATGGCATGTCATGTAATGATGGTCTTCTTTCTTGCCTTTGGTAAACTAGTCTGTCAAGACCTATCCCCTTTTCATTTTTAGCCATTCTATAACCTAACTCCTTGACAATGGTTGTCAACTTGTCTAATTTATCCTCAGAAGTAGATGCATTGCCTTGAACACTCTGAGATTTAGTATTTGGATTTTGCAGAATTTTTACATCATCTCTTCTGTTTGTCTTACCAGATGCTTTTCTATTATTTTCAATATTTGTTGCAATCTTGAAAGCATCTCTGAGGCTGCGAGGACTTTTATCTCTCAATCCATAAGCTGTTTTGGGATCAAAAGCATTTATGTACAACACTATACACATAGGTTTATTAGGCCTCAAGTCCTGTGGCAATTTGTTCAATACCTAAGTGAATCTAGCATTGAAATCAACAACCTGTTCATTTGATCCTTTGGTAATGCAAGTAAATTCATTAATGAAGAAACTAGGATCAGTTTTGTCACCATATTGTTCTTTGAATATCCTCCTGAAATCCTCCCATGATGAAATGCTTTTGTCAGGTAGACCTTTATACCATTCCTTGGCTTCATCAACTAAGGATTGCATAAATGATTTCATGAAAATATCCTCATGCTCAATCTCAAAGTTGTCCTTGATATTCTGAAAAGCTTTTAAATGGTCTTCACCTGATACAGTATTATTTCCTGAAAATTTAGGTACTTGCAGCCTCACATGTTTGTCAATAGGATTGGGGTAACCAGGAATGCCATCAAAAACCAGTTGTCTAAATCTGCCTAGCTACATAGGTTGTCTACTAGGCTGAATAACATTAGCATTTCTATTTGCATTCTGATTTCTGACATTATTTAATGGTGTTCTAGCATTATTTGCATTCTATCTTTGTTCATTACACTGATCCTGGACTTCATTTCTTTGTAGATTTCTTTACATATTTTCATTTTCAAGGGTAGGAGCTGAATCATTTTGAGTAACTCTCAGAGCTTGCACTTTCTATCTCATGTCATCTCTGATCTTTACTGCTTGCAGATATTCTAATTCTGCCCTTAAGCTTTTAATTTCATTAGCTAGTTCCTCCTCTCTGGACATAGAAGATGGTTTTATCACATTCTGATCATCATTATCATCATCCCTTAGGGATTCAGCTTCTTCAAATCTGTCAAGGGAATCAACAAAAGGGCACTCTTGAAACACCTCTGATCTCACTTTCAATCCACCACACTGCTGCCTCTCATATACATTCTAGATTTCAGCCTCAGTGTTTGTAAAATAAGGTATTATTTGCTCTGAGGATTGTGGATTATCCTAAATAAATTCATTTTTTCTGGGGCTAAGAGAACCATCTTGACTGGCTCAAACAGTCCCTTTTTTCCTGTACATCATTTTTATGGGTAACTCTTCAAACAAAGGGTTACGTTGGGATCTTCTTCCTTGCATACAAATTTTACTTTACCGGTTGGGAGATTAGTTTAGAGTCGCCACCTATTACTAGGAATTGTTTTCTTTTAAAATCAGGGTCCTTTCACAAAGCGTCCCCAGTAGAGTCATCAATTTTTGTTGGTTATTTTCCCAGACTGGATGCTTATTCCCAGTAATCCTTACAAAATAGCCATTAGTGATCAATAGGATTCCCAAGCCAGGGGCCAATAGTATAGGAGATAGACTCTATAAATATCTCCTCTTCTTCTTTAGGCTCTGTAGAACCAAGGGGGGTATTCCCTACCCAACATATGCACATGAAACTACTCAGATGTTGAAACAAAGCAGATAAATCCTCTATGATGCAGACCAAAACTGTGGAATAAGTGCAAAGGGGCTAGCTTTGGGCTTATGCTCAGTTGTAGACAGAGGATTTTGGGTCCTAAAACTATTTCTAAAATCCTAAAGGTTTGTATTTAAAGTTTGAATTGGATTTTATGTATGGATGCAAAACTAGGACTTTGGGTTACAATAGAGATACAAGACAAGATCGGTGCCTATCCAGGGCTCAGAGTCAGTAGACATATATATGTGAATGTTTACTACGAACCTAAGACAGTAATCAGATTTCAAGGGGTTTCTAAAATGTCTACCTTACAAACAATACCCAAGAGAGAGTATTTAGTTATTTCTGCTTACAAACATCCTTACTGCAATGTATTCTTCTCAACACTTAATCCAAAACATTCAATCTACTCCTTGAGCAGAAGTAAGAGACTAAGTATTCAGTATAGAAAACCTATATTCTAGAATCTATAACACCCCTTATATGTTCAGAGTCAGAAGAAAAACACATTCAGCCTGGAGACAAATAACAAAACACACGCAATGAAGCATTACTCATTTAACTCAACATGAAATTGATAATTTTGTGCATAATACATACAACATATAACTCATAAACTCACAAAGACATCTGAAATAGAGTCACCAGAAAGTTGTATTCCTTTTGCAACACCAAAATTTGTCCTGTTTTCAACCACCAATGAGTAACATAGTTTGGCATTTTATACCAAGACTGTGTACTCAGCAAAATTAATTACATGGCACATCAAAAATTCCGTTAGACCATGCACCATAAAAATGGCACTCAAAACACTGCAGGCAACAGGCAGAAGGAAAGGCGAGGAGGAACAAAACTCGAGCCCCGTGCCACCACTTGGGGACATTCCTCATAAAACTGGTAGTTGTCCCGTCACTAAATCCATCGCATGTCTCTGCGTGACTGCCATTAAAACCTCAACTACCCACGGGATGCAACAACAGATGTATCTGGAGATTTTCCCGCTCAAAAATGGCCACAGACACAATGGAAAAACCATCGTTGAAGGTTCAAAACCTGACCGTTGATCAAAAAACTCATCGTCGAAATCAATAGTCCCAAAACATGTATGAAGAGTCGCTAGCCAATAATATCGTGCCACATAGGCACCTTGACCCTCTATCACTGACCTCTTCTCCTTTTATTTCTCCTTTTCGCCCCCTTGTATATGCAAGAATGGATGCATATACAATTGCCACTATTCACCCCTCAAAAATCCCTTGTATATGCAAAAGCAAATGCATGCATACAACTGCTTAATATACAAAGTGGACCCCAGCCATTTATCCATCGAATTTGAAAAACTTTCAAATTCGGGCCTTGTATCCCCTTCTTATGATTATCGCACTGCACATACAAGTGCGACATGCATACAAGGCAAATCTCAAAAAGTATGAAACACATTACATTCTCCTTGAAATCCCTGGGCTTGTATCTCACCTTTTCGATATCAGCATGTACAAATGTTATATACATACACGCCACGGACCCCAAAATGTTTGTGAAATAACCTAAAATTTCTATCGGGTCTGGAATGTACATTTTTCATCTTTGTATATCTGCGATATACAACTCACACATACATTCAAGTTGCGGGCACCAAGAACTTATAGAACAAATTGAAAGCACCATTAGGTCCACCTTGCATCCTTTTCCCTTACATATTTTTGAATGTATATCACATATACATTCTCCTTTGCACATGAGATACAAAGCCCTTTGTATGTGAGGCGAACCCCACCAAATGCATCTCCCACTGCTTTGTATATTTGCCGAACATACAAGACCATTTGCACTTTCCCACTGTATATTGCCAAATGTACATTTGGATATACAAACTTAAAATACATTCAACCCTTCGACCACCTTCATATCCTTGAATGTATATTCGCACTTACATTCTCACTTGTATATCCCCAGGCCCCACCACATGCATATATTTTCCTTGTATGTTTCGCAAACATAAAAGATCACCTGTTCATTGCGTTGTAGCACATGTATGTGCACCCTCTTGTATATTCTTTAATGTACATTTCCTTTGTATGTCGAATATACAAACGTAAACATACAAACCCCCTATATACAAGCAAGGAATCACTAAGGAATATTCCACATTTGTATATTCTTCATTTGAGCCTGATATGCATTTGAGAATGCATACAACTGCAGAATATTCCTAAGAATCTGCGAAAGATTCCTCCTTGTATATGCAAACTCGATATACATCGAGAAATGCATATTATTCAAATTTTTTACCATTTCTGGAAGCCGATTGGGATTTCACAAGCTTGTCAATAGATTTGATCAATTGCACATACAAACATAGTATTTTCTCTAAGCAACAAGAACAAACCATGAAATACTGTGTGGGGGTAAGTCAACTTACGAAAACCTAAACATGAGGATGAGACCTAACACCCAGAAACCCACCACACAAGGCCAATACCTGAATAGACAAAACAATGCAAGATCCCATGATTCACAAAATTGAGGGTTCAAAATGAGAAAACATGCAAACACCCAAGCTTAAAACCCAAAACATAAATGATTACCAACACAACTCACACCAACTAGAGAATTATTTTGTAAACCAGCCAGTGCATAGTCATAAAGGGACTGAAACACAAAAGAAGCAATGGAGGAATAATAAGCAAAGTTTTAAGCAAAAAATAGGTCATGATCCTCAAGGACTAGAAAATAGAATTCCCCAGGTTGAGGATCAAAATAAGAATTTTCAGAACAAGAATGACAGTCAAGGAGCCACAAAAATTAAAACCGGATCATCTCATGATAAAAATAAAACCGTGGATCAGGCCACAACTATTATACAAAATTATGCCCCATTTGACATAACTTAGGCCTTGTCTCAGATGAAAGTCTCTGTTCCATTACTGGAATTGATGAAAGTTGAAGAGTTCAGAAATAAAACATTGTCCCTAATTTCAGGAGTACCCTGTCAAGCTAATCAGAATATTGAGACTCAGGGTAGGAAACAAGCTATGAGTATGGATGAGGATGAAATTCCTGAGGTATATCTTGGAATGACCATGACAAAATGCCCTTCACAGGTTGAACCATTTTATGTCTCCCTTGTCATAAATGGAAAAGTGATTAAGAATTGTATGCTTGACTCAGGAGCATCAATGAATCTAATGCCTCTGGCTATCATGCAGCAAGCTGGGTTGAAGATAGATAAGGCATGTGGGAAATGCTATGCCATGGATGCTAGAGAATTACCTGTCATGGGAATCATGAAGGATGTTGATTTCAGACTGGCAGCATATCCTGAAAAGACCTACAAAATGAACATAACAGTTGTTGATATCAAGCCACAATATGGCATGTTATTGTCAAGAAGATGGGCTGCGTTGATTGGTGGAAGTATGCAATTAGACCTGTCATATGCCATGATCCCAATGAATGGCAAGGATGTCAAACTGACTAGAGAAGAAAGATCATCGGAAACAATTGAGGACCAAGAGTCAGAGGAGCATATATGTTTTGTGGACACTGACTATGAAAACTTCAGGGTTGTCTTAGATGATAAAGAGGGTAAAGGAAGAGACATGTGCTTTCAAGAGCTTGACCAACAGGGTCTTTGGACCATTTATTTTGATGGAGCTTGTTCAAAGGAAGGCTCTGGTGCGGGAATTGTTTTTCTGTCTCCAGCTAGTAAGCTCCTAAAATTCTCTTTCTTGCTGAAGTTTTCTTGTATGAATAATATTGCAGAGTATGAGGCTCTACTATTAGGATTGAATGTCACTTTGAAGCATGGAATCAAAATGCTCAAAGTGTTTGTGGATTCAGAGTTAATTGTTTCCCAGGTTAGAGATAAGTATGTTTCAAAAAATAAGAGATTAAAATAGTATAAGCATGTTGTCTGGGATACAATTGAATTGTTTGATGCATTTTCAATAAGTTGGGTAGAGAGATCAAAAAATGTCATGGCAGATTTTCTAGCTAATGTAGCCATAAGGCCAGATGATATAACTCTGTCAGATGTAACAAATGTTGAAGTCAAACTCAGACCCTACAGTACCAAATAATGTATGCAACTGGCAGGTATTTAATGATGATAAGGATTTACTAAGATTTCCACATTGTATTGATGAATATGAGAACCAGGAAATGGATTTTCAGAACTTTGTAGAAGTTGTAGATGGGAAAGAAACTCTCTTAGGGAAGGACATAATGCAACTAAAGACAAATAAAATCCCTAGAGGGTTGGTTGCTTTAGAGAGAGATTTTGACAATAGGGACCAATTCATTACAAAAGCATCTCCCACAAATAAGGATGACCTAGAGGAGATAAACTTGGGGACACATCAGGCCCCCAAAAAGGTATACATTGGCAAACAACTCAAGCCACATATCAGAATTATGCTGATTGCATTATTGAGAAAATATAAGCATGTTTTTGCCTGGTCCTATGAGGACCTGAAAGCTTATAGAGAGGATTTATTCCAGCATGAAATCCCTTTGAAGCCTAGAGCTAAACCATTTAGACAAAAACAAAGGCCTATCAACCCAACTTTAGCTCCTAAAATGCAAGAAGAACTTACGAAGCTTAGGGAGGCTGGAATAATCATGCCTATTAGACACTCAACTTAGGTGTCTAACCTTGTCCCAGTTAGAAAAAAGAATGGTGACATAAGGCTTTGTGTGGACTTTAGAAATATGAATGTATCTTCTTTGAAGGACAATTATCCATTGCCAAACATGGAAGCTATGTTACAGAAGGTGACTGGATGTGAACTTTTGTCCATGATGGATGGATTTTCAGGGTACAATCAGGTGAAAGTAAAAGAATCAGAATAGTTTAAGACTGCTTTCACCACTCCATGGGGAACCTATGTTTATGTGAGAATGCCATTTGGACTGACGAATGCAGGTGCCACATTTCAGAGGGCAATGGATGTTGCTTTTGCAGGATTGATTGACTCAATCCTAGATGTATATCAAGATGACTTGACTGCTTATTCAAAAAGGAAGGAGCAGCACTGTGTGCACTTGGAGTAGATTTTTATTAGAGCAATAGAGTATGGCATCTCACTTAACCCAAAGAAGTGTGCCTTTGGAGTAGTGGAAGGAAAATTGCTTGGACACATTATTTCCAAGGATGGAGTCAAGATTGATCTTGAAAGGGTGGCTGCAATTGACAGAATTCAAATCCCTAAATCAGTGAAAGGTGTTTAGTTCTTCTTTGGGAAAATTAATTTTGTTAGAAGATTTGTGCCTAACTTTGTAGAGACCACCAAAGATATCTCTAAGATGTTGAAGAAAGGTGCAACTGTCAAATAGGAGGAGGAAGCGACTAAATCATTTCAGAATATAAAAGAGGCTATAAAGATGGCTCCTGTGTTAAAATCTCCTAATTTTTCTAAGCCCTTTCAACTGTTCTCATTTGCTTCTTTCCATACTATTGCTGCATGCTTATTGCAGAAAAATGCAGAAGGTTTTGAACAACCTATAGCTTTCTTTAGCGGGTCATTGCAGGCTGCCGAGTTGAAATATGACATCATGGAGAAGCATACATATGCACTGGTTAGAGCAGTCAAGAGCTTCAGGCCATATTTACTGGGCTCTCACATAGTTGCATATGTGCCTCATGCAGTAGTCAAAGATATATTTACTCAGCAGGAGGTAACTAGAAGAAGATGCAGATGGATAAACAAATTGCAAGAATTCAACATTGAAATACAGATCACAAAATTGATAAGGGGATAAGGTTTGGCAAACCTGATGACACAGTCAAATCTAGAAGCATGCCAAGTGAACATGGTGCAAAATAAAACTGTTAGTATATCAGAATCTGATTGGTATAAGGACATAGTACATTATTTGCAGAATTTGAATTGTCCTTCCCACTTCAGTGATAGTTAGAAAAGGACCTTGAAGCTACATGCAATCAAATACGTAATTCTTCAAGGAGACCTGTATTGGAAGAATCCTAAGGGTGTCCTACTGAGATATGTAGATGAAAATTAGGCTATTGATATTTTAAATGATCTGCACACAGGAGGATGTGGTGGACATTACGCGGCCAAGACAACAGCCCACAAAATTCTTAGAGCAGGATATTGGTGGCCAACTCTTTTCTTAGATGCACAAAAGTTGGTAAGAAAATGTGACTCTTGCCAAAGTTTTTCAGGGAAGCTCAAGTATGAAGGTGCACTACCCCTTAGGACTATAACTGTAGAGGCCCCATTTCAGCAGTGGGGGATTGATTTTATAGGGGAGATCTCCAAAAAATCAAGTGGAGGACATAGTTGGATTCTGGTTGCTACTGATTATTTTACCAAATGGGTTGAGGCTATTCCAACTAAGAAAGCTACCAGTCGGGTAGTAATGGATTTTATTTTAGAGCACATTATTATCAGATTTGGAGTGCCAGCCACTATTGTCACGGATAATGTCATGTACTTTAGATCTGGAGAATTTGTTGATTTCTGCAACAAATATGGGATCAGTCTGTCATATGCATCACCATATCACCCACAAGGAAATGGTCAAGCAGAATCAAACAATAAGAGCCTCATGAAAATCATTAAGAGGATGCTAGATAAGAGCAAGAGGGCATGGGATTCAGAGTTAAAGATGGCACTATGGGCCAACTGAATGATAGTGAAGGAATCAATTAGAAGGTCACCTTTTGAATTAGTGTATGGAGCACTAGCTAGGCTACCTGTACACAACCTTCTGCCATTTTACAAATTTATACAAAAGAATGATACGGAGATTAATGACTCCATGAGTGAAAAGATAAATTAGCTAGTTGCATTGGATGAAATCATAAGAGAGGCACACATGACAAATATCAAGAAACAGCAGAAAATGAAATATTTGTTTGATAGAAAGGCTACGAAAAGAAAGTTTCAGATAAGTGACTTGGTCCTTATTTGGAATGCAAAGAGCCAAGATAAGGATAAACCTGGCAAATTTGAGCCATTATGGATGGGTCCATATCAAATTAGCAATATTCATGGAGAAAATTCCTACTTCCTCCAGGCCCTAAGTGGTGAATTGATGGAACTGCCAATGCACGGTCAGTTCCTGAAGCCCTATTTTTCATAAGTGATCATCCTCTGTGCACATTTGTAAGTTAGGTGTAAATAGTCTATGCTCACCTTGTATAGTCAGTCATGTTTTGAGTTTTGGGTTTTGTCTGGTCTTCCCCGGAGTAGTTTGGTTCTCGCCACAGCCTTGCGCCTGCACATCCCCAATCGGAGCCTATGTTACCACCTGCATGAGCAGTCTAGTTTTAGGTATTTTAACTCGCAGGCATCTTCCAAAAATTCAAAAAAATTATAACACTTTCAGCCTCTGCAGTTGAAAAAAATGCAAAAAATCAGTTAAGGTGTAGGTCTCTTTGTATATACAAAGGTGTTTGTATATACATACAGGTCAAAATGTGCATTGGCGGGTCAGAAATCTCCATCGGCTTTTGAAAAAATGAGTTATATGTATTTTTGAATGCATATCAGGTTTGAATATGTGCATATACAAAGGGGGAATCTTTCACAGATTCCCAAGAATATTTCCTATTTGTATATCAAGTTGCATGTATATTTGGTTTGTATGTTCGACATACAAAGGAGATATGCATTCGCAAATGTGCAGGCTGGATTCTAAAATAATACAAATGTGCATTCCTGGAATATTCCGTCGTAGATTCCACACTTGTATCAAAGGGCTTGTACATTGTATTTGTATATGCAATGAGCAACAAAATGTGCAAAGGAGAGAGAAATAGGGTCGGGCCCACCAGTTGCATACAAAGGCAATTGTATGTATGCCGACATACATTCAAGACATGCAAGCAAAAGGACAAACAACTCAGACACGATGGAGGAATGAAATGCATTGAATAAATTTTGAGGTCCATCGGTTGTATAAAGCACTTGTATATGCCAATATACAAGCCAATACACAAAGGAAAGAGATGCAAGTCAGACCCAAATAAATTTCCAGTCTACTTCATGATATTTTGGGGTCCGCCTTGTATATTGAGTTATTTCTTATATATGCATTTTGCATATACAAAGGGTTTTTGAAAGGCAAAAATGAGAGGGAGAAAAGTCAGCGATAGATACATGAGGTGCTGACGTGGCATGGTATTATTGGTTCATGACTTTTCAACATTTTTTGGGTGCCGTTGATCACAGCGACGGGAGGGTGATCGACGGTCAGGTTTTTAACCTTCAACGATGGATTTTTTCCTTGTGTCTGTGTTTAATTTTTCAAAGGGAAAACTCCATGGGTCCGCTACTGCATTCTAGGAAGAGGCTATGGGTAGATGAAGCGTTAATGGTAGGGTTGTAGCGGTATGGGTCGATGATGGACAGGTCAACAACTCGATTGAAGATGAATGTCCTTGAGCGGCGGTGCGGATCCTGATTCCATCTGCTCATGCCTCTTTGTCTCCCCATAGCATTGAATATTTCTGAGTGCCATTCCTCATGCATTGAATCTGGCAGATTTTTGATTTGCCTTGTAATAAATTTTGCTAGGTACACAGTCTTGGTATAAAAGCTAAACTGTGTTACCCATTGTGGTGGTTGAAAACTGAACAAATTTTGGTGTTGTGACACAATACAACTTCATTGGTGGCCCTGTTCTTGATGTCTTGTAAGTTTGAGTCTCATGTTGTATGTTTCATGCATGAGTTCACTAGTTTCATGCTATTTTATATGAGAAATGCTTTGTGCATGTGTTTAATCGTTTGTCTCCAAGCTATGGGCATATTTTCTTTTGAATCAAGATAACTAAGGGTTGTTAAGGTTCAGGAATATAGTTTTTCTATATTGAATGTTTAATCTCCTACTTCTGTTCAAGGAACAAATTAAATGTTCCAGGTTAATCATTGAGAGAACGTGTTGCAGTAGGGATACCATTAAGTATGAATGATTAAGCACCTAATTGTTGGGAAGTATCTGTAAGGCAGATATTAGAAATTCCCTTGATATCCAATCTTTGGTATATGTTTATGCTGGCCATTCACATGTGTATGTCTATTGACTCTGAGCCCTGGATAGGCACCGATCCAGTCTTGTATTGAGGTTGCAACATAAAGTCTCAGTTTTGAATCCAAACATAAAATCAAACTTAAACTTTAAATCAAACCATTAGGATTTTAGAAGTAGTTTTAGGATCCAAAATCCTCTGTCTACAACTGAGTATAGGCCCAAAGCTAGCCCCTTTGCACTTATTTCATAGTTTTGGTCTGCATAAAGGAGGATTTATCTACTTTGTATCAACATCCCAGTCAATCCACAAACATATCTCATGGATGTTGAATAGGGAATACCCCCTTGGTTCTATAGAGCCTAAAGAAAAAGAGGAGATATCTATAGAGTCTATCTCCTATACTATTAGCTGCTGGCCTAGGAATCCTATTGATCATTGATGGCTACCTTGTAGGGACAACTGGGAATAAGCATCCAGTCGGATTGAGAGGTAACAGGTCCCCCACTCACCTTCCTTCCTGGAAGTGGCCCTACCCTTCATGAAGAGTATAGACATAAAGAAGCAACAAGTTCCCATTTGAGTTCTAGTGTTATGTCCTACATAACTCAATTAACCATACATCTCTAGACAATCTTCTGGCTAAGTATGATCATTCTAACTGGTTATGCAATCTAGACACGATGAACCGACTAATGCATGTAGAGACAAAAGCATCACTTTTGCTAAAGTTTCTATATAAATAAACATTTGCAATAAACATAGTCATATGTTCACACACCTCTAACTCGACTTGGAAACTATCTCATCCTATATTTTTGATTTGTTTGACTAGTAACTTTAGACATGAATTGTCTTGACTAAAATCAAATCCTAGTCAATCTGACTTAGAATTTAATCCTTAATCTAGGATATATATATAATATGTAGATTTAGATGAGTTTAACTTTTCAAAGAGTCCCTAGTTGCGTTATTGCAAATATCAAGGTCTATGACTTCTTGTCATTATACTCATAGACTCAAAAATTAAGCACTCTTGTGCTATATGTCAAGTTTTGTCTCTATCAAAAAATCATTTAAATTTAACAAACTGCTACTTAAACTCTTTTCTATTTTATACTATCTTGATCTATGGTTTCTCAACCATTTATTGTTGATCATAACTTACAATATGGACTAAAACAAAGTCATAACCGACTTGAGATTTTAAAGTTTTCTAAACCCTTCTACGTTGATTCTAGGGTTTAAACTTCACTAACCCAATATATTGTAATATCTATAGTGCCCCTCCATTCTCACCTTGGATGTGCAGGTGGTCGGGCTAAGGAGCATGAAGATGAAGGTAAAATACTTGAAATACTTAGGGTATGATAGACATGTTGATGGTAGGCTCACTGTTATGATACTCATTGATGTTTACTATGATGACACTGTTGATACTTTATAATTAGTACATTATGCTTATGTTGTGATCAGTTATGGCTTAATTGATTATGTAGATTAGTTTTACTACATGATTTATGTGACAATTTGACTATGTGTTATCTGGTTATTTAGTTACTAATGAACTTGTTTGATGTGGATATTGTGATGTGTTTTGTGAAGGGATAGTGTAGTATTACTCAGAATGAGTACCCTACTACACTGTGATTCCTTGTCACTATGTGCCTATTTGGATGATTTTATATATGTTTGTATTTGACACTTTTGTTTGTTGCAAGTTACAAGTACCAGGCATCAAGTCCACCTGAATTGGCAGGTCTGAGCGTGCCTTCATACCAATGGAAGTTGTGGAATAGAGATGACATGAGGTCCCTTAGTTGACATCATTCTCAAGGAGGATGAGTTCTCAGTCTTATGTTTCATCAGTTTGGTCGGTGTGGAGCATGGTTGTGAGTCTTTGTTGTCCTATTGAGTGTTGTTGTCATAAATTTTTGGTATGTAGCCCTTGAGTTGTTTTGTTTTTTATTATATAAGGTAGAAAAAGCTAGGGGCTGAACCCTTACAACAACATTACAAAAAGAGACAGCAAAGGCTCACGGACAAAAAGAGCCACCAAAACCAACTATAGCATTAACAGCAAATATAGCCGATTAACAGCAGATAGTAAATAACAACAGAAAGATAGCATAAAACATAAAGAGAACCAAGACTAAGGAGAGACATTCTCCCATCCTTTAACTAGAAATTCCATAATTTCATCAAGTTTCTTGAATTTCTCCTCATCCTCGTCATCAGTCTATCCCTTGTTCCTGCAACAGAGTAAGGTTGAGGATTGCCGAGTGACAAAACATACTGCTGATAAAACCTCCCATAGATTTAACTTTCTACTCCAAATCATCAACCTGACCCCTAAGGACAGCAATATCATTCCCTTGATCAACTCCTTCCTCCTTGGTCTCCTCTTCAACCTCCTCCACAATCATCATCTCCCCTTCACCAGCAATGTCCACAGGACCACCACTAGAATCCTCTGTCTACTTCTCTTCTCTCTCATCTGCCTCCTCTTCAGAAATCTCTTGAACCTCAATGTCTCCAGCTTTCACCTGATCATCCCCCTGAGTGGAAGCTTCTGAATCACTTTTAGAATAATCAATTAACTTGTCTTGTGGGGCCAGTTTACCAGCAATTCTCCCCGACCTTCTCACTCCGGAAGAAAAACCCTCATTCTTACACTCCATGTTGGTTTTGTGTTTCGTCACAGGGCCCACATAGTCACTGTTAAGATTCTTATGGGTCCCTATTGTGTCCCCAGTAACCTCCCCAGTAGCAGCCATCTCCGTGAATTTTCTCTTCTTACTTTTCACACTTCCTTTAGAAACCGGAGTATGCATATCCTTCACCATGGTCTCCTCAAGGGTCTTGGAAAAGGAAACCCCTTTCAAATTTTGGGAATTAGGAGTAGGGCTAGGTTCCTCAGAATGTATGGGGGAAGTGTTAGCAGGGACCTCAACAATGGAGGGTTGGATTGGCTTAGGAAGGTCTAAGGCAAGGTGAAAATTATAGAGACGAAGGATGAGACCTTGATGCAGGGGAACAAGGCATTTAGAGGATTTCTTGTCAAATTTATCTTTCACCCAAAAAATAGAGTGTTCAAGGGAAGATAATAGATAAAAAGGAAAACTAATCAAAGCATTTTTCCTAAAATGATTGAGTAGGGGAAGGTGATAATTATAAATCTTGGTGAATTGGCATTCCAGGGTGAAATACTTCATCAGAAGAAAGCACATCTTGTGCCATGGCTCAAGCATCTTAGCACGTTCAAACCCTCCCTGGTAAGGGACTAATTCCTCTCCCTTGCCTAGAAAAGCTTCTAATTCTAATGGTCAGCCACCTTAGCCTTCATTTGCAGCTTAGTTCCCTTGGTGGAAAGACCAGTCACCATGGCTATGACCTCTTTCAAGATTTCAAACCCAATTCTGCCAATACTCACTCTACGATTCTGCCATGAAAGGGTACACTGCATAGACAAGTTTTCATCATAACCATTGAGGTATTCCAAAAAAGGACTTATGCCACCCTCCTTGCAATAATTCCAAACAACAGCATTATCCTTAAATTCACAGCAAGATATTAGCTCAGTATGAATTCTATCTCCACCCATGATCTTCTTACCCTCAAAAACACAGAGAACACATAGCTGAAGATACCTAACCACAGGATGTCTTCACAAGTAAATTCTACAAGATTTAAAGGGAATGACGAAATAATAAATGAGGCAATAACCCCACATGCACGAGCCGTCAATACCCTGAGCCACCTTCACAATCTCCAATCGTTGCGCATTTCTCCCATGCTCAAAAATGATATTTTTAAAATTATTATCATCATTACAAATCCATCTCATCTTAATGCGAGTGATTAAAGATGCCAAAATGGCATGAAAGGTACAATATGGCATAATGACAATGTACTTGAGCATCCTCATCACCATCGCCCAAAAAAATTGACCAGCCAGGCTGGCACTCTCAATGTGATGCGTCATCCTTGACATGTCATCTCTTTTTGAATTAGTTCCCTTATGTTATCAGGAATATTGTTAAATTGGTGCCAACACTGCCAATTCATAAATTGATGTCCATAATCTGCGAGGGCATCAGCAACTCCATTCCCCTCTCTGTATATATGAGAAAATTCCACTCTAGAATTTTTTTGAATAAGAATTTGGATATCCACAATGATATCCTTTAGCCTCCACCCGTAGACCGAAGCATTGGTAACAACATCTAGGATAAGTTTAGAGTCCCCCTGTATATGCAAATGAGAGATACCCAAAAAAATAGCCAATTTAACTCCCCATAAGAGAGCAGCAGCCTCAGCATAGTTATTACTTTGGATGCCTAAACCACTAGCATAGGCAGCAATAAGCTCCCCTCTAACATCCTAGATGACCCCACCACCGCTAGCCTTTGCATTAGATTTTGAAGCCCCATCAAAATTAAGCTTGAGCCAATTAGACCTCAGAGGAGTCCATCTTACATTAGATCTCAAAGTCTGCTTAGAGTTGTCATGAGCAGGGATTTGGTTAAGAATTATCCAATTGATAGCAATTATTTCCTCTTCAAGAGTGAGGGGTTTATCAGCAATCTTGATATGAGAATTAACAACACTTTCAATGAGGAGCTTAGAGAAAGTTTGATAAACTTGAGAAGAGTCCTTGACAGCTTCCCTAAATATTCTGTTATTATGTTCTTTCCACAAAGTCCAACCAATGAAAGGAAGAGGTTGGTTCCAGAGCTCCACAAGCCAGGGATGAGATAAAGTAGGAAACCAATTAGAATTAACTTCTCTAATATCTTTATTGCAAACCTACTGTATGCCAAAGTTCTACAAAATTATACTCCAAACTTCCATGGCGAAGTCACAATGAAGAATTAGATGAGGAACAATTTCCTCATCCTTAAGGCATAGAACACACCTATTAACCAGAGAGAAACCCCTTCTTTACAAATTGTCTTGGGTTAAGATCTTATTATGAACCACAGCCCACCAAAACATATTAACTTTAGGAATAAGGTTATGGTTCTAAACTTTCCTCCAAAGCTCATCTCTATGATCATCAGGAATCAGCAGATGGTAAGCATATTTAATAAAGAAGCGACCTCTTTTGTCAGGTGACCAATGCAACTAATCTTCTCTAGGGAAGAGAGGAATTTTGGTGTCTACCAACATCTGTTGTATAGATCTCATTCTCTGGATGCGCTCAAGATGATTATTACAACACTCAAGAAGATTTTTCCAACGTCTAATACCATTCTTATGAAGAATGTAAAAATAGACTTTTGACCCAAAAAACCATTTAGCTATATCAGTAATAACCTTGTTTTCCTCCTGAGCAGCAAGGGCTTTGTCAGCAACCCAAGGGTCCTCCCAAAAGTTTATAGTGTTACCATTCCCTAGTTTCCACCTAAGCCCCTATTTAATTAAGCTTCTAGCTTTGAGCATTTTGTTCCAAATTACCGAACCCTGAGGGAGCCCCTCTTGATAAAGGAAACTAAAGTTGTCAGCATCATGTAAGTATTTAGCCAGCATAATGGTTCCCCATTCTTTATTACTATTAATCAAATTCCAGATGATGTTGGAAAGAAGGGCTTTGTTCATATTTTGTATAGATCTAATATTAAGACCACCATGAGTTTTAGGAAGGTAGACCTTTTCCCACTTAACCAGAGACATTCTCTCCTTATCTTCCACACTTGTCCATAAGAAGTTTTTTTGTATTTGTTCCAACTTGTCATCTATATACTTTGGCATTTTAAAAAGAGATAGGAAGTAAGTTGGAATACCTTGAAGGGAGGCCCTTAGAAGCTGTAACTTACCAACACTACTCATAAGTTTACCCTTCCATCCAATCAACTTCTTTTGAGTTCTTTCCAAAATTTTGGAGCAACTTCTTTAACAGTTAAAGGAAGGCCTAGGTAGATAGTAGGAAGCTCAGCCGCTGCACAGACAAGAATGTTGATGATTTTTCTCTGGAGATCTCCCTGAGTGTTGAAGAAATAAACATTACTTTTCTAAAAATTGATGTGTTGACTAGAAGCTTTTACATAGTCATTAAGAATATTCCTCCAACTACGGGCTTCAAGCACTAAAGAGATACCAAAGAGGATGGTATTGTCCACAAACTGCTGAACAAACATGGGTTGCAAAGTAGAAGCTAGTTTGATCCCCACAATTTCCTTAGAAAGGATCTTAGAGTGAGCATACCTCCCAAGGGCTTCAGCCATCATGATAAAAAGATAGCAGGAAAAAGGATCACCCTGTCTAATCCCTCTCGTGGGAGAGAAAAAACCCCTAGGAATCCCATTAACCAGGAATGAGAATTTAGCAGTGGTAACAGCTTCCCGGATAAGTAGAGAGACTTTATCATTAAAACTAAACTTTTGAATAACCTTAAAAAGAAACTGCTAGGAAACTCTATCATAGGCCTTAGAAATATCAAGCTTTAGAACCATACCAGGAATCCTGCTCTTTGCCATTGAGTGGATAGTTTCATGAGTGGTTATAATAGCATCTAAGATCTGCCTTCCAGGAACAAAACCTTTCTGAGAAGCGAAGATAATTTTATCCATGAAGGGTTGAAATCTCAAAGTAAGGAGTTTGGTGCATAACTTGTAAATGGTATTACACAAACTTATAAGTCTGAAATCAGCAAGCAGAACAAGATTTGGCTTCTTGGGAACAAGAACAATAAAGGTATTTCTAATATGCTTTAAAAGTTTCCCAGTTCTAAAAAAATCTATAATAGCAACAGTAACATCATAGCTCACAATATCCCAATATTCCTGGAAGAATATAGGAGGAAAGCCATCAGGGCCTGGGGCTTTAAAGGGTCCCATGGAGAATAAAATAGCATGAACCTCTTCTTCATAGATAGGTTTCAACATATCAATGTTATCCTCCTCAGTAATCAAAGAAGGAATATTGTTAAGAAACTAAAGCATTATCTGCTCATTGGCAGCATCGTCAGCTTGTTCCATCAACAAATTCTAGAAGAATAAGGCTACTTGATTACCAATATCATTTTCATCATTGGTAGTATCACCATCCTCCAAGCACAATTTAGAGATAGTATTAGCTTTCCTATGTTTCATAGCTGAGAGATGGAAAAAAGTTGTATTACGATCTCCTTCTTTAAGCCATTGAACTCTGGATTTCTGTTTCCAGAAGAGTTCTTCTTTATTCATAAGATTCTTCTAGTCAGTAATCAAATTATTTTCAACTTGAACAGTATCCTCAGTAGAATCTCCTTGAGCTATTCTTGTTTGAATGTCAACTAATTTTCCTGATATAATCTTCTTCTGAACAAACACATTCCCAAAGTTATACTTGTTCCAACCCCGGACCTCTTGTTTAATGTGTAAAAGCTTCTTAACCAATCTATACATAGGAGTACCTTGGACAGGGAGTTTCCACCATTGAGTCATAAGACTCCTAAAATTCTTATGTTTAATCCACATAGCTTCAAACCTGAAAGGGAAGGGATCCTGATTATGCTAAATAACCCAATTAAGGAGAATAGGATTATGATCAGAAACAGTTCTAGGAATAGCCAAAAGACTAAGATTAGAGTGGTTATCCCAATTTTATAGATAAGGAATCTGTCCAGTTTGACTTGAATCATTTGATCACCACTTCTTTTGTTGGACCAAGTAAAATTCTGATTCTGCAGTTCCACATCCAACAACCCAAAACTATTGATGAAATCAACAAAATCCAACATGCTGTCAGAGTAGTCAAGAATACCCCCAATTTTCTTAGAGGGATATAGAGGAGTATTAAAGTCACCCGCCAACATCCAAAAAGAATGACGGGAAGTGGAGAGAAGAGTCAATAGATCCATCCATAGAGTTTTATGTAGAACCCTCGTGTTCAGGGCATAAATATTGATTAAAGACCAATGAAAAGAAAGCATAAAAAAATTGACAATCAGATAATGCTTATTGGAAACAATAAGAGTACCTCTAATTTTGGCACTATTCCACATAGTAACAATCCCCCCAGAAGCACCCATAGCAGGACTGATACAAAAAGCAGCATTAGGCCATATTTTGTTAGCAACCATTTTAAAATTTTCCTCTAATATTTTTACCTCCTGAAGTAAAAGAATATCAATTTTATGATCCAGAATGTAGTTCTTGACTTCAAACTCCTTTGAGGGGCTATTAAGTCCCCTCATATTCCAAGATATAATTCTCATTTGAAAAGTTTTTTGGATTGTACCTCTAGTGTTTTTTGCTTACCACTGGCAATCTCCCTAGCTACCTCTATTTGTCTTGTTTCCCTTAAGGTAGGTCTTCCTTGCCTGGAGTCTATTCCAACATCAGCAGATTTCTTATTCATGTGAGTCTTCTTCTTAGGAGTAATCCATTCATCTTGGTCATTAAACTTTATGCTTGACCCTTCTCCCAAGGTCAGAGTTGGGTCATCAGTCTGGTTCACGGTTGACCCTTCCTTGAGATCATCTCCATTAGTCCTCTATCTCGAAGAGGGTTGAACCCTCATCTCCTCATTATTATAAACTGAATCTAGAATTTGGACATTCTCCAAAGGGGATAAAGGGGCCTCATCTACCCCATCAGCATTAATTAGATGAACTTCCAAAAGGGCATCCTGCTGAACCTCTCCATCTTCTAGCATATGGGGATCTGAAATACCTGCTGATCTAATTTCCCATTTACCTTCAATCCTTGAAGATCAGGATTATCCTTATATGGAAAACTAGGGTTTCCATTTCCATCTTCATGATTAGTAACATGCTCCTCATTACCCACCATTCCCTTATCCTTTTCAGAAAAATTAGGGTCTCTATATTCTCCTTCAAGATTAGTGTCATTTTCCTCATTACCCCCCATTCCCTGATTATCAGGAATGTCTTCTTCCGAGGAAATAGGGTTCTTCTCTTTCTCTAGGTTCAAAGTTTCCTCCATCTTCTTAAGATTACAATGAGTCATCAAATGACCCTTCTTTTTACAAAGTTGACAAAATGTGGTAGAGTTTTCATACAGAATCAGTTGCATCCAAATCCCATATTTAGAGTTCAACTCAATGGACATAGGAAGAGTTTTGTGAACTTCCACATTAACACAGAATCTAGCATAAACACATCAGGACTTTGCCCGAGTAGTATTATCAAGAGTAACATACTAGCCAAAAGTATTAACAATAGCAAATAAAAAATTCATCCCAATATTCCAAAGGAAACCCAGGAAGTCTCACCCAGACTGGGGCAGTCCAGTTCAAGTCAGAGCTAGGATCAAACCCAGGCTGCCAAACACATAGGGCAAGTGAGTGAGTACCATAAAGCCACGGTCCTCCCGCCAACATGGTGATCATATCTTCTTTGCTACTAAATTTAAAAAGAAATAGCCCTCTTACCATAGCTATGACAAAGACACTACCTTTGACCTTCCAATAGTTGGACACCCATTTTTGCACCATATCAATATTAGGGCGAAGGGAAAAAAACTTACCCACAAGAGAAAGATCCATGGAGGCCACGATTTCCTCAACCAGATCATCTAGTATATCCAACACCATTCCTTCAGCCATTTCCTTTTGAACTAGAACCGTTGAAGTACCTTTAAGGGAAAGACTCTCCTGTCCCATCAGAACTCCTTTCCATCCCTTGGAACATTCTGCATCAAAGGTACCACCCAAGGCAGTAACCTCCATCTCCATGAGACAGAGAATCTGAACTCAATAAACCCTAGAAACCCTAACAAGCCATCGAAAGAAGATCATACGCATCAATGTTGTTCCTTCCACAAAATAATAATGTTTAAATGCTCAAAAAACATACCAAGAGGTTTGAATCTAGGTTGTTGGCTCTACAGGCCGAAGCCCTGCCATTTCACCACAAAGTCTCCCCTCTTGGAGGGTAAGCAACCTTAATTTTTGACATGGTAGAGGGCGACCCCATGGGGTTTGAACCTTGGTTGTTGGCTCTACAAGCTTGAATACCAAGAGGTTTGAATCTAGGTTGTTAGCTCTACAAGCTGAAGCCCCACTATTTCACCATAGATTCTTCCCTCTTGGCGGGTAAGCAACCTTAATTTTTGACACGGTAGAGGGCAACCCTGCAGGGTTTGAACCTTGGTTGTAAAAATACCAGGAGGTTTGAATCTTGGTTGTTAGCTCTACAGGCTGAAGCCCCACTATTTCACCACAGATTATCCCCTCTTGGAGGGTAAGCGACCTCAATTTTTGATGCAGTAGATTATTGTTCATCAAATAGATTTTTGATATATCTTGTAAATAAATAATAGTAAGTTTAAAGTATATTAAGTATATATATTTATGTTGTTAAATAAATAATGTTAATGTTGAAAGAATATTATTTATTTGTTTTCAATAGGAATTAAATTAATAATTCTAATAGCTAATAATAATAATAATAATAATAAATAAGTTATAAATATTCAATAATTAATTATGTGAATAAATATTCGTTGTGTAATTATTTAAGGCATCATTTTATATTCTCGAATTAATAATGTTTAGTGAGTTGTCAAAAGATATATTTTTAGAAAGAAGTTATATTTTCTTAGTGGTAAATAAAAATAGCAGATTGTAAGAAAGTGTGGCATGCATAATTTATTGCCTCAATGAGGGGAATCTTCTGGAAGAAATTATGGGGGGTGGTTATGCATGCTCAACTTTATTTTGAAATCTCAAGACATAATTTGGGGGGAGCGTGCATTTCAAATAGAGAATATATTTTATGTTTTGGGGATCTCTCTCTCTCAAGAAGTTTTCATTTTTCTTTTGGCACCATAAATGATAGTTTCCAAAAGAAAAGACTTGGGAGAAAATGGATGCAAGCTGGGAATTTTGTGAAGATGTGATAGAAGTAATATTTCAAGTATGGACTGAAATATGAATCTAATTTATTTTTGCATTAGATTTAGTAAAATATTCTATGAATTCTCTTCTACATTTTCTAAACCCAGTCTATTACGTTAGCCATAACATTATTTTTATGAACTAGGTTTCTCTAATTTTTCTATATGGTGCACGGCATGGATGTCTAAATCATATACGAAAATCAGCCATACCCAGTTTGTCATTTTTGAGATATGAATATTTTGTGATTGTCTACCTCTCACCTATTTCATCTATGTTTTAGCAGTATGTTGTGTTAGCCATAACTTTATTTTTACGAACTGAGTTTCCCTAATTTTTTTTTATATGGTGCACATCCTAGATATCTAAATCATATCCAAAACTTAGTCCTACCCAGTCAGTTTTGAGATATGAATATTTTATGACTGTCTACCTCTCACTCATTTCCTCTCTATTTTAGTAGTCTGTTGCATTAGCCATAACGTTATTTTTACGAACTAAGTTTCTCTAACTTTCCTATATATGGTGCACGACCTGGATATCTAAATCATATCCAAAAATCAACCATACCCAGTTTGCATTTTTGAGATATGAATATTTTGTGATTGTCTACCTCTCACCCATTTCGTCTCTGTTAAAACAGTTAGTTGTGTCACCAATAAATTTATATTTTTGAACTGGGTTTCTCTGAGATTTTTCAACAAATTCATTTTGTGCATATCCTACGATCATTGATTTCCATCATATGACTCTCTTTGAGACATTCTACCAATCAGTCTGTGTGCCTTGTCTATGCTTTCACATTTTGTATTGTTGGTAGCTTCTAAAGCCTTCTCAACAAATTTATTTTGTGTTGATCCTATCATATGCATGTGGTTAAAAGTGTGGTAGATTTGATGAAGATCTTAGATCTATAGAAATGTTTTGTTGTTTTGTATTCATTTCCTCTCTAACTAACCTTAGAACAAGGTTCTTTCATTGTAGCTTCAGGTTTTGTATCTTAAGATTCTAACTAGTGTAAGATATTTATATCATTCTAATATTATAGGCTTTTAGCCTTGCTTATACAGTTATATTTAATAGTATTTACAATTTTCTAGATTATTAATGAAATCTACATTAGTGTAAATAGTGTAAATAATTGTTGTGTTTAATTTGTATGCCTTAGAGTTATTTGCAGTTTGTTCACAGTCATTTTAATTAAATGAAATTAACATAAGTCTTGAGAACTATTAGTTAAAATATTGTTACTCGTGAACTCTTATATATTATGATCCTATAAGTAACTATTACTAATGGTTGGAATATAATAGTTTCATATTGTTGAGGAAGATTCACATTATGATTGTTAGATGATTGATCATGATTCAATTTATGTTACATTCTTCAAGACCCATAATTAGTGCATTATGTCATATGTCACAATTGTGGTGTTGTATTTGAATTATTGATGAAGGATCTTAGTTTGGTTTATTAGGTGATGATGTGCATTTGAGAGTGAATGTGATGTGAAACCATAGGGTTTAATGTGTCAAGTGTTTGTGTCATTTGGGAAAGTTGATTCCAAAGGCCAAGAGGGGTAGTCATGTGTATGACTCATGTGATTATGTAATCTTGCTAATGGTTGAATATGTATTGGTTATATGTTGACTCCACTCTGTTTATGGATTCTTGTGGTTATGATGACTGTGCAAGATGGATAATACCTTGCTTAGTGTACATATTCATGTGGTTATGATGACTATGCAAGATGGATAATGCAAGATGGGTAATGCCTTGCTCTATGTAATGTGAAATGATGTATATTTTGTGTTGTAAATGTATCATGAAGAGAAATATGATAGTTCATGCTTGGGTTTTATTTTGGGCTTTGAGAATCTAGATGTAGTGAAGGGGGAGTGGCTTTCAATGTGGGGCCGGTGCCCAAAGTGGCTTGTCAGGTAACCCATTGGAAGTTGTTAATACAGTGATAACTTAATAATAAATTTAGAGGGTTGGGTAGTTTTCACACTAATCAAGATAATTGGATGCCTCATTCATGCATGTAGTGCTCATTCAGGCTAAGGATGAGATGAGAAGGCTGTGGTTGGAAAAATCAACTTCCTTGTCCTCACGAAAGGAATGTTGGTTCTACATGTGTCACCCTATGGGGCCGGCATCTAGTGAGAGACTGTCAAGGTAACCATAGATGGGGGCTGGCGCCTAGTGAGAGACTGTCAGGGTAACCTATGGACGGGTGCCAGTGTTTAGCTAGAGACGGTCAGGGTAACCCATACTAGGACCATGTGATGACACTCATCCCTACTGCAGTCTAACATTCTCTAGTTGTGTTCTCCCCTTTCTTTTGTGAATGCCTCTGGAAGTGATGTTTGAGTTACTTGTGATGTCCTTATTGACTAGTGTTGTTTTGGAGTCATGTGTAGTCCTTACACCTGTAAGTCTATTGTCTTTTTTACTATTGAAGGAACTAGTGACTCTATTGTGAATGTCATGTGTATTTGTATGTTGGAGTCATGTTATCCTTTTGTGTTGTGTTCCTGTCTTCTTAACTATTTCATGTTGTGGGACCTCATTGTTATCTCCTAACATAGGGGGTGGACCTTAGGGTTCCACATGGTGGGGTGGTTGTGCTTTATTCCATTGGTTTTCTGCCATCGTGGCTCACATGTAAAGAAGATATAACTCTCATGATTCTAGTTTGCACCTGTATTCAAGGACTATTATTTGTACTATTTGCATCTAGATCTATGTATCAGTGGAATTCATTATGTAATTTGATGTATTCAAAAAAAGAGTTTTTGTGACAATGAAACTATGTAATTCCTCTTGTAAGATATACTATTTTGTACTTGTAATCTTAATGCAAACTTCTTGAAGTATTTGGAAGTCGTAATGAAAGATGCTAGTTTGATTCAGTTGGTTTATTCGATTAAACTATGTATGTTGTTGATTATTGTATAATTTCAATAATGTAGCTGTGTAATCCCTAGAGATGCTAGTTTAACTTGTTGATTATAGACTATGTTATGTTTTGTTATCATTACTTCTATTTTAAAAAAAGATTTCACCCTCTTTATTGCTTAGTTAAATTTATCTCTAGGGTTGCATGGCGGGGCATTACAATATCAAAAACTCTTGTTATCCAAAGATAAGAATGTATAATAATTTAACATAAATATTATATCCTCTAGTCTTCTCTAAACTACTTGGGTACTGTTTGAATTCACGTTTCTCATAAAACATAGAATACGAGTTTTTATCCTCGTGTGTTTAATAAATACTATCATTATCATAAATACTCTCGAATAATATCAATCTTATAACCTAAATAGGTTTGAGCCTATGATTATTACACTACAATACTTGTTCATCGTCTTTCATTATAAAATAAGTTGTGAACTCAAGTATGACATCCTTCAAATATCATGATTATACTTATCATTGTTGTTGAATGCAAAAGTGATATTATATCACTATCCTTAGATGTTTTCTAATGATATCAATATCTTTTCTATATACTATAAGATAATAAAATATCTATCTCAAAATCTTATGATTATAATCACTAAAACTTGTGCATGACATCAGGTTCCCCATATAGACCTGCATGACATCCAGTTCACATTGAACAACGATTAAGCTATATTAAATTTCACTTTTAGGTCTAGATGTCATGTGTCCATATGGGGAACCTGATATAAATACTAAACATGACATTTGTGATTGCCAATGTCTAGGTACATTGACCAGAAATGTCCAGTTGATCAGAACTTCTAAGTGATATAACTCATTGGTTTTGACAAATTTCTACTTGATGCAAGAGGCAAGCTAAATTAGAATTTTGTCCTCTTTCCATCTATGGCCTTCACAGGGGACTAATTACAACTTGAACTTTCAACTTGAGTTTGGCTTGGGATGGCAAGACATTTTACCATTACCGCCAGGCAAACAACATACCAACCAGCCAGACAAAAGTGTTGGATCCTCATTTTGTTAGGGCAGAATGGGACGTGTTGTGAGACCACACAACACTACCCATAAATTGAACTTTCTATATGAGTGGTGGTCAGTGAGTCTATCTTGTGGAATTCCCATGCTCCCTCTCATATTCAAAAGTGGTGTCCATCTTCCTGTCAAATATCATGGATGTTGTTCAAGATGCTAACTTTGTGGAAATTATTGCCTTTGATTACATTCATGACTACCTAGCACCTCTAGAGAAATTGAAGAAAGTGATGGAGAGACACAATTTATTTGAAGGCGACGCTCCCATTGGGGGACTCTTTCCTATGGAGTTGCTTTTATCTTCTTTAGCGGTGGTGTGTGTGTTCTAGGCCATACAGAAGGGATTTCTAAATAACTATTGTAATGTTCTCAACACAGCTCTAAATTCCCACAAGTTCAACTCCCTCCAAACATGGACGTCAAAGCAAAGGAAATGTTCAACACAGTGTAATTTGTCAGACTTCACACTCCAAATTTTGCTCCATGACTGCCAACGCCTACACTCTTGGTCCTGCCTATTGTCCTACCACTTCCACTAACCAAGTCAAGTAATATCTTGCATGAATCTAATTACTCAATAGGAGGACCCTGAAAAGGATGCTTTGCACATCTCCCATGTTGGTTTGATAATCTATCGCTATGTGCCTTGTTTTGTGTTTTTGCAATAATTTCTTCACTTTTGAAAGTGATGTTGCACGTTTATATATGCCCAATTGGGGTTATTTTGTATAGTTATTTTTGAATCAGACTTAATATATAATTATGGGCACGCCTATAATTTTTCACTCTATATGATAGTAGTATATATGCTTTGTTTTGTGTTTCTGCACGAATTTCTTCACTTTTATTAGTGATGTTGTGTGCGTCTATATATGCCCAATCGAGGTTATTTTGTATAGTTATTTTTAAAATAGACTTAATATATAATTATGGGTGCCTATAATTTTTCACTCTGTATGATAGTAGTATCTATGCCTTGTTTTATGTTTTTGCAAAAATTTATTCACTCTTGTAAGTGATGTTGCATATTTGTATATGCCCAATCGGGGTTATTTTGTATAGTTATTTTTTAATCAGACTTAATATATAATTATGGGTGTCTGGTAAAAAATTGTATAAAAATAACTTCAAAGTTCATAGAATTCGTATAAAATTCTAATAACTATGTGGACGAAAAAGAAATTTGGTCATATAATATCTTGTGAAGGAATTTAAACAAGTTAAAGTACATAAATTTCAATGAGTTGTAAAAAAATGCATATAATATAGATAATATTGACAATATTTACCGTATCGAACTACAAACTTTTCTTAATCTAACAATACTTTTGTATAAGATAAGAATATTGTGTTATGTAATTTAACTACAATAGAAAGAGTTCACGTAGACATCATTAATTTACAATAATGTTGTGTAGTATGGTTTGAGGGACTAGATGACTACATAGAAGTGGTTGGCATAATAGGAGTAGTAATTGAACATCCCACATCAATTTGGTATATATTGGAGGCCTAATAGAAAAAAAAAGTTAATTACAATATTTGTATTTATAAATACATACAAGATGTAAAGAAATAGGCCTAAAAGAGGTATAATTTCAAATAATGCATTAGATTGAGACCCACAAATATGGGTATGTTGGATGGTGTCTTTGCTTGATATCAACAATAATACATTAGTATCATAAACAAATGATTGAGATACATGGTAGACTAGTTTAAAGCATTACAAACTTATAATTAACCTTAAAAAGAGCACAGTTGAGACAATCCCCTTACCATTTCACCAATCATTGGAACTAGACATAGAAATGTTCAGTATCATTGTGGTTGAGCTAAGTTTGTTTCAATATTTCCTCAACCATGGTAGTAGCTAGATCACCAACTTTGATACTCTCTATTGTCTTTCAAGTTAACTTTAAGTATAAAAAAAATTATTGATGTTTCTATCATCTTACATATTTAATAAGTAAACGGACGATAATAAATGACAAAATTAAAATGAAGTAAAAATAAAGTTATCATCAACCTTTTAAAATCATAATATTTAATTATTTTCAAAACTAGTAAGTTTCTATGCACCATTGCATGTCATTGTCATGTGTCCTCTCACTTATGCACATTTATAAGGTGGTTCAAAAAATTTTAATATAAATTACTAAATCTCAAATATTCTTGAAAATCTAAATAAATCAAGATGAGAGGATGATAGTAACACTTAGATGAGATCCTCTATGAAGATATAGAGGATTTTCACCTTCAATGGTACCATTAGGTGAATGATATTTAAACCATGTATATTGCAATCCACAAAAGAGACATGAATATAAAGAATTTGTTCTAATATTTAGATCAAATGGAAAGGGTCTTTAAGAAAGATGAAGTTGTCATAAAAAATTCTATTATTAAGAAAAGTTCTATGGTGCATAGCTACAATCCATGCTTAAGGCCGCAAAAATAGTTTGCAGTGTTAGTATGCCAAAACCGCCTTGCAGTGGAACCTTTTATAAAGTTTTATTTTCTTGCTAGTCAATTATGAGGATTGATAGTGTTTGTTAAGGCATAGGACACTATACCTATTGTATCAAAAATTTAGGTAGCTGAAAACCAAGTAAATACTATTGATTCTTGGATATTATATCCACCAATTAATACATTACGTAGATTTCATAGGAAGCTATAGAAGTAACATTTATCAAAGGGAGGAAATGTAAGCAATTTGAATAAAAAATTGGGCCATCCATCATGACACGGTCCAATTTTCCAAACAGAATTATTACATCTTCAATGTCTAGCCATTGAGTAGGGATGAAAGTAATCAAGTTGGATTGAATGCTTTTATACAATTCATTGGATCTCCTTGAAAGAACCAATTCAATTATCTAGAATAAAATAATATTAAATAATAATACAGAAAAAGGGAATAAATAAAACTTTTTCCCAATAATACAATTCATGAAATAAATATCTCTCATCAGCTATATTCAATTAAAAGAATATTACAAAAGCTAGACTTCATATGTTTGAAATACAAATAGTACTGTCATTTATAACATCTATCCATATAGGCACACAAAAATTTTGCACAATACAATATCTTCTATACTGAACCTGGTGGAGAGAGAGCATCATCAAGGTAGTTTTCTACCCAACCACAAGGCTTTATGTCTCCTCAGTCTTACTCTTGAAATGGAGAAGTCCGACCTTTAGTGACGGGTACTCTAGCAAACTGAAGCCAACATGTGTGAAGGAATTTGGTGCAACATGATATCTCTAACATTTCAAGCATGTATGAAATGCAAATATACATATATCATGATACGGAAAAGAGTAAAATAAATCAAATAAGTATAATTACTAGATTTGATTACACAAGATTTGGCAAAAAAAACTTTTAAAAGCCGCAGATGATAGGTAGGCTAGAAGAAGTAACCTACCATTTTCTGTAACTCCATATTCAGTACCCATCCATGCGCTTTCTCTAGTTATCCTTACAAGAATTATAGAAGTAGAGAATGCATCATATAATTGCAATCAAACCATACAACATCGAAAGACTAATATATTAATCCTGAAGACAAGTCTCAAACAGACAATTTCATAGACTTCAATCATCAATAATAAACCATTGATCTATCATCTAAGATTCTAATTATCATAATCAATAATTCATAGATTTCATTCTATACCATTCACATAGGATCTGACAAGATTTCACATAACTTAAATAGGAGATCTAGCTCATACTAGCCAATCATTTGATAAAAAAATACTTTAACTAGTACTATTCTTTGACTAAGATACTTGCATAATGTCTATACTTTGAACTACCTTCCAATGAATGTATGATCATATTTTACATACAAGGATGAGTTTAAAACTAATCTCTTTAATAAACAAAAGCACAAGCTATATTTTTCAATTCTCTTGCAAAAAGTGAAAGGTAAGACATTTCAACCATTACTAATCTATACCACTTATCTACATATAATAGTGAAATAGGATCATAACTCGTCTAAAGAGGAGGTTATAACCATGTCCTTGGTTGCCAGCTTACAATATAACAAAGTACCATAATTCCTATCTCAGACATATCATGCTATTCATTAAGCAAGCATCAAATTCTCTTAATTTAGATAAGTTAATCCATAGATTTTAATATGTAATACAATATTTCTATGTCATGTCTACTTTCTAACCTTGAATCCACATTGCTAATTTCCAATTTTCAAGATAAGCAAAGTAACAAATATTAATGAAGTATTTTCCATTATGCATAATGAATAGGCATAGGCCTTTTAGATATTGAGTAGAAAGAGGGGCATGCTTAATTGACATGAAAAAGATTAAGGAGTTATATATGAAGATTGGTGCGAGTATTAATGGTGTATAAGAAATACTACATGCATCCCCAAAATTGTTAGTCTTGTCTTCAATTTTTACCCATGTATCTAAGACTAATCCAATTCCTAAATTTTGATCTCTTGATTATTATGACTAACAATTGCATGTTCAACCAATGAATTATAACAATGTCTTATTGAGTTTCCCTTCGCCCAACCAATAGTCATGGTTCATTGTCTTGGAGGCCCCAAACTATATAGAGAGAGAGAAGGAAAGATTAGGTTAAGTCTTCTTTAAAATTGGTAGGTGTTAATCCAAATATCACAATCTTTGCCAGCGCTTGGTACAAAGCAGGCCTGGAATTTGACGGTCACCATGCCTGTCATATAAAAATTTTATGACGATTTTATTATTTAAGTACCTTTCAATTGACGTTTTAAAAAAAAAATCAATTGTCAAAAAATGTTTGAGTGAATTTTTTTAATATTAAAAAATGCAGGTTTAAAAAAAAGGACCAGGCTACCAGCAATTAATCAAATGTGTATTAATTGTTTGATGTCTTGAATTATAGATCTGAGGGATTTAATTGATGGCATGAAGTTATTCTATTTTGTTATATATTTATTGCAAGTATAGAATTCTAGTATTAGACCAAGGTGCGCAACAATTTCTTTTATCCCTCTTCTTAATATGTGTATTTGTAATTGTAATTTGTAAAGTTATCTTTATTTCATATATAATAATTTAATAAACAATAAATTAAAGATAAAAAAACTTGTGCTTTATTTTTCTAAATTAGAAATAAATTATTCTATTTTTAAAAATAAAAAAACAATATAAAGATTTGTTGTAATTTTTAAAATTTATTGAAGATAAAGATAAAGTTGATAAACATTGTAAAAGAAAACATTATTTATATTTTTATAATATAAAAAAACTTTTGTAGTTTTTTTCTAAATTAGAAATTAAAAATAAATTACAATTAGAAATAAATTATTCTATAGAGAAAGCAAAAATTATTTTCTAAATTGATTTTTAAAAATAAAAAACAATATAAAGATTTGTTTGTAATTTTTAAAATTTATTCAAATAAACATTCTAATTTAATATATATTGAAGATAAAGTTGATACATTATTTATATTTTTATTAAAAAATATATATATTATAACTAAGAATACTATATTATATTTTCTTATTATAAAATTTTATGGTTTGCTAATAATTTAAAGAGTCATATATACGGTTATATAAAAATTTAGCAAGTCAAGGTATATGGTCAAATAAATTTTAGAGTTGTAAAATACGGTCTAAAATGACAAAAACGACCAAATAGACCATCAAATTCCAGGCCTGGTACAAAGTATTATCATCCTTGAAGGCATAAAAGGAAGACAAATTTTATTAGATATAATTAGAAATAGCTTACAAAAAGGGAAACTTAGACCTGACATGCAAACGGTTGACAAAGGCCTCAAAGAGCCATTATCTCATGGAATGTGAATCGTGATGATTGCAAGATAAACACCTAGTTATTAGGGCTTAAAACTTTTAAGAAAAAGCTAATGGCAGGTGTCTATCAGCATTCCCCTGTCAGAGCGCCATGCAAAATTATAGGATAAGTACAAAAAGAAAAGGTTAAAAAGTAGTCGGTAGGTTTGAAAACAAATTTCACAAACCTTTACCAACGTCCTCCTAGACTGAGCGCAAAAATGGGAACTTGTAAACAAGATATGGACTTCTATCAAGCAAAATGAATAGCATGGATATTTACTCAATAAATCGAATAGCATTTTAGTCAAACATAGCATTGCGGTAAAACTCCTACGCCTATATTCAGATGTGTTCTACCGGTGCCAAGGCATAGCTCCCTGGTAGTCAAGTGTTCAGAAGGTGGGTTTATAGAAAATACTGGCAAGCTATGTGCTAGCACCAAAATGTTTGATTGAGGAGAAAAGCACACAATCCTTTCAAAGTTATCATATAGAAATGAAGACTACACCCTAAAGGATCTAAACCAATGAAGGCATAACCATATAGCAAATAAAAAAACAAAATTTATAGGGAACATCAAAACTCACAAGTAAAAGACTCGGTCCTTGGTCTTTACAGAGTACAGGGCAACCTTCATCTCTAAAAATGGTCCTTGAAGCATCAATAAATTTTGATATGGTTGATGAGCTGCACTCTCTAAGATTTGAAATAGTAATCTTCATTGTAGCTTGTTAAAATAAGATGCATTGGAACTCATTGAAACCCCCATTTCTCTAGGGTGTATGCTAGTTTTACTCTTTTATTTCCTCTTTTCTCTTTCCATCAAAAGTCTCTTCGTTCACATCTCTTATTTTTTCTTGCTTTTATAGCCTTTCCCCATTTTTTATAGAGTATCTTCATTCAAAAATAAATAATAGGAAAAAGCAATTAATTTCAATATATCCACCTTCCCCCTCTCTTTCCCATTTTCTAAAATTAGTCCCCCTTAACTTAAAAACTGAAAAGAAATAAAGATTTCAGGATTCAAAATTTTAAAAAGATTGTATCATATGAAAGGAGAGATTTTGAATAGATACAATTGTGATGATATATATATTTGGCTTATATATAATTTTACTTATGTTAAGGTATGTCGCAGTATTTTAAGGGCACTTTTGAATGGATAACCATCATAAAGAATTTGCTTGAAGGCAGGATCGACCGTCAAATTTAAGCCCTAAAGATGAGTAATGTCACTTCTCTCATGTGGTTTAAAATAGAAAACATTTACCAAAAATCAATAATGTTAAAGTATAAGAGAATCTTTCTAAAAGGTATTAAATATTTTAAATAATTAATTAGGAGTATTACAATTAATATTTATTGTGAATAATTATTTTAAATGCAATAAAATAAATATAATGTAATTATTTTTCACACATACACATTTATTTGGCCGATAGGCCATTCTATATGTGCACACATCTTGTAACTGCCAAAAATTTGGTAGTCTCAACGGAACAGGATCAATTAGAACCAAAAAGAAAGTACATATTGTGTATATCTCAGATTAACTAGAAATTAGAGTGCATAACTATGTCCAGTTTCATTTAGTTTTGTGCATTTTGTTATTCAGATGGAATGCTTTTGTGTTTTAGAGTCTTAATTTGAGTTTTCAGTGAAAAAGAGGAATTTGTGCTTAAAAGCCCTGTGGCTATGTCTGCTTCAGTAGATTTACATGCCTGCATTATCATGCAACGAGATCTAGGATCTGTTGACAGAGTTTCACATTTTAAATTCTCTCTTCTTTTTGTACATTTCCTTAAATCTGTATGCTGTCAACATTCGCAGGTTTACAACAATTTGTACTCTCCAATTTGAAGTTAGAAGGTAAGCATTTCACTCCTCGTGATGAAGGTGTTCTGATTCTAGTTATAATTCTAGAAACCATCACCTGATCAATTTTATACATCCCAGATAATGTGTGTTTCTGCAACTAGAATAGGATGTACATATTTTTTTCCATCATTTTTGTTGGAGTTATTCACCTGTTGGTTAGGGTTAGGTATGTTTTTTTGGGGTCAGAATTTAATGGAGGTTGAACTGGTGCCTTGGTATTGCTTATATTCGATAGGGTTCCTTGCTTACCCATTGGTTCAATTTTTATTACAAATTTTAGGCTGCTTGAATGTTTGATTAAATTCAACCATGTTTTTTGTTGAGTAATGTGGAAAGTTTCAATCAGTTTGGTTTGATTCACCATGAGGGAAGCACCGACATGGAATGCAATGGATCATATCTCTTCCCTTTCCAATGATCATTTTTTAAGTTCAGATTCAGAGGAGGATGAACAAGCATTAAAGAAGCACAGTATTAAAAAAATAAGTAATCAATTAGCTCAAGGTGGAGATTGTACTACTGGTATTTTTCATGTCATTTTGTACATCTCTGTAGACATTGATAGATAAGCTAGTGGTAGTGTTACTGTAACTGCTAATCAATTATGAATTATAAAATTAATTATGGAATTTGTAAAAAAAATGGATTTACTTTTCCCAGCATGGTAGATCTTTGGTGAAGTTTTGAGCCATCTTATAAGTGATGCGCAATAAGCTTTGGTCAAATTTTTGAGATTTGTAAACCCGTGTCATGCTGGAATGTACCCAATTATCAATACACCACAACCTTGTCCACATTTAAGATGAATTATGGGTGGATTTATATCAATGAGGATGGTTGGAACCTAGAACAGGCTCCCTAACTCCTTGGACCTAGAAAGCAAAAATTTATCATGCAATCGTTTTCTTGCCTTTTTTTCACATCCCTTTTTTTTCTGGATTTTGTCAAACTTAAAGCAATCTACCATCAACAGTGTTTTCTAGAAATCTTTCCTAATTGATGTCTTTGGAAGCCTTTCCAAATGATTACGATTAGATTCCATTTGTTTGGTGCAACATCACTGCTGTAAGGGATAATCTTAAACACAAAATAGAGTGACTCAATGTGATTTGACATCAATCATATAAATCAACAATCTGAGTCAAGTCTATTCTGTGAGTTCTATACAAATTTGTTATATTTGCTGGGATGCATATTAGAAAAAAAGGCATTCATAATGTTTTCAAAGAACTTGTTGGAAGTGACTATCCACTATTTTGAATGTAATAGAAAATCCGTTTATCTAACTATTGCCTCATTAGTTGCAAAACTTTGATTGCATTCAGGCAATAAATGTAGTAGCAGAATCATATTTTTTGTTAAAGGTTATTGTGAGAATGGGTTATATACTTGTGCATGTTATCCAAATTTTGGTTTTGTTAGCTTTTGAAGCTGTCTGAAAGTAGGAAGGATACTGCTTGACGTTCGAAGTAAAAATGAGCTTTGGAAACGTTTTAGTATGTTTGCCCTTGCCTGCCTAAGGGGTACGTATTAAACAATAATATTGGTGAATTTGCTAGTTCAGAATTGGATCATCCGTTTAGAAATAACTACAACAGAAATACCAAATTAGTAACTGATAAGACAACATTGTGGATTTTTAGGCAGTACAAAATGTTATCATTTTATTATTATCAACCTCTCTTATCTCCTTGCAAATTGATTCCTACCATTTGTATATGTATTTTTAATAATTGCTCATAGCAAACCTAAAAAGGAAGTTACTAACAATTAGTAACATTTTAAAATTACATTACATCACATAAGCCACCAAATTCCATCTTTCCATGAAACACGTTGAGAAATAAAACTTCACAAAAATGGTTTTTTTTTTTT
Organism: Cunninghamia lanceolata; assembly: GCA_027924645.1. NCBI lineage: Eukaryota > Viridiplantae > Streptophyta > Pinopsida > Cupressales > Cupressaceae > Cunninghamia > Cunninghamia lanceolata. Next base: position 1,711,036 of record BSBN01001097.1, read on the forward strand.
AAATTGTAGATAATTTAGTATGAGCTCTTTTTTCAAGTTTATTATAAGATATTCTTTTGTTAGCAGAAAAAAATGATTTAATTATTTAACCATTGTTTTAAAATTAACAAATGAAATTGAGAAAATAACACATTAATACACCTCTTATTTACTTAGCAAAATTTTATACAACTTCTGATGTTATGGCCAGCCAATTACCATGCCAACTACTTAAATACTCTTTTAAAGTTTTATGGCATTGGGAAGCCTAAATTTTTTACATGCACTTCTACAACTTCAAATGAATAGAACAAATTCAAACTTGAGCCCCTTTGTTCGAATGGCATTCTCCATCTGGCATTGTATTCTCTCAATGCGTCACTTATTATTAGTGGAATGGTCTCTATCTCATGTTTTTGTTGGGTAATCATCCACGACCTGCTACTTGCTCGAGGCTCTCCCAGCTCACCAAATGAGTCCCACAGAGGCTAGTATGTATCTCCATAGGAAAGGTCTCTTGACAAAAGGAAGACATCATACTCCATTTCTTGAATGTGTGCTAATGTGGATTTTGTCTCATTTGTTTATTCTGGATCACCTACAAATCTAATCAATACCCAATTATCTTGTGAATTGCCTAAAATTAAAGGATAAAAAAGCATTTGAGTAAGAAAGTAACCCCCCCCACCCCCCCAAAAAAAAAATGAAATATGTCCCTGATTAACAACAATACCTACCTATAATTGCAAAAGTGATAGGGAATTACGAAGGAGGAGTTTTAAGATTATATTCAGCCACAAATCCCCCACAACAATAATAATAAGTTGTATTTGCATCGAGTGGTCTGACCACCACATTGTGAATGCTACTAGATTTATATGATACAAAGTAATATGAAGTATTGTGCCCTGTTGTAGAGAAAGTGTATTTTCCATTGGATGCTCCATACTCCACTAGTGAGGGCACATCAAAATCCTCTGTAATCCATGAAACTCTCATATGATCACTTCCTACTAGAGAAATATGCACCTACCCATAATACAAATGCTCTAAAAGTAACCATGAAACTCTCAAATGATCACTTCCTACTAGAGAAATATGCACCTACCCATAATACATATGCTCCAAAAGCAAATCCGAATTTTTTAGAAACAAAAATCCAAAATGCAAAGAAAGTTTCGTGCTTGGTGTGGATCTTGATTTGTGTCTTCTTTGGGAGAGAGGGAGCCAAAGGACCCAGATGTGTATGCTTCTATAAGTATCAATAGAATAGTTTACAAAAACCCATATCCATGTTTGCAACTTTCTTGTGTCAGCAAAAATGGTATCATAAATCTACATTGTAGAGTTTATGTAAAAAATTTACAACATTCATCAAGCACATGTTTCTAAGGCATACTTTAAAATGTATTATTTTATTAGGAGAGTTGAATTGCAAGTATTTTCTTCCATCCTTTTAAAATTATGCTTTAGAATTAAAATGATCAACTAATCAAATCATTATGATACATTACAAAGAATAGTTACATTATGTATATCAAAATGGCCAAAACATACAAAGAATAGTTACAATGTGCATATCAAAATATAAATATATACTATTTGGTGATAGGCCTATTAATATTTGTGCCTATCGGCCATTTGATAGCACCTTTGGTGCTTTTACTAGTGCAAATCTAGTCTACATGACAAGTACAACTAAGTAGTGTGTGTAGATTCACTTTAGCACAATTCACCTTTAGTCGGCTAGACACCCTCCGTAATGTCAAGAAAATGTCATTCCTGTCACACTCACAATTAAAGTTAGTTGATCAATAATCAATGTAAGGCCACCTTAACCCTACCTAGTAACTATAATGATAGACTTATTGGCATTGTAATAATAGGAGAATATTAGGAATGCCTTGAAGTTGGATTGAATAAGTATTTTAGTTAATATGTGTTGTTGATTATATTTGTTATCAATTAACATAGCATATAACTATTGAAATATTTTATCTTAAGTTTTGATTTATCTATATTAGGATTCAAGATCTTCTTTATTGGTATCTATTTTATCGATACTCACTTACTCTTCTTAAATTTTTTACGCTAAGGTAAACCTTTCACTTTGATGTTATTGTTTATAACTATTTTTGTCTAAGGTAATGTTATCCTACTTGATAATCATGAGATTAAATGTTTTTTGCCTTTCATTAGTGTGTGTGGTGTTTGTGAAAAATATTTTATTTAAATAAATATATTTTTATTTAATTATAGAACTAAATCAAACATTTAGTCACAAATAGACTAATATTATTAACTACAAAATTACTAATTTAACAATAAATGTAATCTTTAATAAAATTATGATTAAAAAATATTATTTTTAATTATCTTTTAATTTGATGATTAAAAAATTAATTATGATTTTTATTTAATTCACTAAATTTATTTGTGAGTGAAAAATATTTGTATTTATTTTATTTAAAATAGAATATTAATTCCAAAGATAGACTAATTAGATATTTAGTAATAATTAAATTTAATAAGTGCAAATTATAAATTAATAAAAATGCATTTCTATTTTTTTAGTTGAAGAATACCATTTTTGGAAAATGCCTTTTATGAATTGTCATTAATTGATTTTAATATTAATTTCTAATTTTGACCATGAGAACGAAGTGGCAGTTTCTTGTCTTTATGGCAATTAAATTTTCTTGAAGTTTTTACTATTTAAGAATATGAGTGAATTTAAATGGACTTTATATTGAAAATAATAGAGAAGAAAAAGAGGGATTTGGGGAGAGAAAGGAGGTATGTTAACATTTTGGTTTGATTTTTCCTCATAGGATCTAAAATAAATTGTACTAGGTGTTTGAAAAAAAATTTTTAGGGTGGGGTTGGGATTTTTAGAACATGAAATATTTTTCGCATTTTCACTCACATCTAAATTTTTTTCCATTCTCTAGATTCATTTGTGCATTGTTTGTATAATTATATTAATTGCATGTAGAGATGCTATGGTAGTTTTTTTATAAGAAATTGTGATAATTCTTGGGCAATGTTCATTTTGGGGGAACTAAATTTTGAGATCTTCATCAAATCTAAAAATTATGTAATATTTTTCAAGGTAAGATTATAATCATAAATAGATTTATATAATATTTAGTTTTCCTAGTAATTATTGAATTTAGGTTTTCTGTGAGAAAGAATTGAATTTTGATCATATTGTGCATGAATAAAAAAATGTCCCTACAAAAACCAGTCTATTTCACCTTCAATAAAATTAGTTTTAGGAACTAGGTTCTCATGAAACTTTTAGGAATAGTGCACAACTAGGTTTTATAAATCATATAAAAAAATTAGAAATACTCAAATTCTATATACCAAGTTATAAAACAATTTGTGTACTATTATAAACTATTTTGAGAAAAACTAGTCTCTTGTGTCTTCGATAAGTTTCATTTTAGGAACCCGATGTCCTCTAAAATTGTATTGTAGATGCAAAAATTAGTTGACTAAATTATCACAAGATCTCAACCATACCTATATTCTCAATTTTGAGATAGGTACAAATGGTTGATAGTTTATCTACGTTGTTGTTATGAGAAATATTATTATTTTATATGGTTTAGGAAATGACTAGGACACTATTACTCTAGTTGAGTTATGAATTAGTCTTTTAAAGACTGATCCTATATTCTAATACCTTGAAAAGTATATAAATATGAGCTAAAGCTAGTGACTATGAAATGACCTATAAGTCATTACTTTCAAGGTATTTGTTTTCCATCAACTTAGCAATGACAATTAATGATAAGAACAATAATATGATATTGTTTTTTTGTCGATTACTTAACAAAATCATATGTAATTTATTGTATCTAGATGTAAAGTACTTAGTGCTTTTTCTATTTATTTGATATCGCTCTCTTATATGGATTTGAATGGTCAGAGTATGTGTGCACTAGAGAGCATATGAAATTATTTTTTTTAAGCTTTTGTATTTCTACAAAATATGGATGGAATATTTCATTTAGTCACAGAGTTGTGACATAAGTCCAATGATATTATCATCATCAAATGATATTCATATATAACTATCATCCATCGATTGGTATGATTGTGTAACTATAACCACACTGAGTTAACTATGTCTAGTTGTATCTCTATGTTATGATGTGGAGTAACATCCTTAGAGGTCTATTCAATAAACATTATTCTTTGAAATATTTATTAAATTTACTTTTATAAGACAAAAGGCAGTAATGGACTTTATCTTTGGATAATTTATCCATCAACTTGAATGCCAATCATCATGGTGAGATGATAGGACAATCATAAGCCATAGGCTTGATTGTTGTTGTATATTTCCTATGGCTTGGGAAGAGAGCCTAGATACTTGTTATGAAATATATTTTCAACTAGTTTATTTTCAATTAAGTAATGTGTATATGAAAACCAAGATTGTTAGAAGACCTAATGTCAAACTATGAAGCCTATGTGCATTACGTAGGCAAGGACATCATGGATGAGCCCCCGAGGCATAGATTTGGCCCCTAGGATGTCCATTTTATATTTGTGAATTCTAAAGATCCTTTGTGAGATAAGGCACCTAATTTGAAATTAGCATTATATAACTCTGAATTTGACTTAACTGGAATTTGGTTTATCTATTTTATCCAAAGATGATAAATGATATTGATGTAGAAACTTGCATGGTATCTATTATATTTATAAGATCAAATTTAAGTTTATTAAGTGTTAAGGTATTATTATGTATTTTATCAGTCATTGTTAGTTTTCTACATTTCATAATAGACTTACCTTGGCAAAATCTTACATGATATCTTATACGATGTTTAATGTAGTACTAAGATCATATATGTCATAAGGTTATATTAGGTGTTGTTACATGATTTTATGGCTATATTGGAGTGTTGTTACATGTGGTATCAAAGTGAACTAGGTTCAACACTTGGATCTTAGAGCTCATTGCAAAAGTTTTCACTGAATAGCAGATAAGCTAAGTTCAAATTTGTATTGTACCGAAATGGTAGGAAAAAACTATGGAAACGAGCTAAGAAAACAAAAACCAAGAGCATGACCAAAACTATTGTAAAGAAGGAAACCCCTCCTAAAAATGCTAGACTAGTAAGCTACTGGGTGGGCTTGGGTTACTGACTCTGAGACTCTTGTCGATGCACTTAAGCGCATTCGTCTTGAGAAACAGAAGTGGATGGGAGCAACGAAGAAAATGTTCACCATGGTTAAACTTAGTAAACCCTCCGCTCATCATGACATACCCTTCAGGTGTGGTCGTGAGGCACCTACTATAGGATGGGAGGTGATAGTAGAGTACCTGCATGTACATCCACCCTCCCAATTTGTGTTAGTATATTCTGACGGGGAGGAAGAACCCAAAGAAATCCCTCTATCTGATAGTGACATGTAGTCACGTTTAAGGGGGTATTTTGTACTTGACAAAATGCTTTGAGTACTTCTATGTAAAAAAATGGAAGAATATAGAATGATAAGACTTGTATCACGTTGCATGGTGATATTTGAATGGAATTAATAGCTAATGTTAACATCATTAATCATACACCATAGGAAATTGAACAATAATCTCTGAATAAGAAATGAGAAAAATAAACCTCAAATAGAAAATTTATTGCAATCTTGATATAGAATGCTAATATATATGAGATAGCAGCTAAGGTTAGAAATGTTTGAATAACTATTTAACTTGGTATGAACCTAATGATAGAACATATATACCATGCCTTAAATTTTTATTCCATAGTGAATAATACATGTTTGAGATTATGACTTCTCTAGATAATGACCCAGCCAAGAATGTTGTTCTATAATGTATAACTATTACTTGTTAGTGATGACTACAAGTAGTATGTGGTGCTTGTATGTCATTAGGGATGGTAGTAACCTAGGGAGAAACATGGCCTAGATACGAACAAAAAAATTTCATGAAATAATAGAATATGTCTAGTATCACACACACAAGTAGTGATGATAGAGATGAACATAAATATGTCTAATGTCATACACATGGGTAGTGTGTATAATAACAAAGATGGACAAATGTATAGTATCACACATGAAAATGTGTATGATAGAGATGGACATAAATATGTCTAGTGTTATATACATGGGTAGTGTATATAAGAGATGGACATAAATGTCTAGTATCACACATGGAAATGTGTATAATAGAGATGGACACATAAATACGTTTAGTGTTATACACATAGGTAGTGTGTATAATAGAGATGGACATAATGTCTACTATCATGCACACAGAAATGTGTATGATAGATATGGGCACATAAATATGTCTATTATTATACACATGGGTAGTGTGTATAATAGAGATAGATATAAAAGTCTAGTGTCACGCATGCGGGGAGTGCGAATGAAAAGATGGACATGTTTTAGATTTTTTATATGGGTGCAATAAATTTTCCTGAATGAAACACTTAACCATGATACATATAATTTTCATATGTGTGGAACATGAATAAGGAAAATAACTCATTATTTATTACCTTCGGTGTGTGTGCCAACACATGAAATTGCTCTTAAACCTTAATAAGAGAATTTTCTCTCATTTGAGGAAATGAGGATATCTTTAGCTAGAAAATTTTAAGTGTGTAACCTTCAATTTAATGGAAAATGACATTGTACATTTTATGTGTTATGAATAAACCAAAGAAGTATCAACATGGAACTTAAATATGAAACTTACCATAAGGAGACAATGGTACGTGGCCGAATTTGGTTCTGCTTGTTATTTATAAAATGTTACTTTTGCTATCATGATATGTATTCTTAGGTCATCTGCATTGGATAGATGCTAGATGCTAGGAAAGGTATCACATCATAATCTCTATAAGAGAAGGAAGGTACCCTCAGGTGTGTAATGATCATAGGATGATCAATGAGGTGACTACAAAAATAGACACCTTGCTTAGAAAAATAAAATTATTTAATCTTATGAGAGGAGTAGATGGTTTTCTAAAATTTTGACTTAAGGTCTGATTATCACCAATTGGGAAGTCGTCTAGTGCTCTTTCATTTGATAAGAGTATACCTTTGAGAACATATTTCCATTAGTTGAGGGAATATCAGTTGTGGTAGGGATGAGGTGTTCTGTAACATGCTATCTCATATTACTCAAATTTTCTCACACAATTAATAGGAAAGTATAGAACACGAAGAATAAGAATGGAATATTTTTTAACCATTTGATAAACATCAATAAAGAAAAGTACATATTTTCTGAATATCTTTCAAGATTGAAATTCCATATATTCAAAGATAACTTGCAGTGAAAACATTTCACTTTTTATTTACATATATATTTCTCTAGGCAAAAACATAAATTACATCATAATCATATCATGAAACATTTTATAAAAAGTATTGTCTTTCTAGAATCTTGATATGTGTCATTCAAATCTTGGTGAGTCTTCTGCTATAGAGGGAGAGCATCATATGAGTGCTTTACCTCCAACCATAGACTAGTGGTCCCCCACTCACCTTCCTTCCTAGAAGTGGCCCTTCCCTTCATGAAGAGAATAGACATGTGGATCTAACAAATTTCCATCTAAATCCTAGTGTTGTGTCCTACGTAAACCAAGTGACCATACAACTCTAGATAGCATTCTAGCTAAGTATGATCTTACTGACCAGTTATGCCATCTAGACACTGTGAACCTACTAATGCATGCACAAACAAATGCATCACTTTGGCCAAAGTTTCTATATTAATAGATGTTTACAATAAATGTAGTTGTATGTTCACACACCTTTGACTCAACTTGAAGACTATCTCATCCTACACTTAAATCTTATTTTGACTATTATCTCTAGACATACTTATCTAATCTATACCCAATTTCTAGTTTATTTGACTTAGAACTATATCTATCTAGATTATCTATATCTTTTCTTCAAGAGTACCTTATTGCATATATCCACAATTTACTAAGGTTTATGACTTTCTATCATTACTCTTTTCTTGATAAAATCTACACTTGATAAACATATATCCAATGTGACAAAGTGATTCTAGTCATTATTATTACTATCAAGGTCTATGGTTCTTGACTCTAACATCTGTCGACCAAAGAATACTCTATATTATCCAATATCAACAATGACTTTTGGATTTAAGAATCCTAGTCCCTTTTGAACAATCTCTAGGAATTCTCCATTTTCCAATTTAATAAATTGCATTAGCAAATATTCACAAAGTAACATAATATAGTAATAATAGGTGTTCGCTCATCGAATCTTGACTTCTTAGTCATTAGATCGATTCCACCTTTCACATATATCACAAGGTTATCTCCTCTAATAAGTCATAAAAGATAATAGAGTAAACATATATAAACCATTGAATAAAATTAGTCCAATCAAGGAAAAACCAAGAAATGATGTCTTTGACCTAATGGTCATCTCTCTATCATCATTATCATTTAAAAATTAAGAACGATAGAACATCATAAAAATACACAACTCGGTTGAATAAACCTATTGGTCGATATAAAATAATCATAGTTTAAATGTTCTAATGATGTCACAAACATTTAACACTCTTCAGAGTAGGAATAATCTTTCCCAAAATCTTTGTTTATGAACCACCACAAACTCCTATGAGTTTAAAAGATAAAATATATTTATATCAAATCTTCTAATCACTTATAAAAGATATATATCAACAATCAAAGAGGTTTCTAATCACTTATAAAAGATATTTAACAACAATCAAAGAAGCTCCTTCTGATGTCCTTAGCACAAGATAAACTTTCGTATGTATAACTTAGTTAACTAGACCACTATATAAAGTTAAAACACATTACTATCATCCTATCTTCTATATATCCCTCTAATCTTTTGAATCTGAAGACCACTAAGAATAATTCACTGACAGAAGATAAAAATTATCATTCTAAGATATTAATCTATCAGTCTAACATAGTCCATTTTGACTATAAGGCATTCAATCTATAAAACTATACTGACTAATTGATAACCAGTCTTACACTGACTATACTTTCTGTGGTATTCGGCTTACTCAAACCAAAATATCATTCATCCAAAACCAATAATGAAACACTTCAAATAACATGGCATGTGACCACAATAATCTCTATTTAATAGATATTCTCAACTCTTTACTAACACAACACTATCGATGCACTTGGAAACTATGGCCGACGGATCTAACACAAAGATAAAATTAAATCAATTGATAAATTCAAAACACAAAGTTAACTATAGCTTTGGTTTCCCTAACCAAAGGAATTTCTAAGTTTTCTAACTTAGAATTCTAAGTCTTCAAAGAAAGACATGAAGATAAGTAATCTTACGATAATATGTTCTATACAAGAAAGTGTAAATACTGTATACATCATATCGATACATAGTAGTATAGAGAGTCTATGACTCCTCTTATACGAAGTTAAACAACTCTTAATACTTAATAAGAACACAATAATCTCTTAGTCATCATCAACTATACAACAATGAGAAACATCTTCTCGACATATACATAGAGTAAAATAAATTACTAGCTTTCAATCTTTCATATCAATAGATACTTGGTGAGTTGAATACAAAAAGAAATAAAGAACTTGTGTATTGAAGATTCACAAGACTCCAAATCTTTGACCTTCCTTGGTCTGATCTCAACACTCCTTCCTGCTTTCCATAGAAAACTTTCTTCATGCATGCAAAGAGCTCCTTTGATAACCCAATAAAACACATAGTTCTTTCCTATAACTTCACTCCATCATTGAATATTAAAGCCTCATCATGATTTCCTATCACGGCTTACATTATGGAGATAATGGGTAATAAAAATATACTCATGACTTGGTTAATGAGGCACACCACTCTCTTAAAATGGTTAAGTGTACATTGGAGCTCAGAAGACCACGTACCACACAACAGTAATAACACATTAACTCAAGACCTCTTTCATTATGAATCTTTCAACTTATCTCAATAGATTTTTATTAAATAACAAACTTAAAATATATAAATATATTACATCATAAAGAAGCATACACAACGTATACCCTACGTTGTTTCCACACATCAACGATAGATGGGAATGGGGTTGAAATTCCCTTCTTTGTTTCGTAATATAGCACAAATAGATAAGTAAAATATTCAGATAAGACATTATATAAAAGAATCTCCATCAGAATTTACCAAAGAAGAGATAATTATCCAAACATATATATTCACTTCTAGAATATAACTCTATCAAAAAAATGTCGTCTATTGTCAATATTGTCAACATCTCATCGATAGACAGCTAACCCTTATAGATCTTTCAACAAAAAATAAGTCAAAGGATTAACAACATCAAATCGATTGTTGTTGAATCGATACACAACTTAGGCCAAAATTTAGATTCAACTTACCGAACTTGATAGGGTTCACTAACTATGCAACTCAAGACTTAGATGGCAACTACTTGTTCTTTCCACACATCTATTTACCTCTCTCCGATGATGCTCTCCCTCTTCTTCGTAGAGGGTGGAAAACTTATTTCCTGAATACAACTTGCAATCACCAAACTGGGATTAATGTATCATTATTTAAACCATATTCATCACACACACACACACACACACACACACACACACACACACACACATATAAAATCACATGTCCAAATTCTATGAATATTCTTAAAACTCATGAGATCATAGATTTATCCTGACATTTTTACTTAATGTCAATCATTAAACCAACCAAAGATTTACTACTAATTACTTGCAATTGAAAGTAAAACATAGTCAAAATTTAGGGATGTGACATGTCTCCCCCCATAAGATTCATCATCCTCGATGATTCTAAGTATCTATTTAAATAAATAGCATAATGAAGCTTTTGTTCATCCTTCAAAATCATAAAACAAATGTGGAAATCTTTTTTGAAATTCATGGTAATCCTCCCATGTAGCACTATCCTCTGTATACTGGTCCCACTGGACCTTGCATTGAGTAACATCTCTGTTACGCAAATGGCACTTGCAAACTTTGAGCACTTTGAAAGGCTTAATCATGACCACTCTTGGTTCCTACACTTGTAAAGCATTCTAATCAAGAACATTGTTATCACATGCTATAAACTTTTTCAAATATGAAACATGAAAAACATTATTTATCCTAGCAAGAGTTAGTGGTAGACCAATTATCTAGGCAACCAGATTAATCACTTCAAGAACTTCGAAGGGTCCTACATATCTAGAGGCTAGCTTGGATGTAATGCCTGCGTAGGAACCTAAAAGAACAACACAACTATGCCATACAAACAAAACAATTTTTTTTTTTAAATGTAAGAGTTAACAAAGTAATGTTAAACATAACTATACATATCAATAAACTATCATTAAGTCCTCTAAGGTTCCATAGTTGCATTGCTGACAAATCAATTAACAAGATGTAACATACATCGTGAATTAATTAACATCAATAATTGCATTAAATGGATAAACATATATATTTCAAAATCATACATTAGATAAGTAATCTACATGATCATGTATATAGAATTACATGTGCATATACAAATTCCTATACATATGAGTACATCATTACATAGTTACACTGTCATATCCTGATTACATTGGAATGCATACATTATGATTTGACTGATACACAAGACTAATGCATGTGCATAAATAACTATCTCCTCAAATTGGTACAGGATCTAGAATCTATAACACAAGATACATCATCCTTGCACACAAACAATGACAAGGGAAAAACCAATGGAGATAAGTACATCCACCTGACCATGTGGAACCCTAAGGTCCACCCCCCATGCTAGGAGTTAACATAAGGTCCCACTACAATAGACAATCAGGTAGATAGAAGACTATAAGGAATAAGGACAACACATGACTCCAACAACTCAGATCATTATCACAAGCATCCAAAGGCAACACACATCGAATGGGGAGAGCACAACTAGGGAATTCTAGGCTGCAGTAGGAAGAGTGTCATCGCATGGTCTTGACATGGGTTACCCTGGCAGTCTCTAGCTAGACGCTAGCCCCCATCGATGGGTTATCTTGATAGTCTCTCGTTAGGCGTCAGCCCCCATCTATGGTTACCCTGGCAGTCTCTCTCTAGACACCGGCCCCATAGGGTGACACATGCAGAACCAACATTCCTTTTATGAGGACAAGGAAGTTGATCTTGCCAACCAGGCCTTCTTATCTGATCCTTAGTCTGAATTAGCACTACAGGCATGAGTAAGGAATCCAATTATCTTGATTAGTGTGAAAACTACCCAACCCCTAGATTTATTATTAGGTTATCACTTGATTACAAACTCCCAATGGGTTATCCTGGCTAGCCACTTTGGGCACCGGCCCCACATTGGAAGCCACTCCCCCTTCACTGCATCTAGATTCTCACAACCCATAACATAAACCAAGCATAAACTGTCACATTTCTCATCATGATACATTTACAATATGAAATATACATTGTTGCACATCACATAGAGCAAGGCATTACTCATCTTGCATAATTACATGAATAGGTACACTGAGCAAGGTATTATCCATCTTGCACAGTCATCATAACTGGCATGAATCCCTAAACAGAGGGAAGTCAACATTACATATAACCAATACATATTCAACCATTAGCAAAATTACATAATCACAAGAGTCATATACACAACTACCCCTCTTGGCCTCTAAAATCAACTTTCCCCATGACACAGACACTCAACACCACTATAACACAATAGTCTCAAATCGACATTCACTCTCAAATACACATTATCATCTAATAGACCAAACTAAGATCCTTCATCAATAATCCAATTACAAAACCACAATTGCAACATATGATATAATACACTAATTATGGACTTTGAAGAATGTAACATTAATCCAATCATGATCAATCAACTAACAGTTATAAAGTAAATCTTCCTCAACAATATAGAACTGACATATTCCAACCACTAGTAGTAGTTACTATTATGATCATAAGATATAAATGTCCACATGCAACAATATTTTAACCCATAAATCCCAAGACTTATTTTAATTTTATCTAATTTTAGTGATTGCAAATAACTCTAAAGGCATGCTTTCTATAACAAAAATGCATTCAATAACCTTACATAACTTAACTTTAAATTATTAATGACATATAATATATATTAGATTATATGAAATTCCAAAAGTATCTAGACTTATTTCATATTTATTCACTTCCTAATCAACCATCTTAATCCATTAATCTATAGCAAACTAATTACTTGCTCTTACTCAAGGAAAAACGCCCTTAGCAAGAATCACAATACTAGTAACAACTTTATCGTTTTCTTCCTACCCATCATATAAAATTTCCATATGTTACACCTTTCTAACAAACTTAATTAAGAATTTTCTAACTACTTACTTCCATAATGTGGCATCTGATAACCAAATATTAAAGATCATTTCTAATCCAATATGATAGTTGTAGCTAGTCATTCTATAAACCAACTTACTGAAGTAATATTTTAGAATTTAAATCATTACAAATTAAACCCATAAGAGCTAGCAAGAACTCTTTTACACCAAGAGTCTTTACTCAAAATTTTCTGAAGTAATTTCAATGCCTTGATAACTCTATACAACAATTATAAGCTTACTAATTTAATCTACCACCATTTTCTAATTCAACATTCTAATAAATATCTGAGTATATAAATTTTAAGTTATTATTCATTTCTAAACAAGTTAAATTCCTATTCTTACTATTTTATATATATATATATATATATATATATATATATATATATATATATATATATATATATATATATATATATATATAATTCTTTCTATATGTACATAAGATATATTTCTACTTTCTATTCCTAAAGATCACAAAACAACAATTACTTTCTAATCTCAAATTAAAATGTATTCTTATTAACATACTTCCACAAATATAACATGTTCTTAAAAGATCTTTATTGCTAAATTAAAACACCGTAAAAGTAATAATGGAAGAGTAGAGTAATTATAATGCCATTATATGCAGATAACATCTTAATAGTAAATAAGATCCATTGGCTATATTGGTCGTAATTAGCATATAAATATTATAAAGGTTTAAATACCAAAATATGGCTGCTACAGCAGCTTCTAACATTAAAGACTTCATGCCATTATATGGCAGTTTAAACATGGAAAAACATAGCTAAAATAGAATGTAAAACAATAAGATTCCAATGCCATTATATTATTGTTCAACACCACATATAAACAACAGGTTATACACTAATAGATATAGTCAAATTAATCATAAACTTATGTGAGAATGTAGGCCATTTTACGGAATTTTTTGGTGTAACTGTAAACTGGAAGGCAGAGTAAATTTCTTGGAGTAACTATTATACTAAATTCGAATTGTTTCTGTTGGTTTGCAAATATTAATTTCTGTGTATGCTACTATTCTACAAAATATCAGAAATATTATTCAGTTTGCAAAACTGTTTATTCTTGAATGCAAATAATATTACTGTTATTTGATGAGAAACAAGTAGCCTTCCTGTAGGAGTGAGATTGGCTGGAAGACACAAATTTGGCTAGGGACATTTCATTTTGATTGGGTCTAAATGTTTTTCTTAACTAAAATGAGCGGATAAATAATAATGAGGTTGGATGTATATTACATCCATTTCTGCATTTATTCCATGACAAATGCTGATAGGGATAAGCACTTGAAATGGTAAGAATTCTCCACACCTTTCCTAGGCATCAATTCTCACATATATATATATATATATATATATATATACTTGCATGCTATGGGAGCTTAGTAAATTTATGATTCTAATACAGTTAAGTATCATCTGAATTATATACCTTATCTATTTAAACAACTAATAGATGCTATTTTAATTTCATAAGATGAACTTCATATTTAACCAGCTTTTTTTAATAATTTTGAAATGCTTAGAACTGTATTCTATTTTTTTGCAAAACTGGCAGCGGTGGGACTGTATATTATTTACCATGCAGGGAAGAAAATGTATTATATAACCTGAGCTATACAGTTCGCACATAGTGGATTCGTTGCTATAGTCTGAAATCGATCTCACATTCAAGACAGAAATTTCCAATACTTGTCGCACGGTATCATAAACTAAATTATTTTTGTTGAATAAGTAGTTTGGAGCTGTAACTAGTAAAATTGTAACTGTAATTGAATCTCCAGTTCAAAGGCATAACTGTCGGTTCTAAGTTTAGGGTAAATCAACCGCCTCAAAATGATCTATCAGGATCACTGACATGTCCGAACTTTTTCTGTAGGTCATGACGTAGGGTTCTAGCAGAGCATTTGCCATGATGACAAGCTAGGTTCAAGCCGCACTGGGCAAACTCCCTTAATTGTTGACTTAAAGATATGGACTGAGTGCAAATTAATGGGTTCTATAAGGTTTTATGTGGCTGAAACCTACAAGGATGCAGAAACCATTAGTTTCCAGTGACATGCATAAGCCAAAATGAGAGTTTAGAACAAGGTATGGACATCCCTCTTAGAGGATAATAATTGACTATCTTTATGGTTGGAAAACTCTGACAAACATGCATGCATAATGTGGGAGCATAGACAAAACGTGAAACAATTCCCAGGTACTATCATGCTCGCATATTCAATCTCGATGGCTCCGAGCTGTATGATGAAATTCTCAAAGAGATGTCGTCCTATGGAATGCATTGGTTGCAGGATATGTACAAAATGGATTTGCAAAAATGCTCTCAAACTTGTAAGCTCACAAACACCCTGGAACGCATCCTAACATGGCAATATTTGTTTGTTTCTGAGTTTGCATCTATTGTCAACAACCCAATAGTAAGTTCAGATCTTTTGATAGTAATTCTTCCACAGTTTCGAGGGCCTTCAACCGAGCAAGTTTCTGATGGCGTACAGATCCTTCCCACAGAGTCTGGAAGAATGCAAAGATTTTTGATTCACCTACGATGCACAAAATTCCTAACAAAAACCGTGGGATTAATGAAAACAACTTAAGATCCAGAGGCAAGGATTTTCCGAGGTCGAGTCGGAGGGGCAAGCCTCCATACAGAGTACCGTTGACCCCTCAATATGAAGCTTTCAGAAAGCACCAAGAGAGGGCCATAAACCATAAAGGTACTCATGGGCCTCAAACCAAATGGAAGTCATTCTTCAGGCAAAGATCTTAGAGGCATGATAGGAGATATGGGAAAAGAAGGAAGCATCAGCTCCAGAGGAGTCCGGATAGGCCACCACCACTTCAGCGCGAGTCAATGCAGAAGAAGACTTGGGTGGTGAAACCCATTCCGAAGAAGGTTTTAAGAAAGGAAGAGTTGCAAAAGACTGGAGTCTCCCTTAAGACCGAAAGCTTCTTGAAAAGAATTTCTCATCTACAGGAAACTGCTATTATTGGTAAGGTGCTATCACCACATTTCTCAATTTATGATTTCTTGTCCTGGACTAAGGAAAATTGGCCGGAGGTCAAGGAGTTTGGAGTTTTGGGTAATGATTTTTTTTCTTTCACCTTCCAAGATAAGGCTGGTAGAGACTCTGTTCTACATAAAAAGCTTTGGAAGTTTGAAAGGACGGCCATTTTCTGTCTGCCCTAGAAACCTAATTTTAACGTTAGTAAGGAACAAATCCCTCTTCTTCCCTTCTGGATCTCCCTCCCACATTTGCCAATGGAATATAGAAATTCAGAGTCCTTAACAATCATTGCAAATGCTTTAGGCATCTTTCAGGAGTTTGAAATCTCTGAAGACCCCCTCAGGTCTTCATTGGTTAGATTGTGTATTATCTTTGAATCCAAGGAGCTCATGCCTCAGAGCACCATACTCGACATAGATTCAGGTCAGTGGTCTCAAGAAATTTTCTTAGAAGACAGTTTTGATTCTACGGACCTTGATAGAATGAACAAAATACTGGGAAAGGAGTCCCCAAAGAAATCTTTAGACAAAGCCTTGGAGGAATCAGGACATGCTTCATGGGAAGGCCTTAATCTCTGTATGGAACCTCATGGAGGGGGAGAAAAGGAAGTGGCGAGAAGTTCTTTCCTAATGGATGACATTACCATTGGGGAAGTGATTCCAGATACACCCAATGACCCATCAAAAAAGAAGGGCTTAAAAATGGTAGACTTAGGGAAAACAAATTTTGAGAGCCCTTTGTGCGCAGATACAATGAGTCTAAAAGTGCAAATCTCCTCTCCCTTGGAGGCAGGAGATGAGGAGAAGGAAGGACAGGGCGAAGCGAGCTGGACACCAGATTCCTACGATGTTTATGACTTGCAAAATGGTCAGCCTATCTTTGAAAATCCCAACATGACAGAGGATGAAGCTAGCCTGAAGGCTGAGCAGGATTTTCTATTTCCTAGAAGCCTGGACTTGGAGGATGATAGCCTAGAAATTTCAGAGGATCTGAATAGACTAGAAAAGGAAGGTACCCCCTCTGTCCAAATGATAGGAAGTCTCTGGAGCATAAGGAATTTGGTCTCGCAAAGGTTACTGGGGAGAACAGTCAAAAAATGTTTAGTGATAAGCTGCTCCAGGACAATGAGACCCTAAGGAGCTTGCTTGACGAAATCCTGGTTAGAACAACGGATAAATTATTTGATGACATTGCATTTGAAGTCCTGGTAGAAGATGAAGGACTAGGAAGGTCAAGAACGTTAGGGATTTCACAGACTGATTCAAAGGCTGTCCAAGGAAAGATATCTCCAGTTTCCACTAGGAAGAGTGCTAGACAAAGAAAATTCAGAAAGATTAATGAAGATGTGGTGGAACAAAAAAAGACCCAGGTCGTTTGTGCCAGTAAGAGGAGAGTGGAAGGCTCTCCTCGGAAGCCATGAGGATCCTTAGCTGGAATGTTAGGGGCTTTAATGCCCCTAACAAGAGACACCTCATCAAGCAATAGCTTGATGGGGAAAACTGTGACATTATTCTATTTCAAGAGACTAAGTTATCTTCTGAGGTGGGTGACGGGGTTTTTAAGAGTTGGCAAGGATGGGACTTTGCAACTGTTGCTACTACAGGTGCTTCGGGGGGTTTGGTGCTCCTTTGGAGATCCCATCTTCCAAGTATGGAGGTGATTGAGGCTAATCCTCATTGGTTGTTAGGTTGGTTTTCAGAGTTGCTTAGAGGTAAAGACCTTTGGGTTTTCTATGTGTATGGTCCAACGAATATTCTACTTAGACAACAGGCCTAGTCCCAAATAGAAGCAAGACTGATTTCATTAAGAAGTGAGAGAATCTTGTTAGGGGGTGATTTCAATACAGTTATGGATGCCTCGGAGAAGACTCGGGGGATAACCCATCCGGCCAGATCACAGTAGGACTTTAAAAACTTTATGGAGTCTAATAGTTTGGTTGATTGCATCCCTTGAAATGGAAAATATACATGGACAAATAGAAGAAAGGATTTTAGCAAAATTGCTGAAAGACTTGATAGATTCCTGTTATCACCTGATTGCTTCTTTGATGATGGACTCAATCTGGAATCAAATATTCTTCCACTGGCTAGCTTTGACCATTTTCCCATTAGATTAAGACTAGGTACGGATATCTCTCTTGGCAGGAAAAAGTTCAAGTTTCAATCAATGTGGTTCAGAGACCCCTCTTTTCTCCAAATGATTGATAATTAGTGGAAGGAGGCCCCCTTTGTCAAAGGTTCACGCATGTTTCAGTTAATCTCTAAGCTAAAATTCCTCCGAAGTAAAGTGATGAGTTGGAATTGAATCCATTTTTAAAATATTTTTCAAGAAAAGATTAGACTTTTGCAAGATTTGTGGCAGCTTGAGTAGAAAGTGATAAAAGAAGGTATGGATGCAGCTTCTTTCCTCTTGGAAAAGAATCTAAAATTGGAGTTGGAAGAGATCTTAAGGAGGGAGGAAATTTTTTGGAGACAAAGGTCCAAAGAGCACTAGTTAAAGGAGGGTGACAAAAATACTTCTTTCTTCCATACAGCCTCCAAAGTCAGAAGATCAACCAATCGTATAAGTTCAATTGAATCTTCAAATGGGTCTTTGATGACAGATCAGGAGGACATTAAAAAAGAAGCAAGAAAATTCTTTAAAGAGTTACTTTCAAAGGATATTGGCATAGGTGATGGGGGGATGGACCTCTCTTTTGTCCCATCCTTAGTTTCAGATCATCACAATATGGAATTGATGAAGGCTTTCATGCATGAGAAAGTTAAGGCAGCAGTTTTTTCTATGCCTGGGGAAAAAGCTCTAGGTCCAAATGGTTGGATTGGTCTCTTTTTCAAAACTGTTGGGATACAGTACAAAAGGACATCTTTTTGGCTGTAGAAGAATCTAGGAAGTACAAGAACGTACTCAAGGAATTGAAGACTACATGTCTTATGCTCATTCCGAAGTTGAAAGCCCCCCAGAAGTTCAAAAACTTTGCAATTATATTTACAAGATCATCTCCAAAGAAGTGGCCTTGAGGCTAGCCTCATTCTTACCAAAAATCATCTCAGAGGAGCAAGGAGGTTTTGTCCCAGGTAAAGAAACTAATGAAAGTGCAATTTTAACCCATGAGATCATTCACTCTGTCAATAAAGGAATAGACCCAGCCATTATTCTTAAACTAGATATGGATAAGGCATATGATAGAGTGGATTGGCATTTCCTCATGACCATCCTTGACAAGTTGGGCTTCTCCAAAAACTTATGTAAGTGGATCTGGTCATTTATCTCAGGATTCAAAATTTCAGTTTTGGTCAATGGTGTGGAGTCAAAATCTTTTGAACCCTCAAGAAGATTAAGACAAGGGGATCCCATTTCCCCTTATCTTTTCATTTTTATGTCAGAAGCTTTTACTTGGGCAGTCAGAAATGCCTATAGGATGGGAGATTGGATAGGCATCAAGCCTCAAGGTTTTCAAAACTCCTTCACCCATGCACTTTTTGTGGATGATACAATTCTTTTTGGCTCAGCTATGGTGGCAGAAGCCCAGGCAATCATATTTGTCCTGGACAGGTATTGTAAGAGTTTTGGCCAACTGATCAACTGTAGCAAGTCTATGGTCTACTTCTTCAATGTAGATTTGAGGGCACAATCTGTTATTGCTAATATGTTCCACTTCAAAACAACATCCCTCCCTAGTAAATATTTAGGTATCCCCATCTTCAATGGGAGGTATAAGAATAATTTGTGGAAGAATGTGTTAAATAATTTACATGCTAAAATTTCTTCATGGAAGGGACGTTGGTTATCACTAGCTGGTAGGATTACAATGATTAAAGCAGTCTTGACAGCGGTTCCAACTTTCATGATGTCCATCCTCCAAATGCCTAAAGGGGTGTCTATGGAGTTTGAGAAAATTTGTAAGAAGTTTCTTTAACAAGGCTCATCTGAAGGAAAGAAAATACATCTCATGGCCTGGGATAAAGTGTGCAAGCCTAAAGAAATGGGAGGAGCTAGTGTGCTTGACTTAAATATTCATAATCAAGCTTTGGGAGCCAAGCTAGTATGGGGAATGTACAAAAAACTGGAAGCTAAATGGGTTAGAATGGTGAGAGATAAATACTTGGATTCAGCTGAAAAAGAGAGAATCTTCACTATTAAAAAACCCCCAAGGGGATATGCAATCTGGAACTTCATTTTAAGGAGTAGAGATTTCATCTTACCCAAGTTGTCTTGGCTTATTCATAATGGAGAAAAGGCTGACTTTTGGGAGGATTCATGGTGTGGTCAGCCAAAGCTCTTTGATTGGGTCGAGTTGAGAGAAGCCAAGTCTTACCTAAAAGAGCATTGGGGATGCAAAGTAAAGGATTACTGGTGCTAGATAGACAGATCTAATTCCCCCTTTTTGTCATGGAGAAGCACTAAGGACTATGACATTCCTCATGCTCATAAAATTTTATTGAAAAAACTCCTTGCTATGAGAATGGTTGTTTACTCTAATAGGGAGGATGAACTTATCTGGATGGGCTCAAAGTCTGGTAGGTATACAGTTAAAGAAGGTTATGACGCTGTATTTCAAAAGAGGAAGACGAGATGGCTATCTATCTTATGTTGGAGTGATGCAGTTCTTCCCAAAGCGAGAGCCTTCTCTTGGCTAGCGCTACACAGGAAAATTTAAACAAGGGACAGATTGAGGAGATTGGGTCTAGGAGTGAATGTCTCTTGTGCCCTTTGTGGAGAGAGTGAAGAATATGTGGATCATCTCCTCCTCCATTGTAATTTTAGCAGAAATTGTTGGATGTGGTTCATGCAAAAATTGAATTGGTTCTCTCCTTTGCCTGAAACATTGTTGTCCATGTTTACAGGATGACCTATTCTTTTTCCAGACTCCTACTTTGCATGCATTTGGGAGATTGGACCCTCTCTAATAGTCTAGCATCTATGGAGAGAGAGGAATTTTAGAATTTTTAAGAAGCAGGCTCTCTCTTGTAGTGAAGTGTGTGTCAAATTAGAGGAAGCCATTGTAGAAGTTGCCAAGGCCAAGATTTCTAAGAAATCTACCAAGATGGACGGCTGGTCTAAATGGGATGATGACGTGACAAGGAATTGGAGTTCCCTCAAATTGATCAGAGATAGAGTTAAAGGCTTCAAAAAGGATGGACCTCCAGACAGAAACCTCATCAAATGGATCCCCCCTACCTGCCACTCCTTTAAGTTAAATTTTGATGGGGCAAGTAGAGGCAACCCAGGCCCCTCTGGGATAGGCTGTGTCATCAGGTGGGAGGATGGCTCCCTAGTGGCAGCGAAGGCATCGAAAATAAACAAAGGAACAAACAATGAAGCCGAAGTCTGGGCTCTTGTTCACGGTATTCATCTGGCCATTGCTTTAGATATTAAAGATGTCTAGATCAAGGGGGACTTGCTTATAATTATCAATGCTTTGAAGTCCAAGGGTTCTGATAATTGGAAAGTCAATTACATCCTGCAACAGGCTATCTCTTCCTTAGCAACTTTTGATAACTACCTTATTTCACATACTTACAGAGAGGGAAATTGGGTGGCAGACACCTTAGCAAATTTGGCTATTGATTAATTATCAGACATGGAGGTCTTCTTTCCAAGTCAACGAGATTTGCCATGTCAGCTAGTGAACACTCTGAAATATGATATGGAAGGCTTGAGGGCAAAGAGGGGGGATTTATTTCCCTCAAAAAATGATATCTTCTCCTCTGACTGTTAAGGGAAAAGTGCCCTTATCATGCCCCAACAAGAGCTAAGAATGTGGGGATGGAATATAGGGGCGATGATCCAGGGTGGTATTGGTATCTTTGTTTGTGGATCTGAGTTTTCTCTGCATCTTTTTGGGGTGTTTGAGGTGGTGCAGGAGTACCTCGAGACCTGAGAATCAGGAGGATTCCATGCATACTCTGTTGAGTCCAAAGTGCCATCGGTGTGAAACAGCCCTCGAGGAAGCTTTGTGAAGTTACACTGATCAACTGTGTCAAACCGACAGAAGGTGCATCGATGGAGAATGGTTTAAGTCTTGCCGAAGTCACATAGCACATCGGTATATCAGTGAATGGATTTAAGGCCTTGCCAACATTGGAGTTACACCGATGATGTTTGTCATCGACATATCGGAAGGATAAATAAAGAGATCACCGAAGGGAGTGGTCACACCGAAATCGAGTGTATTGGCACATCGGCTTGAGTTGATGAGTGCAGTCCAAAGGTGCCATCGGTATATCAGCCAAGGTTCTTAAGTGTTTTCCGACGTACAAAGTCTTTCCGACAGGCGCGAAACGCAGAGTCCTCCATCGGGGAGACTCATGAGATCGGGGAGATAAATAACAAGGTGGCCGATGGGGTATGTCTGACCGATAGGAGTCAACAACAAGGGAAGTTCTATCAGAAACAAGATATCAGAGCCATGGTGGCATTGGCCTATCGGCTGACGGATCTTTAAGCTCACCGATGGTGATGTCTCGCCGATAGTGTAGAAGAAAGCTCTTGTCTCTGTATTGGTTCCCTTTTGCTATTATCTTCTGTGGTGCTCTCAGTGGCTAGCCCAAGTTGCTTTTAGCTTCCAATCTCTTGTTTATTTGAGAGGTGATATGTTGTGTTTTCTATTATCAGTGTGAGCACTTGTTGTTGGCTGGTGCTCTGTCCTCTCATGGTATTTTTATTTTATATGGGCTTTTTGGGATAGCTTCAGGAGTAGGGGAAAACTTGAATTCAAATTCCTACTTTAAATGTGTGTCACTCCTACGCTTCCTTCAACGGTTGTCTGGGGCACATTCATGAACTTCCATGTTTTTAATGGGCAGATGCTTGAAGGTTTTGGTGTAGCTCTTATGTCTGTTGGTAGATCCTTTATGAGACATGACTGGTGTCAGCAGTTTTGTTGTGTTGAGATGACTTGTATTTTTGGGGGGTTGAGGCCTTTTGCCTCCCTTTCTCATGTAATTGATTATTTATCTAATATAATTTCTGGTATGGGTGGTTTACCACCTTTTTCTTTTTTAAAAAAAAATATATTTGTTTGTTTCTAGGGCGCGCCTAGTCCTACGGGTTTAGTGGACAGGGGCTGTGCATACATCAATCACCTTTGTAACCCTTATTACATATCACATACAGCTAATCGTTATGTGTGCATGATGGACCTTCTTTCCCATGTGGGCTATACTGAGGACACCCTAAGCTTTTCATTAAGAAACCTGTTAAATTTGTGTTGGCTGTAGCGTTATGTTTTCTTAATGCCTGTCGATCACATATGAATATAGGCTGAGGAGAATTTACAAAAATACCACTTCTGATTGTAAAATCAAACTGCTATTCAAAAGTGGGCAGGTATGTAAGGTTCAGACGGTTAAAGGAATTAGGGAAAGATATAGAATTTAACAAAGTATCAGGCATACAAAAAATCAAATCTAAAAGCCCTTGTCAGCTTCCTTCCAGCCTGCACCGAAAAGGACGCATTGGGGCAGATTATGGACATCGATCAAGGCATAAAGAATGATTGTAGGCTGCACAAAGTAAACTCGGTGATTCCAGGAGATTCTCAAACATAGCAATCGACATGAAGACAAATCAAAGCATGAACACAACATTTAGTTTCAAATTTTTTTAGTGATAAAAACCTTAAAGAGAATGGAACTTGGATTCTGAATACTTGACTGGCTGACAGTTTGGTGTTGCTCTCTGATTGCATCTTGCAGCTCCTGTCTCTCCAAAAATCTTTCCCCCCCATTCTTTTCCAGCCAATTGGTTTTTAGAGAGATCTTCCCACCTTTTTAGGAGGGATGACTCATGATCCAAAGCCATTCTCTGCCTTTTTAGGAACCTGACACATGATCCAATACCCATTCCATGAGAACCATTACCCAAATCCCATTTTTTATTAAATTTATAATCAATACAACTATAATGTAACTTTCAACTGTTTAATATAATTTTATTTTATTTATTAATCTTATTTATATTTTATATTTATTTTAGTATTTACTAAATATATATTTATTTTATTATATATTATAATTTTTTTTATAACTTTTTTTTTTTATAACCTTTGAGCCGATGAAATACTTGCTTATGCAATATATATATTTTATATAATAATTTTATCAATTACAAACTGATTAATTTGTTTATAATTAATAAACAACTCATAATAGTTTTATTTTAATATAGCACAAACCAAATCAAACAATTACCTAACCTTTTTGCATGATTGACAAGCACAACCACGAAAACAGACATAGACTGACATGTCCATACTAACGACACCAACTTGGTACAAAACAGAATACTCATCCTCTTCAAGGATGATGGATGACTAGGGACCTTATGTTAAATCTAGATCAACAATTTCCATTGGTTAAGGCACGCTCAGATCTGTTAATTCAAGTGGAGTCAATGCCTGGTACTTGTAACCTGCAGTAAACAACAGGGTTAAACATGTATATATATAAACATGCAGTCATACACATAGTAAACAGAAGTCGCAGTGTAGCAGGGTACTCACATGTGAGTAATGTGACACTATTCCATTCACATAAACACATCAACAAGTAACTACATTACACATAACAACTAGTTACTGAATAATCAAGATAAGACAATTAGTTACATAACGATCAATACAGGTAATCATCAATAATAGCATCACAACCATGATCAAATAACACATAAAGCATAAAATTAATCCACAACATCTAATATGTCCATAAGACGACCATAGCATAAACATAAACACCAGTAATCAAATGTCATTAAAGCAGTAAATCTAATCATCAACTAGATAACTAACAACATAACAATGAGCCTACGCTAAATATTCCTATTATTTTACCTTTATCTTCATGCTCCCGAGTCTGACCATCTGCAATCCAAGGTGAGAATGGAGGGGCACTGCATTGGATGATTTCCCAAACTTTATAGAACTTTTCTGAGGTTTAACCCTCAAAAGAACTTTCTCTCCAACTGGAAAATTTTGTCTTGGTGTACATTTGGCATCAGCATAACTTTTTTTCCTATCATTAGCTTCCGCTAATCTTTTTCTGTTCCATTTAATAGGTTCTTCCATTTCTGCCAATATTTCTGGACCAATGGTAATCCTATCTTCTAGCTTATCCCAGCTTATACGAGTTCGGCACCTTCTTCTAGTACAATGCTTCGAATGGAGACATCTTGATAGCAGAATTATGGGAGTTTTTATAAGCAAACTCCACAAGTAGTAGATATTCTTCCCACTTGTATTTCTGACCCATACATTACATTCACAACAAATCTTCAAGAACTTGGTATACCCTTTCTGTATGACCATCTATTTTAGGGTGATAAGCAAAACTTATATTGAGTTAAGTTCCTAGTGCTGAAAATAAGGTTTGCCAAAATCTCGAAGTCATCCGCGCATCTCTATATGAGATAATCTTCTCAAAACCTCCATGCAATCTGAATGCTTCTTGTACAAACTTACGAGCAATTACTGGTGCTCCATCAATTAAATTTCTAGGTATAAAATGAGATACCTTGGTGAGTTTATCTACCACCACTAATATAGCATCATGTCTATTTTGAGACATTGGAAGTCCTTGAACAAAATCCATACTAATCACTTGCCACTTCCACTCTATAATAGCGTGTGGATACAGTAGTCCTACTGGATGCTGATTCTCAGCCATGACTCTCTAGCATTCCAAGCAACTAGCTACAAATCTTGTAGCATCATTCTTCATCCCTTTCTAGAAATAAAGTGGTTTTACTCTTCTAGGAGTCTAGTTAGCCCTAAATGACCTGAGTATGGTGCAGAATGAACTTCCTTCCACACAAGATTTCTTAACTCTACTAAATCTGGAACATACATTCTTCCTCTATATCTTAGAAGTCCATCCAATTCAAAATACAATCCATCATACCTCGAATCTTGAGGATTTACAGAGAGAGCTTTCTTGACTTGCTCATAAAATTCATCACCCTTTGAATTCTATAATACCAAATCCCCAAAGTTTGAGTGGATAGAGATAATCTTTGAGATATGTCTTCATCGACTCAGAGCATCCACAACTTGATTCTCTTTACCCTTAATATAGTTTATCTCAAAATCATAATCAAATATCAATTCCAACCATCTTCTTTGTCAGGCATTCAAATGGGGTTGGGTGAAGATATACCTAAGACCATGATGATGTGACTTCAACTCAAAATATTTTCCTGGCAAGTAGTGCCGCCACACTTGCAAAGCATGCACAACTACTGGTAATTCCAAATCATGAGGAGCATAATTCTAATCATATGCATCCCTTAACTTCCTAGATTCATAGGCTACCACTTTCCCATTCTTCATAAGAACTCCTCCCTAACCTTCTATTGAGGCATCAGTTATGACAACAAATTGACTTTTTGAATTCAAAAAATTCAAAATTGATGCAGTTGTCAACCTTTATTTCAACTTGTCAAATGCCTCTTGACATTCTATTGTCCAGTTGAATCACTTTCTTTTCCTCTGAAGTAAAGTGATTGTGCTCACAATCTTTAAAAAGTTCAAAATGAACTTCCTATAGTATCCTGCTAACCCCATGAAGCTGCACACTTCATGTACATTCTTAGGCATAGGCCACTCATGTATGGCTTTTATCTTTGTATGGTCCATTGATATTCATTCACCTAAAATAATATGTGCTAAGTATTGCATCACTTTCTGAAAGAAAGTACACTTAGAAAGCTTCCCATGATACAATTTATGTTCTCTCAGTCGCTACAAAACTATCCAAAGATGTTGTCAGTGCTCTTCCTCATTCTTAGAATAAATAAGAATGTCATCCAGAAATACTAAAACAAACTTATCCAAGCAATCTCAAAAAATATTGTTCATCAAATTCATAAAAGCAAGGTAAAAGCACAAAGTTGTGTCACACTTTTATAAAGGAAACGACCAACACTGATCTAACTTTTAAACTTGAATCACTAAAAAGTGACATATATGTTTTGAATTTTGAAATGATGTAAACTAATAAAATATTTATTTTTAATATATTTTATGTTTGTATTTTTTGAATAAAATTAAAAAATTATTTGAATATAGTTTTTAATAAATTGACACTATAATTTAATTGCTAATAAAATGCTAAAAAATGAAGTTACATGAGACGTCAATCTTTATATAGTAATTTTTTTTTCTTCAATTTTTTTGTGTATTTATAACTTGAAACTTTAGTGCATGGGTATATTTTTTTCCAATTTTGATAAATATATATTTTTAAATAAATAATAAAATGTGCGTGTATTAAAACGTAGTTGTTTCCATTCGACGTCAACTTTCATATTAACTATTTATCTAAAATAGAAAAAAAATTATACCATCTTGATATATATTCTTTTATCTAGTGCATCATATTTTTTTCAATTTTTTTAAATAAGTTTTACTATTTTTCATTGACATGGTAATTGACCTAATGTTTTGTACTGATAACCTACTTTTAGTAAAAATATAAAGGAAAATATAAATAATAATTAAACTATTAAAATATATATTTTTTTGAAAACTAAACTTATAGATCTACAAAAGGGCATTTTTATATTTTTTTAAAATATTATTTACACGACTAGAAGTTGTTGAAATATCAATTGTTTCAAATAATTTTATTTTTTGGTAAATTGGCCTCATAGTGGTTCTACCTATTCATTTAGCCAACAATTTTAGTTGGAAAAGTTGTGGACATATCTAACTTAGCTAGAATGAATCTTACAAGATCATATGTTTGACCAAAATTGATTTTTTAGTTAGAAATATTTAAATTCACTTGTGTCAATAAGTCGGCTGAAAGTGGGACACGGCTTTGCGCTTTTACCCAGCAGTCGAGGCATTAGCAAGTCTAAAAGGTAAAACCTGAACTCGAAACGCCCATATCTAGTTTTGAAAGCTATCTTATGTATGTCTAAGCATATTTTGTTCTCAGTTGATGGTATGCAAATCATAAATCAATCTTAGAAAACACTTAGGCACCATTCATCTGATAAAAAAGATCATCAATACGTGGTAAAGGAATTTATTCTTTATTGTTTCTTTGTTAAGCATATGATAATCTATACATAGACGTAAAGTTCCATCCTTCCTCTTGACAAAGATCACTGGGGCTCCCCAAGGAGAAACACTGGGTCTAATCAAACCTTTAGCCAACAACTCCTGAAGCTAGGCTTTCAATTCCATCAACTCCGTAGTGGTCAAACGGTATGAAGCTTTTGAGATTGGCTCTGATCCTGGTATAATATCTATAGAAAAATTGAAATCTCTCTTTGGAGGTAATCCAAGAAGTTCATCTATAAAAACATCCTGAAAATCCCTAAGGATGTTAGAAGTGAAGGTATAAACCACACAACAAAAATCTAATTCAAACCTTATTAATGTCCTCTAAATAATGTAGAATCAATGGAGATTGCAACATAAATAAAAACCCACTACACAGAAATAACATGCATTAAGAACTGAACACATAACATGGTATGTAATGTGGAGAAAACCCTTTTGGGTAAAAACTCCACCAAGAAAAGATGCTCTTAGTTGTATTATCTTCAAATATGAGATTACAATACATGCACTTCCTTTTCTTCTTCAGTCTTCAATCTAGCACCACCTGTTACTCTCAACTCTACTAAAAATGTAGTACAAATATCCTTATAAAAGGGGGTTGCCTTTTAGGGCAAGAAAACCAACATAATATCGACCGTCAGATCTATGACCTAATGACAAATGGTCCAGATTTACAATGATAAAATTTGGCTCAGGGAGCGCTGCCCCCGAGCCCCCATCGGGGTGCGTGGCCCCCAGACCCCCGCCAGGGGGATGATGCCCCCGGACCCCTTGCAGGGGGGAAACCCCCTACGACCCCCCATCACAAACAAATTAGCATCGGGGACCGAATATAAACATGCGGTTGAAACAAGATCGTTGCTGGTGAAACCTTTCATCCCTTAAGGGTGATTTACAAACAATAATAGGAATAATAAATTACATAGGATTTACAAGGTTGATGGCACCTTAATGCTAACAAAAGAAAGGATAATTCTCCAAAGATAAACTTGGTTTACTAGGATCTTCTATTTGCTCCATTTTAATTGCTAAAAGTTGACACTCTTTTCGCCTAGCCCTTTTTAATTGCATAGCAGAGATCGGTCTGATCTTAACCTCTCTTTCAATGCCTTGCAAAAAGAATTTATTTCCTACATCGTCTAAACACTCTACTATTTTTGCAAAATAGTCTACATTGGCTTTATGCCTCCATAGCCAATTTATCCCTAAGATAACATCATAGGAACCTAGAGGGGCTACAAACAAATTCACCTCAATTGAAAAACTAGAAAGATTAATCTTAGCTTCAAACATGCATTACTCTACCTGGGCTCTAGTCTGGTTAGCATACTCTACTAACCTAGGTTTTTCTATAAATCTAGCTTTTCTAGGAAATTTACCTAATACTCTTGGAGAAATAAAACTTTCAGTTGCTCTAGTATCAATCAAAATAGAAATGGGAACTCCAAACAAAGTACCTGATGTCTCAATGGGAGTAATCTGGTACTCTGCCTAGCGATTATCCAAGGTTGCATGGATCCTCTGCTGAAAAGCTACTTGCTGAGTAGGTAAAGCATTACCTTGCTCCTGAACTCCCTAGTTCTTAGTCGGGCATTGATTTGCATAGTGGTCTTCGCCACAAGTGAAACATCCTCCAGGAGGTCCTCGCTTCTCAACAGGTTTACCTGAGTTGTTATCATTTCTTCAACTATTTCCACTGCTCTTTTTCTTATTTTGGGATCCACTCCTAATGCTTTTGGAACCTTTGTCACTTTTCTTAGAAAGTCGTGAAGTTGGTAACTTATTAAACCTCTTGCGATTTTTCTCACAATAAGCAGAAATGGACTTCATTTTTTCTCTTCCTTGATTTCCTTCTCCAAAACTTGGTCCATGGTAAAAGGGCCATGAACCTCCACTGCACCACCTATCTGGGCATTCAAACCCATGATAAATTTCTTGATCCTGAATCTTCCATCTTTCTAATATTGAGGCACATATTTCATGAGACATGTGAATTTCTCCCAATATTTGACCACTAACATATCTCCTTGTCTCAAATTTTGAAAATCCATTAACTTTTGGTCAAAGAAAAGCTGTGATAACCACC
Organism: Cunninghamia lanceolata; assembly: GCA_027924645.1. Lineage (NCBI taxonomy): Eukaryota > Viridiplantae > Streptophyta > Pinopsida > Cupressales > Cupressaceae > Cunninghamia > Cunninghamia lanceolata. The sequence continues at coordinate 1,741,652 of BSBN01001097.1, forward strand.
TTTGGTGAAATAAGACCACAAATTATTCCCAAGTTAAGCTCAAAGAACTTAATCTTAATTCCATCTTCTTGTTCATCCACCACGTGGACGCTTCTCATGTCAATTGAAAAGCACCCCAAACTACCTTGGTTATCTCAGAGTAATTTCAAATATCAAAATACTTTTCCATCTCTGTTAACCAAGCTTCAATAGCATCACCACTTTTAGTTCCATCCACTTTCTTCATATCTCTAGATAGTTCAGAGGCATGTCTACTTTTCTTCTCTTCTTGAGACTTAGTTTTATCAATTTTCTCCCTCTGATCACTATTAATACTAGATTCATGAACATATTCATCATCTCCTAGATGTGAATCCTCATGTCCTACATCAGATTTGCCTTGACCTCTAACCTTCTAATCCAAGTTTGTAAGTCTCTCGGTTTCATTCATTATAGACAAAATCTAGTCCAACTTAGCCATATGGTTTTTAGAAGGATTTGACTCTCCTTGACTATCTTCAAGAGTTGTTCAAGTTCAAAACATGATGATACTTTTTATCACACCTGATATTTGTATCAAACTTTAAATTAGAATTTAGAATAATGTATCTCATTAATTCAAAATTCAAATTAATAATTTATCTATTCTCAAAAACTCAATGGCAAGACTACATGTCACTGTCAGTTAAAGGATATTCCTCAGGTTCTTCCCCATCAAAATCCAACAAAATAAACTTAGAGGGTGGGTGTATTTGTAGGTACTCCTTCGTCACCTCTTTTTCTATAATAGAAGCATTATGGCTACATCCAAAAGGTATGTCGCACTTTGCAAATGGTTTACTTGGTTTAACTACACAAGTAGAAACAATAGGGTTCTTGGACAATTTAATATGTTGTTTCCTTTCTATCTATATATGCTTAAGAGTATTATCCAAAGTCTCTGAATCCTACATCCGAGCACCCTCTGCATAACTAATATTGTCCTTAAGCTATACCTCTTCGGTAAGATCTTTCTTAACTACCAACTTAGGAAAAAGCTGGGGAACAAATTGTCTAGAAGTTTTCCTAGTTCTTCTCCACGTCATTCTAACATGAAAACAAATTCAAACATTATCTATCTGCCTAATGTTGACAAAATTTTCCTCATAGAGAGCACCAAGGTCCACATGTCAAACTCGGTTCACTCTAATACTATATGTAACATGTTATCTCATATTACTCAAATTTTCTCACAAATTACTAGGAAAGTATAGAACATGAAGAATAAGAATGGAATATTTTTTAACCATTTGATAAACATCAATAAACAAAAGTACATCTTTTCTAAATATCTTTCAAACTTGAAATTCCATATATTCAAAGATAACTTGCAATGAAAACATTTCACTTTACATTTACATATATATTTCTCTAGGCAAACACATAATTTACATCATAATCATATCATGAAACATTGTATAAAAAGTATTGTCTTTCTAGAATCTTGATATATGTTGTTCAAATCTTGGTGATTCTTCTGTTATAGAGGGAGAGCATCATCCAAGTGCTTTACCTCCAACCACAGATCGGTGGTCTCCTACTCACCTTCCTTCCTGGAAGCGACCCTTCTCTTCATGAAGAGAATAGACATGTGGATCTAACAAATTTCCATATGAATCCTAGTGGTGTGTCCTATGTAAACCAATCAACCATACGTCTCTAGATAGCCTTCTAGCTAAGTATGATCTTACTGACCAGTTATGCCATCTAGACACTGTGAACCGACTAATGCATGCAAAGACAAATGCATCACTTTGGCAAAAGTTTCTATATTAATAGGCATTTACAATAAATGTAGATGTATGTTCACACACCTCTGACTCGACTTGAAGATTATCTCATTCTACAGTTAAATCTTATTTTGGCTATTATCTCTAACATACTTGTCTAATCTATACCCAATTTCTAGTCTATTTGACTTAGAACTATATCTATCTAGATTATCTATATCTTTTCTTCAAGAGTACCTTATTGCATATATCCACAATTTACTAAGGTTTATGACTTTTTGTCATTACTCTTTTCTTGATAAAATCTACACTTGATAAACATATATCTAATGTAACAAAGTGACTCTAGTCATTAAATTATTAATATCAAGGTCTATGGTTCTCGACTATAACATCTATCGACCAAAGAACACTCTATATTATCCAATTTCAACAATGACTTTGGGATTTAAGAATCCTAATCCCTTTTGAACAATCTCTAGGAATTTTCCATTTTCCAATTTAATATTTTGCATTAGAAAATATTCATAAAGTAACATAATATAGTAATAATAGGTATCCACTCATCGAATCTTGACTACTTAGTCATTAGATCAATTCCACCTTTCACATATATCACAAGGTTATCTCCTCTAATAAGTCATAAAAGACAATCAAGTAAACATATATAAACCATTGAATAAAATTAGTCCAATAAAGGAAAAACTAAGAAATGATGTCTTTGACCTAATGGTCATTTCTCTATCATCATTATCATTTAAAAATTAAGAATAATAGAACATAAAAATACACAACTTGGTTCAATAAACCTATTGGTCAATATAAAATAATCATAGTTTAAATGTTCTAATGATGTCGCAAACATCTAATACTCTTCAAAGTAGGAATAATCTTTCCCAAAATCTTTGTTTAAAATGAACCACCACCTCCTATGAGTTTAAAAGATAAAAGATATTTATATCAAATCTTCCAATCACTTATAAAAGATATATATCAACAATCAAAGAGGCTTCTAATCACTTATAAAAGATATTTAACAATAATGAAAGAGGCTCATTTTATTGTCCTTAGCACTGTAAGATAAACTTTTGTATGTCTAACTTAGTTAACTAGACCACTGTCTAAAGTTAAAACACATAGGTATCTTCCTATCTTCTATATAACCCTTTAATGTTTTGAATCATATGAACACTAAGAATAATTCGTTGTCAGCAACCAGAATTATCCTTCTAAGCTATTAATATTTTAGTCTAACACAATCCATTTTGACTATAAGACATTCGATCTATACAAACTACACTGATTGGTTGATAACCAGTCTTAAACTAACTATACTATCTGTGGTATTCGGCTTACTCAAACCAAAATATCATTCAGCCAAAACCAATAAGGAAACACTTCAAATAACATGGCATGAGACCAACAATAATCTATATTTAACAGATATTCTCAACTCTTTACTAATACAACACTGTCGAAGCACTTGGAACTATGGCTGACGGATCTAACACGGAGATAGAATTAAATCAATTGATAAATTCAAAATGCAGAGTTAACTATAAATTTGGTTTCCCTAACCAAAGGAATTTCTAATCTTTTTAACTTAGAATTTTAAGTATTCAAAGAAAGACATAAAGATAAGTAATCTTAGGATAATAAGCTTGATACAAGAAAGTGTAAATATTGTATACAAGATATCAATACATAGCATTATAGAGAGTCTATGGCTCCTCTTATACAAATCTAAACAACTCTTAATACTTAAGAAGAACACAGCAGTCTCAAGTAGTCATTGTCGACTATACAACAATGAGAAACATCTTCTTGACATATACACAAACTAAAAGAAATTACTAGCATTCAATCTTTGATATCAACAGATACTTCAGGGAGGCCAATAACAAAATAATGTATTCTATACTTGGTGAGCTGAATACAAAAAAAAATAAAGAACCTGTTTATCGAAGATTCATAAGGGTCCAAAGCTTTGACCTTCCTTGGTCTAATATCTACTCTCCTTCCTACTTTCCACATAAAACTTTCTTCATGCATGCAAAGAGCTTCTTCGATAACCCAATAAAACACGCACTTCTTTCCTATAACTGCACTCCATCATTGAATATTAAAGCCTTATCATGATTTCCCATGACGGCTTACATTATGGAGATAATGGGTAATAAAAATATACTTATGACTCTGTCAATGAGGCACACCATTCTACTAAAATGGTTGAGTGTACGTTAGAGCTCAAAAGATGATGTACCACATAGCAGTAATAACACATTAAATCAAGACCTCTTCCATTATGAAGCCTTTGACTTATCTCAATAGCTCTTTATTAAATAAAAAACTTAAAATATATAAATATATTACATCATAAAGAAGCATACACAATGTATACCCTATGTTGTTTCCACATATCAATGATATACGAGAATGGGGTTGAACTTCCCTTCTCTGTTTCATAATATAGCATGAATAGATAAGAAAAATATTTAGATAAGACATTATATAAAAGAATCTCCATTAAAATTTACTAAAGAAGAGATAATTATCCAAACATGTCTATTCACTTCTAGAATATAACTCTATCAGGAAAAATGTCGTCTATCATCAACATCTCATCAATAGATGACTAACCCTTCTAGATCTTTTGACAAAAACTAAGTCAAAGGATTAACGACCTCAAATTGATTGTTGTCAAATTGATACACAACTTAGGCCAAAATTTAGAATTCAACTTACCGAACTTGACCCTGGGGTTCACTAACTATACAACTCAGGACTTAGATGGCAACTACTTGTTCTTTTTACATGTCTAGTCACCTCTCTCCAATGATGCTCCCCCTCTTCTTCTTGGAGGGTGGAAAACCTATTTCCTAGATACAACTTGCAATCACCAAACTAGGATTAGCACGTATCATTATTTAAACCATATTCATCATATATATAATCATGAAGATATATAATCACATGTCCAAATTCTATGAATATTATCAAAACTCATGAAATCATAGATTTATCTTAACATTTTTACTTAACATCAATTATTAAACCAACCAAAGATTAACTACTAATTACTTGAAAGCTAAAGTAAAACATAGTCAAAATTTAGAGATGTGACATGTTCCAAAAAGGGAAACCGCATACGAATTCAAATTCCTTTAATAGGTTTTGAATTTGGAAGGGTTCAAAAAGAAACCTATGTATCCTAGAGCAGAGAATAATCTTTTATACAAAGGGAAGTATTCCAATGTAAGGTGCAATAGAATCACTTCCTTGAGGATTGTGTCACTTAGGAAAATGTTGTAGAGGAGCCACGCCTTTTCTCTCACCTTTCTAAATTTTTAAGCATCCTTGTCATCATCGGGATGATGATTATTTTTAGAGGGGAGGGATGTCACAACCCTCTTCTATTACACTTAGCATTTATGTTAAATGTATATATCACATGGTTATATTTGATGTTATATTTTGGATACATGCAACCTTTTATGCAAAGATAGTTTATTGCACAAATAAGTATATACTCAGATACACATATATATATAGTTAATTGAGTTAAATAATAGAGATAACATGTAATATATCTTTGTTTTATCATTTAAATAAAATAAAGAAAAAATAAATTGAACAATGAGAGTTGTGTTAGTAATAAGGTGATATTTCTATTTGGCAAAAGTAAATATTATTATTATATGTAGCAATAGAATTTTACAAAAACCGAGGGATGAGGTAATATTTGTTTTTATAATATTTAATTATTTCATGGGAAAGGAGGAAACAATACATTATTTTAATATTTCATGGAATGGTATTACTTATGTGCTTGACATTTGTTTGAAAAGTGAAAAACCTTGCAATTTCCTACACCTAAGATGTTGAGCGAAGATCACTGGGATTTTACCAAGATTTTACCTAACAATAAAATACCATGAAACTCAACACCTGGAACTTTGGGAAGAGGAAGGTAAGGTTATCAAAAGGGGAATTTTGGAATTTTAAGGCATGTTGGTCAGAGGAAGGAGAACTAGGGGAAAAGAGAGGAGAAGAAAGAATTTGGAGAAAAAGAGAAATAACAGCTACTGGATAAATTTTCAAAATTTAGGAAGCTTTTAAGGTAATTTATGTCAATCTGTTCATCAAAATTTGATTGTAGATTTACAGGAAACCTTTATCATGTTACTTAACAGAAGCGAGAGATATTTTATTTTGTTTAATGTCAAATTTATGTTGCAGTTGTATGTTGCATTCCCTTCTTATGCTTGGAACATTTTGAGTCTGTAGCATTTAGCTAAATTAATATAATTAGCTACTACAGTATGAGATTTCACATATCTAGGTTTTTTGTAGGATTTCGGTAACATTTGATGATGGCTATCTATAAGAATACCTGCAAGAAAATATAAAACCTGTTAACCAGAATCAAGGGAAACATAATGTTGTAGGAGACATATTTATTAGAAAATACTATGCATATTTTGACAAATTCTAGAGAGTATTAAATCAAAAATTTTGAGAAGTAAAGAATGCTAACTATCTGTAGCATGTAGAAAGAAATGTAAATTGTTGTAGTATAAATTCATTAAAATGTGCATATGCCATATATTAGGGTGAACAAAAGAAGAAATTTGAGGGCTTCCAGCCAAATTGGGCGATCCATTGAGAGGATACGCTTCCAATGACGAGGGCGACCCTCAATAATGGAGATGCCTCCATTAGAGATGCCTCCTCTATGCATTATACAAAGAAAAATATATTAAACTGAAATATGCTCTTTGATTTATTAATTATTGTAGATCAGGGAAAATCAGGAAACAAGCCTGAATCATTCATAGCAACCACAAACTATAAAAATCCAAGCTAAAATGCCCTAATCCAACAATGGAGTACAAAATAAACATAGAAAACACAAGAAAACAACAACTATATCTAAATCTCTATGCTAAGCTTGGCTCCTCTCCATTGCTCTTCGTAACTTTGCTCTAAATTTTCTCTCAAATACACAGATATGCAAGATTCATGAGAAGTTCAATATGAAATGATAGCAAAATCTTGAAGACTAAGACTATGGTTGTAGCTGAAATGATGTTGGAGGGCATCTTTTATAGAAGGCTTGAGTTCAAATGAAGGGTGAGGATTGAGAGTTGACTTGAGTGATGTGGACGGTTGAGATTGAATAGGGTTTCCCTCCACAAGGAGACAAAAGTGGGATTATTTTATTTGGATGATGATGAGGTGGGAGTACATCAATCAAATAAATTTGTAATTTATTTAATTAATTTGAATGAGGAATGAGTGGGAAACTTAATTAAATAAATATCATTTATTTAATTAAAAGGTGAGGGCTAGTATTTAAATAAATATTTTATTTATTTAAATTAGTTGGGTAATGGAGAAATAGGATAATGAATAATTAAAAATAATTATTTAATTATAGAAGAAAATAGAGGAAAAATAGATGAATAATTAAATAAATAAAATTTATTTAATTATAGATTAGAAAATAGGAAAAATGAATTAATTAGATAATTAAAGATTATTTAATTAGTAGAGGAATGCAACATTAGGGAGTAATTGGCACGAAAATGTTGTTCGCAGGCTTAGGACATTTTTAAGTGTCTACATTTTTCCCCTCTTTGATACAATGTCAATCTAGACGTTGTGTCATAATAATTTGAAAAATTCTGCTCTGAACTTTCCCCAACATGCCCTGGATAGGGTGGGATAGCATGATGCCCCCTCAGGAAATTTGACAAATTTTTTAAAAAGTTTGAAAAAAATTTGGGAAATTTTCTGAAAAGTTATTTTGAGAGGCGAAACTATGTTGGCAATGAAAAAATGGGCCTATAGGGTATTTGCGCATGAAAACAGGAGCTGACACAGCCAAATTTAGAGAAAAGGGGCCCACTTAGGTCAAAAAGTTGTATAAATAAGCCCTAGGGGTCAAAATAAGTCATTTGTGCACATAGTCTTTAGAAGCTTTTAGAGGTCTTAGAGCTTTGAGCTAGTAGCCTATCGTAGAGGAGTTTGCAGAGATGTCACTTATTCCAACCCACCACCACCGAGGATACCAAGTTAGGACATGCAGACAGCCAGTCGGTTCAGGCGTAGCGGTGAATACTCAAACCCTAGTTTGTAATTTTGTCATTTTTTGATAGATTTTAGGGCTTGAAGAAGAGCAACAGATGCAGTGCAAAATTCCACACCACAATTGAGGTTGTGAGCAATGCACGTGTGAAATCCTATGCTGCAACTAAAATACTACGACGCAATTGGTTTTCTGCAATGCATGCGTGGGTTTCTACGACACAATCGCTTTAGCCTGCGTGCAACTGCAAAATGCGATGCAACTGAGTGCTCAAGTGATGCAACTACAATTTCGTGATGCAATTGAAGGATGTTGTGATGCATTTGCAAAAATGTGATGCAATTGACAGATTATGTGATGCAAGTGTCAAAGTGTGACGTAGGTGAATGACAGTCTGATGCAACTAACTGTTGAAAAAAATATGCCTAAGGTTTTGACCATATTTTGACAGAATTTGAATCTGATAGGTTTGTTTAGGTGCTTTGACTAACATGTTGAGATATTTTGTGAATACAGGTTAGGTTTCCGCTGATTTACATGCAAGAGAGCCAACCATCCTACTATAGATTATGCGACCACCTGAGCATAGAGGAGAGAGACATGTTGCATGCTTTGGGGTTACATCATGTGGCCTTCATGCCCATAGTGAGGGCGAACCGGGGACTGTTGACAACATTGACCGAGAGGTGGCACTCAGAGACGAGTTCATTTCATTTGCCGACTAGAGAGGCCATGGTGAACCTTGAGGATGTTTGGTGTATACTACAGCTTCCTATTCATGGGGAGCGCATTATATATGACCTAGAGTGAGGATTTGTGGCCATCGAGTGATGTTTTGAGACTAATAGTCTTTTGGAGCTAGGTGTGGAGGACTATGAGATTCGATGGGACACACTAGCTGACAGGTATGATAGATTGATTGTAGTACTATGCACTGTGATTGGTGGCATTGTGGTTACTGATCGGCACGACCATGGCTTTCCTGTTGGATGGGAAGAGATGCTTGAGGGGATGATGGAGTAGGATACAGTCTATGCTTGGGGTCTCTTCTTGCTAGCGATGCTCTACTTTCAGTTGCATGATGTGGCGTACAAGGATTGTCAGTTGAACAGCTATGAGACCACTCTTGTTATGATTTGGGCACGAGAGTGCATTCCTATGTTTAGGCCTCCTATGGATAAGGATATAGTGGAGGAGCTGCCATATGTGTATATATATGGAGGAGCTATTGTTCAGGCATGGATTGGTGATGTTGGCTTCTGGCAACATGGGATTGATCACATGGATGTTTTTATATGGAGGCCCTATAGAGATTGTGTACCCTAGGGTGAGGATGGAGATCACCTCCTCTAATGTCGGTACACTAGGTATCTGATTGGTCACATAGTACAGTCCCAACACACCATCAAGTGACATTTGCCAAAGCAGGTTTTGAGATAGTTCAAAGAGAGGCAGGGTGATCCTGTCAGGATTATAGAGTTGGCTCGGTCATCCTGGGAGGTACACCACTGGCAGACCATTATCAGTGTTTAGGTGGCGGAGTAGGAGATAGCAAGGTTACATCCTATGCAATGGGGAGTGACTACTAATATTACAGATGCGGGCACCACGCCCGAGTACGATGCATGGTGGGTGTAGCATAGGCCCATACCATTTTTTCATCCAAATGAGGTAGCACCTATGGAGAGGTTGGGGAGAGGGCCGAGAGGTAGATTGCGAGGCAGAGGCCGCAAGAGAGATGGAGGTCAGGGCAGTGATGGTGGTGATGATGGTGGAGATGGTGGATGACGAGGCAAAGGGAGAGGTGATAGGGGGCGAGAGAGAGATGGAAGAGGCAGGGGTGATCATGGGTTATCTCCTATTTGAGAGGAGGGTGATGTGGGAGTTGACCAGATAGGGGCAGAGATGGAAGATATTAGAGTGGAGGATGCAAAGGAGGATACTACCATGGAGGATGATGGAGGAGATGAGGAGATGGACGCAGAGGAGAGGGCCCGAGAGGAGGCTCTATAGGACATCCCTATCAAGGATGTGGTTTTGGGGGAGGAGGATGCTAAGAATGTTGAGGATAGAGGGGATGAACTCCAGGCACTACAGGCTCAGGTGCAAGGTTTACAGGGGAAACTGCAGGGTGCACAGGGACAAATATCACATCTCATAGTAGAGCATGATCTTGCCATCATCCAAGCACAGAGGACTGAGGAGCGATGCATAGATTTCATGGCTACTATTGGCGAGCCCACAATGGACTTAGCATATGCACTGTACAGGACAAGTCATGAGGGTGGATATTATAGGGGTCTATATGAGAGTGTTGTACCTACAAACTAGAGGGCACCCAGCTTTCAGAGCTGGAGTCATAGCAGGACCCATTCGAGGACGTCGCAGAGCAGTGGTGGGGTCTCTCAACCTAGGAGGTTAACTCCTTATGATAGGCCATCTGGATCCAGGGTAGTAGGGTCATAGCACAGAGCACCTTCCTCAGGGTAGGCACCCTCTGGAGGTAGAGATAGCATAGGCTAGGCATGTTTTTGTAGACATTATGTATTGTTTTGATCAAGCTTGCGAGCTCGATTTTTCACAGTCATTTTGATATTGTACTATGACGCATTTTCTGATAGATATATATATGAGATTCATTATTTTGGAGATGACTACATTATGTGTTATCTTTCTATATGCATTTAATGTGATGGACTTATGTTATGCATCATGGATTCATGTTATGTTCTATATGGGTTCTATGATTATATAGTACCTTCTATAGGATATGCATTATGGGTTTATGATGTATGCTTATACATATGTTATGATGTACGGTTTATGCCTTATGATGTTATGATATATGGATGTACATTATATGTTCATGATATGCTTATATGATGCATATGCAGATTCTATATGATGTATGCAGATGGTGATTCTATATGTGATGCAATGCTATCTATGTTTTTGTATTTTCTTATGTAATATGGATGATCCAACATGTATATATGATGATGCCTATATGTTATTCTAACATGTTTATGTATGTGAGATGATGAATCTAATGCATTTATTTTTGTGTGTCATAGCATGCCATCAGGATGAATGCAGGGATGTATGGAAGAAATGGAAATATGAGAGGGATGGTTCTAGCCAAAAATGAAAAATAATTAGGTAGATGAAAGGGAACAAGATTTTACTTGATAGATTTTGAGATTGTAGTTTTATTGCATGATTATCATCATAGATATTTATTATGAAAATGGATGACAAACACTGTGGCATGACATAGGCCAAGGTACAAAATGTAATCCCTTGTGAAACAGGCACATGACAGACAAGGAATGCCATGACACAGACTAGTTACCATAGAACCCTATCAAAATATGTGAGGAAATAACCATAAGGCATGTTGATCCTAGTACAAGGAAGTGTTAAATGACCTTTCACTTGCATAGGATGTTTTGATTTATGCTTGATGGAATCTCAATCACACACAAGGAACTTAGTTGTCCCAGTCATATTGCCAAGACAAACCGCAAACAGAAATCAAAGAGAAAAAGTTCATGATCCATCAACCCTCCTCTCATCACCTATGGACTTCCTCGAGGGGGATAAGAACAAGACCACAGATCAATCAAATGAAAAGATAAGATAGACTTAGACCAACAAAATCAACATCCATATAGATCTATTTTCCAAGTGATGAATGTTTGTTTGATATGATTGGAGGATAGCACCTAGTTTCAGGAAAGGAACCATGTCATATAAGACATTGAGTCTAGTTTTGATGATGCAACCACCTATATAAGGCAAAGGATATGATTGAGTTTGGTTTCAAATATGAGACACCTCATATAAGATGCCTAGTCTAGTTTCGAGAGTGTGACAATCTATATAATACTATTGATGCGAGTGATTATGTGAAATGATAATGTCTAGTTTCAAGAAATGAAGCATGTCGTATAAGATGTCGAGTCTGGTTTCAACAATGTATAAGATGAGTGATAGCTAATAAGGGTAATTAATAATGATGAATGGTCATGATTAGGCAATTGATCTATTATGATTGAAGACTGATTGGATAGCTTGTATGTTGTTTTGAGATTGTTTAAGCTCTGTTCTTTTATGAGAGATAAGTTGTTTATGTCTCATCAAAGTGTCAACCTTGGCAAGGGACGACTTATTATGGGATACAAACAAATGAAGACTTGACTCAATGGGCCCTAAGGGACTGACCTAATGTCATGGGGGCTCATCAAAGATGGCCTTTCCTACGTAAAGCACAAAGACAACATAGTTCGACCATGGAGACTCGTTGTGTGACCTAGGACCTAGGGGATTGATGCCTCAGGGGCTCATCAAAGATGGCCTTGCCTACGTGAAGTCACAGAGGCATCGTAGTTAGACCGGGTAGACTGACATTGTTTATTGCTTAGATTTTTGGTTGGTTATTTGATTTTTTTGTGTTTTGCAAATATTTGCTTTGTTTGGATTTTTGGAATGTTTTGATTTTTTTTTGGATTTTTGACTTGTTTTGATTTTTTTGGATTTTTGACATGTTTTGATGTTTTTGGATTTTGGAATGTTTTTATGGGTATCATCCAATACTGATTCTAGAATCCCACATGAAAACCTAGGTCAAGGATTTGCCCCTAGTCAGGTATAGTACAAGGTTATTAGGAAGGCAAAGGTATGGATGGATATTGAAAGCGGAGAATGCTAAATGTCAACTTTTCCCATGCCGTGAGAAGGACAACAAAGTCTTATTGTGGATTATGATGTGGATTATGTATGAAGGGTAAAGCAAAAGACCGAATAGAATAATGGTAGAAGATGGAGCAAAGACTGACTACACATGGCGTCTATTTGCCAGGTTTTCACCATGGTACTTATCCAAAGCACGACTGAAGTGGTTTTCACTATTGGATGGATTATTTCTCTTTACTATTTTTCTCACCCAAAGCACCACCGAAGTGGTTTTCACTATTGGACAATTTTTTTTTTTATTTTTTGATTTTTTGATTTTTTGATTTTTTAGGTATAGAACTTGAGAAGGTGCATGCTGTTGATTGGCTCTAATAGTGGTTCACCTTCAGGAGTAGCAAGTTGAAATGCATCGGATCCATATGCAGTAGTGATTACATAAGGACCCAAACAGTTTGGCTCAAATTTTCTTGGCTTCTCTCGATCCAGTTGATTTTTAGGATTCTCCTTTAAGACCAAGTCTCCAACATTGAAATGTTGAACATTGACTTTCTTGTTGTAAATGGGATGGAGACAATTCTCATATGCTTGGAAGTGAAGCAATACATCATGTCTTCTTTCATCCAGCAATTCTAACTCATGCAATCTGGATACTCTATATTCTTCATCATCGATGAATTGTTGCATCGATACTCTCAAAGAGGGTAACTCAACCTCAATTGGTAAGATGGCTTCGTAACAAAAGACAAGGGAATATGGAGTGGCTCTAGTGGGTGTACGGATGTTAGTTTGATAACCCCATAAAGCTAGGTTAAGTTGGATATGCTAGTCATGGCTAGTGTCATTGATATTCTTTTTGAAGATTTTGATGATGGTCTTGTTGGACGCCTTAGCTTGACTATTGCCTTGGGGGTAGTAGGGAGTGGAAAAATGATGTTGGATGTGGAATTTCTTAGATAGCTCACAAACATCCTGGTTCTTGAAATGATGGCCATTATCTATGATAATGGACTGAGGAACACCATACTAGCATATAATATAATTAAGAATGAACTTATCTATTTGCTTTCTAGTGATGTACGTCATGGGAATAGCCTCAATCCACTTTGTAAAGTACTCAACAATTGTGATGATGAATTTATGACCATTAGAAGAGGTAGGATGGATTTTATCCACAAGGTCAAGTTCCCATTGAGAGAAGGGCCATGATGATGTGAGTGGTTAAGGTTCCTAGGCAGGTGCATGCACAAGATCTCCATGTATTTGACATTGCCAACATCTCTTGACGAAATTGTATGCATCTCATTCCATCATGGGCCAGTAGTATCTAGTTCTTATGACCTTCTTGGATAAGGTAGGACCACTAGAGTGAGCTATGCATATACCCTTGTGTACTTCATATAAATTCGATCATGCTTCTTCAGAATCGAGACATCTCAGGAGGGTATTACCAAAGCCATGGCGGTAAAGGGTGTCACCAATGATTACATATTTGGTGGCTTGGCAGATAAAGTCTTTGTGTTGGCTTGAGGATAGGTCAAAGGGAATGGTTTAGTCATGGAGGTAACTATAAATGTCATTGTACCATGGGGAATCAGGGACAACAATCTCACACACCAACTCTAATTTGAGGACATTGAAAGAGAGGATCAACAGTTGTTCCACCAAGAATTCAAACTAAGGTGCATTGTTTGGAATGTCCAAGAGAGATCCTATGGTGGCCATTGCATCGGCCGCTCTATTCTAAACTCTAGGAATCTGATTAAGACAATGGTATCAAAGTATAACTTGAAAATGTCATCCATTCTTTGTAGGGCATGAGCTTTTCATTTTTTGTGTCATAATCATCATTGACTTGCTTGATTACTAGTTGTGAGTCACCAAAGACTTGTAGGTTCTTAATTTTCCACTTGATTTCCATGCATAGTTTAGCGAGCAATGTCTCATATTCATCTATGTTGTTTGTACAAGAGAATGCTATCTTGAATGATTTGGGTATTGCATCTCTTTGAGGGGTAATGAAGAGGACTCAAACCCCTGAACCATGATTTGTGCAAGAGCCATCAAAGTATAGCTTCCATGTGTTTGAAACTTTTGTTGCAAAGATTTACTCATTGGGAAAATCTGAAACTAAAGGATGATCCATTGTGATTGGTGCCTCTATAAGTTGATCTGCTATTACTTGTCCTTTTATTGCTTTTTAATCAACGTATTTGTAAAGGGTGGAATTTGGATAGTTGAGGTTTTGGTAGTTTTGTATGTGTATCCTCCTTTCACCCTTTCATTCAAGGACCTAGGGTTGAGTTTCAATGTACTATCATACCCTAGGTCACTATGAGATGTAGGGAAATTTGGATTTTTATGATTTGATTTCCAATTATCTTCTCTTATGCTCAATTATGCCTTAAAACCCTAATTATGCAAATACGACAGTAAACAGACGAATCTCAGAAAATACTACTACAGAAAGATGTAAAACAACAAATAATTGTGCACCTGTTTTCAAGGTTTGGAGGTGAAAAAGTCAAGGACTAAAGAGCAGGTGCCCAAGTCTAAGGCCCTGCTTTTTGTCAAGATTTGCAAACAAGATCTGCAGCATGTTCCTGCTATACAGAAGATTTTCTCATCATGAAACTTTAAGGACTAATGATCGGGTGCCCTAGTATAGGGAGTTATTTTCTTCTCTGATTTGTAATTCTGATACTCTATTGTACCGTCCTGCAACTCCACTTTGTTTGTAGCTTGAACCTATAACCTGCAATCATGAAAACTTTGGGAGGGGGTTGTGGTGTTTAGAGGCTTGCCTCAGTCAAGCCCCAGAGAGATATTCAAGTCTTCCAAACACCGTTGTTAAATAGAGAGTGTGTGTCTTGGGAGGCAGAGGCAAAAACCAAATGATAAATGCTCAAAAACACAATAGTGTCACCTTGTAGTGAAGATCTCATGGGAGGAAGAAGCTCTTCATGCCATGAGGAGATGGATGCTCAAATCTGCAAACACAAACACATAAACAACACAAATCTTCTAGATTGCAACACAATGAAAGCTTTGAATCACCTTTAGAATGCATAAAGTTCACAATAGTAATCTAGTTCTCAAATGAATGCCTAAACATGCTTTTATATACAACTACAAACACTCCTGCCAAGAATTTTGTAATTTAAGTTTGTCATGTCAGCATAGGACCCAAATAACGGTCACAAGCCGACACCCAAAAATTGGGACTGACCCAAAATAGGGCAGGACTAGGGAGCACCCAAGTCCTCCCCCCTTATTTTGGGTAGGGGTTATCTTAAGTGGTCCCCCTAGGTCCTATTTGCCAAGACACTTAGGGTTTTTCTCATTAGGGTGTTGAAATATGATGTAAGATGTCCTAAATGCACACCAAAGACATGGGAGCTAAAGCCTATGAGGGAAAAGCCCCCAAGGGGACATTTTTCGACGTTACATTTAACCCCCACTTTATGTATGTATAAACACAAGGCCAATACATGCATTAAACTACGGTCAACAAACACAGCAAACATGCCAAGCACAGAGAAGACACGCCAAACACATTGAAGACAATGACAGGCACGCAAAACACAAAGAAGACAGTTACAGGCACACAAAACATGAAGAATACATTGAATGCATAGAAGACACATTAATGCATAGAAGACAGGAATGATTTCTTTTCTTTTCTTTTTCTCATATATATATGAAATACAGATGCAAGTACAACAAAGTAAACAAACCTCCCATAATGCAAGATGTACTCATCGCACAAGTCTTTAAACTGCATATATGGGGCAACACACATGAAAGACATGCAAAACCTCCCAAAATGTAGGATGTACTCATCGCACAGGTCTTTAGACTGCATATGGGGCAACACACGTGCCAAACAAAGCAAGCACGCCAAAAACACACACTTTGAAGACACAGAGAAAATACGGAAAACAAGCGATGGAGTGTTCTTATTTCTAGGTTCATCACCATCTCAAGCACATTACAGGAACACACTGACGATTGGGCTTCTCCACAACAATCATCGAAAACATGCTTAAGGGTTGAGTTAGTCACAGAACTGCTCCCCGCCTCCATAGAGGACTTTTTGAAAATGACAGGATGATGCAATCTGCTCTAAGAAATACACCACCCCCACCTCCATAGAGGGATTAAAATAAAAAGGATATACGCGATATCCCACCTTCATAGAGGGCTTAAATGATTGATTAATTGATTGCAAACAAACTCAGAGTGTAGGATGTATCATCGCACAAGTCTTTAAACTGCACCTGAGGACAAGCACATTGCTAACATCTATAACAGATAGCTTACCTTATATATTCCCCCACCTTAAGGTGGTTGATATCATGCATCGATATCAAGCATGTTAAGGTAGGAAGAAAACACACAAGGGAACATAGAATTTCACAAATCCCATGCCCCTTGGAGGTGACATGTACTTTACAATCGCCAAATGTTCCCACAAACACATCCCTACAAGAAACATGTTAGTGTCTATATAATCATGATAAACAACAACATCAATGCATATGATTAACCACACAAAGAGCCAAGGTTATACTACGAATTTGAAGTTCAAGGATAACCATGGGGCTATATCATGAAGACCTCTTAATCGAGTACCACCAAGGCTAGATTCGAAGACTAACAAAGTGCACGGAGTAGAAGTATTGTTAAGGTTTGTAAATGAGATAAAAACATCATCAAAATCACTACGTGGAAAGCACAAGTGCTTCCACTAGTGAAGCGTCAAATAAGATATACAACCCCATCGTCATATTAGGAACTAAGTCCAATTTTTTATTTCTCGTGAAAGAGACGCTAGGTCCACATCAGTATAAATGTTTTTCATCATCTGTCTGCTAGATGGAAACACTAGAGGAAGGGAAACAATAAATACGAGATGAGAGATAAGTGTCTTAGGGATAGTCACGTAGGAGGGTGCCCCCAAGTCACCAATCGCAATGGTATGTCCGTAAGCCACAACACACAACAATGAAATCAGAGAGAGGCAATATAGAAGAATGATGATACAAATAGAAGAAGGTCACAACAGAGGCGGTCTCCTAGTATCCCAGACCTTACAAGAGAATCAGGGCTCATCCCAGGAGGCCTAAACAACACATAACACATCACGGGGGAAGCACATTACGTGAGAGATAAAGGGTTAGAGATACTTACCTATAGGGTCTTCATGCTAAGTCTCATCATCAAGTAAATCATTGTCATCTTCCCACTCCCGAATGCTAGAGGAAAGTGGGACATAAGGTACCATAGCCCAATTCTTGTCTTTGTTATGATCATCTTTGTTTTGTTCAATGTTTGGATCAATGTTTTCTTGTTGAGATGCAAGGTTTATGGCATAAGCTTGTCTTCTTCTTCTTTCTCTCACTTTTCTATTTATTTTTGTCTTACCACTTATCTCTTGTAGGATAGGGCTTTGCTCTCTCATAGGTTTTTTCATTCTCGAAGAAGAAGCACCGGGTTAAATCTCATTTGTCTAGGTGGAATGTTTTGTTGTCAACAATTACCTCCTGATCCTTGTAAGGATGGTGGGAGAGTAACCTCAGCATCATGATGGATTTGTTCTTTTATTGTAGGAGGCACAATGTCTTTCAAAAGGTGTGTTTCTTCTATTGGTGGAAGTGTATATGTGATTTCAGTGTTTTGTATTAGCATATCCACATGGGAAGAATCATTTTTGAAAGAATTCTAGAGGATAGGATTATATCATCATCACATGTAGTATATATGGGAGAGGTTTTACCACCATTATCTTTTGTAGTACAACTCATGGAGATGAACTCTGTTGAGCTCTCTAATATTGTAGGATATTCGCTCATGAGGGTTAAAAATTGGTCAAAATCAAGGTCTTTGATAAATGCATGCAAAGATACCATTGAGAAATGACATGAAGGTTCCATGTGTATATGATTAAATGAATTCAAAATCAGATTTTAACAATTTTTCAAAAGTATGCGAAAGACAAGTGTAAAACTATGTGCAAAAGTGACCTTAAATGCTTGATTTTTTGTACTTTTTTCAATGCAAATGTATGAAAGCAACTTAGGTGTTGTAAGTATTTTGATAAGGGGAAGCAAATAATATGTCTAATATCAGTCCAATTCAGAAATAAGATCCTTCACAACCACTCTTGATGCAAATCTAAGATGATGCCAAGTCAAAATATAGTGAAAATGCACTAAAATATGCGATTTTTTCACCAAATCTCAATGTAAAAGAGCATGACAAAGGGTGTTGTGAGGAAAATGATGATTAAAAGAAAATTATATTAGTAATAATAACCACCTAATGCCAAAACATCTGTCACAACACGCTTATAGTGCCACACAATGTCAAACCCTAGTGAAAATATAGCAAAAATAGGCAATTTTTCACGGTTTTTCAATTCCAAGACCTAGCAAAATTTGTGTTGTAAATAATTTTAGGAGGTGTAGAAAAAAATATTGATTATATCAGTCACCTCAGTCCACAAAATTTTTCACAACACGCTTGGAGTGCAAACTAGGCCAATCCCTAGGGCAAAAATAGCAAAAATATGTAGTTTTTCACCAAATTTTGAATACAAGAGCCCGATAAAAAGGTGTTTTAAAGATTTTTAGGAGGGGAAGAAGATAATACCCCTGATATCAACCAATCAGTACAAAAATACTATTTACAACACACCTATAGTTAAGGCCAAATTTATTGAAAATCAAGGTTTTTCAAGCCCTAGGTTTGAGATCTTGATGTAAAATGTTATATAAATATTTTGCAAGCTGATATATGATTAAAATTACATTATCTCAGATCTGAAAATGATTTCCATTATCTAACATGCAAAATGCAAGTGCAAATCTAATGAAAAATCAAGAAAATGCTAGTTTTTTGTTGACTTTTTCTATGCAAAAATGCAAATTTTTGAGATCTAAATGTAAATTTACACTAAAATGCAACTCTACAGCCAAATCAAAATTTGAATGAGTGTCTAATATTATTAGAAAAATTTGCAACAAGATTTTGCCTACAAACTCTAGATTTTGGAATTACTAGGTTATATGAAAAATTCAAAATTTTCAACAAAACCCTAGCAATTTTATGATGAAAATGCAATGCAATATATTGAATTTTTGTAATTTTCTATAATTTAAATCAGATCTAATGTAAAAATCAGAGATTTGATGAAATTCAAATTAATTGATGCAAAATAGAAACCCTAAAATGTAATTTTTTCCAATTTTTCCAATTTTTCAATTTTTTTTGTAAGTTTTCTAATGCAATAAAATGAATGACTATATGAATAAATAAAATCAATGAAAATCTAAAGAAAAACACTCAGAAAGGTGCAAACAAGTCCAACAACACAGGTTCACCAAAATGTAAGGGTGGAATTTGGATAGTTGAGTTTTTGGTAGTTTTTTATGTGTATCATCCTTTCACCCTTTCATTCAAGGACCTAGCGTCGAGTTGCAATGTACTATCATACCCTAGGTCACTATGAGATGTAGGGAAATTTAGATTTTTATGATTTGATTGTCAATTATGTTCTCTTATGCTCAATTATGCCTTAAAACCCTAATCATGCAAATACGACAGTAAATGGACGAATCTCAGAAAATGCTGCTACAGAAAGATGTAAAACAATAAATAATTGTGCCCCTGTTTTCAGGGTTCGGAGGTAGAAAAGTTGGGGACTAAAGAGTGAGCACCCAAGTCCAAGGCCCTGCATTTTTTTACAATCTGCAAACAAGATCTACAATCTGTTCCTACTGTACAAAAGATTTTCCCATCACGAAACTTTGAGGACTAATGAGCAGGCACCCTAGTCTAGGGAGTTATTTTCTTCTCTAATATGCAATTTTGATACTCTGTTGTACCCTCCTACAACTCCACTTTATCTGTAGCTTCAACCTATAACCTGAAATCATGAAAACTTTGGGAGGGGGTTGTGGTGTTTAGAGGCTTGCCTTAGTCAAGCCCCAGAGAGACATTCAAGTCTTTCGAACACCGTTGTCAGATAGAGAGTGTGTGCCTTGGGAGGCAAAGGCAAACACCAAATGATAAATGCTCAAAAACATAATAGATGTCACCTTGTAGTGAAGATCTCATGGGAGGAAGAAGCTCTTCATGCCATGAGGAGATGGATGCTGAAATCTGTAAACACAAACACATAAACAACACAAATCTACTCTTGCAACACATTGAAATCCTTGAATCACCTTTAGAATGCATAAAGTTCACAATAGTAATCTAGTTTTCAAATGAATGCCTAACCATGATTTTATATGCAACTACAAACACTCCCGCCAAGAATTTCATAATTCAAACTTATCGTGTCGGCATAGGACCCAAGTAACGGTCACAAGCTGACACCCAAAAATTGGGATTGACCCAAAATAGCACAGGACTAGGGTGCGAGTGCCCAAGTCCTCCCCCCTATTTTGGGTAGGGGTTATCTTAAGTGGTCACCCTAGGTTCTATTTGCCAAGACATTTAGGGGTTTTCTCATCGGGGTGTTGAAATATGATGTAAGATGTCCTAAATGCACACCAAAGGCCTGGGAGCTAAACCTTATGAGGGAAAAGCCCCCAAGGAGACATTTTCCAATGTTACAGTATTCTATGTCAAACTCACTGAGAATCATGACCCATTTAGCTAGTCATCCCGTCAAAGCTACCTTGATGAGTAGGTACTTAAATGGATCAATTTTGGATACAAGTTTGGTTTGATGATTTATCATGTAGTGTTGGAGCTTTTGAGTGTCAAAGACCATAACAATGCATGCACATTCAATTGGACTGTAGTTAATCTCATATCCTACAAGTGTTTTGTTGATGTAGTAGATAGCTCTTTCCTTCCCTTCTTCGTCATTCTGCGCCAAGAGTGCCCCCAATGTTGAAGAGGTAGCTGAGATATACAATATGAGTGGTTTTCCATCTATTGGAGGTATAAGAACTAGAGGAGACAACAGATAATCTTTGATTTGTTGGAAAACTTTTTGACAACGTTCAAACCATATAAATGGAACTCCCTTATGAAGCAGGTGCTGGAGCGGATGACATTTGTCATCCAATTGTGAAATGGATCTCTGGATTAACTGTAGTTTTCCTTGTAGACTACGTAATTGTTTGAGGTTTGTCAGTGGAGGCATATCCATGATAGCTTTTACCTTGCCAATGTCGACTTCAATTCCTTTATGGGAGACAATGTAGCCCAATAGTTTACCTGATGTAACTCTGAAAACACATTTCTTGGGATTTAGTCTAACCTTGTACTCTTCAAGCCTTGTGAAAACTTTGTCCAATATATCTAGATGACTGCCTCTTGTGACTAACTTTGTTAGCAGGTTATCAACATAATCCTCCATAAGTGTGTGCATCTAGTCATGAAAGATTGTTGTCATGGCTCTTTGATATGTCGCTCCAACATTTTTAAGGCCGAAGGGCATGATCTTCCAATAGTAAGTACCCCAAGGACAAGTGAAAGTTGTCTTGCGTTGATCTTTAGGGGCTATTCTAATCTGATTATATCCTAAAAAACTATCCATAAGAGAAAGCATTTTATATCCCTCTATTAAGTCAACTATGATATCGATATTGGGTAGCGGGAAGTCATCTTTAGGACACTTGAGCCTTGTTAAAATATCTATTCACAAATTATTATTCCACCATTTGGTTTAGTGATTTGTACAAGATTAGAGACCCACTCCAGATAATCTATGGGTCAAATGAAACCAACATCCAGTAGCTTCTTCAACTCTGGTTTGACCAAGAGTGCAATTTATTGATGCATTTTCCTCAACTTTTGCCTGACTGGCTTCATGTTTGGGATTAGCGGTAAATGATGTAAAACCAACTGAGGATCAAGTCTAGGCGTCTTGGCATACGACCAAGTGAAATTGATTTGCCTTGCTAAGAAGAAGGTTGTAAACTCTGGTTTTTCTTGTTTTGTCAAGGATTCTGCAAAATGAACATCTCTGAGATTATCCTCAGTGCCAATGTTTGTCTCCATTAATTTTTCCACCAACAATGGTGATCGCTCTTGAGTCATAGGCAGAACATCCAACCCTCCATCCTTGGGTGCCTCAAAGAGGTTTTCACCCTTGGATACGTCCTTTATTTTAACTCTTTCGCAATCTAAAGGCACCTTTCAGTTTTCACCTAGAGGCCTATTTTTATCCTTTCATTTTCACTTTTGTGACTAAAGGGTGGAGTGGACTCTCCAGAGTATGGTGTGTTGTCAAGATTAATGATATATCCAACTTTGTGATCCCCGCTAGGTATACCTTCTCAAAGTCCCATAAACTCAGTAATGGCAAGTCATCATCGGTTCTCATGTGGATCAAGGAAAGGGGAGTTATAGTGTATATAGAGGTATCATCAGGGTCCCAGAAGATGCTAATCTAGGCACAACCATCAGGTAGTTTGGTTTGAGTGGGGTTAGTCTCAGGAATTTCCTTTGATGTCTCAATGTCTTTAGAAGCACTTGCGTCCTTACCCAATACCAACTTAGTATGAGGAGCACTCCCTCCTAATGATGCATACCCTAACCCTTTGTTCTTAGGTAGCCTACTTGGTTGTATGGGTTCCGTCCTTCCATTCTTATTCAAACCAAGTCCACCATGTCTATCATATCCTTATTTCTTTACAAACTCAAAACCCTTCCCATACTGTTCAACTAGTAGTTGCATGGATTTGACTTCTTCTTTATCCCTATAGAACCATGTAGAGATGTCTTCATCTAAGTCTTCCTTGCTTAATTCCCCTGGGCATTTAGTGAAAGTGGTGGGGGCAGCACAAATAGTATCCTTAGGTTTGATTGGGCTTGGTTTTCCATGAGACTTTGGTGATACCGGTAGTTTACCAATGCAATATGAGCTCTCCATTTTGTACTCTCCACATCTTTTGTCATGAATCTAGACCTTAGGATTGGAAGGTGGAATGAATGTAGTTGTAGATTTTGATAGCGTGGAAGGATCAATATAATGAGATGACACTAAAAGTGGAATTCCCCTATTAATAGGAACTTGATGTTTAGGTGTTTCTATCAAGTGGCTACAATATTTAAAAGCATTAGGATCGCTGGTTATGGTGATTTATGTGCCATTATAGGGAAATTTGATGCATTGATGGTATGTGGATGGAATGACCTTCATGGCATGAATCCATGGGAAACCAAGGATGAGGTTATAAGGGAGGTCTAGATCCAAGACTTGAAACACATCTAGGGTGGCGAGCCCAACTCTCACAAGAAGTGAGATCACACCCTTGGAGAAGCATTTTACATCGTCATAGGCCTTTTATAACAATTCTCATAGATGGATCCACACATGCCTCAGAATATCCTACTATCATGACTAATTTTAAAGGACATATGTTCAATCCAGCTCAGCCATCTACTAAGACTTGTCAGATCTTATGCTTATTGATGAAAACTTCAAGGTGCAAGGGATCATTATGGTTGGGTCTATGTGAAGGAAAGTCACGCTCAATGAACATAATGTGATTGGTGGTACCTAAGCATCCCACCATGGCTTGAAATTGATTAACATTTAGGTCTGTAGGGATGGAGGATTCTAACAAAGCTTTGTCCAACATGGCCTTATGCTCAGGAGATAGGCGAAGCAACTCAAAGATAGATATTTGTGAAGGGGTCTTCTTCAAATGATCTAATAGGTTATATTGGGACTTTGGCTACAAATTAGATGGAGTGCTTTGTAAGGTCAACTTAGGTCTGCAGGTAGTACACACTCGGGATGAGAGTTGATGGAAATCATGGAGATACTATTTGTTATGTATGAAAGTGGGATTGATAAGATTGTATGTTAATTAGATTCAATCAAACCATTCTTTCACACATACATTCAAGGACATAGATCGAGCTAAGTCACAACTATGATAGAGGACTCGGCTACAGGTCTGATGTCACTATGAGATGCTTGGAAAGATAGAATAAATTGATGTTTTGTTAAAACCCTAATCTGATTAGGCCTAAAACCCTAACTATGCAAAATCGTAAACAAATGGATGAAGCCTGACAAATACTCACACAAGAAGGCACTAAATACAGATTAGAAACATACTAGGAATTTAATTTCAGAAAGTGAAAACTTTGGGGACAAAAGAGGTATCGCCCTTGTCCAATGTGGCACTTTTTCTGGAGGTTAAGAGCCAAATATGTTGTAGATGTACCCTTCTCAAAGATTTCTAAAAGTGATAAATTTGAGGATGAAAGAGGGATCACCCTTGTCCAATTAGGGATATTTTATACTTCTTTCTTCATATCTGGAATCCTTATGCTCTACACTAATCTCCTGCAACTCCTCTCCTCAAGATCTAACACCTATCACCTATAATCACAAGAGAGAGGTTGGGGGTTGTGGTGTTTAGGAGCTTGCCTCGGTCAAGCCCCAGAATGCCATCCAAGCCTTCCAACATCGTTGTTAGATAGAGAGTACATGTCCTTGGTGGATAGAGGCAAAAGCAAATGATATGATAAATGGTTGAAACACAAAGTAGATGTCACCTCAGAGATGAATCTCTCACGTGGGGGAGATGAAGATCTTTCACGCCATGAGGAGATGGATTAATGAAGACAAGTATGCAACAAACAAGTACAAACACAACACAATACTACTCTGCAACACAATGAAAGCCTTGAGTATCCTTAGCATAAGATCACAAGTTCACATTATCCATCTAGTTGTAAAATGAAGTCCTAAACATGATTATATATGTGTTCCCACTATAATTTCATAATTCAAACTTGAGATACCAACAAGGGAAACCTTTTTAATGGTCATAAGCTGACATACAAATTTGGAACCTTGACAAAATAGGGCAGGACAAGGGTGTGGATGCCCAAGTCCAAGGGCCTATTTTAGGTCTGGATTAAGCTCAAGGGTGTCCCCTAGGTCCCATTTGTGATAGCACGCCTCCATAAAAATCATGTTCTGATACCAATCTGATAGCACGGGAACACTAACCATGCACAAATACTCTTGCAATCTATAAGTGAGAAACAAGTCTCTAGCCATCTACAAGGGCTTCTGTTAATAAAATAACAGGAACAAACATGCAACACAGTAAAGATAGGAATGAATTCAGAATTATTACAAATCAGCTACAGGAGCTATCCACACAAAATATAGAAACATCAAACATGAGGAATTGATCTTTTCATTTCATGAGGCAACTTGGCCTTGATTACAAAAATGTTACAAAACTATTCTAACTCACAATTACACCACAATCCCTCTGACCTCTCATCTGCCTTGACCTCCTCAGGGTCTACACTATTTGGCCCTTGGCCATAGTCAAACTACTCCTCTTTTCTCCGGCTGTCCTTATCAGCATCATCTTTCTCTCCAATGTTTCTGTCTCTTTTCTCCCTCTGTGGCCTCTTTCCTCTATAGTTTACGGCCTCTTCATTTTAATATACTTGTGGCCTCTCCTTTGTACTCTCAACCTGTCGATGGCCTCTTCAATCTTCTCTCCTTCAATTTCTATGTGGCCTATTCATATGCATCGGCCTTTCTCACCATCGAGCGGTATGCTCTTCCTCCTCTGCACTTGTGTGTAGCCTCTTCACATTTCCCTCCCACCACTTCTGTCTGCTTCAACAATATATGTGGCCTTCTATCCTTTCTGCCACTTTTTTCTCACCATGCGGGCCTCCTCCAATATGTATCGCCCACTCCTTCATCAGTCTCCCATCTTCTACCTATCGACCTCCCTTAATACGTGGTTTGTCACAATATTTATGCCACTTCTAAACTTAGCCTATCACCTCTGTTATTATATGTGGCCTTCACCTACCATTATCTGCTTCCTCTATTTAATATTGGCCTCCACCATATTTCGGCCTGCATTGTTTCACCTGCTTACCATGCAACAGTTTCTCTTTCCTTTCCAATGTCTATCGCCTATTTCTGGACACCACCACTATCCTTTATTTGATTGTTATCTTTCTGCCTTAGGCATCATCTATGCTACCACTTATATCCATTATGCTCAGCTACTGCTTTGAACTGGCACACTATCCATTCTTAGTCGTCAGTCTTTTCCTTCATGCATGCGGCCTATCTTCGCTTTTGTGTATGTTTAGTCTCTTTTTGCCCTTTTTCATCTTTTACTAACCATTGCTAAAATCTTCTTTATCAACATGGCTGGCACCACCTCATCATAGCAAGTGATCGTTCACGCGTCTGGTTTAGGATAGAATCATCATTATCTCCATTATTCAATATTCTAGAATTTAATATTTAATTATTATTGTTCCTGTCGCCCCTTCACGCGTCTGGTTTAGGATAGAATCATCATTATCTCCATTATTCAATATTCTAGAATTTAATATTTAATTATTATTGTTCCTGTCGCCACGGCGACAGGAGCTTCCTCCCTCAACTTCTGTCACTCGATCCACAAATCCATTGTCAAAGACAATTTTCAAATTTGAATCAGATGCCCCTGCATCAAATTCCCCAGTGACAAAGATCATGTGCTCCGGTACATGTGTTCCTCTACAATCTTTTCTTCCTCATATACATCACTCTTCCATCATCTCTATGCAGCACTATAGGCTACTCTCACATGGTTGTCTGCAACACTTGCAATCCATCCACACACTCCAATTCTTCTTTTATCAAACAAATCATAATCAAATTAAAAAATTACAACATTCAATGCATCCTCAACACTTATCATACCTTCATCATAATCAACATGTTCAGCTGTCATGTCTTCAAGCCATTCTTCCTTCATGGCCAACTGCTGCAACACCAAATCAGCTTCACCTTTCATCATCTCACACTTTAAATCTACAACATTTTCAAGTTTTATTTCTACCACCATTTCTGCATCATGGTCTTCAATTTCTTCTGTTGTCATCCTCACACCTTTGATCTTCTCATCCCATTCTTTCTCAATGGCTTCTAACTGCCTCCATAAATCTTCTTCAGCATTCTTTCTTGTTGCTCCATCTTCTTTCTTGCCTTCATTCTTATTTTGTTTATCCTCTTCCCCTGGAACTATGGTTGCTCCACTTTCATCCTCTTCATCCGCAACTACTCCATTGTTCAAATCTGCATCTTCCACACATACTTGTGGTGTCTTCTTTCTCCAAACAAATCTTCTATTCCACTTTTCCTCTCTTCTGTCATACCTACATCTTTCACTTTTTCTTTGCCTCCATTCTTTCTTTCTCAAATATTTATTTCTCCTTATCTCTTTCTCATCTAATAATTTCCTCATATTCTCCTCTTCATTATGAATTTTATTCAAAATTTTATCAACATCAAATCAGATTTATTTTCTCTTACCTACCATACACTTGGCATCTCTTGCTGCCACTTCACTGTATGCTTCTTGTCCTTCTTTTCATCTTCTACTAGATTCCTCATACTTCCAGTTCCTTGGAGTTTTCTCTCCTTGTCATGCCTCCCATTCTTTGTCTTTTCTATAACACATTTGTTTGTTGCTGCTTGCTTCACCACCCATACTTTTCTAGTAGACTAATGTCCTCTATTCGCTACTCTCGAGCTTCTCTTCACTTGCTTTGTCTTCATCCTCCATTCATTTTCTCTAGGCCTCTTTGCTGGCCAACTCCTTCTTGCATCATACTGCCACCTATTCATCAACACATTCCTCTTTCTCTGCACTTGCTTGTTAGTATAAACATAATCAATAGTATTCTCTTCTCTACAACTCAGCTTATGTTTTTCATCAATCTTCTTCCTTTGCCAACATGGCACTACATACCCATGCTCCTTAATCACATTCACATTTTCTAATTTCTTTTCCTTATCAACTTGCCTATTCATCTTCACATTTCTACATGCATAATCAAAAATAACAATTTTACCTTCCTTCTCTGGTGCAAGGATCTGCTTTCCCAATTTGCATCCTTCCTCAGCTTCTTGGCTTTTCATCTTCTCTTCTTTACAAGCATCTTGTGCTTCTGCTGCAATATCTTCACATGCATCATGAAACTCCATGGCTTCCTCTTCATCTTCATCATCAAACTAAACATCTTTGGCATCAATCTCCTCTTCTTTTTCAAGTACTCTACACTGCACAGCTGCTGCAAACTCTTCTTGACATTCTGCGGCCATTAATCTCTTCTCGTTCACATCTTTCACTCTTTCTTCAGGAGCTATTCTTGCCCCATCTTTCATCATCTTAAAGGTCTCCTCCTCAACCTTCTTCATCACTTTCCTTATCCCTGCATATAAATCTGCAAACACAACATTAGCAAATAAAATGAGAGACCACAATGTCCCTGTCGATGCCCTCCTCATGGACATTCTTCCTTCTTCATTTCTCTTCTTCTCAAGTGCTACTTGTTGCACCTTTTCCTCTTTCTCTTTTCTCATGTTCTCTTCAATGAGAAACTCTTTGACCTCTTCCGATCCATGTTGATCCATAGGCAACTCTCGACTGTCCCAGTCTCTGTGGGCACTCCTTTCCTTCTTCTCTTCTCTTCTCAAGGCATTCATCTTTCACCTTTTTCTTTTCTCAACAATCTCCTTTACTGGCCATTTTACTTTCTTTTTCATTGGCCATACCCAATAATATCCTCAGTCTTGTTCTTCATACCATTAATTCACCATCATCAAATCTCTCTTCAACTCTACCAACTCTCTTTAAAATTCTTCATCTATCATCTTTTTTCCTTCTTTTCTTTTGTCTCTTTTCTCGAGACTCTCTTTCTTCATCTCCTTCTACATCTTTCTATCTTCTTTCATCTTTAGGCACCTCGCCTAGGGCTTCTTTCTTTTTCACTCTGCCCAGTCTATTGGTGCTACACAACTACTGTAATACTTACAATCTTCTTTCCTATCCTGGCTAAGTTGCCTCTCTTCAACAATCTACTCAGCACTCAAGACCAAACCTAGCTCTGATACCAATCTGATAGCACGCCTCCATAAAAATCATGCTCTGATACCAATCTAATAGCATGCCTCCATAAAAATCATGCTCTGATACCAATCTGATAGCATGGGAACACTAACCATGCACAAATACTCTTGCAATCTATAAGTGAGAAACAAGTCTTTGCCCATCTACAAGGGCTTCTGTCAATAAAATAACATGAACAAACATGCAACACAGTAAAGATAGGAATGAATTCAGAATTATTACAAATCAGCTACAAGAGTTGTCCACACAAAATACAGAAACACCAAACATGAGGAATTGATCTTTTCATTTCATGAGGCAACTTGGCCTTGATTACAAAAATGTTACAAAACTATTCTAACTCACAATTACACCACAATCCCTTTGACCTCTCATCTGCCTTGACCTCCTTGGGGTCTACACTATTTGGCCCTTGCCATATTCAAACTACTCCTCTTTTTCCCGGCTGTCCTTATCAACATCAGCTTTCTCTCCAATGTTTCTATCTCTTTTCTCCCTCTGTGACCTCTTTCCTCTATAGTTTACAGCCTCTCCATTTTAATATACTTGCGGTCTCTCCTTTGTACTCTCGGCCTATCGATGACCTCTTCAATCTTCTCTCCTTGAATCTCTATATGGCCTATTCATATGCATCGGCCTTTCTCACCATCGAGCGGTCTACTCTTCCTCCTCTGCACTTATGTGTGGCCTCTTCACATTTCTCTCCCGTTGCTTCTATCCTCTTCAACAATATATGTGGCCTTCTATCCTTTCTGCCACTTTTTTTCTCACCACATGGGCCTCCTCCAATATTTATCTCCCACTCCTTCATTAGTCTCCAATCTTCTACCTATTGGCCTCCCTTAATATGTTGTCTGTCACAATATTTATGCCACTTCTTAAATTGGCCTATTGCCTCCCTTATTATATACGACCTTCACCTACCATTATCTGCTTCCTCTATTTAATATCAACCTCCAGCATATTTCAACCTGCATTGTTTCGCCTGCTTACCATGCGATGGTTTCTCTTTCCTTTCTAATGTCTATCACCTATTTCTGGACGCCACCACTATCCTTTATTTTAATATTATCTTTCTACCTTAGGCATCATCTATGCTGCCACTTATATCCATTATGCTCGACTACTACTTCGAGCTAGCACACTATCCATTCTTAGTCGTCGGCCTTTTCCTTAATGCATGTGGCTTGTCTTAGCTTTTGTCTATGTTTAGTCTCTTTTTGCCTTTTGTCATCATTTACTAACCATTGCTAAAATCTTCTTTATCAACATGGCTGGCACCACCTCATCATAGCCAGTGATCCTTCACGCATCTGATTTAGGATAGAATCACCATTATCTCCATTATTCAATATTCTAGAATTTAATATTTAATTATTATTGTTCCTATCGCCACGGCAACAAGAGCTTCCTCCCTCAACTTTTGTCGCTCGATCCACACAAATCCATTGTCAAAGACAATTTTCAAATTTGAATCAGATGCCCCTGCATCAATTTGTCATGGTTTTTAGGGGATTTTACTTCAAAATTCATTTCTAACATGCATGATTAAATCTAAGGGACCTGGGGGCTAAACTTAGGAGGTAAAATTCCTAGGGGACATTTTATGACATAACATTTAGCCCCCACTTTAATGTATGTATGATTTTATGACCCATACATGCATTAATGTATGGTGAAAAACACATCAAACACACCAAGTACTTGAAGCTAAGGCATACACAAAGATTGAGGAACTATTTCTAGCCCCCAATCTCAAGTAAGCACTAGAAGACACATCTCATACATGCAGAACATAGTGAAGATAGTAGGAAGCACGCAAGACACGGAGGAGACTATATTGAAAACACACAAGACATAATGAAGACATAAGAGTAGTCATGCAAAAGATGATGAATACAATTGATATAACATTTTAATTTTCATATATGCATGGAAATAAAATTGCAACACAAAACCCCAAAATGTAGGAGGAGCTCATCACTACACCCTTGAAACTACACCAGGGGGGAACACACCATACAAAACCCAAGTGAGGGAGGAGCTCATTGCTACACCCTTGAAACCACATGGGGGAAGACATGCCATAAAAAACCTAAGTGTGGGAGGAGCTCATCTCTACACCCTTGAAACCACACACAGGGGAAGACACGCTATACAAAACCTGAGTGTGGGAGGAGCTCATCACTACACCCTTAAAATCACACATGGGGAAAAACACACGTCAAACAAAACCTGAGTGTGGGAGGATCTCATCACTACACCCTTGAAACCACACATGAGAGAAAACACACGGAATACACGAGCACCATATAGTATGCCATAGACATACTATACTTCTTAAACATGAAAAACACAGGTGATGGAAGGAGCTTATTGCTAAGTCCCACCATCTCAAACACACTATAGACATACCTAATGTTGTAAGTATGTGAAGTTGGTGTTGTCATTGATGGCAACAAGCCTATACTATGAAAGAAGATTTGATCCAGTAAGAAGTATGTTATGAAATTTTTCTATGTGTCAGTTTGACAAAACTAAGCTACAAAGTCCCAGTAATTTGGTATGCATTGGTCCGCTATTGAAGATATTGTTTTTCAGTTTTGGCATATGGTTATTGATCATTAGAAACATCTAAATCCATAATTTTGCCTACTAATGATCTCTGGTGTGAAAGATGTAAACAGCAGAAGTCTAGCCTAACAGTGTACAATTGTTTCTCAAACAAGGCATGTAAGTAAATGGGTCTACATTTCTCTGGTATGAAATATCTTTATTTACAGTTGTATGGTGTTGATAGTGAATATTTAGAAAGTCTATATCCAAATTTTCTGGTCCTGAAGTTCTCTGGAATGAGAGTTAGAGTTGACAAAGTATCTCACTCTGTATGAATAGTGTATTGACAGTGTAAATGTCAATTTGAGATACTCCACATTTCACCGCAAGAGAATGGTCTGGTATGTAGATTTGAGGATAAGATTATGAATGTCTATGGCATGTATACTCCAAGTTTTAGGCATTTTAGAGATCTGCATATTGATTTATGAATTAACAGATAGTTCATGCTATTGTTATTTTGCCAATGGAGCTGACCTAAAGTAGTTGATGTTGTGTGGAGCTGTGAAATGAATTAAGTGTTTCCATAAGAGTTTCTACAGGTTGTGCCAACCTATATGAGTTTTATACATTTTGGTTCTCTTCGCAAGGTGTTTTGATTGAGGTTCTAGTCGACAAATGCTATATGGCATGTGTTTCAAGTTACATCCAATTAGGCCGACCTAATTGATGTTGTGAAAGAAGTGGATATATATGAAGGATTTTTTGTGATGGTTTGTGATTGGTGAGTTAGAGATGTGATCAATGTGATGCAACAAGAGCATTTGGATGTGGATTGTGTGAATAAAGAGCAGAGCAGTTTGTTATTTCAGAGGAGTGTGATGAGTGTTGATTTTGTACTTTGAGCTTCATTGGAACTGTACTCTTGCATATGTTAGATGCAATTATAATAGTTCAACTCTAGTAATGAGCCACTTCCTCTATCTATTTCTTTCAAGATAGTGAGCCCTTTGGTAGTGAGTCATGGCAGTGAGCCTTTCTTTTGGGCAGTGAGCCCCTTGGCAGTGAGACTTTTTTAATTCAGTATTGAAACTACTTTCTATTGTGAGCTAATCCTCACCGTGGTTTTTCCCTTTTTGGGTTTTCCACTTAAAAATCTTGGTGTTCATGTGTTATGTGTTGTGGTTGTATGTTTCATGTTTAATTTCTTTCACTGCAATTGAATATGCTAAATGGATTAAAATGTTTGATGTGTAAATGGTTTAAGAGAATACTAATTCACCCCCCTCTCAGTATTTTAGGTGTTCAATAATTGGTATCAAATCCAAGTCCTTTGGAAGAAGCCTAACCACTCAAGGAAGATCTTGGAAATTGAACACATGGCTGCCAGAAGATTTCCTAATCCCCTGGAAGAGATTCCTGCTGCTAATTACATTGGAAAAGATTGCATACTTGACAAAACTAGAGAACTTAATGCTGCTCTTGAAGATCTTGAAAGGACTAAAGGTGAATTTAGAGATCTAAAGGAAGATGTCAAGGAAGAAAATGATTGCATCAAAAAATTGAAAGAGAAAATTAAATAGTTTAAAGAAAAGCATAAGGAAGTCATTGAAAAACTAAAGCAAGAAAATGAATCTATTAATAGTCTAAAAGTGTGAGATGAGGAAAAGACAAGAATTGAGGAATGTCTTAATGCAGTAGTGAAAAGTAAATCATAAGAATGTGAAAGGCTTGAACAGGAAGTTGTAAATCTAAGTTCCAATCTAGAGAAGGCAAAGATGTATGAAGACAAGTTTAAGATGAGTTCTGCAAAGCTTGATGAAATGATTGCAAGTCAGAAAGGTCCAAATGATAAAGAGGGTTCAGGATTTGAAAAGGGTGAAAGTTCAAAATCACATTAGACTTCAAATCAGAGGAACAATGGCAAGTAGATTTGGAATCAAAAGAATAAAACTAGAAGACCTCCGGTCAGACAACCAAATGCTCAGAGGTATCCATCTTTCAATGTTTTTTGTCATTTTTGCAATAAGTATGGACACAAAGCAATAGAATGTAGAAGTAGAAGGAATCAAAATGTTTCTTCTTTCTCTGGTCAATGCTTTAAATGCAATAAAGTTGGTAATAAAGCTGTTGAATGTAGAAGTAAAGTGAGTCAAAACCCTATTAAGTGTTATGCATGCAATAAGATGGGACATAGAGCAAATGAGTGCAGAAGAAAAATACCAAGGTATAATAGGAACAATGCTCAACCATTTTATGGATATTGCTATACATGTAATAAGTTTAGCCACAAAGCAGCTAATACCAATTGTTGCAAAGATAGTTGTCATTGCACCAAAATATCTTCCTATTAATTCCCTATACAACCGCCAAAGTTAATGAGTCCACAGGAAGTGGTTAAGCCTATATGAGTTTTTTATACATTTTGGTTCTCTCTACAAGGTGTTTTGATTGAGGTTCTGGCCGACAAATGCTATATAGAATGTTTTACACATTACATCCAATTAGGCTGACCTAATTGATGTTGTGAAAGAAGTGGACATATATGAAGGATTGTTTGTGATGTTTTGTGAGTGGTGAGTTAGAGATGTGATCAGTGTGATGCGACAAGTGCATTTGGATGCGAATTGTGTGAATAAAGAGTAGAGAAATTTGTTATTCTAGAGCAGTGTGATGAGTATTGATTCTATATTTTGAGCTTCATTAGAACTGTACTCTTGCATATGTTAGATGCAATTATAATAGTTCAACTCTGGCAATGAGCCACTTCCTCTATCTCTTTCTTTCAGGATAGTGAGTCTTTTGGCAGTGAGCTATGGCAGTGAGCCTTTCTTTTAGGCAGTGAGCCCTCTAGGTAGTGAGCCCCTTGGTAGTGAGCCTTTTGTAATTCAGTATTGAAACTACTTTATATTGTGAACTAATCCTCACTGTGGTTTTTCCCTTTTTGGGTTTTCCACATAAAAATCCTGGTGTTCATGTGTTATGAGTTGTGGTTGTATGTTTCATGTTTAATTTTCTTCACTACAATTGAATATGCTAAATGGATTAAAATGTTTGATGTGTAAATGGTTTAAGAGAATACGGATTCACTCCCCCCTCTCAGTATTTTGGGTGTTTAACACCTGACGGTTGGGCTTGTGCCACAACAACCACCAAAAACACACTCAAGGGAGGATAGTCTCAAGATCCAACCCTACCTCTGTGGAGGACTTTTGAAATTAAAGGATGTGCACAAGCTCAAGAGATACACCATCCCACCTTCCATAGAAGGGCTTTTGAATAAAAGGATATGCACTAGCTCAAGAGATACCTTATTGGACGCCTCCACAGAGGGCTTCTTTGATAAAAGGATATGCTATCCCACCTCATGGAGAGGGCTTTTTGAATGCAATATGAATAAATATGTGTACTTGTGCCAGAGATACAACATCCCACCTCACAAAGAGGGCTTACAAACACACTTCATTGTACCAAAATCATTAGACAGATATCATTATATATGCCCCCACCTTAAGGTGGTTGATGTCGTGTACCAATATCAAGCACGTTAAGGTAGAGAAAAGACATGCAAGGGAACAAGAGTGTTCGCAAATCCCATGCCCCCAAGGAAACATGTGCTCATGATTGCTAAATGTTTCCATAAACACATTGATAAGATATGCTAAGATAAGACAACAAGATGGTTAGAAAATCTTACTGTAAGATAACAACCATATCACATCATAAAAGCTATGCATGAAAATAGTCACATCAAGGACCAAGGCTATACTCACAAGTTTGGAGGTGAGTATAACTATTGGGCTATACTGCAAATACCTCATAACCAAGTGTAGCAACAAGGTGAGATACCAATCAAAGTGTACAAGAGCATAATGAGTGGATTGTAAAATGTTAGTCACAATAAATGCTATAAAATAATACATCACACTGAGTGATTCTACTAGTCAAGCTTCGGATATATGTATATCAACTCCATCGTCCTGTATGGACTAGGTCCATTTTTACTTTGCTTGCTAAAGGGATGCATAGTCCGTATTAGTACTTGTTTGTTTTCGTCATCCCCTAACTAGGTAGAATCACTAGAAGAAGGTAAACAATAAAACTAAGAGAGGACAACAAGTGCCTTAGGAACACCATGTAGGAGGATGCCCTTAGGTCATCAACCACAACACTATGCCCCTAAGGCATGATACACAATAATAAAATAGAGGAGAGAAACAATAGAAGAATGATTATACAAATAGAAGAATGGTCACAACAAAGGTGGTCTCGCAATATCCTTGACCTTACAAGAGTATTAAGGGTCATCTAAGGAGGCCTAAAAACACATAAAACATCATGGGGGAACACAAAACACACACACAGATATATATATGCATTTTATCTAAGAAGAGTTCAAACTTGTGAGCATCTTAGAAAGGTGCTCCATAAAGTTTTGTACAAAGTTTGAGTGGTCAATACCTAAGTGATTCTTATTTCCAGGACGGTCATGTGGTGCTTGTTTCTCAAATCCCTGTATATTAGAAATCTGTTGTTTCTTGTGAGGAGGGCAATCATTGCTATTTCCCACTGATCATAACCGCCTTGTTTTTTTCTGATCATTTGCTTTCTTATTTTGATGAATAAACCTTTCACAGTGGAATGGAACACTTTCCACCATGGCAACATTTTCTTGTATCATAATATCTTGTTGTGGTTGTTCAAGTTGTGAATCCGGTGCATCATGGTTAACTCCCAATCCTTGAAGGGATAACAACAGAGGAACCTCACAATAAATACCTTTTTCTCATGGATGAGGTGAATCTTCAACTTTCTCCTTATCCATTTCTATCATACCAACTATTTCATCATAGTCCAGATAATCATCTTCTTGCTCTATTCTATTTTTTCTACCATGTTGTTGTCGCTATGCTTAGGGAAGGGATTTGTAAAGATCTGTAAATTCTGATTCGGAGGGGTGACCGACTTATTTCCATTGTCATTCACACCACTTACCTATGTTACATTTGAGTCAATGAGGTCTTGAATCTCATGTTTAAGATGCATACATTATTTAGTATCATGCCCTTGTTGTCGATCATAATGATAGAAAGCATTAGCATCAAAGTGAGGTCCTTGCATTCTATTACTATGAAATGGTTTGATGGGAGGAAGCTTCAAGAGGTTATTGATCACTGCTTGATTCATAATAGAATGTAGAGAATTAGATATTGGAGTAAACTATCTTTGTTGTTGTCGAAACTGAAACGATGCCCTCTTTGGATTAGTGATAGCAGACACTTGTGAAAATTTGTTTGAATTCTACCCATTTACTTTGATAAAATTCTTGTTGTTCCTCTTAAAATTGTTTTGAGATGTTCCAGCTTGAGCTTAATCACCTTGAGCCGACGAGTTTTGGTTCTCATATTGACTAGATGAAAGTTGATAATCATGAAGAGTTGTGCATAAATGTTGAAAAGAGTTGTATTTCATCAAGAGGATCTTATCACGGATGTTAGATTGTAGATTTGTAATAAACACCTTCTGAACATCCTCATCATTCATTTGGTATTGAATCTATGTATAGAGAGCTTGATATCGACCGATAAACTTAGTTAACTTCTCTTTCAGACCTTGTTTACAATGAACTAAATCAATCAATGAGACTGACGGTCCAATATTTTCTTGAAAATGTAAGAATTGATCAACTAGCTAAGAGAAAGAGTGTATTGAATTTGGAGGTAATGAGAAAAACTGTTCCAAAGCAGTCTCTTTAAGAGATTGCAGGAAGAGTTTTGCTAGCAAGTCCTCTTCAAAAAATAAATCACTACACATAGCCATGAATGTTGTCACATGAGTATTCAGATCACCTTTTCCACCATATTTTTCAAAGTGAGGAGTCTCAAAATTATCAGGCATAGGAGTTCTTAGGATTGCATAGGATAGGGGATTCCAAGCATGGTATGTTGGTATGCTAGCTTGAGATGAAGCATTGGTCAAGTTTGTCACTTTTTGTTGTAAAGAGGTCATGCCTTGTAAGAGTTGATTTAAGAGGGCATTATTAGGAGTAGTTTGGGATTTAGAGGCTGTGGTCATGAAATTTTGAGGTGATTGATTGTGAGTGGTAAAGAAAGGTGGTTGATAATAATTGTAAGTGGAAGGTGGTTGAGAAAAATTGTGAATAAAAGGTGGTTGAGAATATGTAGAATGGATAGGTGGTTGAGAGTGATTATTCATATAAGAAGTCACCCTAGGTGGTAGGTTTTGATAATTGAATCCCACAACCTTGTAACTCTATGAATTAATGTCATTAGATACTCCAATACTAGTGGTATCATTACTACAAGCTGGTGCATTAGTAGTGAGGATTGATGATGTAAAAGTAGACATTTCAATAGTCGGTATAGGTGTCGATACTTGTGTATGAGTCAGTGATGACATATTGTTGATAACATTCACACATTCAATCATAGGCATAACATTATGATTTACTATATGTATGAGGCCATGGATCATATTAACACCATCTTGTCCTTCTTTTAACAACTCTCTTATATTATGAACAATAGGCACAACTTCTTCTGCTATCCTTTATTTTTCAATAAATGCTTGGAAATCAACTAGTTCTTTATCAAGTTTGTTTATTTTCTCATCAGGTATATGTGTTACCACATCAATAGGATCTTCAAAATCATGAAATGTTTTTCCTTCCATTGTAGTTATAGGAGGCATGATATCTTGCAAAGTTTGTGTTTCTCCTTTTGTAAAGTAGGTGTTCAATGGATTTTCCAATGTAGGAGCACTGTTACTATTAGGAGCACTAGAACCCATTAATCTAAGACTTGTCCTTAGAGGGATATTTCTATTAGGGCAGCAAGTTATAAGACTCATGCAAAAGCATACAACACTCAATGCACAAACTAATAGAACAAACCCAAGGAGCAAGATATACTTGTTGAAATACACAATGTGTAAATGCAAAATTTGAAATGTAGATGCAAAAACACACTATGATGAAACATTACTATCCAAAATCAGATTTGAAAGAGTGTAAAAATGAGTATTAAAATCTGAAACAAGATTTCAACTACAAAGGTCCTAGTTTTTGGAATTACTAGGTTATATGAAAAATGCAAAATTTCAAGCGAACCCTAGCAAATAAAGTATGTAAATGCAAGGTAAATGATTATGAAATGATGTATTGCTGTAATTTATGTCACATCTGATGTAAATATCAAAAATTTAAATGATTTAGATGAAATGCAATGAAAATAGTGCAAACTATGCCTAAACGCAAACCTATGATGCTTGATTTTGTCAAATTTTTTAAATTTTTGCAAGATTTTTGAATGTAGAATGATGAATATGATACGTATGAATGCAAATCTGCTTTACAACAGCCAGAAAGATGCAATGTTCAGCAAAACACAGGTTCACCAAAATTTTATGTATGAAAATTGGATTGATAAGATTGTATGTTATTTAGATTTAATCAAACCCTTCTTTCACACATACATTCAAGGACATAGATTGACTAAGTCACAACTATGATAGAGGACTTAGCTATAGGTCTAATGTCACTATGAGATGCTTGGAAAGATAGAATAGATTGATTTTTTATTAAAACCCTAATCTGATTAGGCCTAAAACCCTAATTATGCAAAATCGTAAACAAATAGATGAAACCTGACAAATGCTCACACATGAATGCACTAAATACATATTAGAAACATACCAGGAATTTAATTTCAAAACTTAAAAACTTCAAGGACAAAAGAGGGATTGCCCTTGTCTAATGTGGCACTTTTTCTAGAGGTCGGGATCCAAATATGTTGTAGATGTACCCTGCTCTAATATTTTCAATAGTGATAAATTTGAGGATGAAAGAGGGATCACCCTTGTCCAATTAGAGATATTTTCTGCTACTTTCTTTAGTTCTAGAATCCTTATGCTTTGTACTGATCTCCTACAACTCCTCTCCATAAGATCTGACACCTATCACTTGCAATCACAAGAGAGGGGTTGGGGGTTGTGGTGTTTAGGAGCTTGCCTCGATTAAGCCCAAGAATGGCAATCTAGCCTTCCAACACCGCTGTTAGATAGAGAGTGTGTGTCCTTGGTGGACAGAGGCAAAAGTAAATGATATGATAAATGATTGAAACACAAAGTACATGTCACCTCAGAGGTGAAAGTTTCACGGGGAGATGAAGATATTTCACGCCATGAGGAGACGGATTGATGAAGACAAATCTGCAACAAACAAGTACAAACACAACACAATACTGATCTGAAACACAATGAAAGCCTTAAGTATCCTTAGCATAAGATTGCAAGTTCACATTATCCATCTAGTTGTAAAATGAAGTCCTAAACATGATTATATATTCATTCCCACTATAATTTCATAATTCAAACTTGAGATGCCAACAAGGGAAACCTTTTTAATGGTCACAAGCTGACATACAAATTTGGGACCTCGACAAAATAAGGCAGGACAAGGGCACGGACGCCCAACTCCAGGGGCCTATTTTGGGTCTAGATTAAGCTCAAAAGTGTCCCCGATGTCCCATTTGTCATGGGTTTTGGGAGATTTTGCTTCAAGATTCATTTCTGACATGCATGATTAAATCTAAGGGACCCAGGAGCTAAACTTAGGAGGTATTTAAGTCCTAGGGGGTCATTTTATGACATAACACTATTATCATATGCACAAATGTTATTGATAGTGTATTCATAGGCAACATGGTTATAGTTGGGTCGATCATTTGTCTTGGTCCCAAAACTGGAGGCTTTTCCCAATCTATGGTCTTGTAGAGGATTTGTGAAAATGGTATGACCAGCATTGGAGGACCCTTGTGGATTATCTAAGACTATGTCACCTCATTCAATAAGGTCTTGAATGGTGTTCTTTAATTTGTAATAGTTGGATGTTTTGTGTCCTTTATTTGATTATATTCGTAATAGTCATTTTCATTCCATGAAGGAGGTTTGAAGGTTGGATCATATTTTTTGACTTCCAGAAGTTGAATAAGGTTGTATTGTAACAACTTCTTTAATTGACTCAATAGGTTCCAGTAAGGGTGTATAATTTTGTCTCGGGGGATTGTTCTTCAGGGGAGCTTGTCTTTAGTTGTTTTGGATGGCATTAGTTTCTTGTTGTTGAATGGGTGGTAGATTGTTTGGCATTGGTGGTGCTTTGAGGGTGAGAATGGGACTAGCCTTAGTTATTGCTTTTGTGTCAACTACCCCATAATTGGTAACATTCTTATTCCTAGACCAAAACATGTTTTTGTCATAAGAAGTGTTTGGATTTCTTTTATTCTTGTTGAAGATTTTGATCGCACCCTTGGCAATAAGGGCTTTCTAAATTGCTAATCCCTTTTCAACAACATCTCCAAAGGTAGTACAACAATGTATTTGGAGTTGATGCATTAATTATGTGTTTAGGTTCTCCACAAAGATTGGGACCAATTGATTTTCAGGTATGTGACATGGACATTTGCTAGCCAAGCTCCTCCACCTTTAAAAGAAAGAGATGAATGTTTCTACATTGTCTTGTTTTGTATGGCATAATGTTGTGATAGTTACATCTATCTCAATGTTATAGGAGAAATGGGCTATGAATTTACCTGCTAATTCAGTCCATGTTCTTATCCCTGGGGGAAGATGTGCAAACCACTCGAGTGCTTGACCCACGAGGCTCCATGGGAATAATCTCATTAGGTATGTTTGATCAAATGCAAGTTCTAGACATGCGGTATGGAATTCACGCACATGTTCTACGGGACTTCCTTTTCCTTTGTATTTATTGAAATTTGGTACACTATAGTTTGGAGGAAAAGGAGGCATATAGTTACTCCTATCAAAAGGATATGGGCATAAATATTCCATGGAGTATGCCTTCTTTGTAGTGGAAACTTGCATGTTGGAGA
Organism: Cunninghamia lanceolata; assembly: GCA_027924645.1. NCBI lineage: Eukaryota > Viridiplantae > Streptophyta > Pinopsida > Cupressales > Cupressaceae > Cunninghamia > Cunninghamia lanceolata. Next base: position 1,783,581 of record BSBN01001097.1, read on the forward strand.
ATCAATGTTCTAATGAGTACATTTTATGTGCTAGAATCTCCACAGAGGATAGTGAGGTGTCTGCAACGTTTGTAATGGCATTGTGATATGGATTACCCATGTTTGAAGTAGATGAGTTTTGGAATCCCATGTTTGCAACAAGAGGGTTGGTGTTTGTGTTAAGGTAGTTATGTGATGAAGACAAATTTTGATTTTGGATGTTTTGTATGTGAGTGGTACTTGGATTTATGTTGGTGTTTTAAAAACAGGATGGGATATTGGTGTCGTTTTGGAATTGAAGTGGGTTGGAGTTTGTTTGAAAAGGAGGGTTTTGGTCAAGTTGTTTAAATTGTATAGGATTTGAATGGGTATAAGATGAACTAGCACCTTGGTTAGTGTTTTGGTGAGACACATTATTATTTTGACAAAGTAGGTCTATGTTTTGATGAGTCAAGTTGTTTTTTGGTTGAGACCCAAAATTTATGTTTGTATTGGGTATGGTATTAGTCCCTTGTGGTTGTGTTCTTGGAGTCACTATATGTATCCTTCTTGTTATTTTTGACCAATGTGTATTCATGTTGTGACCTATGCAGATAGTATGGTTTTGAAATGTCATTGAAGCAATTAGATTCTCAAAGTCTAATGGTTGAGACATGACATTCATATTGTTTGCTCCAAATGGCGGGGGTGTGTTGACGGTTGTGGTATCATGTGAAGTTTCCCCAAATGGTATGTTAGTGTGCTATTGTCTTGGATTGGTGTGACTAGTTGAAGATGTCGCATGAACTTGACTTTGAGTTTCATTGTTTGAAGATGATCCTATAATCATGTTTATATCAACACCTAGAGGGGAGTTTGGTTCCATTTTGTAAAAGTTGTATAGGATAGGTTTGTGGGTCTGCAGCTATCATCTCATCTAAAATATGCAATAGCCTAGGATCTTGGGTGGCTTCATCTATTTCTTGTTGTGTCACTCCTTGGTCTTCCTCATGTAAAGTAAGATTTTCAAAACGATTTGGTACATGAGAGTGTGACTCAGGTATTTCATTGGAGAATGATCCAAACCTCATTGTGCTAGTGGGATTGTTGTTGAGGTAATTTGAGGAATCCACTCCCTTTCTTTTCCTTTGGGACCTTGTTTCAACCATATAAGACTTGTAAGTTTTAGGGATGACAATGAAATATTACTATGCAACTACACTATGTTTTTGGGATTTTTGGGTTATAAGGATGAAAAATGCAAGATGGTTATACACTATGCTATGATTTTGGGATTTTTTGATTTAATGATGACAAATGAAACTAAAGGTGTGAGAGATGGTGAGTGATAATGAAACTATGACAATGCTTAAAAGCTTTGGGATATGCAACTTAAAGATTTGAAAAAGAGGACACTAAGGAAAATTATGATATACCCAAGTGACTAATTGGAATGTTAAGACCTTAAAAGGATAATGCTAAAGGAATGATGATTGATAGAAGTGAATCTAAACTAGACACATGAGTTTGAGACTCAACTTTTTGATTGATTGAGGGAAGTGAACCTAAACTAGACCTATGAGTTTGAATTCCAACTTGTTGATTGATTATGGATAGAGAATGACAAGGTTTTAGACACTCCAAGTTTGTGACAAAGGTATAATCAAGTATGACAAGTTTCCTATTTTCAAGTCTCAAAGAGGATTGGAACTAAGGATAATCTAAAATGAGGAAAGCTGATTTAGACAATTCAAGATAAGCTAATCAAATGTAATGGATTGAGGAAGAGTAACTAGGCAATGCAAACTATCCTAAGCAAATTTAATGGATGGGCTGAATGAAACTGGCAAGTCTTAGATATCAACATATGGTCTTTGTTCAGATCAATTTAGGAAAGTGGATACTCAGATGTTCCCTTGAATTTTTTTTTCCAGCATATGCTTTTCTAAAGGCTTCAATTACGGTGTCAAAACCTACATGTGCATTGTAGAACTCGGCAATTGCGACTTAGGATTCTTCAGTTGCAGTGTTTTGTTTAGTAGGTGCATTGCAAAATGTGTCAATTGCATTACAGGATACTATAGTTGCATTTTAAAAACCTACAATTTTTGGTGTATTGTTTTTGTGACCTAAAATCAGGCTTTATAAGTGATTTTTCTTCTATTTTGGGTAGTTTGTTTTGATGATTAGAAAACACAACAATCACAAAAAACACTTAGCATATAGATTTTGGTTGTTTTTGACTCTTGACTTTAAGGAGGTATGGTATTTTGCAAGTTTTCTCCCATAAAACTCATCCGGCCTTGGTTTACAAACAATAAATCAAGCACAACCTAGCTAGTAGTAAGGGTTGTTTACCATAGTAGGCTTACCTCACCTTTAGGTGATTTTAGATAGGACTAAATGGAGTGGGTAACTAGAGTATGCCAAGATCCTGGACCATCTTGACACCTCTCACCTTGAAAGGTTTGAGACCAAATAAGGACCTTGTCACCTCAACCAAGAACCCTATGTGGTAAGTAACTTCGGGGTACCATCTTCATTCCTTGCACCACTATGATAAACAGCCAATAGGTCTTAGGCTTCTACAACATTGGTTTGTAGTGAGGGAAATCCTAAGAACACCACGACATAGTAGCAATGGGAGACCGAAATCTCAAACCCACATTTGAAATCACCCAGGACCGCAAGGACCACCCCCTATGGCACAAGTGGATTGAGCTCACCTTTCAATTTTTGCCCCTTTATATAGCTTGCTGGAGGTATGTGCTTGTGGTCGAACCTTGGGGTGAACTCCCAAGTAGGCCACCTACTAAGTAAAAAGGAAAGCTTGTGTATTATTCTTTCTCTTCACCCAAGATCACACGTAGCACAAGGGGAGAGGATACTCAAACAATACTATGCCGCTATGTTCTCTTGGACCCAAGATCATGGTAAAGGGAAGTACTTAAGACAACATGGTGTTGTTATTTCTCATCACCCAAGACCGCATATAGAATGAGGAAAGGATACTTTAGACAACACAATGTGATATTTCCGTTACCCTAGACTCGTATACAAGGGAAGAGGAAACTATAGACGAACCCACTTTTAGCGAACATGACTCACATATGTGCAAGTGCACCAAACATAGCAAACACTTGTTCTTTTTAGAGCACCAAATTCAAATGTTCCTACTTTAAACACACAAGTTCTTTTTAGTGCACCAAATCCAAATGTTCCTACTTTAAAAAATGCAAACACACAAATGGACCACTACAACAAATGGATTAGTAGTTTTGATTCAATGTCTTCCTCCAGTGGTTGCCACACAACTATAGATCAAATATTAGTAACATAAAACCTTTGCCTTACTGTATGTAACAGAAAAGGATGAAAAAAATGGAAAACTAAAAACTCCCTTTCTATATGACAGTCAGGTGTAGTGCAGGAATGTTTAGATGTGACACTGGATCTTTCAGTTGTGTCTTATGATGCTTCAAATGTGGCTCTCTATTAGGGGAATGTGTCACAGGATGTTGCGACTGTGGCACAGGAACTAGCAACTACGTTACAAAATTTAGCAACTGCGGTGCAGGATTCCTCAAATGTGTTTCTAAAAGGAAGCTAGGTGTGCGGAAATCGCTTCCTAAACTAATATAATGAGAGGAGAGGTATGTAAATTCATTTTAACCTTTACAATTACAGAAATATGAAACTTATATCAGAGATATTACAGCAGAAAACATAGTACAGGAATGTAGACAGAGAGAAGTAGACACAAGATGTATCATGGGGAAAACCTTTTCAGGTGAAAAACCCCACACTCTAAAACTTGCACAATGTATTATCTAAAACAGTTACAGTTTACAATACACTTGCAATGCAAGTTCTTCCAAGAGTCTTCAAATGTTGATTCTAGAGTTATTTCGGCAACATAATAGTACCTGTAAAAACACTATGCAACCACAACTCCAAAGTATGCAATATATAGAGATTATAAGGCAAATATTGGAAGCATCTTAAAATAGGCATCCACCTTGGCCACATGGCCATTATCCCGCATCAAAGGACACTTGTCATTGTTGCAAATACATCCCTTACATCTGTCATACATGGTAGATTTGACTTTCCCAATATGGAGTGCTCCAAGTTAAACATAGACTATGACAGATGCTCTTACTCATCTTACAGTTGTCATAGATTTTCGCAAGAGAACAACCTTTAATGTTGTAAGAGAATCCATCATACAATGATAAATATAGCATATTCCTCTTACAACATGTCATAGCCCAACTTGGGCACCCAAAGATGTCTTTCCCTCATGCAAAGATCATCACCGACACTTGTCATCACTTGTCATAGGAATCTCCAAACTTGGCTCTTACGCGGCATAGATTCTGCCATATGGAATATTGTCTTCCACACACCACAAGATGCTGACACATGGAATATTAGTGCCACCTCAAATGGGATGCCCAAATCCATGTAGGTTTGACTTGACCATTCAAGTCACATTCCAAGTAAGATGACATGTCACTATGCCACCTCAACTATGTGACCAAAATGAATGTGCAAGTAATTACAACATTAGACAATAAATAAATATACAAATAAATAAACAATGCTAGGAAATTGCAAAGGTTGAGACACTTTATTTCCCAACATTCTCCCACTTGTCAAACACCTTACAAGAGCCAAAAGAAATGACAATATTTAACTACTAGGGGCCAAGAGGCCCTTAGACTCCGAACACCATCTAAACTTCTCTGTGCCCACTGGTTTCATCAATGCATCTGCAACATTCTTCAAAGTGTCTACTTTCTCCAATACCACCTTCCCATCCTCTACCATGTTTCACACAAAATGAAACTGCACATCAATATGCTTTGTTCTGGCATGGGAAGTCAGATTCTTTGCTAAGAAAATCACACTCTGACTATCACAACAGATAGTAATCTGTCCTGCATCAACACCAATATTTGAACACAACCTCTTAAGCCAAATGGCTTCCTTACAAGCATGAGTTGCTGCCATATACTCAGCTTCTGTCATGGACAAAGAAACCACAGGCTGTCGCTTACTCATCCAACTAATTGTACCACCAAACATAGTAAACACATAAGCACTAGTGGATCTCCTACTGTCAATGTCACCTACCCAATCAGAATCCACAAATCCACGAATACATATAGAATGCGGAGGTCCTGTAGGATGACCATGATAACATAGGAAATGCTCAAAAGTACCCCAAAAATATCTGAACACTCATTTTACTGCATCCCAGTGTACCCATCCATGATTAGCCATAAACTGACTAAGGACTCCCACTACTTGGGCAATGTCTAGTCTTGTACAGACCATAGCATACATCAAGCTACCAACAACACTATCATAAGGTACTCTGCTCATATCATTCATCTCATAAGGAGACTTTGAACAATCATTAACAGATAACTTTGTCCCCAATGAAACAGGAACAGACAATGGTCTACAATTTGCCATGTTGAATCTATCCAACACGGTCTTCACACACTTACTCTGGCTTAACCAAATTTTTATGTTTGCTTTGTCTCTTTTGATTTCCATTCCTAGAATGTACCTGGCTGCCCCTAATTTTTTCATCTCAAACGGTGCTGACAACTGAGACTTCAAATTAGAAATCATATTCTTACCATTCCCAATCAACAACATATCATCAACATAGAGTGCAATAATGAGAATACGATCATTGTCAAACTTATAATACACACAATGATCTAATTTCAATCTCAGATATCCAATCGACAATACAAAGGCATCAAACTTCAAGTACCACATCCTAGGAGATTGTTTCAATCAATACAAAGACTTCTTTAACTTTCAAACCAAATTTTCTTTACCTTTTTCTATGTAATGCTCTGGTTGTGACATATAAATCTCTTCCTCCAAGTCACCATGAAGGAAAGTTGTCTTCACATCCATTTGTTCCACTTCTAAATCATAAGAAGCTGCAAGAGATAACAGGAACCGAATAGATGTCGGCTTTGCAATGGGAGAGAAAATTTCACCATAATCAATTCCCTCCACTTGTGAGTACCCCTTCACAACCAATCTATCTTTATACTTCTCAACACTGCCGTCTGCACCAAATTTCTTCTTGAAAACCCATTTGCATCCAACAGGTTTCGAACCATCAGGAAAAGGCACCAAGTCCCAAGTTTTATTCTTTTCCAAAGAAGCCATCTCATCTTCCATTGCCTCCTTCCAAGAACCTACATCTTTCGTGCCCATAGCCTCTGTCACAGTTCTAGGCTCATTAGTATTAGTAAGCAAAGCAAAAGCACAACTCAAATCAATCAATGTATAACTAAACCTCTCTGGTTGCTTCATGTTTCGTGTGGACCTCCTCAAAGGTTGAGGTGGAGGTTCTACTTCATCTTCTGAACTTTTAGAGCTACAAGAGCTCTCCTCATCATCAAGTCCAACAGGGTCTTTTTGTTTAGTTGTCTCAGCGGTAGAACGAAACTGAACCACATCCTCTTTCTTTTCTTTCTCTTCTAGCTGTAGAACAATGGAAGAAGGTGTTAGCTCTTAGAAAATAACACTTCTGCTATACAACACTTTTTCAGCCATAGGATCCCAAAGCTTGTATCCTTTCACACTGACACCATAGCCAATGAAGATACACTTAATAGCCTTGTTCTCCAATTTTGACCTCTTCTCCCCAGGCACATGAGCATATGCCTCACAACCAAAAACACGAAGATGTCTTATTGAAGGCTTCTTACCAAACCACACCTCCATGGGTGTCTTAGCAACAAGAGCTAATGTAGGAGACCTATTTACCAAGTAGCAAGCAATGGCAACAGATTCAGTCCAAAACTTTTGTTCAAGGCCAACTCCACTAAGCATACTCCTAGCCTTCTCCATCAATGTCTTGTTCATCCTCTCTACAACTCCATTTTGTTGCGGCATGTATGGAGTTGTCTTATGTATTTCAATCCCATGTTCTTTGCAGAACTTATTGAATTATGTAGAAGAGAGCTCACCACCATTGTTAGTTCTCAAATGCTTAATCTTTTTACTAGTTTGATTCTCAACAAAAGCTTTAAACTCTTTGAACTAACTAAAGACTTCAGATTTGCTTCTGAGAAAATAAATCCATGTCCTTCTACTGTAATCATCTATGAAAGATACAAAATATATAGATTTAGAGATCAAAAGAACATTAACTAGACCAAACACATCAGAATGAGTAAGATCCAATACACCAGAAGACTTATGAGAACTCGAGTAAAACTAAACATGATTTTGCTTTCCATATATACAATGTTCACAAAAGTCAAAATTGAGATTACAATCATCTAACCCCTCAACTAGGTTTTTATTTTTCAAGGTTCTAAGGCACTTCTCACCAATGTGGCCAAGTCTCTTATGCCATAACATTGTCTTCTCAGCAGGAAGCTTAACTTCCAAAGCATGAGCACCCTTAGGTACCCAAAATGCACTACCATCATAATTTGATACAACAGATCTTTTAGTTGTTGGTTCCAATGGTGGGGATGAAGTGACTGCAACTCTTTTCTTTGAGTCAGAAGAACTATTGCATTGTGAAATGCATGCCTCCAGCTAAAACAAAGTACCTCTCCGAGTACCCTTGGCAAGCACCATAGCTCATCTAGTCATCCTGCATCCTTCTTTCGAGAAGACAACTTGCACACCTGCATCATTCAATTTACTTACAAAAAGTAGGTTTCATGCCAAGCCTGGGATCTGCATAACCCCAGAGATCCCCTTCACTCATCCATCAGGGAATAGAATTGTGACTCTTCTAGGACCAACTATCTTCAGATGAGAATTGTCACCTAGGTACACTCTTCCACCATCGAACTCTTCATACTTTGTAAACCAATCTCGATGCGAGGTCATGTGGAAAGAGGCACTAGAATCAATCAACCACAAATCATCAGATGCATGGGTGGCCAAGGCTACAATGAAGGCATCACCATCATCTTGTGACTTGTTAGAATCTAAATCTAGGACATTCTTCTTTTTCTTCTTTTACTCCTCTTTTCATTCCTTTCAAAAATGCCTAGTTTTCCCACAGTTCCAACACAGTGCCTTGGACTTTCCAGGAGATTTGGATCTCCCACGAGATTTGGATCTACCCTTCTCATCTTTCTTATCTTTCTTTTTCCCTTTCTCCTTGGGTATTCCATGAACCGCAAGAGCTTCTTTGGTTGACTCAGATGACTTTCTCCACATCTCTTCAGATAACAATGAAGACAACACTTCATCCATTTTGAAAGTGGATGTGGTACTCCCGATGGCCATAACAAGATGATCCTGTGAATCTGTTAAAGAACAAATCAAGGTCATAGACTGATCCTCCTCCTCCATCTTCACACCAATGGATGTCAATTGTGCAACTAACATATTAAAGGCATTCATGTGATCAGCAACAGATCCTCCATCTTCCATCCTCAGAGAATATAACTTCTTCTGTAGGAATAACTTGTTTACCAGGGATTTAACCTGATAAACATCACCAAGTTTCTTCCACAGCTCCTTCGCAGTTTTCTCTTCATGAACATTTAACATGATGGAATCAGCGAAACAGAGTCTCACAATACCCTTGTCTTTACGATCTTTGAGATCCCAATCATCTTTTGACATTGCCACTTGTTTTACACCAGAAATTGCTTCCCATTGTTAGGGTTAGCCGACAGAAGATATCAATTAAATGCAAATAAAGATTAAACAGAGGAATGGAAATAGAGAGAAATAATAACAACAAGAGACAAGTTTTAATGTGGTTCACCCAAACCTGAGCTACATCCACCAACAGAGAGTCCAATATTATTATCCAGTAAATCAAACCAATTACAACCAGCAATCCTTGCAACTGAATACCGCTGCAAAATGCTACAATACATCAATAGAAAACCCTAACCCTTAGTCACTTTTATCAAGCCTTATGTCAGTTACAAAATAGGGTTTTTTTATGTTGGCCAATAGAAAAATAACTCCCGACGCCTTTATAAAATAATAAAAAATCATTGGAGGTTTTGGGAATGCTGCCTCCGAGCCCCCGCGAGGGTGCTACCCCTCGACCCCACCCTATATCGTGACAGGGAGCGCGCCAAGAGCGCTGCCCCTTGACCCCGTTAAATAACTTGGGGGGAAACTAGGCTGATAAAAGTGGGGAAATTTTAACCTCCGAGTCTGATTAGGCTCCATATAACAACACCCATAGGTCTCTATCAATGAGAATGTCTTCCATTTTAAGTTTCCACAACTCAAAATTGTTGTCAATAAACTTTTCAACCTCTATTCTTCTGGATGTGCCTGCCATCTCCTTCCTGCAACAAGATTACAAAAGACTCTACACAGACTCCCATGCAAACTAAGATCAGTACAAAAAACCCCTACCCAACAGCTAAGACCAAAACTGGCCAGGCTCTGATACCAACTGAAAGGAAGCTAGGTGTGCGGAAATCACTTCCTAAACTAATCTAATGAGGGGAGAGGTATACAAATTCATTTTAACCTTTACAATTGTAGTAATATGAAACTTATATCAGAGATATTACAGAAGAAAACATAGTACAAGAATGTAGATAGAGAGAAGTAGACACAAGATGTATCGTGGGGAAAACCTTTTCAAGTGAAAAACCCCACACTCTAAAACCTGCACAATGTATTATATGAAACAGTTACAGTTTACAATACACTTGCAATGCAAGTTCTTCCAAGAGTCTTCAAATGTTGATTCTAGAGTTATTCTGGCAACATAACAGTACTTGTAAAAACACTATGCAACCACAACTCCAAAGTATGCAATATATAGAGATTACAAGGCAAATATTGGAAGCATCTTAAAATAGGCGTCCACCTTGGCCACATGGCCATTATCCCGCATCAAAGGACACTTGTCCTTGTTGCAAATACATCCCTTACATCCGTCATACATGGTAGATTTGACTTTCCCAATATGGAGTGCTCCAAGTTAAACATAGACTATGACAAATGCTCTTACACATCTTACAGTTGTCATAGATTTTCCCAATATAACAACCTTTAATGTTGTAAGAGAATCTCTCATACAATGATAAATGTAGCATATTCCTCCTACAACATGTCATAGCCCAACTTGGGTTCCCAAAGATGCCTTCCCTCATGCAAAGATCCTCACCGACACTTGTCATCATTTGTCATAGGAATCTTCAAATTTGGCTCTTATGCATCATAGATTCTATCATATAGAATATTGTCTTCCACACACCACAAGATGCCAACACATGGCATATTAGTGCCACCTCAAATGGGACGCCCAAATCCATGTAGGTTTGACTTGACCATTCAAGTCACATTCCAAGTAAGATGACATGTCACCGTGCCACCTTAACTATGTGACCAAACTAAATGTGCAAGTAATTACAACATTAGGCAATAAATAAATATACAAATAAATAAATAATGCTAGGAAATTGCAAAGGTTGAGACACCTTATTTCCCAACAATTTCCCTATTCCTGGAAGTCAAAACACAACAAATCTAATAAAAGACAGTATGAACTTGAAACACTAATGATGAATATGAAACCCTAATATTGTAGAGTCACTGTTAGGATGCTAGAAAGATAAATAATCATTTTAAATCAATCTGATTTCTACAAGAAAAACAACAATGATCCAAGGATGCTTGAAATCTACCAAAAGACCCTCCAAACATCAAACCCTAATGATGAGTCTAAAAACCCTAATGTTGTAAATTGATTATCATGGTTTCAAAGAAATAGATAAAGCATTATAAACTAATCATAAAAGCATTCAAACCTTGTGCAAATAAGATTAACAGCAAATGTTTCAAAAGATTTAGAAAACCCTAATCAATAGTCAAATGTGTTTCGGGAAGCTGCAAGTGCGTCACATGATATAATGATTGTGGTGTCAGATTCAACAAGTGTGTTGCACTGTTATTTGACTTAACTAGGATTTGGTTTATCTATTTATCCAAAAATGATAAATGATGTTGATGTAGAAACATGCATGGTATCTATTATATTTATAAGATCAAATTTAAGGTTATTAGTGTTAAGGTATTATTATGTATTTTATCACTCATTGTTAGTTTTCTACATTTCATGATAGACTTACCTTGGCAAAAGCTTACATGATATATTATATGATGCTTAATGTGGTACTAAGATCATATATGCCATAAGGTTATATTGGGTGTTGTTACATGATTTTATGGTTAAATATTGAAGTATTGTTACACCATTTGTCGTTCAAAAAGAACCACAGTCTCTATCCACTTAGTTGAGTACATGAAATCAACTTCAACTTCCTTCTCCTTGATAATGTCAATTGTGATTCTTGCATCTATGTGAACATTTATTTCTATGACTTGGACATTGATGTAGAAAATTTTGAAGTGGATATACTTATACAATCATACCATTTGAAACTGCCATGTTTTCTTTCTCAATCTTTCCAATAAACCCCCAAATAGGTAGGTTATCATAGTACATTTGAAAACACTAAACATTTTTTCTAGCTTATCTTAACTTTCTAAATCCTCTTTCCTTACTACAAAGGAGTTCATAATATTTGTTATCTTGAAAATCAAGCTTGTATCGAGCATCAACCACCTTGTCACCGTTCAAGACCTCTCCAAGGTCTTCCCTCTTCTTATTAACTTTATCCAGAGGGCATAATGGTAAATTAAATCATCAATATGTTCCATTTTGATGGAGTAATAATCTAAGATATGCTTGTTGTCATCCATCATAGACACGAATTAGGAAGATGCTAGTATAAGCCACGAAATAGTGAATCGGGCTTTAACCCTGTCAATTGTAGTAACTTGAAGGTTTTAAAATCATATTAACAAATCCACTAGATGTATATCCTTCCATAATTGCATTCCATGAGATTGCGTCTCTATGAGGCATTCTATCAAATAGTTCACTTAACTTTTATATGCTACCACATTTCACATACATGATTACCAAAGCATTTCAAACTATAATATCTAACAGAAATGTGTTTTCTAGTATACCCTATTTCAAAACTTGGAGGCAGCTATCGAAGGTTGTGGAATACAACTTTATACAGGCTAATTGCATTTTCTTGAAAGTTTCTAAAGCTTTTCAAAATGCCCTTTTATGCTACACCATGCAATAATGGTGGCCATGAGATCACATTTCTTTGAGGCATTCAATTGGATAGTTCGCATGCCTTGTTTATCCTTCCACATTTTGTGAAAATGTCTACTATAGCACTTTAAACTAAAATATATAACAAAAATCCATCATCATTATGCCTCAATGGAGTCCATACGCTATCCCAAAGATTTCCATATACGTACAGGCAGTGACAAAAGTGGAAAATTTTGTAGGATTTGGTCTTACACCTGCCAAGTGTATTTACTTTGAAAGATTCCAATGCCATTTTAATAGATCCATTGTTTGTATAGCCTGCAATCATGGCAACCATGAGTATGCTTCCACAGGTTGCACCTCTATACTTGTCATTTTAGGGCATGCAGGAGAACTTATCCTTTTTTACGATGAGTTGGAGGTTCAAGAGTTCCTTGAAGCATGGAAACACCCACTTAGTGTTATGTTGAGGTTCAAAAGTTGAAAGAACCATAAAAAGGCTGACAAAGTGATATGTCAGAGGTTCAAAGAATTTTTTAACCAATGTCGGGACTTTGGAGGATTTTCCAACCTTGTCAAGGGTTCAAGCTAATTTTGAATCTTGAACTTGCAAACAAGTTCAAAAACTTGAAAAATGTTCAACTTTGCTTCATGGAAATTTTGTAAATTTTTTCCAATGAATTATAAATGGCAAAAGAGAATTAATTCATATCTTTTGATTGGAAAAGTATTTTTCTTGAAAATTGGCCACATTGTGTATTATAACCGCATAAAATTCCTTGTTAACTCATTTAGTTTCAGCCTTTCTTAAACTCTTGTTTTAATTGTTCTAATAATGTGCCTGACAAAAAATCATTAATTTAATATCTAGCAAATAGGAAGGAATTTTATCTTAGAAATTTGCTATATTGTGTTCAAGAGAGTTTAGAATATCACTGGAAAATAATTTTGTTCTAACTCTTATAGTTTTTTTATTTAATTGTTTGGATCAAACTATGCATCTGCTTCCAAGGTTTGGACTGAAAAAGATGGATAATTCTCCTTGAAACTAGCATACAACGTCTTCTAAGTTTGATGCATTAAACTCACATGAACTAGATCAAGTGCATTAAATGCAAATTGATGATTTTAATTTGGTGAGTGACTTGACACTTAAGGATGATTAGGGTGTTTGTGACTAAGACCGACCTGAGAGAGGTGCTCAACACATGGTGAAAACTGACAATTTGACATGAAAAGTTTAAATTTTGGGGGGTCAAAACTAGGCCAACAGATTGGTATACTAGTTTATAAACATGTATTATTTTTATACATATTTTAACTTTGAATGTCATTAGTGAAGGTCTAATGTAGGCTTGGAATTTGATGGTCACCCCTACCTATCATATGAAAATTTTGTGACAATTTAATCATTTGACTACCTTTGAATTGATGGTTTGAAAAAAATATAAATTATTAAAAAAACCAGTCATTTTATCAAAATCAATAAAAGCTAAAAATTTTAAATAATTTTTTATCAAGTCTTATTGATCATACATATTAAATATGAAAAACAATATAAATTTCTATCTTTAATAAAGTATTGCAAATAATTAACCAATCATACATATTAAAGAATAAATAGGCTTTTAACATATAGGCTTTTAACAATAATGAACAATATTTTTACCCATTTATTTTTCACATATATCCATGTAAGCATTACCAAGTATCTAGCTAACAACAGTCAATCAAATGTATCAATTTATTACAAAATATTAGTTTTCAAAAAAATATTTGTATGCACAAATATTTCTCTAGACACAAAATAATTAATAAATAATAAAAATTCCTTTATAGTATTGTAATAATGAAACTTGTTTGTAATTAGAAAATAATGTAAGTTTAGAATAATTTTAATTGCATTAAAGAAGCCTAAATCTTATTATTTAATAGTTAAGTTGTTTAAATATTATTTAATTAAATTACTATATAAGTATATATTTATGTTTATACATATGTTAGGAAATATTTTTAAAATGATATTTAAATGGTAGAGTTAAATTCATTAATTAGGATTTAGTTTGTTTAAGTTAATTGTGGAACTAATTAAAAATTACATCATTAAAATAATAATAAGTGTCACTGCCTTGGAGTGTTGCAATAATAGTATGCATTTTGTAGTTGAAATTTTTTCCTTGGATTAAATATGTGTTTAATATTGATGTGGAACTAATTTATTGGTAAATACTCTTCATGAATTGATTAGTTGATTTTGAGTTTGATTTAATATTTGTTTGGTTAGCATAGACTACAATAGAGTTTGCATTTGAGAATGTAGAAAATGTGAGTTTTAGTCTAATATTTTATTTTACTATAATATAACATAAATATAAATACAATATAATGATAATTCTATTTATTTGTATAATCAATAATTTAAAAATTACACAATCATATTATTATGAATATTATACAATATAATATATTAATATTTAATATTTATACAAAAAGAATATAATGGCCATATATGAATTATAATATTGATATTTTAAATATTAATAAAATAATATAATTATACTATTTTTATTATAAAATTTATTATAACATAGTAAAATGAAATATTCATATATATTTGTTTATAAAATTAAATATTAATATATTATAGTGAAGGAAATATTAATTCAATGAGATGAAATTTATCAAACCCATAATGTTTGTGGGTATATGAAGTAGAAAATTTAATCGATGCTCAAACTGAGAAACCCAACATGAATTTCAAAATGATAATATGCCCCATACTTTTATACATCCTAGTATACTAACTTCAACATAAGGGAGTTTTCTTGCACTGTAGTGCATGCATAGTTATTATCATACTAGAAAATTACTTTTTCTAATGAAAACTTTAAATTTTCAACAATATGGAATATTTATGCCATAAAATCTTGAACTGTATGGAATATTTATGCCATGAAAGAATATGTGAGAAAAACTAGGATTAGTATACTATGAAGTCTATCAAGGTTGTGGCTAGGCCTTGGTGCCCATGGGGGTCGTGTCCCCCACGGCACCACAGCCCTTATGGTTGTGGCTACTGTGGTGGCCATGACTGCCAGCCAAGGCAAAGCCAAAGCAAATAAATTTTATTACATTGCATTTATAAAAATTTCAATCTGTAACAATATGTAATTATATACAATTTCTCCACAACTGTATAATTCCATCAAATTCTTAGATCACTGGTAAGGAATAATAATTATTTAATGTATCCAAACATGGAACCAATTAAAAACCCCAAAGTATTGATCCACAAATTAAAATATGAGTTCAACAAAACCATATCATTTTTTTCAGCCAATACAGGGCATTATTTTTCCAAAGATAGCAATGAACCATAACAAGGTAATTACACAATTTTCTCTTTACTAATACCATTAAATGTCAAATCCTAGAGGATTGGATTAAACACATAATGCTTTCAGCCAGATGTAAATCCATATGAATGTCATAATAATAAGTTTTTTTATACATCAGTCTTATCTGTAAATCTTTGCAACAATTTTTATCAAAATTAGATCAAGATGGAGTCAATTTCCCATCAATTTAAAATATACAAATGAGAGCCAAATTCTCCTCACATTTGAAATTACACCTGCAACCAAATGAACAGCCCAATCCCACTCTCCTCCCAACTGTAGGGCTTGGTTTCCAAGTCCATCCCTAAGTGGGAGATAAATCTCAAATGCCCAAATTGAAATTCACAAATAAAACTAGTTTTAAAAACCAGATTTCACATAGGCTGACTCACACACAAAGAATCCTTTCCAGATTCTTACAAAAGGGGAGAAAGGGGATTCCCTTCCATCTTAGGGATTAAATCATAACAATTATAATTCATTTTTTTGTACATATAATGCCATCACCAAAAATCATCTTCACAACCCTTCAAACCCTTACTCTGGATAACAACCCACAACACAACTACACCATTCAAATCATATCCATCCCCACAATACCACAACCCTTCCATCTAAGCCATAGCTCACACCTCCACACCACAACCCTTCCAACCACTAAAACCCCTACATCCACCATAATGCAAATATATCACAAAACTTCCCAAAGAGAGGCTCCACGTCTTTCTCAACCCCACATGAGGGAGCCTCTCAACCCTCAGGTGAGATCCACTCCCTTATACACCCAAACCCCAATCACATTCAAAACCAACAATCTTACCAACAATTTGCAAATAAAATCAATTATTTTGCACACACACAAAACACCTTTGATATACAACAAAAACCACTATTTTCATCCATAAAACTAAAAATCAAATGAATTATCAAACCTTACCTTAGCTATCCAAGTTAGGAGTAGCCCAAGAAATGGGTTCCAATCTGAAATAAAATCCTCTCAATCAGAAATTTCCATCCACCTTCCATCCATTCTCTCCATCACCAACCATCTCCAACCAAAACAAGAATCACAAATCCTTTGCCAGCACAAGAATAAGCAAAGATGAGCCAAAAAACAAGAGCACGCACACACAACATGAGGAATGAAATAAAATTCCTCTTCAGAAATAAATTTCACAAACTCCCCTTTCATCTTCCAATTTGGAATTTTAAAAGATAAAATAGATAATACAAAATAAATAATACAACTTTTAAATAAGCATTCACAATGAAATAAAATAAAATTAATAACAACCATTAAATTATATTTCCCCACACCATCAAATTTTAAGGTCACATAAATAATTAAAATAAAGGACCGAGATAATTAACCCAAATATCCCCAACACACAACCACTAGGTTTACCGCAACAAAATCTAAAAAATAAAATAAATTGGACATTTGAGAATATCTCCAAACTAAAAGGATTTGGGTTGCCCACCTACAAAACTCAATTTCAAACATCAGTATATCATGAAAAAAATAGTCGAAGCAACATATAATTATTAAATTTAACTAAAATGTGTAAAATAAAATAATTTATTACAATTAAACTACAATATTCTTTTTTACAGAAATTAAATACATAATCACAAAAATTACATAATTAAAAGAATTCAATTAAATTAATCATCTAATACCATCTATAATCCATAATAATGTCCACACACACACATATGTATGTATAAAATATACATATCAAAACACATAAGTCCATGATCCTGAAATAGCAGTATCAACCATGTCCACACACAATGATCAAAACAGTCAACTATAAACCAATATCACATCCTAGTCTCCAAGGAAATGCTAGCTAGGCCTCACTATAGGGCTCTAGGTCCATACAGTATCCCTCCTTCATTTTTTCAAGGTTTTTGGGAGATTGTGGGCAAGGATGTCACTGATGTTGCTAAAGTTCTTCAAATCAGGAAGACTACTGAGGAAACTTAAAACAATACTTCCATTACTCTTGCTCCTAAGAAGGGGGTGTTTCTTCCATAATTAACTTTAGACCCATAAGCCTTTGTAATACTATCTATAAGGTCTTCTCTAAGTTCCTAGTCTTCCATATCTAGCCTTTCCTCTTCAATATTACTTTGTAGAATCACTTTAAAGGGTTTGTTTTGGGGAGGTAAATTATTGATGTTGTTCTCACCACCCATGAGGTCTTTCATTCTATGGAGAAAATCATAAAAGAAGGTATGGCTCTAAATTTGGATATATCTAAATCTTATGATAGAGTATCCTAGGATTTTCTATTTGCTATCTTGAAAATTTTTGGATTTAGGGGTAAAATGATTCAACTGATCTAAGAATGGGTTTTCACTCCTAGATTCTCTATCATCATAAATGGTAGTCCTAAAGGGTTTTTTAGGAGTGGGAGAGGCCTTAGGTAGGGGGGTCCCATCTCTCCTTACCTCTTCATTATTGTGGCTAAAGTTCTTAGTAGAAATATTGCTAAACTTATAGATTCTCATACTCTAACTGGTGTTCAAAGTCTATCTCTAATGTATTCCCTTCATCCCATCAGTAGCTTGTTGATAACACCATATTATTTGGTAACTTTTATTAGGTTGAAGCCAGTGTCTAGAAGGATGTGTTAAACAAGTATGCAGTAGCCTTAGGGTAAAATAAAAATTATGAGAAAAGTGTACACTACTTCTTTAATACTCCTACCTCTTTGCAGTTTAAGATTGCTAATGTTTTGAGTTGTGTCTTGAAGCTACGTTACTTGCTACATATTTGGGGCTCCCTCTCTTTGTTAATAAGATTCCCCTAAATTATTGGAATGATATTGTGGAAAGCATTCACGGAAAAATGGTTGGATGGAAAGGAAAATTATTAAGTCAAGGTTGTAAGTTCCAACTACTCAAAGCCTCCCTATAAAGTATTCCTGATTATTTTATGTCCATGTTCAAGATTCCTAAGTTTGTAGTAGAGAAAATTAAACAAATACAAAAAAGGTTCCTTTGAAATAGGATGGAAGAAAAGAAGAGACTTGCTTTGGTTATTTGAGATGATGTTGCAAACCTAAACGGGTCTAGGATTAAGGAAAATCCAATTATTTATATCAACATAAGAATATAATTTATGGAGAATAATATTTGACATGTAACTATGTACCTTTATGATATCTATTTCTATCACTATTACATGTGTCATTATTAGATCTCTAATAACATGAGCACTATAAAACATAGGATTTAAAATATTATGAGAGACATTTTCAACATATTTATCACTAGAATTTATTAGTTGAAAGGCATGGACATCATGTGCAACATCATGTAATAGATTGAAGGTAAAGGATCATCATCAAACAAAGAAGCATTATGAGCATTGTTAGTGGAAAATGTGAACAATAGCATTAAACAACTAAACAATCCAATAACTCAATGGAAATAAGACAAATGCAAGCAAACAAAAGATAATACCTTTTCATTGTTGCTTATCTTTCTTTGATCTTGTATGATTTGGAGTTCTCAGAAGTTGTACTTCCTTGCGATTAAGATGACAAAGATTGAACGGTTGTGATAGGAATGTGCAATGGAGATTAAACTACAATGCAACTATAATGAAGATGGGTGATTGATAATGGAGATATGGTGATGATAATGGGTTTATAATGCAAATGCAATGAAGGTGATTTTGCCAAAGGCACGCTGGTATGATTCCTGCAGAGTAAGATTACGAATGCTTGAATGGATGTGAAATGAGGGAATGAGGGTTTCTTTTATAGGCTCAAGAGAGGCCAAATCCAAGTGTCAATAGACCCACGATTGGAGGAATTACATGTGAGGTGTATGGTTGAGGAAGCTTGAGGGAATGTGCGTGAATCAAATGAGGACAAGTGTCCAAGCCTTCTTCATGAGTTATGGGAGTTAACAGAATAGATTCAAGAGTTAACTGAGATGATTGATCAGTTAATAGAACAGACTGAGGAGTTAACATAATTGATTGAAGAGTGGACTCAATTGACTAATTAGTTGAGTGATTTGATTGATGAGTTAACTAATTTGACTGGAGGATAAATAGGACATGTGGGTGAGGGAATATTAGCTAATTAAATATTAAAATATTTAATTGAGATAATGAACCAATCAAATAAATTAGAATCTTTATTTAATTGATAGGAGAATGAGAATTAAAATAAATATTAAAATATTTATTTAATTTGACTTAGCCACTTTTAGGTGTATACATTTTGCCCCTCTTTGATACATGCCCCAATTTGCCCCTGGTACAAGTTACGACGATAGGATGCCCCCTTGGGAGATTGGACGGGAAGAATGTGGTGACAGGATGACAGTCAATCTCATGATGAGATAGGCTAACAGGACATACCGGTGAAGAAATTGGTCAACACGAAAGAAAAACGGGATGATGAATGTGCTCCAGCATGCACAAGGTTAAACACCTCCACTTAGGGTTGAATGCACTATAAATAAGAGTGTGGGGTCACATTCCTAGTCATTTGCACAGTTGTCTTTGCTTAGAGAGATTATAGGAGATCAAAGCTCAGGAGCTAAGGAGAGTCAGCGATAATGCAGCAGGTTCCAATTGAGTTACACCACTTCAAGAGGATCTGACGATTCAACTGTCCAGCAGAGTACGGTCCACCGGTAAGTACGCTTTAATTTTTAGTTTAGGGGCATTTATTGCAGTCAAAAGTCTAGGTCAAACTTAGGTGTCTTGAATGCACAGTAGGACTGATTTGGCGCATTTACCTCCTGAATCAGCGCAAATGCTCTACTTCTGCACAAATGTGGGAGGAATCTATGCATTTACAAGGTTTTTGCAAATAAAGGACAGACCTGCGCATATGTCAAGGATTCATGTACATATGAATTATTGTTGTGCACTTGTTATGATGGTGTGCAAATGTGGTATGAATCTGCGCATTTGAATAATCATGCGCAAATAAAGGGGGATGATGTGCATTCATGTGAGGCCTACCTTTTCACTCCCTTACTTTGATCATTTTATATTACTATTGGAGACATATTTTAGACTTTTGGAGACTGTTGATCCTAATATGCAGGACTATTAGACTATATGCTTTACTTTGATTTATTATGTTTAGCATGATTGTGATGAGACTAGATCTTGATTTGACTCACTGATGATGATTTGACATATGATTGCATTATGATGTTATGGAGTTACTAGTTATGTGATTATGTGATGGATTTATTATGCGATGTTATCTTGAGATGGATTATTGAAATGCAAATTATGAATTTAATTATGATGTGATTTTATGATGTTTTATATGATCATGCGATGATGTGAGTGTATGTTTTACTTTGCTTCAGATATGATATACATGTTGGATTAATCTTTTGTTTAAAGTGTGCAGATGTTCTAACCAAGCCACGGATAATCGAAGATCATCCCACACACTTTGTAATTTCCCGTGTAAGCCAATCTAGTTCCAAGAGGAACCAAGATCAACTATGTTATGTGTGATGAAATTTTGTAATGTTAATGTGTGATGTTGTTTGGGTTAGGTCTACCCCTTTTATAATTGACTTTTATTTGGTGTTGTAAAGGTGTATTGTTCATTTGATTTTTATTTTTAAGTTTTTATTTTTGGGACCCCTTTTTATGTGATTTTACTCACCCTATGGTGCTCAAAATGGGTTAAAAGTGACCCTAGGTTGTACCCCTATGGTCTAGGGACCATTTGAGCTTGTATAACCTTAGGTAAACTCCAATTTGGTCACTTAAACTTCACCCTGAAGTAAAGTGACGAAAATGAAATTTTGGGAAGGAGTGGGAGGTTGGGTCAAACACTCAACCTCATCCACTCCTCTTTCCAAGGTTGAGGGAGTCTTCAAGACCCCTAAATTGTGGAGGACTCAACTCCAAGCCTCTCCCACAATTGGTGAGGGTACCTTGGGGTTGTGTGGGCTTCATAGGAGGAGATGATTGGGGCACTTGTAGTACCCACTCCTTCTTTGGCTCCACTTTTCTCTCCCATATGTGTGAGAGAGCACAAGTGGATGGGGGCAAGACTTGGTGGAATGGGTGAGTGACAAGTTTCACCACCCCATTCCATGAAGCTTGCAAGTGGTTGTGTGGAGGAGTGAGGAGGTGACAAGTGTCACCTTCCCATTCATCAAGGCTCATGAAGAGAGCCTATTTTAATCCTCTTGAAGAGAGGGAGGGGGTTGTTGAATTATTTGGGGAATTTGATTTTTATTTGAATTTGGGGAGAGAGTTAGAGGATTTTTGGAGGCTCATTTGGAGGAGGATTTGGAGGTGGAGTTGGAAGGTCTCTTCTCAACTATCTTCCTTGGGCTATTAAAGGTAGGATTCAAGGCAAATATCTTTCCTTATGTATTTTCATTTCATGTGTGATGCTTGTGTGTTGTGTTTTCATATTTTGTTGTTGTGGGGAAATTTTGTTATAGGTGTTGTGAGAGCCTCTCCACTTGGAGAAAATGCTCAACATGTGTGGGGTGGGGGAGGAGTGAACCTCCTCGGGGTCACATCCTAGTTTCTTTTGCGGTATTTTAGTCTTGAGGGCAAGATGAGAAAATGAGTATTGTGAATGGCTTGAGAGCCATGGAAAAATTTATGTGGAAATTGGTATTTATAAGATGGCTTGAGGCCTTGTGAAATTTGGTTTTGGGAGTTATTTGGAGTGGCACTCTTGAGTTGAGTGATGTCCACTCCCCTACCCCATTAAACTTATTTTTGGTGAGTTTTATTTTGTGCAATCCAAGGGAGTTCTTCTTGATTTTGTGTTTGAGTGTATTGTTGTGAGGTGGAGTATGTGTTCCTTGTGTGTGGATGACCTCCAAGCTCGGGGGTGACTCATGAGTGAGTCTATGGTAGGGAGGAGAGCGGTTCGTAGTGGCTTCTTCCCCCTTCTATGTGTTTATTGTAGGTTATTTGAAGCTATGGAGTGTAGAAGAAAAAGAGACTTTTACTCTTGAGTTAGTCATTCTGACTCTTGAGAGCCTTGGCCAAGTTTGGCCTTGTGTAATTTATTTTCAAGTTTTTAAGAGAGAATATCTTTTTCTCTCTTGGTTTGTAAAGATACATGTTTTAATTTTGAGTTGTATTTAAGCTTATTTGGAGTTAGAAATAAAAGTTATAGTTGCTGATTTAATTGCTATGTGAATGGGAAAGATGTGCATTGATAGACAAAATGTATGTTCAAAATTATTAGTAGATTTATATGTTTTACTTCAAGAAAATAAAATGAAATGTTGTTGTTATATTATTGATTTAAAAAAAAAAGAGTTGTTGGTTTATTATTCAAAGAAAACAAACAAATATATATATATATATATATATATATATATATATAATGTATTAGTTTCCATTTCAAAACAAAATCTATTTAGCTTGTCTTTTCTTTAAAAAAATGATGTTTTGACACATTGAATATCCCATTGTATACATGGATACAAAATATATATATATTTTTTGTTATACATAACATATTTTTTTTTATAAACTAGAATTTGTTTGGAACTAAGAAAACTGTGTATTTGTTGAGTATATATATACTAAACTCTTGTTACACAGAAATTAAATTTTAGAACAAAAAAAAGAGAGCAAATGTTTTTTTTATTACTGCCGAATGTATTACGCAGTTTAGGTTTTATTTGAGAGGGAAGGGCAATGGCTGAAGAGCCGCTGCTCGTGACTTTGTAAATGGGGGTGGGGAGGGGTCGAACCCCATGGGTGTGGGTGGGGGTTCGGCCCTCTCCCCACCCACTGCGCTCCCTTGGTTTCTACTAAAAAATGCAGCAAACAAAAGAAATTTCCCTCGGCGGTGGCAACCGACCTCGTTGCCATCGCTGTCTTTTGGCCCTTCGGCCATTAATATCTGCAAAACCCTCATTCTTGATATCCTTGCAATATATTCATTGAAAATATATATATATGTTGTGTATACTTCCATTGCTATTTAAAAAAAAAACCCTCTAGTTTAAACACCAGAAATATATATATATATCAAAAAAAGGAATAAACATATATACTAAATGTATATACCTCATCTTGGGGGCGGTGGACATGGCTTCCCTTCCAATCTGACCTACAACACAAAAAAAAAATAGAATAGAAGATGAAAGAACAAAATGAAAAAACAAAATAGAGGCTAGGGTTTTGACCTCTTTTTCTTAAGGAAATTATATTTTAATTGTGAGGCACTTTTAGGGTGTGCATTTTAAATTAGCTTTCCCTCACTTTTGAATTATCTAATTGTTTTATCATTTTTATATTAATGGGATTTTTGGGGTGAATTGATTTATTTGTGGGCAACTCTATTTTTATTAGTTATGTTTCATTTTTTTTATAGAGGTTAGGAATTATTTCTAGTATTTATTTATTTGGGATTTAAATTTAACTTTAGCTATCCTATTAATTTATTTTAGTGGAACTTAATTTAGTAGCTTAGATTATTTTATGTTATTTCGACCTTGGTGGGAATTAAATTAGAGAGGTGAATAATGGAGTTAACTTTTGAAAGCATAACTGTTTATTGATTTATTTAATTTATTGCATGTGAACATTAATCTATGAGGTTAGTTTTATTTTTTTAAAATTAAATTAGTTGTGTTAATTTATTTAACCTAGTGTGGAGTAATTAAATAATTAATTTAGACATTATTTCATATTTGTGAGCCTAGGGAACCTTTGATTTAAATTTAATTATTAGAATAAACCCTATTCACATCCGTGAGGCGTTGTACTGCCAGATTTTTTTGGGATCTAGGGTTAATTCGATCTAGTGATTTTTAAACCTTGTGTAGAGTAATGTTTGACCTTCCTGCAACTTGATGATCATAATTAAGTTATTTAATTCATTTATGCTTTAGAATTAGTCTTTCGATTTTGACTCGTGTCGGAATCCCTTCACCCGCTTAGGTAAACTACAGGTTTTGATCTATCGATCCTAACCCTAATGGTGACGCTCCTCATGTTGCACTGACCCCCTTAGTCAGCTTTCATCTCATAGGGGAATGTGCATGTGATCGCATTACCCTGTATTTGATTGACATGTGTATGCCTTATGCGTATTGCCACCGAGCACGCTAATGCGTGCGAGGGGGTTTCTAGGGATGTGTGGAAATTTTTTTATATTTTGTGTCATGACCACATGACCAATGTGGACATGACACGTGTGTTGTGTGTCGTGACTGCATGGGAAATGTGGGCATGACAATTCACCCTAAACCTGCATAAATGCCTCGCAAAACTATGCATCTGTTGTTGATAGCAAAATACTTAGGAATTTGATAAAGTCGACATCAAAGTCAATGTTCACCAACTAATAATTCATCGCTGAGATTGATAGAATCTCAAGATAGATGATAGGATAGATATCCTGATAAAATAGCTAAGTATTTGATGCTTGATTGATAGATTTGCATTTTAGTGGATTATGTCTTGTTAACACGCGTTTGGTTGCTTGCAAGAGGAGTTAAATGATGTACTCATGTCCCGGGAGGGTTTTTGGTTACACAATTCAGACCTTACTTGACTGAGATTGACCATCTAGTACTGGGATCAGCGGGTTTGGCTTATGTTTTCTTTATGCTAGAGATTCAAGCAAATCTTGGTATGTTGACTGCACTGTCAGAGCTTTATCACAGTGAGGATGGGACATTTCATCTTCCTACTGGGGAGATTATAGTGACACTAGAGGATGTCCATTAGATTCTGCACATTCCAATAGATGGAGAGCTTGTTGAGTATGAGTCTTAGACAGGGGCTGGATTAGATGAGTGTCATCACGTCTTTGATGATGACACAATCGAGGGAACAGAGATCAGCTGAGCAAACATGGCTACCTATTACGAACCTCTTCCATCGATTGTCGCTGGGTTGATTGGAGGGATAGTGTGCCCTAATAGGAGGTCACACAAGTTTGCAATTGAATGGGGGAGAACTTTGGAGTGGATTGTCACAGATGGGACTCAGTTTGCTTGGGGTCCTTGCTTGCTTGCACACCTCTACCACGACTTGCATCAATTTGTATATGATGGTGCAACTAGTTTATCCTGTGGAGTCTCCTTGCTACAGATATGGGCTTAGTGCCACATTGCAATCACACGTCCCATTGGTACGGCCCCTCGAGGCCGAGATCAACCTTACTCGTATATGTTCCAAGAGAGTCTTTCCCAACCCAAGCTAGGGAAGCAGAGTATTGGAGGCATGCATTCGAAAATGTGGATCAGGTTATTTGGCATCCCTACTTAGATTGCGAGGTATGGGAGGATGATGCATCAGAGTTACCATTTTGTTTTTAGACTAGGTGGCTTATAGGGAGGACTCCCTACATTCTAAAGAGGCACATTGTTTCTTGTGTGTATTGGTAGTTTGGCAAGATCCAGGGGATACCCCAGGGGAATGCCATCTTTGCTAGGATGCACAAGGAGCGTCCACGATGGGGTCCTGGTGCTTCATTTGAGCAGGCATGAGTAGAGTTTGCACAGCTTCCATATCAGCCATGGTCTATGAGACAATCAGTTGCAGATGTCGGCATGACACAGGATTACATAGCTTGGTTTGCGGTACACCCATTCCCTAGATACTCAAGACCTAGAGAGAGAGCCCCGAAACTAGACGATCGGGAGGAGGATGAGGAGGGGCCTCAATGGCGACGAGGTGGCAGAGGTGGCAGAGGTGGGGGTGATGATGGCAGAGGTGGTGGAGGAGGCAGTGGCGGAGGTGGGATGATGGGAGTTATGGAGATGATGGATATGGTAGGCAGGTATGCCAGTGGATTGAAATAGATCTTGCCCAGTAGTTACAGGCACAGGTTGGATAGATGTTGCCTCCTGGACAAGCATAGGCATAGGTTGGACAGATGCCGCCTCCTGGACAGGCACAAGCACAAGTTGGATAGATGTCACCTCCTGGATAGGCACAGGGATAGGGTGATGGTGAGGTTGCATCCCTACAAGCCCAGGTGGCTTAGCAGTAGGTACAAATAGCACAGATGTAGATGCAGTTAGGGCAGATGTACAAATAGATCACCCAGCTACAAGGTGAGTTACAGACAGCGAGACTAGAGAGGGATACCGCCATCCAGCAATATACCAAGGTAGAGGGGTTAATTGAGAAGGTTCAGCAGACTGTAGCACAATGGCCTAGAGGATAGATAGTGGCAGAGATGGTCAAGGCTGGCCAGGAGATATTCTACTGGGGAGGGTTATATGAGCAAATCGTGACCCCAAAGCAGTGAGTAGGTAGTTTTTGACTTAGCTATCGCAGTAGGTCTCACATGACTTTCATAGAGAGTGGAGGGGTGATGGGGTCACACAGGGTGACATTAGTAGCAGGGACATCAGGTGGTGGTGGGGATGGTCATCCATAGCAGCCACCGCAGCCTACACCTTCAAGAGGGAGTGCCTCCTAGATGCTTTTTAGGACATGTATCACTTTGGTAGTATTTATTTTGTATACACCACATTGTGGATATTTGAGATGTACTTATGTTTTTTATATCATTATATACTTGGACTCTTATTATTTTTTTGATATATGATGATGATCTACATGAGTTTGATGTACTGCATGCATGTGTTCCTATGGATGGATTTTATTTATTATGTTTATGGTTGTATGTGATGTTTCTAATCATGTTTATGCGACCCTATGATGCACTTGATATCTATGTGACATGATGCTTTTATGTGATACATGATGGACATGATGGCTTATATGTATGCTTATGATTCTATATGTTGATATTTTACTATGATCTAATGCACACCGTGGTGATATTGAAAAATGCAACACATGATGATTTAATTGCTTTATGTATGGATGATGATCTAATATGAAAACACTGTGATATCTATATTTTTGTAAATTTTTGATTTGAAATGTTTATGTGATCTATGTGGATAAATGGCATAACTATCATGATCTAAATGTTTAAGGCCACTAATGCACCTAAATGATATTGAGCTAATGATGCACACACCTATTTATGATATGCAAAATGTATTTTTTTGTTGTCCAAGTATATTCAATCATAAAATAAAAGAACACTTAGAAGAATTGGACTTAAGAACTAGGATAAATGGAAAAATGGATCTTTTGACACTTGGAATTTTTGAAAAGGATGAAATGCTTATAATGAAATGCAATTTGATATGTATGGATGTGGATTTTGTCATCTTCGTATACAAGTTTTTGGAGTACTTTTTTTCATCATCGAGCTTTTAAAATGTTGTAAGAAAATACAAGCATCTAGGTATAATTAAACCATGATGACCTGAGTATTGCTTACATGGATTTTGATTTAGCAAGTTAATACAAGCATCTAAGTATAATTGAACCAAGATGACCTAAGTATTTCTTGCATATCAATAGATAAGGATTATACCTATTTCATGTTTAGACACCTGATGTTCTCGATGATCATTATGTTGATCATGTCGTTAGACAAGGCTTAACATTACTAAAGATAAACCCACAAACAGTAGACAAAGAAAATCATTATGCCCCCATCATAGCTCCTCTAGTTTTTGACATCCTTGAGTAGCATAAAAAGACATAATAACCAAAATTATGAGATAAGACTTGAAACAACCGTTTAACCTTCTTGCCATAGATATATGTTTTCTTACAATAGCTTGATAAAGTCATGTTTGATGTTTTATGCAGGCTAGGATTTGTCTGGTGTAGTTTAAATGTCTTCTTGTCAAAATGATGTTTAAAGCTTGTTTTGCTGCGCTACTTGTTGTCTAGTGATAAAACTATGATCCGATTTGTTATCCTCTGAGTTGTAGCATTCAAAAATCCAATTCACTAACTAGGTTGAGGATTTTGCCCCCAATCAAGTAAAGGATCAATTTACTATAGACGAACTGACCATAGACATGAAGAAATGGGCCCTAAGGGACTGACCTAGTGCCTCAAGGGCTCATTGATAAATGGCCTTGCCTATGTGACGACGTAGAGGTAATGAAGTTCAGGGTGTGGACTATGTGGACCTAGGACCTAGGTGGTTGGAAAATGGTGTAGACTCAGATGCGCAAAAGGATGGGTGATATGAGATGGAATGGATGGGAAGGGGGCCTTGGGGGCACATCAATGATGGCCTTTCCTACATGATAGTTTAGAGGTGACGTAGTTTGACAATAGTTCAATGGATTGGTTGAGGATGGATAACAAGATGGATGCAAGTTTGGGTTGACAGCTTGGTGGGATAAGGCGATAAGGGCAAGTGAACAACAAGCCATGGGAGGTATCCTGATATGATTTGGTGGATGTAGTTTGGAAGGGATGGATGAGGAACAAGTTCCTAAAAGATGGAGGAAACAGTTTATCACAAATAGCGCTTGTTTCCAGGTTTTCACCACTTGCTTTTATTTGCATGATAGTTAAAGTACACATGACGCCTATTTGCCAGGTTTTCATCATGGTACCTATCCAAGGCGCCTGTTTACTAGGTTTTCACCAAAGGATGGTTTTTTTTGCTATTTTTCCTTTTTTTTTCTATTTTTTTAATTCTTTTGTTTGTTTTTTATTTTTTTTAATTTATTTTTATTTGTTTTTGATCCCTTGCATTGGGGTTAGGTATAGAACTTGCAAAGATGCATGTTGTTGATGGGATCATCGAATAGTTCACCTTCTGATGTAGCCAATTGATAAGCACCTAATCTATAGGCCGCAATGATGACATAAGGACCCAGCCAGTTGGATTCAAACTTTCCTTTCTTCTCTCTATCCTGCTGATTCCTTGGATTCTCTCTTAAAACTAAGTCACCCACCTAGAAGACTTGTGGTTTGACCCTGTGATTATAGCTTCTTGACATTCTCTGCTGGTATGCCTTAAAATGGTTGAAGGCATGTTGTCTTCATTCTTCTAGTAGCTCTAGCTCTTGGAGTCTTGATACTTTGTATTCCTCATCATTTATGAGACCTTTTAACGACACCCTGAGGGAAGGTAACTCAACTTCTATAGGCAAGATGGCTTCAGAGCCATAGACAAGGGCATATGGTGTCACACCTGTGGGAGTGCATATATTGGTTCTGTAGGACCACAGAGCGAGGTTCAATTGCATATGCCAGTCACGGCCAACATCATTGACAATATTTTTGGGTATTTTCAAGATAGTTTTGGTCAATGCCTCAGCTTGGTCGTTACCTTGAAGATAGTATGGAGTGGAGAAGCGATGCTGAATGTGGAATTTATCACAGAGTTCTTTCACATCCTGATTCTTGAAAGGTCGCCCATTATCCGTGATAATGGATAATGGAATACCATATCTGCATATGGTGTAGTTAAGGATGAAAGAGGATATTTGTTTCCCTGTGACGTTGGTTAATGGGACCACCTCAATCCACTTTATGAAATACTTAATGGCGGTGATAATGAACTTGTGGCCGTTGGAGGATGGAGGGTGAATCTTGCCTACTAGATCAAGTCCCCATTGGCAAAAAGGCTTGGGTGTCGTTAAAGGTTGCAGCTCCTATGTTGGTGCATGTATGAGGTTCCGTGAATTTGGCACTTCTTGCACCGCTTCACAAAATGATAGGAGTCTTTTTCCATAGTTGGCCAATAGTATCTAAGACGCATGAGTTTCTTTTCCAAGTTAGGACCACTAGAGTGTGTCCTGCATATTCCTTCGTGTACTTCACTCAGAGCGATCTGATATTCCTCACTATCTAAACACCTAAGGAGAGTACCATCTAAACCTCATCGATACAGGGTGTCAGCGATGATGGTATATCGGGATGCTTGGCATATGAATGTTCGTTTAGGGTCATCCCACAATAATGGGTTACACTTTTTGGCCAAACTTGACATTGAAATCAATATTTTGAACTAAATCTTCACGTTCTGACACCTATAGCCACTAAACCATTAGGAATTTGAAGATGATGTGAACTAGTGATTTGTGAGATTTTGTTTGTAGATTCTAAATATATATTTTTTAAAAAATTTGGGTTAAATTGTATTTTTTTTTGCATCTCCTTTGATAACTAGTTTTTAACATTAAGCAACATTGTTTTAAAGTGATGTGTATTCCATAGCACATAACTTTTTTTCTACAAAGGATAAAATTTTGATTCTTTTTAATTTAGATTGGTAACACCGATATATAGTGTATGCATTTGATTTCATAATGTTTTGTTGAATATATTTTTTAATTAATTTTTTAAGTCAAGCCAATTATAATTTAGACATAGGCGTATTCCGTAAAACATAACTTTTTCTGTATGTATCAAAATTCAATTTTTTTTCTTTTGTTGAAACAAGAACATCAATACCTAGTGCTTAGATATTTTTTAGAATTTTGTTTCAGTAATTTACTAATTTTCCATGTGTGTAGAATAGAGAACTTGATGTTCAGTGAAAAACATACATTCACAAGAAATAAAAAATAAATATAATAATCAAATTAAATATATTTAAAATTATATTTTTTGGGAAGCTTATAATAAGGACTACATACTTACAAATCATAAATTTTAAATGAATTCATTTGATACCTCAAAAGATAAATCAAAATTAGTTTTTTATCAGCATTTTGATAGGTGTAGAGGAGACTCCATTATAAGTATGGTTTAAAACTAGTGGGGTTCTATCAAGGGGGTTTGAATCTAAGGGGGTTTGATCAAACCCTCTTCAATTAAAATCCTTTAAATGGAAACTTTCAAGGCTTAAATCATTATATTTTCTAAAAATATGTGATTTCAGCAAAAATTAGGATGTCCTAGAAAGTGTAACCCATTAAAATGGTTGTTTGATAGGTCGGGTGGTAGGATATTCTCTTTCAGATAGGTGTAAACTTTGCCATATAAGGGAGAATTGGACCCTATGATGTGGTAAATGGTGCTGGTTTCTAGGATTTCACAAGCTGGATGGGAAATTGGATCCACCAAGAACTCATAACGAGAATGATTTTCAGGCATGTCAAGGTGGGATGTGATAGTAGCCATTGCATCTGCTGCTTTGTTTTCCAATCTTGGTATCTACTCGAAGGATATCACAACAAAATACTCTTTGAAATCATCCACGATACACTTGTATGCTATTAGATTCTCATCCTTAGTTTGATAATTATCATTTACTTGATTAATGACGAGTTGTAAGTCCCCGTACACATGAAGTTCCTTGACCTTCCATTCTATTGCCATCTTTATGTCGATAACCAGTGCTTCATACTTAGCGACATTGTTGGTACAAGGAAACAGAACTCTGTATGACTTAGGGATTGTGTCTCCATGTGGTGTTACCAACAAGATTCCTACTCCAAATTCATGTTGAGTATATGACCCATCAAAGTAAAGCTTCCAGGCTGTGGTGGTGATGTTGAAGATAGACTCATCTAGAAATTCAAAGCTTAATGGGTTGTTATATGTCAAAGGTGCATCTGCCAGCTGATCTACAATGACCTGCCCCTTTATTGCTCTTCTATCTACATACTCAATATCCAATTCACTGAGTATCATGACCCATTTAGATATTCTACCTGTTAGGGTAGCTTTGTTGAGTAGGTATTTTAATGGATCAATCTTTGCCACTAGCTTGATAGAGTGTGAGAGCATGTAGTGTCTCCACTTTTGTGAAGCAAATACAACAGAAAGACATGTTCTTTCAATTGGTGTGTACTGTAGTTCGTAACCTACTAGTGTCCTGTTGATGTAGTATATTTCTTGTTCCTTTCCTTCGTGGTTTTGTTGGGCTAGTAGAGCTCCAAGAGTTGTGGGCGTAGCTGAGATGTAGAGTAGCAATGGTTTGCCCTGAATTGGTGGCATCAAGACTTGTGGATTCATTAAATACTCCTTTAGATGCTGAAATGCTTGTTCACATAGGGCATCCAATTTGAATGGAATGTTTTTGTGTAGGAGATGTGTGAATGGATGGCACTTGTCTGCCAGCTGAGAAATAAACCATCTGATGGACTACAACTTTCCTTGTAGAGACTGCAACTGACTCAAATTCTTGGGTAGCGACATTTCCATGATTGCTTTTACCTTGGCCAGATCCACCTCTATTCCATTAGCTGATATGATATATCCAAGGAGTTTACCGGATGTGACTCTTAAAACACACTTTTTTGGATTTAAATGTACATTGAATTGCTCTGATCTTGTGAAGATCTTGTCTAAGACTTACAGATGTCCTTCTCTAGTAATTGACTTGGATAGGATGTCATCTCCATAATCTTCCATGATACTGTGCATCATGTCACAAAAGATCATAGTCATTACGCGTTGATATGTTGCCCCTGCATTCTTTAGTCCAAATGGCATGATGCACGGTCAACAATAGGTACCCCATGGACATGTGAATGTTGTTTTGTGCTGATCCTCTAGAGCTATTTTGATTTGGTTATAGCAAGAGAATCCATCCATTAATGACAACATGGTGTGACATGTTGTTAGATCTACAATGATGTCTATGTTTGGCAAAGGAAAGTCATCTTTTGGACAAGCCTTGTTGAGATCTCTGAAGTCAATGCAAAGTAGAACTCTTCCATCTAGTTTGGAAATAGGAACTATATTTGAGATCCATTCTGGATAATCTATTGGTCTGATGAAACCAACATCTAGCAGTTTCTTTAATTCTTCCTTCACCATTAATGCTATATGTGGGTACATTTTTCTTAGTTTCTGTTTAACTGGCTTACCTCTTGGAGCTAGTGAAAGATGATGCATGATAAGATTAAGATCCAGTCTTGGCATATCAGCGTATGACCAAGAAAAGTTAATTTGTTTCTGCTTGAAGTATTCGGTGAATGCTGGCTTTTCTTGTGTGGATAACGATTGTGCCATGTGGATTACCCTTTGGTTGGCTTCTGTTCTAATACTGACAGGTTCTGCTGGTTTAATCAGAATTGAGGACCTCTCCTAATGTGTTAGATTGGGAAGAGTGTCAAGACTTTCATCCTTCAGCACCTCAGAGAGGTTTTCACCGTCGGATACACCTTTTATTTTTTTACTATTTTCATGATCTAACACTGCCGCAAAGCAATTTTCACCATTAGATCGATCTTTTACTTTCACATTTTTATGACTGAAAGGCTTGGCGCTCTCTCCAAAATAAGCCTTATCATTGAGTTCTATGGCATAGCCAATTTTGTGATCCCCTGTAGGTAGATGGTCTCTAAGCTCTAGATAATCGATAATAGCATCATCGTTTTGGAATGTATCTAGTTTAGAGGTGGTGTCCTGCAAATCCTAGTCTATCAATTCAGGATGCACTAGGGGTAATGGATCATTCGGTTGATCTGGTTCAAAGCTGGTAATAGTTAGAATGGAGGAGTACTTTGAATAGGTATAAGGATTGACAAGGTCTATTATGGTACTCTCCTCAAGTTGGTTCATCAAGTCTGATATCGTACTCTCCTCATGAAGTTCACATTCATCATATTGCAGATCAAACTCTAGCGATCTACCCCTAGGGTTTTCTCCCTCATGCATCATATAAGTAGAGCTATATTGTTGAACCACGTCAACCTATTTATCTTCACAAGACATTTCTAAGAGGTTGTCGCATTCATACTCATTGGAATCTGTTTCACTCCATTCATGTAGTCAGTGAAGTTGTTCTATGAAGTTAGTGGTGGCTGCTTGTTTGTCTTTTGGTTGGAGTTTCTCCTTACCTATGATTGTCTCCTTACCCTTGTATCCTAGCCCAGTAGTGTCTTGGGCCATGGAAGTAGAGGGTTGAATTGGTTCTATGAGACCATCTTTCCTTAATCCTATGGGGCCATGTCCTTCATATCCCATCCTTTGTAAAATAGAAAACCCTTGACCATATTGGTTAGCTTTGGTTGATGATCATTTGGTGTGTTTTCACTATCTTCATCTTTGTAAAGCCATTATAAGATATATTTTTCATCGCTCTCATCTGATAGGTTTCCCCATCTAATGAAAGGACCTTTAGAAGTCTCTAATGACTTGGCTTTGTTTGGTAATGGCTTTCCATATGATCTTGGTGGTAGAGGCACTTCTGCTAGACATAACGATCGTTTAATGACATATTCTCCAATGCCTTTATCCTTGACCTTGACTTTAAGCTCTGATGTTTTGGAGGTAGAAGCTAGAGAACTTGGATCCACATGGCTTGAAGAAGAGGAAGTTTCTCTATTGTTAGGAATTACCATGTCTAGTTTTGATTGGATGTTGTTGCAATACTGAAATGGGTCAAGGTCAACTTGTATGGTAATTTCTTGGCCATTGTGTGGGAACTTCATACATTGATGGTACGTTGACATGTTCATTGAATGGATCTAAGGTCTACCTAGAAGAATGTTATACACTAGCTCCATGTCTAGAACTTGACACACAACATCTTTCACTACCAGTCCCACTCTGATTGGCAAAATCACGGTTCCTTTGGAAGTTCTCTCTTCTTCGTCATATGCCTTGATAGTTATTTTCTTTTTAGGATCAATGGCATTTTGCAAAAACCCCAATGCAAGGATTAACGTTAACGTGCATATATTTAAACCAGCACCTCCATCTATTAGAACCCTTTTTATTTGGTGTTTGTGTATTTGGGCCTCAATGTGGAGGGATGTATTGTGTGGTTGGTTGATGGACATATCATCTTTCTCTATGAAAGATAGAAAATTTGGTGTGGTTAGATGACCTACCATAGCTTGGAATTGCTCTTGAGCAAGATTTGTAGGAACAGTCGTTTCTGAGAGGGCCTTCTCTAAGATGGCTTTATGAGATGGGGATAGATGCAATAACTCCAAAATGGATATGTGTGAGGGTGTTCTATAGAGCTGGTCAAGTATGCTATACCGGTTTGATGTGGATGACGGCGTGGGTGGAGCTCCCTATAGAGTAATGTTCCCACGACGAGTGTTCATGTTACAATTAGGATTTTTTTTATAGTGATTACATTGATGTGTGAATCACTTTGTGAGATGTGATTAACGGTGTACTCATAAGAAACATTATTATAGCTTGCTTTGTCAACACTGTTGTTGTTTTGATTGGATGATCCTCCTTTCTCATAGTGAGGAAGAGGATTTTTGAATGCTATATGCTCTTCATTAGATGTATGCCCTTCAATTGATACATGTTTTTGATCTAGCAAGTATTGAATGACATGTTTAGTGCTTGACAGTCATTAGTTTTGTGTCCTTCATTTCAGTGATATTCACAAAATTTGGAATCATTCCACCATGTGGGTTTAAATCTTGGTTCATAATTTCACGCCGATGGAAGTGTTATGAGGTTGTTTGCTATTAACTTACGAAGGAAAGATTCGAGAGACTCTCCTAGTGGTGTGAATTTTCTCCTAGGAGGAAAAGTGGTAGATCTTTGCTCATTGCTTGTTGGATAGTGTATTGTTTTGTGGTTTTGACAGATTGAAGATCGATTGTTTTTGTACCACATTTTTAGCATCTATCACACCATCGTTTACAATAGGTTTGTTCTTGCTCCAAAATCGTGACTTGTCCATATTGTTGTTAGAGCTAGGGGTGTCCTTGTATAGTTTAATTTGCCCCTTTGCTATCAAGGCTTTCTCAATGAGTAGCCCCATTTCAATGACCTTACTAAAAGTAGTTGGGCATTGTATTTGGATTTGATAACTCAGTTCCGTGGCTAGGTTGTGAACAAACATTTCTATCATTTGTTTCTCCAATATGTGGTAGGGACACTTGCTTGCAAGTTGTCTCCATCTTTGTAGGAAAGAGGTGAAGGATTCTCCCCCCTTTTGCTTGTTATTACAAAGGTCCAACATGGAGATTTCATGTTCGATGTTGTATGAGAAATGTGTTACAAATTTATCCACTAGCTCGTCAAAAGTGTGGATGCTGAGAGGTAGACGGGAGAACCATTCCATTTCTTGGCCTCCGAAGCTTCATGGGAATAGTCGCATAAGATATGTTTCGTTGTGTATGACTTCTAGGCATGCTAAATTCCCTTATATGATCTCTTGGATCACCTTTTCCTCTATACTTGTCGAATTTAGGAACCTCAAATCTTGAGGGAAAAGGTATCGTGAGAAAAGATTTATCAAAGGGATATGGTGAAATATCCTCAAGAGAGTAATGTTTCATTGTTGTTCCACTTTGGATGTCCATCAACTATTTTTGTAAGGCTTGGATTTGTGTTGTCAATGTGTCCAAGGGATTGAGCATATCCTTAGCCTTTTCTAATTTATCATTGTCAGTTTTGGAAGCATCTTTCTCATTTTTGGAGCCATCTTTCGAAGACTCAGCTTCAGAATTGTTCGCTCTTAGAGTTGAGACATCAAAATCTGAGGGCAACTTAGCTCCTTGTTAAGCTAGCATGAGGAAATATTTATGAGGATCTGTGGCAACGACCATATCCATCATCTTTAGGAATTTTGGATCTTGAAGTTGTTTAAGAATTTCCTCTTAACTAACCTCCTCATCATTAGAATTATGCCCACTATTGTTTAGGGAACCCATTTTTTTCTTTTGTTTTGATTGGGACCTAGTTTGAACCATGCAAGTTTTGGATGTGAAAGAAGTTGGATGCAAGACTAGGTGAATTTTGTTTGTTGTTTTGGGATGAAATGATTGTGAGGGTGAACTTGGTTGGATATGGTTTTGGTAAGATTTTGCTAAGGTCTTATATTGATCTATGTTTTCTCAAACAACGTGCTCTTGAGTCAAAAGGTGGTCAAAATAGGGATAGTTGATCACCACTATTGATATAGACTATTCTTTTGTCAAGATTACACTAGCACAGTTTCAAGGTGAAGGATGATTGATCATGTTATGAAACTAACTAGATTTTGTCTGAGTATGATAGAGTCTCAATAACGCCTAGATGAAAATCTTGGTTTGAATGTTTTGGACAACAAGGTAGTGGTATGCAAACGGTGATGTGCGAAAAATAGTGTGAATGTTAGTTTGCAAGGTCCTAACTATTTTCCAAGTAAAAACTAGAGCAAAAAGGGTATCCAGAAATGGGTTTAGTTTTGTCTCCAAATGTATGGAATAAGAGGCAAATGCGTAGCTCTGTTCTGTGTATGCACAACTCTGTATGCGCAGGGCTATGTTGTCTACGTGCAGGAATGTTCTTTGAATGCGCAAAAATGGTACATGTGTAGCAGGATAGTGTAAATGTGCAGAAAAATTGTTTAAATGTGCAACAATATTGAATGCATAGCAAGAATTTGTAATTGCGCAGCAGGAGTTTGTGTATGCGCAGGTCTGCAGAATTTCTATCTTTTTGTTGCAGTTTCTCAATTTTGGCTTTGTTTTGCACGTTTTCCAAATATGCTCAAAAGTTTTGAAGTACTATTTTTTACTCAAGTTATTGCCAGAAAACACAATAAATAAGAAGTTTTCATGATTTTTTATTTTTTTGATTTTTTGAAACAAGTTTTTGATAAATGAAAAACAAGCAAGTACAATTCTAAGGATGGCAAGGACAATATCTGTTGAGTTCCAACTTGGATTTTACCCTAGCCACTTACATAAAGGCGTGGCAAATAGTAACTTGGTAGCACCCACTCCCCTCCACGGCACTCACTTCTCACTCATACCAAGTTACAGTTCCTCTGAAGAGTTGAACTTTTTTGTCTCCACACTAAATGAGTGTATGACGTTGGATGGTTCTAGAGGATTTTCCTCCTATGTCAACAAATAGGGATTTTTGGCTTTCTAAAACAATGGCTTTTTAGTATGGACATCCATTTGGGTGGTTACACGTGCGGCAATTCACTCTAATAAGGAGGCTTCCCAGCCTATAGAGGTTACGCTCTACAGGGTTTTGCGGGAAACATTTGTCAAGCTAACACAGTGGCACCCTTTGTTTAAAATTTTCATCACAAACACAATTTATTTATAGAGACTTGGAATTTGCTTGGCTTTAGCCCGTTATCACTTAAGGTCGTCTCACTTGGAAGGAAGGAATTCCAAGGACATGCCTCTTCTAAAGGTTACACATGCAAAATGATGAGTTTGGTATTTTGGTCACCCAGAAAAGAGGAGAGCATAGTCCTATCATCATTCTGAAAACACAGAGAACACTGGTTCTTTATCCCCCTAGTTAAAAATAAAGAAACTAAATGTGTTTAGTCTACTGGAAGCACAATCCATTTGACTAGATAGCAATAACCTTGAAAAGATGGTTCATTTTATCCCTTAAACAGATCTATGTGAAGGTTTGTTGTTTGTAGAATAAAAACAAGTTACTTTCCTCTAAGTTAAGCTAGATGAGAGATTGTGATGCAAGATAGAAAGAATAAAAAGATTTGTTTAGTTTTAGCCACCTAGATTGGGACTATGTACGAGTTGTATGCAACAAATCAGTTTACTTCTTCCTATTTTAATCTAGATGAAATTTGTATGAAGATGTTAGATTACTATCCCTTAATTAAATCTAGATGAACTAAGGATGCATCTAAATGACTAAACAATGCTCCTACACCTGCAAGAAGATGTTAGTATGGAAATCTTTGTGAAAACATTACAATTTTTTTGAGGGCATTTAAATGTGCAGAAACAGAAGGTGAATGTGTAGGACTGCTTAGTATTTGAGTAGAAACATATATGCACAGAAAGAATTAATGTATCCACAGGTCTGCTCGATGGATGTGCAGAAAGGATGGATGCGCAGTGTTGTCTCGTAAATGCACAGAAACCTATTGTGAATGCGTGAAAATATAGATGCACAGCAGGAAACTGTAAATGTGTAGAACTAGAACGTGGATGTGCATAATCGACCTGTTATGACAACAGCTTCACAGAAAACTCAAATGGAGGTTAAAACGGGGCAGTGGATCCCACTGTGGTCACCATAAATGTTATTGAAAAATGTGAACAATAGCATTAAACAACTAAACAATCCAATAACTCAATTGAAATAAGACAAATGCAAGCAAACAAAAGATAATACCTTTGCAACCAGATTTACTGTGTGCTTTCCATTGTTGCCTATATTTCTTTGATCTTGTATGATTTGGAGCTCTCAGAAGTTGTACTTCCTTGTTGTTAAGATGACAAAGATTGAAAGGCCCTGTGATAGGAATGTGCAATGGAGATTAAACTATAATGCAACTTTAATGAAGATGGGTGATTGATAATGGAGATATGGTGATGATAATGGGTTTATAATACAAATGCAATGAAGGTGATTTTGCCAAGGCACACTGGTATGATTCCTGTAGAGTAAGATTACAAATGCTTGAATGGATGTGAAATGAGGGAATGAGGGTTCCTTTTATAGGCTCAAGAGAGGCCAAATCCAAGTGTCAATAGATCCACGACTAGAGGAATTACCTATGAGGTGTACGGTTGAGGAATCTTGAGGGAATGTGCATGAATCAGAAGAGGACAAGTGTCCAAGCCTTAATTAAATAATTTAGAATTATTTAATTATATGAGACATTAGAAGACTTAGGGAATTTTAATTAAATAAATTGATTTTATTTAATTTTTGGGATAATGAACCAATCAAATAAATTAGAATATTTATTTAATTGATAGGAGAATGAGAATTAAAATAAATATTAAAATATTTATTTAATTCGACTTAGCCACTTTTAGGTGTATACAAGCATCATCATCATTAGTAGGTAAATACATTGTTACATTAATCATAAACCTTGAATGAATGCATATATGTTATGGATAATGCACTAGATGTAGATAGCATACGTCATAAATAATGTGTATATTACATATGTGAATTGTATTATAATCACATTTATTAAATCATTAACTTCAATAATGTCATCATGAATCAAAGAGCCATCAAACACATCATGAGAAGATAAAGAAAAGACATTATCATATAGAGACTCGTCACTAGTGGTAGAAGTTATACAATTGAATAAAACATGTCACTAGGATAGTCAACATAAATAAGTAATCCCAAAGAAAAAACACATCACTAGACTCATATAGATTTAGAGATCGAAAGAACATTAACTGGACCAAACACGTCAGAATGAATAAGATCCAATACACCAGAAGACTTATGATAACTTGAGTAAAACTGAACACAGTTTTGCTTTCCATATATACAATGTTCACAAAAGTGGAAATCGAGATTACAATCATCTAACCCCTCAATGAGGTTTTTATTTTTCAAGGTTCTAAGACCCTTCTCACCAATGTGGCCAAGTCTCTTATGCCATAACATTGTCTTCTCAGCAGGAAGCTTAACTTCCAAAGCATGAGCACCATTAGGTACCCAAAATGCACTACCATCAGAATTTGATACAACAGATCTTTTAGTCGTTGGTTCCAATGGTGGGGATGAAGTGACTACAACTCTTTTCTTCGAGTCAAAAGAACTATTGCATTGTGAAATGCATGCCTCCAACTGAAACAAAGTACCTCTCCGAGTACCCTTTGCAAGCACCATAGCTCATCTAGTCATCTTGCATCCTTCTTTCTAGAAGACAACTTGCACACCTGCATCATTCAATTTACTTATAGAAAGCAAGTTTCATGCCAAGCCTCGGATCTACATAACCCTAGAGATCCCCTTCACTCATCCATCAGGGAATAGAATTGTGACTCTTCTAGGACCAACTATCTTCAGATGAGAATCATCACCCAGGTACACACTTCCACCATCAAACTCTTCATACTTTGTAAACCAGTCTCGATGCGAGGTCATGTGGAAAGAGGCACTAGAATCAATCAACCACACATCATCAAATGCATGGGTGGCCAAGGCTACAATGAAGGCATCACCATCATCTTGTGACTTTTTAGAATCTGAATCTAGGACATTCTTCTTTTTCTTCTTTTACTCCTCTTTGCATTCCTTTCAGAAATGCCTAGTTTTCCCACAGTTCCAATACAGTGCCTTGGACTTTCCAGGAGATTTGGATCTCCCACGAGATTTGGATCTACCCTTCTCATCTTTCTTATCTTTCTTTTTCCCTTTCTCCTTGGGTATTCCACGAACCGCAAGAGATTCTTTGGCTGACTCAGATGACTTTCTCCACATCTCTTCAAATAACAGTGAAGACATCACTTCATCCATTTTGAAAGTGGATGTGGTACTCCCGATGGCCATAACAAGATGATCCTGCAAATCTGTTAAAGAACAAATCAAGGTCATACACCGATCCTCCTCCATCTTCACACCAACAGATGTCAATTGTGCAACTAACATATTAAAGGCATTCATGTGATCAGAAAATGATCCTCCATCTTCCATCCTCAGAGAATATAGCTTCTTCTGTAGGAATAACTTGTTTACCATGGATTTAGCCTGATAAACATCACCAAGTTTCTTCCATAGCTCCTTCACAGTTTTCTCTTCATGAACATTTAACATGACGGAATCAGCGAATCAGAGTCTCACAATACCCTTGTCTTTACGATCTTTGAGATCCCAATCATCTTGTGACATTGCCACTCATTTTACACTAGAAATTGCTTCCCATTGTTAGGGTTAGCCGACAGAAGATATCAAGTAAATGCAAATAAAGATTAAACAGAGGAATGGAAATAGAGAGAAATAATAACAACAAGAGACAAGTTTTAACATGGTTCACCCAAACCCGGGCTACATCCACCAACAAAGAGTCCAATATTATTATCCAGTAAATCAAACCAATTACAACCAGCGATCCTTGCAGCTGAATACCGCTGCAAAATGCTACAATACATCAATAGAAAACCCTAACCCTTAGTCGCTTTTATCAAGCCTTATGTCGGTTACAAAATAAGGTTTTTTTATGTCAGCCAATAGAAAAATAACTCCTAACGCCTTTATAAAATAATAAAAAATCATTGGAGGCTTTGGAATGCTGCCTCTGAACCCTCGCAAGGGCGCTGCCCCTCAACCCCACCCTGTATCGTGACAGGGAGCGCGCCAGGAGCACTGCCCCTTGACCCTGTTAAATAACTTGGGGGGAAACTGAGCTGATAAAAGTGGGGAAAATTTAACCTCTGAGTCTGATTAGGCTCCATATAACAACACCCATAGGTCTCTATCAACGAGCATGTCTTCCATTTTAAGTTTCCACAACTCAAAATTGTTGTCATTAAACTTTTCAACCTCTATTCTTCCAGATGTGCCTGCCCTCTCCTTCCTGCAACAAGATTACAGAATACTCTACACAAACTCCCATGCAAACTAAGATCAGTACAAAAACCCCTAAACTAATCTAAACTAATCTAATCTAATGAGGGGAGAGGTATACAAATTCATTTTAACCTTTACAAGTGTAGCAATATGAAACTTATATCAGAGATATTACAGAAGAAAACATAGTACAAGAATGTAGATAGAGAGAAGTAGACACAAGATGTATTGTGGGGAAAACCTTTTCAAGTGAAAAACCCCACACTCTAAAACCTGCACAATGTATTATCTAAAACAGTTACAGTTTACAATACACTTGCAATGCAAGTTCTTCCAAGAGTCTTCAAATGTCGATTCTAGAGTTATTCCGGCAACATAATAGTACCTGTAAAAACACTATGCAACCACAACTCCAAAGTATGCAATACATAGAGATTACAGTACTTTGTCGCATATTTACAAATGCAATCTTCATCTTTATATTACATATGTTTGAGAATGTCATTGAATATATTTTTAATTTGTGCCCACTCAACGTCCCAACCTTTCTGGGCATTATCCAAAATTTGAATGTGTCCACTGTAGAGAAAAGCTAAGGCTTCTGCCTTTTTGAGATCAGAAGGTGTGTCTGTTTGTACAGCTACCCTAGCCTCTGTGACAAGATTTGTCATTGAGTCCAGTTTAGGGTAGACTAACATCCTTAGTTGTCCCATTCTGCTTTTTATTTGATATTTCCAATTTATTAAATCAGTTAGGTCATTGTGAATGCTAATGAATTCTACTTCTTTATTTCTTAATGACTCTATTGCTAGATCAAATTTCTCAAAGATGTCCATCAATTTTTGTTCCAGCTCTTTGATCTTTTCTTCAATCTCCTGAGCAGTTTTTGGCCAGGATAGACAAAACTTGTACAGATCTCTGGCATCTTTCACAACTTTCTGAATGTCGGCTATTGTATTATTTAATGAAATTTTGTCATTTGTTATCATTATTTTTAATTCTTCCAATCATTTCTCATCAAATTCTTGTCTCACCTTTGTTTCTACAGATTTCTCAAAAGATTCAAACTATTTACTTACTGATTTTATTAACCCCTTCAGATGATTTGCAGACCTTGCCACATGCTCTGTTCTTGTTTACTGGACCACAACACTCTTCAATCTGACTTTCGGTATAGGCACATCATGTCCTGCGGATGTGTGGGATGAACTTTGTTGCCATCAATGACAACAATCATGAAGCCACAATGTGTCTCTTGCCAACAAAAGACATTTGGGGATGTGGAGACTGATGAGACTTGGGAACTGTTGTGGGATAGAGAACACAACTCACCTGCCTCCTCCTAACATACATCCAGAAAGAGCTCCTAGGGCATTAGAAGAAGAAGAAGAGGCCAGAACAACATGCAAATCAAAGGAAGGTAGTGATTATGTTGAAGAAGTCCTTTGGCCCAAAACAAGCCATGGACAATGGCCCCATCCACTACATCAGGTGGAGAGATAGTGTACACAAATTCTTTCTCGTTT
Source organism: Cunninghamia lanceolata (assembly GCA_027924645.1). Lineage (NCBI taxonomy): Eukaryota > Viridiplantae > Streptophyta > Pinopsida > Cupressales > Cupressaceae > Cunninghamia > Cunninghamia lanceolata. Next base: position 1,827,612 of record BSBN01001097.1, read on the forward strand.
GGTCCAAATGGCTATGACACTTGGGGACCTTGGAGTGAAACTCACGTAGGCTCATCAAGCTGTACAATTGGCATTTCAATAAGTAACTTAGAAAGGAAAATAAACTTCAAGGCAGTTACTATTTGAATATGCAATGAGAGAAACCCCTTTTGTTGCTACAGAGACACATGTCTCAGAAGTTGAAGAGGCTATCCCATCTTCAGAAAAACAACCAAAATAGAAAATAAGGAAATTAAAGTTTCAAAAAGACCCAAATGAAGAAGAAGAAGAAGACACAGTTATTAGGTTTCCAACTATAATGTGGGTGAATCATATGATCCCTACTTTCACGCAAGTATGTATATCTCTTTCCCCTTCTGAAGCTTAGTTTGTTTCCCCTTTTACCCTATCCACACCTGTAGCTGGAGCACACCTAGCTCCTACGACCACTCCCCTGACTCACCCCATCTCATTGCCTTTCATGTAGCCTTTCAAAGTTCCCCAAATCCCTTTTCCACCCATGTTTACCACACCATCTGTCACATCCCTAATTTTGATTATGATTTACTTTTCACTTTTATTCAATTAGTAGATAATTTTGCATGTATTAATGATTTGACATTTAGTGAAAATGTCTGGATAAATCAATGATTTAATGAGTTTATGATTAAATGCCTAGAATTTGGACATGTGACTATATGTTATTGTGATTATTCATGATGTATATGTTGGAAGAATGCCTTTTGGGAGCTTGTTATGTCATTGATGCTGCTACTGGCAACATGAGCATAAACACAAGGTATATATAGTTATGCATTAGAGTGTTGTCATTGATGTCAACATTGTATTTTGGTATGATGTAGATTAGTTTGATTCTCTACTTTGCAAGATGGTTTGATCCTCTTCAGAAGATTAATTTGCAAGAAGGTTTGATCCGGCAAGGAACCTGCTATGAAAATTTGGCTAAGTGTCAACTCTGGTATTTTGAGTTATAAAGCTTCCGGTATTTAGATCCGCATTTGTTCATTGTTGAATTTTTTGCTCTGCAGTTCTAGTATATGATTTTTGGTTGTCAGATGCTTCTAAATCTAGAATTTTGCCTATTTTTGACATACAGTGTGAAAGTTATGGGTGACAGAAGTTTGGCTTGACAAAATACAGTTATTTCCAGTCTAGAGAGGGTGTTTAAGAGAGTCTGCATTCCTCCACGGATTGGTTTTTGACCTTGCGGTTTTAAAGGAATGTTAACAGGTGTAAATAGAGTTTGATTGCCAGTTTTCATGTTGATTGGAGACATATGTGTCAGTTTATGGGCCTACAATTGAAGGGTTTTGTATTAAGTCTTCAGCGGAGCTGACCTATTAAGTGTGAAGTTATGTGGAAGGTAAATATGCTTTATGGAGTTAATTGGGATCTATATTAGGTCCATGCTAACCTATCTCAATCTGTTTCAAAGTTTAAATTTTGGCATGAACCGTATGTGTAAAGGTTTGAGGTCGACAGGTTACATTTTGATATTTTGCTTGTTACACTCAAGCTGACCTAATTGATGCTGTGCTTGTAGTGGATATATATGATAGATCTTTTTGATGTTTTGGAGATATGAAAAGATGTATAAGATATGTGTGTGCATGAATATCATTAGAGAGTGTGAATTTGTATGTGTGATTGTATGATGTGACAAGTGCTTGTGAATGTTGATTGAGCAAGTGCAGAGTAGAGTAGTGTGATCAGTTTGAAGGGTTTTGATAATGTAAATTGAGCTTCATTGGAGATGTATTTCATACATGAGTTAGATGTAATTGTAACATTTCTGGAAATGAGCCATGACTCTTCTTCTATCTCTTTCTTTTAGGACAGTGAGTCATTTGGTAGTGAGCCACATGTAGTGAGCATTCTTGGAAAGTGAGTCCACCAATTGTATCAACCTTAATCGGTTGCCTTATTATAATATATTATGAGCTAATCCTCACCATGGTTTTTCCCATTTTGGGTTTTCCACGTAAAAATCTTGATGTTCAAGTGGTTTGAGTCATTTTTGAATGATTCATGCTTTATTTCATTTGCTACAATTAAATATGTTAAATGGATTGGATGTTCAATGCTTAAATGGTTTAAAGGAATACTGTTTCACCCCTCTCTAAGTATTCTGGGTGTTCAACAATTGGTATCAGAGCCAAGTCCTTTGGAAGAAGCCTAACCACTCAAGGAATATCTTGGAGATTGAACACATGGCTGCTAGAAGATTACCTATTCCTCCGAAAGAGATTCCTGCTGTTAATTTCACCGACGAAGTGTTGAGTGTCAGGAACACTGAGAGGGGGGTGAATCAGTGTTCCATAAATATTTTCATGCACTTTTATTTTTAAACATTTATAAAGATTAATTAAATAGAAGCATAATATGTAAATGAACAGCAACCACAAAAGCATGACACATAACACCAAGATTTTACGTGGAAAACCCAAAGAGGGAAAAACCACAGAGAGGATTAACTCTCAAATATATATTGCAATCTTTACAAATAATGATGTTCAAGCTTGGTCACTCCACGAACCTGGAACATATTGGTTCACTGTAAGAAGCATACTATGCAAATGAATAGCAACCACAAAAGCATGACACATAACACCAAGATTTTACATGGAAAACCCAAAGAGGGAAAAACCATGGAGAGGATTAAGTCTTAAATATATATTGCAATCTTTACAAATAATGATGTTCAGGCTTGGTCACTCCACGACCCTAGAACATACTGGCTCACTGCCATGAAGTACAACTAGGTCTAGCAGGCTTACTACCTCAACCCTAGACCTAGCAAGATCACAATAAGGGCTGTTAAACCCTGAGTGAGGCTCACTACCTTATGAAAAAGGCTCGCTGCCAAATACAAATCAAATTGCACATGAAGATTGAATACTATATAAGCATCTGTCACTATGCCAAGGTGCAGTCATTTGAATTCTAAATCCCAAGTCTTCATCATTATTGATCCTTTAATTTTGCTGTGCTATTCACATGCTCACATGCTACATTCCTCAACAACACTTTCAACTGAAATTCATCACCTTTATATATTCGCGTCATGATTTGATCCCCAATCAGGTTGGCATCCAAGAAATGAAAACGTGTACATAGGAAGGTGTAACCTGTCGGCTCAATCCAATGCACTATATATTATGCAGACCCAAATCTTTACCCAAGTGTGTTCATATAGGTTGGTTCTAATCATTTAATCACTTACATAGATCCTTCAAACATTGTTTCTTCTTTGTATTATCATTTATCTCACCAGTTGGCTTGTTCCTCAAGAGCATGCTTAACAGGTTCATCTGCTGACTTACAACTTTTACTGGGAATCACCAAACACCTCCAAAACCATATCAAGGACTCTTTACACCTTCCCAAACTTACCTTCAAAATTGCAAGGCATGATATCATCTTGTGGAGAAATATGAACCATCAAAACGTGGACTCTGTCACAGTCAGACTCTACCAAACGCAATGCCGATACTCAGCAGCTTTCAACTATCTATCTGGTGATCTTCAAGCCTCACAAATCTAGATTTAGACACCTCATATATGTGTTTACACCATCTTAGAACCGCATAAAAAAATACTTATCTATGGAGGAATGCAGACCACTGCACTATACCCTATTCATTGTTCCTGCTATACCTTTGCTTACCCAGACTTAGACATTTCTTCAAGGTGACTTCCGGAGGAAGTCAGGACTAAATCTATGAAGCATAACACTATCAAATAATTGAGAACATCATACCTGAACCACATTACTGGATTATCATTTGCAGAGGCATACTATCCAACTTATTGTCCTCTACTCTGTGCACATCCATACTTAGCCATTTCTTCCAACTAGACCTGTCAGCCGGACTTGATTTTTGATGTGGTTTTCTAGAGATGTGTCTCTCTGACATGTTGATGAGATCCCTGAGCCTTGTTTCCATCAATGACAACATACAAGTCTATACTAGAGCAGTGCCTCTTGCCAACAATCTCCCCCTTTGGCATTGATGGCAACACATAGTGAAAAATGCTTGACTGCTCCCCCTTACTATATACATTTTGTTTTCCTTCTCCCCCTGAGATGTTTATCCCATTTTTCACTGATCTTCTTCTCCCCCTTTGTCATCAATGGCAAAGGGTGTGATCCGGAACCCAAAATGTTTCAAAAAACTCCAAAAATTGTGTACTTTGTCGCATATTTACAAATGCAATCTTCATCTTTATATTACATATGTTTGAGAATGTCATTGAATATGTTTTTAATTTGTGCCCACTCAATGTCCCAACCTTTCTGGGCATTATCCAAAATTTGAATGTGTCCACTATAGAGAAAAGCTAAGGCTTCTACCTTTTTGAGATCAGAAGGTGTGTCTGTTTGTACAGCTACCCTAGCCTCTGTGACAAGATTTGTCATTGAGTCCAGTTTAGGGTAGACTAATATCCTTAGTTGTTCCATTCTACTTTTAATTTGATATTTCCAATTTATTAAATCAGTCAGGTCATTGTGAATGCTAATGAATTCTACTTCTTTATTTCTTAATGACTCTATTGCTAGATTAAATTTCTCAAAGATGTCCATCAATTTTTGTTCCAGCTCTTTGATCTTTTCTTCAATCTCCTGAGCAGCTTTTGGCCAGGATAGACAAAATTTGTATAGATCTCTGGCATCTTTCACATCTTTCTGAATGTTGGCTATTGTATTATTTAATGAAATTTTGTCATTTGTTATCATTATTTTCAATTCTTCCAATCGTTTCTCATCTAATTCTTGTCTCACCTTTGTTTCTACAGATTTCTCAAAAGATTCAAACTGTTTACTTACTAAATTTATTAACCCCTTCAGATGACTTGCTGAGGGCATGGATGAATCCCTCTTGTAGGTGGGCAGCAACTTCTCCAAAATCTCAGATGCTTCATCAATCAGTTCACTATCCTTAATATGTGATTTTAACATCTCTTCTCTTGCTCTGGCCTGTACAATTGAAGCCAATTTTAGTTTTTGTATAGGAGACATTGTGTCCAAGTCTATTGGACCTTGCAGCAATTCAAGTTCATCCAAAATTTGTTTCTCTTTCTCTAGCAATTCTTTTACTGACATAGTAGTGTCTCTTGGCACAGTAGACAATTCTTCTTTCTGATTTTGTTCCAGATCATCTAATTCCATATTCTTATTGGTCTCCTCTTCTTGTTCAGGTGGATGATTTTCCATGACCAATTCTTCCTTAGTCTTTCCTTTGTCAGTATTATCCTCACTTTGTTGTGCTGGAGAGGTTCTTACTTGAGAGTCATCAGTAGGTCCCTCTTTCTCCTCATACATTCTGCCATTTGTACCTGTTTCTTAACCCAAATTTATTTCCAGAGCAGATGAATTGTCAGTAACATCAATTTAATCATTAACACTTGCAATGGGAAGATTATGTTGCTTCAAAGCTTTCAAGATAATCTCTTCTGATTCTTTCACCACTTTATCAATATCACCCAGCATTAACAAATTCATTCTTGTTTTATTTCTAAACTGATCCTTGGTCTGTTTTGAGATCAGGGTTTCTTCTTCTGCAGTGATCTCCAGACATAGTCTAGTCAGCACATGTTTTCTCAACTCAATATCTTTAGCTCTAGCAATCTCATTTCTGATGCTCAGAATATTTTCTAGGCTTTCTGGGAGATCAAAGATGATCTCAATGAGGGCTCTGTTGAAAATGTTAAGATAGTTTACAATGGCTTCTTCCAGACTCCTTTTGTTAACATCACTATATTCATCATAGTGCTTAATCATGGGTTTTAGATTCCCATCTACAGTGACAGTCTTTACTATATCTGCAAGTGTTGGAGGCATTTTCTATCTTTTACTGGACCTCTCTTCTCCAAAGGATTTTTCTTTACTACTTCTGGAGGCTTTAACAGCCTCATCATTCATCTTCTTAACTTCTTCATCTAACTTAGTCTCTTCTTCATCCTTTTCACCAATACTAACATATAACCTCCTTCCCTTCATCTTTTTCCTCTTCATTTGTTTGGTAGCGGATTCCTTTGATGATTTCTCTAGGTTTGATGGTGATGTAGCACCAGATGGAGTGGTAGAGCTTCTGGTAGTCCTCTGAGTCCTTTCTAGTTTATTCTGCTTCAATTGAGATTCCTCCAGAATCTGTATCGACTCATCCTTTTTCTTCTCTTCTGTTGCTTTCTCTACCTTTTTCTTGAGTTGTTCTTTGGTTATGCCAAATCTTGTTGCAATTTATTCTACTTCTCTCCTCACTTTTCTGGAGGATTCAAGTTTCCTATGTTCAACATACAATTTCACAGATATTTCTTCATATGTATCGAATCTTTCTTCCCTTGTATCCTTAGGTTTACTCAACATATGTTGGGCATAATTGTCCAGTATCTGACCATCCACTTCATACCCCATGGGCATGATCCAGACTATTCTGGGCACAATAGCCTCCATTAGACATTGGTCCTTGGTAACCATGAAACAAATGTTGTCTTTGTACTTCTCAATGATTCCCCTGAGAATTCTTTCCCTGGACTGCATCATGCTCTGAAAGTTTTTGAAGAATCCCCATAGAGCTTCCTTTTGATCATTTTGACTACCTAGGTTGCTAAGACATTGCCTTATTTTGACAGCTACTGGTTGATTATTTAACCAGATTAAACCCTTGTGATTAGGAAATTCATTTAGAAAGTAAAAGAATAAGTAGATAATGAGTGTACCAAATTTGAAAGGATAACTCTTACTTTCCTTGATTTTCTTTAGATTATCCATTAATTGAACCCTCAACAGTTCACACAAGTCATAATCAACATTTTCCTTAATCATCTGATATGCAGTGTAAATTGTCGTGCCTGAAATAGAATTTTCTCTACTAGAGAAGTAGATCTTATACCCTATGACCATTGAAGCAAATTTTACTATAGGATCGATGATATCATTTATTATCATTGCCTTTTTATCGAATTAGGCTCCCGTAGCTTCTGTGACTGCTTGATTTTTAACTACCTTTAGCAATGGCATACCTCCAGTAGAATTTAATCTAGTAACTTCTTGGATTGCATGTTTTGTCATCTTGAAGGGTTGCCCCTTTCCTAGACACATAAACTCATCATGGATCATGCTCAGTACGTAACGCAGCAAATGTGGGAAACTCAATATATTGGAAGAATTTCTTTTCTTTCAGAATTATATGCTCTTCCTTTAGGTTAAACTGATCATTACTCAAATGATTTTGATATAGGTCTATGAATCTAGTTCCACCGTTCTCCTCTAGGGCAACATGAATGTATGCCCTAACATCTTCAACATATAAAACTTTGTGTGGTATACTTGAGAATGCACCCATTTGATCGACTTCGGTTGCTTTATGAGGGTGTTTCTTGAATTTGGGTCTTGGCCTTTCAGTAATATCAATAACAAAAGGGTTTGCCATTTTTCATAATTTCACAGTTAGGTTAATAGAGCAAATACCTTGTTTCGCTGAACTAGGGTTTCCTTTCTCTGAATCGCTTCAATTTCCTCAAATCTTGGTTGTCGTTGTTCAATTTTTTGCTTCAATCTCTCTGGATATCTGAAAGCGTCGAGTGCAAAGTGATTTTGATACTCAACAGATTTCCTTTTGACTTCCACATGTCTTGACCTAATTGTCATTAATGCTTGTTTTAAAAAGCTATCTAACTTTTCTTTTGCTAGACACAGAGGCTAAAAATCACTCTACAAAGTGTTGCATTAACTTAACTCATTCCAGATTTTCTTCCTAAGAATTTTACTCATCATATTTTACCTCATGCCTCTGTGCTGGATTCCGGCACCAACTACCTAGCTGGGGAGTTTGGATTTTCAATACTGCTCCCCCTGAGCCAGTGCTCACAACTTACTCTTCAAAGAAGATATCTGCATTAGATGTTGGTGCGGATCTATCCTCAATTAAAATTACTTCCTTATCAAACTAGATCTTGTCCATTTCTTCCTCAGTTCCAATCGGATCAATCTTTTCTTTTCCCCTCTCATTCCTCTAGTTTGTTTTAACCCCCTTTTTAGGATAGTCTCTTCTAATGTTTTTGCTTCTGTAGAATTTTGCAAGGTGTCCGAGTTTATTGCAACTGTAACAAACAACATTTCTCTGACTTTGATCCCTTATGTTATCATGGATTGGTCTTGATCTGCATTGGTTGGCCATATGCCCATATTTATTGCATACAAAACAATATCTATTGAAGAATTTGATGTTTCTTGGAAGACTTGGTTCTTTTCTTGACATGCTTTTGCACTCATTTATTTTATGACCAAATTTGTCGCAATTGAAACATTTTCTAGAGAAGGATTGAATCCTTTGATTTATCGTACTCCTACATTGAGTAGCCTTATGACCAAACTTATTGCATTTGAAACAATAACCATTGAAAGATGGGTACCTTTGTGCATTTGGTTGCCTGATCGGAGGTCTTTTAGGTCCACTTCTTTGATTCCTGACTGGATGATTTCTACTTCTTCCTTTTTCAGATCTGTCCTATCCTGAACTTGAGCTTTCTCCTTTCTCAAATCCCAACCCTTGCTAGTCATCAGGATGCTTTTGGTTATTCAGCAATTACTCAAGTTTTGCAGAGCTTATCTTGAATTTTTCTTCAAAGTTCTTAGCCTTTCCCAGGTCTGCCTTTAGACTCAAAATTTCTTTTTTGAGTTTGTCATAATCTTCTGAATTGTTTTTCATCATTGAATTTAGGTCTTCTTCTCCTTTTCATCTTTTCACAACATTTGCTTCCAAAAACTTTAGGGTTTCATTTGTTGATGCTAATTGATCACTGACCTCCTTGTATTTGTCTTTGAACTTTTTGACTTGTCCTTTTAGCTTTGAAATGCATACTTCAGCTTCTTGTAAGTTATCCTTTAAATCCCTAATTTTTGCCTCAAAATTTTCAAGATCCATAAGAGCTGCTTCTAGTTCATTATTGCTTCCATAATTTTCAAATCTTCTTGCTGCCATGATTGTCCTATCCCAGATCTTCCTTAAGTTGTTAGACTTCTTCCAAGGAACCTTTCTTTGATACCAATTGTTGAGTGTCAGGAACACTGAGAGGGGGGGTGAATTAGTGTTCCATAAATCTTTTCATGCACTTTTATTTTTAACCATTTCTAAAGATTAATTAAATAGAAGCATAATATGCAAATGAATAGCAACCACAAAAGCATGACACATAACACCAAGATTTTACGTGGAAAACCCAAAGAGGGAAAAACCACGAAGAGGATTAACTCTCAAATATATATTGCAATCTTTACAAATAATGATGTTCAGGCTTGGTCACTCCACAAGCCTGGAACATACTAGCTCACTTCCATGAAGTACAACTAGGTCTAGCAGGATCACTGCCTCAACCCTAGACCTAGCAAGATCACAATAAGGGTTGTTAAACCCTGAGTGAGGCTCACTTCCAGGCTCACTACCTTATGAAAAAGGATCACTGCCAAATACAAATCAATTTGCACATGAAGATTGAATACTATATAAGCATCTGTCACTATGCCAAGGTGCAGTCATTTGAATTTCGAATCCCAAGTCTTCATCACTGTTGATCCTTTAATTCTACTCTACTATTCACATGCTCACATGCTACATTCCTCAACAACACTTTCAACTAAAATTCATCACCTTTATATATTTGTGTCATGATTTGATCCCCAATCATGTCGGCATCCAAGAAATGAAAACATGTACATAGGAAGGTGTAACCTGTCAACGCAATCCAATGTAGTATATATTGTGCGGACCCAAATGTTTGCCCAAGCATGTTCATATAGGTCAGCTCTAATAATTTAATCACTTACATAGATCCTTCAAACATTGTTTATTCTTCATATTATGATTTATCTCACCAGTCAGCCTATTCCTTAAGAGCATGCTTAATAGGTTCATCTGTTGACTTACAAATTTTACTGTAAATCACCAAACACCTCCAAAACCATATCAAGGACTCTTTACACCTTCCCAAACTTACCCTCAAAACCGCAAGGCATGATATCATCTTGCAGAGAAATGCAAACCATTAGAACTTGGACTCTGTCATAGTCAGACTCTGCCAAATGCTATGTCAATACTCAACAACTTTCAACTATCTATTCGGTGATCTTCAAGCCTCACAAATCTAGATTTAGACACCTCATATATGTGTTTACACCATCTTAGAACTGCATAACAAAAAACTTATCTACGGAGGAATACAGACCACTACACTATACCTTGTTCATTGTTCCTGCTATACCTTTGCTTACCCAGACTTAGACATTTCTTCAAGGTGACTTCCGGAGGAAGTCAGGACTTAATCTCTGAATCATAACACTATCAAACAATTAAGAACATCATACCTGAACCGCATTACCGAATCATCATCTGTGGAGGCATACTATCCAACTTATTGTCCTCTACTCTGTGCACATCCATATTGAGCCATTTCTTCCAACCAAACCTGTCAGCTGGACCTGAATTCTAATGTGGTTTTCTGGAGATGTGTCTCTCTGACATGCTAATGAGATCCCTGAGCCTTGTTTCCATCAATGACAACATACAAGTCTATACCGGAGCAGTGTCTCTTGTCAACAAGAAGATTGTATGCTTGATAAAATAGGAGAACTCAATGTTGCTCTTAAAGACCTTGAAAGAACTAAAGGTGAAAACAAAGATCTGAAAGAAAATGTTAAGGAAGCAAATGAATGTATCAAGAAATTGAAAGATCAAGTCAAGAATCTCAGAGAAAAGAATAGGGATGTTAGTGAACAATCGGGGAAAGCAAATGAAACTATCACCAGTCTAAAAGTACATGTTGAAGAAAAGAAACGAATTGAGGAATGTCTTAATGTAGTTGTGAAAAGAAAATCTTAAGAATGTATAAGGCTTGAAGAAGAGGTTATGAATCTAAAATCTAATATGGAGAAAGCAAGGAGTCATGAAGTCAAACTCAAGATGGGTACTACAAAGCTTGATGAAATGATTGCAAATCATAAAGGTCCGAATGATAAAGAGGGTTTAAGATTTGAAAAGGGTGAAAGCGCAAAATCAAGTTAGACATCAAATGCTAAAAATAAGAAGAATAATGGCAAACAACTCCAGAATCAAAGAAATAAAGCTATAAGACCATCGATCAAGCAACTAAATGCACAAAGGTACCCATATTTCAATGGTTTTTGTCATTCTTACAATAAATTTGGTCACAAGGCATTACAAAGTAGAAGAAAAATGAATCAGAATGTTCCATCTTTCTCTGGTCAATGCTTTACTTGCAAGAGATTTGGTCATAGAGCTAGTGAATGCAGAAGTCAAATGATGAATGGCTATAACAGTTGTAGAATGGTTCAATCTTTCAAAGGCTATTGTTACACTTGCAATGGATTTGGCCATAAAGTTAATCAATGCAGATCTAAAATGATTAAAAGGAATACTTGTCCGAAGAATGTTATATGCTACAATTGCAATAGGCCTAGACACATTTCTAAGTTTTGCAGAAGTAGAAACATGAAGAAGGACAATCTGGTAGAGAAGAATGAACCAGTGAAAAAGATTGATCCTACAGAAACAAAGAAGGAAATAGACAAGGTCTAGAGAAAGAAGAAAGAAACAGAGGTTAAGGATGTATATGTAATTACATCTAGTGCATAAGTTTCCTCCAAAAACTAAGTTGAGAGCTTTGGCTCAGGGGGAGCTTTAATGAAAATCTTTCATCCCATGCCAAAGAAAAGGTGTTGATGCTTCAGCACGAGGATATATGTTGTAGGTCAATATGTTTGAACTCTTGAAGAAAATTCTGGTAGAAAATCTCATAATACAAAAGTTTATGGAGCAATTGAAGGTTTGATAGCTTTATTTGATGAAGCATTTATGACGAGTTAGGTTATGGAAAAGGGTTTTTATAAGTGACTACACTCAATCAAAATTTATTTTGCAATCAAGTTTTCAAGTGAAGAAGAAGATCAGATTAAGAGCTAAGTAGTGAAGAAGAGATCAAGGTGATTCAAAGTTTAGTGCATCTTAACCCTAGTTCAGAAAAGTGTAGAAAATGTATTTTCAGTCTCTAGTTGGCCCTAATTTCATAGAGATCTTTGTTTTTGAAGTGTTTGTTAGCATTTTTAGATGGCAACTCCAAGGGTTATTGAGGTAACAAAGAAACCTCAACCTAAGTTTAAGAAATTTCCTACTAAGTCTATTGAGGATGACCCGTTAGGAGCTTTTTCATCTATTCCACATGGAGTTTTGTCGACTGAAGACAAGGATTTACATTCATGGCAAAATGGAAGAGTTTGATCATAGGAAGTTAGGAGATATTTGGGTAAAAGAACTTACAGGAGATAACTTTTCCCTTAAGCTTGAATACCAAAACCTAGTGGCAAAGAAACTTGATGTATGGCAGTGATTTCCAAATTTATGTTTTGATGACAAATGGGTTAGGATAGCTATAAGCTAATTCCATGACAAGTTTGTATGGTTGGACATGCTAGGGATGATAACCAAGGAAGTAATCAAGGAAGTTACAGGTATGTGCTCCACCAGACATATTCCAGTGCTAAAGTCCATCAAGAATGAGGCTGTAATGGAGTTAACTAGTGCAACTTTTGATAAGAGAGCCCTCACGGTCAATCCTATCTAGAATCCAATGATAAAATATGTTGCAATGGTGATAGGTTATTAGATTTATTTTACTAACAAAGAAAACTCAATTTCTACCACCGCCATCAATGTGGCTTATGAGATGGTTGAAAAGGGTGCTGACTATGATCTGTGTGAGCTATTGAGACATCAATTGTAAAGAATCTTAAGCAAACTAAAGAAAAGAAGTATCCATTCAAGTTTGGAACTCTTGCTATTTGCATACTCTTCTACTTTATGTAAGAGCTTCTTGGAACTCAAAATGTGAGATGGATACAAGGAAGTCCTATGGTGCATCAGATTGTAGACTTCATAAGAAGTCTTGGTGATTCCAAAGTTCAAGATGATGCCTTTAATGCATTCTTTGCAGTGTTTCAGAAAAAGATGTGCAAGAGAGAGAATACCAAGGAAAATGGTTGAAAAATATCATAATGATATTACCTTTTTAGTTTTGGAAGCCGTTGAGCCAATGACTGTGTGGATCCCTTCTATGGGATATGAAATATATGAGCAAGAAATTGATGGCTTGGTTGATGTGTTGTTGAAGAGCCCTAAGGATGCAACCAAAGTAAGATTTGGCACCTATGAAGAGAAAACTGTAGAAGTGCATATGGAGCAGTGCAAGCCCCAGATAAAGAAGGTATAGAAAATAGTTGATGAATATGCAGAAAGTATAGGCATATATCAAAGGAGCAAGTGCAGCAAGCCAAAGCAAAAGCTAAAGGTGAATCTAATGCTGCGAAGGGCTCAAGGAGCACAAGAAGATCACGTAGAACTGCTACCACCCCTCCTACACTCCAGAATTCCTCTAGGACTATGCCAGCTATTGGTGAGAAGAGAAAAACTACTACTAGTCCTCCGAAAAGGGAGAAAACTCCTCCGGTTGTACAAGTTGCTAAGGTAGAGAAGATGAAAACAACCATAGTAACTCCTCCTACTGCTCCTAGAAAGAAAAGAATAAAGACAAAGGTAGTTAGAAAGAAGGATGTAAGTATAAGTGTTCAAGAAGAAGAAGAAGAAGAAGAGGAGGCAGAACCAAAATTGGTTCGAAAAGGGATAAATGTTGCTTCACAAGGTGAAGTTAGTGCCAAGAAAAGAAAAACTCAGATTGTTGAGTTAGATAGTGAAGAAGACTTAGAGAAAGAAAAGGACAAAATGATTATTCATATGAAAGAAAAGAAGAAAGAGGCCACCAAGAAAATGGCGCCAAAGAGGAAGAAGATAGAGGCAAGCAAATAAAGGTCTCCGGATGAAGACAAAGAACAAAGAAAATCAGAACCAGTAAGACCAAATACACCTATGAAGTTAGAATCATTATTCAATAGTATTGTACAGTATGATGCATTAGAAGAGACTACTACTTTGTACAGTAAAGCTAATGAGGTGGATAAGGCCACCATAGTAGAGGCTATTGTTAAGTATATAATTGTTTTAGAAGTTGATATGAAAAACATAGAAGATCAAATCCCTCTGGAACTTTGGCATGTTTGATGAAGAGCAGACAAGAAGCTATTCAAGAGGAAGGAAAAATAAAATAATATGCTTTACAAAAGGTTGGTACCTCTTTGACTAAGGAAAACAGAGCTACATTATCTCAACTTTACTTAACTGAGTTCAGAGTGAAGCAAAGAGTGACTACTCTAATGAGTAGAGACAAGAATGATTTTGAGAAATTGCAGAAGGAGACAATTGAGAAGATTTTTGACATTGCTCAAAAATATGGAATGTTCTCTGATAAATCTATTCTGAAAGATGTCTCTGAAAAAGAAGCCCAGAACATTGATGCTCAACATGAGCATGAGATAGACAATGCACAAACTCAGGACAATGTTCCTTTGGTGCTAGAAGAAATTGCACAGACTTACAAAGAAGCAGATGAGAACATTGAAGAAGAAATTACCACTAGTAAGGATGTTGAAAAGGAAGATGCATCCACTTCTCCTTCGGTAACTGAGTCTTCTGCTCCTACGAATAATGTTGATAAGGTCACCAGTGAGCAAGGGACAAAATAATTTACAATCACTTCTCCTCTGGACAACATTGTGAAAACCTCAAAGGCAAAAGATACAAAGAAAGATGAAGTTGTAAAGGATAAGGAAGAGAAAAATAAAGAACAATAAAATGATAAAGAAGGTGAGGATAAGAGCAAAGAAGTTCCCAGAGATACTGGGACAAAGGAAGAAAATCTTAAAGACTTTGGTGAAGATAAAGAGAAGGACTTGAAAGAGAAAGTTGTGGAGTTATCAAAGCCTTCCGATGATTCCTCTAATTCCTCCGGAGACTCCCTGAAGAATCTACTAAACATGCAACTAAACTTCCAACCTATTGTATCCTCCCAACTACTTCATCTACCAATGCAACAGGGAAGCATAGACATGGATAAGATCTCTCCTCTTCAAAAACTACAACTAGGAGACTTATTGCATGCATCTGCTAAAAAAGAAGTTATAGAGACTCATAAAAAAAGAAGAGATCTAATTGATGAAGTAGTAAAGATATTACAATATGCCATACCTAGTGCAAATATTGACTCATCACTCTCAGAAATAGAAAATTTGAAATCATTATTAGATTCTTTTAAAGATTATGCCTCCGATCTCAAGAAACAAATTGAAGATGAGGTAGAAAAGAAAATGAATGATAAGAGAATGATGGAGATGTCTAAAAAATGTGCTTTGGCACATAAGAAGTTTCAAGAAGTTTTGAAAGATGTACAAGATTGCATAAGTGAGGCAAAGGCTTTGTATTAGTTTGGCTTGAAGTGGCCTGGAGCCACACAGAGTATTTCTAAGGAGATGGACTCCATTGAGTCCCAAATAAATAATGCCTCTAATGCCTATGATCTGGCATTTAATCTTGACAGCACCACAAGTGATGCCATAGAGGATTTACACAAGAAAATATTTCAATTTCAATCTCAAAAGGAGAAAATTATTTTGCAATTTGGTGAAATAAGTGATTTAGTAAAATCCCAAACTTCTGTTTGTCTCAAAAGCTCTACTGAGTGCTAATAAAGCATCACAATTGAATCCTATACCAAGCACTTTGGAAGAATGAGAAGAGCTATTATTAGAGTTTGAGACACGGTTCAGAATTTTGAAAGAAGCAAAGAAGGCTTGGGATGATGGTAAGCAGGATTGGCAGACTCAGGTTCAAAATCTTCAAGCCCAAACCTCATCCAGGGAAAAATAGTTTTTGCATTTTCCATTTTTCAGTTTCAAATTCCTTGTAAGTATCTGGTTTGTATGAATAGGGTTCTGGTACAAAGATTTGGTTTTACTCTAGTACATATCTAAGGGGAAAGTCATTTTCAGTTTGTACATATACTTCTCAGGGGGAGTTAGTTCAAGCTTTAAGTTTATTTGTATATGAGTATACTTGACAGGGGGAGATCTAGTGTGAATAAAAATTGTTGTATGCACCCTTTGCCCTTGATGTCAAAGGGGGAGAGTGTTTTGGAGATAGTTTGGAAATTTTTCCATCAATGACAAAGGGGGATATTGTTGAAAGAATGCCTTTTGGGAGCTTGTTATGTCATTGATGTTGCTACTAGCAACATGAGCATAAGCACAAGGTATATATAGTTATGCATTATAGTGTTGTCATTGATGTCAATATTGTATTTGGGTATGATGCAGATCAATTTGATTCTTTACTTTGCAAGATGGTTTGATCCATTACAGAAGACTAATTTGCAAGAAGGTTTGATCTAGCAAGGAACCTGCTATGAAAAATTGGCTAAGTGTCAACTCTAGTATTTCTAAGTTACAGAGCTTCTGGTATTCAGATCCACATTTGTCTTCTATTGAATTTTTTGCTTGATGGTTCTAGTATATGATTTTTGGTTATCAGATCCTTCTAAATCTAGAATTTTGTCTATTTTTGACATATGGTGTGAAAATTATGGGTGACAGAAGTTTGACTTGACATAATACAATTATTTTCAGTCTAGAATGGGTGTGTAAGAGAGTCTGCATTCCTCTACGGATTGGTTTTTGACCTTTCAGTTTTAAAGGACTATTAATAGGTGTAAATAGAGTGTGATTTCTAGTTTTCGTGTTGATTGGAGACATATGGGTCAATTTATGGGTCTACAATTGAAGGGTTTTTGTATTAGGTCTTCAGCAGAGCCGACTTATTAAGTGTGAAGTTATGTGGAAGGCAAATATGCTTTGTGGAGTTAAGTGGGAGCTATTTTAGGTCCATGCCGACCTATCTCAATTTGTTTCAAAGTTTAAATCTTGGCACAAAGCATGTGTGTAAAGGTTTGAGGCCAACAGGTTACATTTTGATATTTTTCTCGTTACACTCAATTAGGCTAACCTAATTGATGTTGTGCTTGTAGCAGATATATATGATAGATATTTTTGATGTTTTGGAGATATAAAAAGATGTATAAGATATGTGTGTGTGAATATCATCAAATAGTGTGAATTTGTATGTGCGATTGTATGATGTGACAAGTGCTTGTGAATGTTGATTAAGCAAGTGCGGAGTAGAGTAGTGTGATCAATTTGAAGGGTTTTGATTATGTAAATTGAGCTTCATTAGAACTGTATTTCATGAATGAGTTAGATGTAATTGTAACAGTTCTGGTGGTGAGCCACAACTCTTCTTCTATCTCTTTCTTTCAGGACAGTGAGTCCTTTGGTAGTGAGCCACATGCAATGAGCATTCTTAGACAGTGAGTCCACCAATTGTATCAATCTTAACCGGTTGCCTTATTATAATATATTGTGAGCTAATCCTCATCGTGGTTTTTCCTGTTTTGGGTTTTCCACGTAAAAATCCTGGTGTTCATGTGGTTCCATTTGTTTCTAAATACTTCATGCTTTATTTCATTTGTTGCAATTAAATATGTTAAATGGATTTGATGTTCAATGCTTAAATGGTTTAAAGGAATACTAATTCACCCCCTCTCAGTATTCTGGGTGTTCAACAGTATATGGATTGACTAATGATGCACTAATCCCAGTTTGGTGAATGCAAGTGGTAATCAGGAAATAGGTTTCCACCCTCTGGGAAAGAGAGGGAGAGCATCATCAGAGAGAAGTGAATAGATGTATGTGAAAAAATAGGTTATTTCCATCTAAGTCTTGTACTTTTTGTTTAGCAAACCAATGTTGAGACTCGGTAAGTCATAATTGCCTTTTTGGTCAAGAGTTTGGGTTTTGACTCGACAGTTGTTGATTTGACGTCAAGATCCATTAGCGTTGGTTTTGTCAAAACCAAGTCTAGATAAAAATAATTGTCGACAAGATATGGTCAATAGTAATTATTTTCCCTATACGCTATGATTATAGTTATGATATTATAATGATTTAAATTAGAGGTTAATTATTCTAATTTGATGATTTCTGTTAAGTCATCCATTTTGGTAACTTAACCATCTTTTGATGTTTTTGCAAGATAGATAGGGGAGATAATCTCGACCCTATTCTCGATCCCTTGTGGATGTTAGTAACAACACAAGTAAGAAGAGAATGTTTTTTACTTTACTTTGTGGTTATATATATATATATAGAGAGAGAGAGAGAGAGTCTAAGGAGAAGGCCTAGGGAGGTGGTCAACAATCTTTTCCATGAAAGTGTGAAATGATTCCATGTTTAATTATGAGGTTGTTCGATCCCCTTTTCATTCTCTAACTGTTTTAGAGAAGTGGAGACGCTTTGTAATTGTTTATGGGAAGTGGCCTTTTATGACCATAACTTCCACTTAATAGGGTGCCTTTGTGGAATTCATTGAGGCATCATTTTAAGAGTGGAGAAGGTGATCAATAGAGGAGAATTCTATTTATCATAGGGGAGAGATTCTCTTGACAGTTATGTGGAAGGAAAACGAAAAGAGCTATGTGTGTTAAGTTTTGTGGTAGAGACAACACGAGAGGAGATCTTAGGATCTTGTTGAGGAAAGAGAGTGAGAAGAGAATACAGAAGGATCCACTACTCATCTTTGCAAACTCTCGGGTTCTTTCTTGTTTTAAGTAAATGTTATTTACGTTTGAAAATCTTTTTTTGTGTTTTTGGGATTGTTAATATGCAACTAAGAGGCTGAAGATTCTAGTTATTACTATGTTATTTTCTAGCACCGTTTATATCTAGAAATATTACTGTCTTTCTATATAGCTATAGAGATGATGTGCTATTATACTGCTATATAAAAATAGATCTGATGTGCTCATTATATTACTGTGTGTAAATAGAGCTGATGTGCTCATTATATTACTTTGTGTAAATAGAGCTGATGTGCTCATTATACGGTTGTGTATTCCTAAGAGTTGATGTGCTTATCATAATCTCTAAGCCATCATGTTTAAACAAGTTTTATTGTGCTATTATGTTTAGTATATCACTATTGTGTTTATCTAGTGCTGATGTGCTTAATTTATATTGATTATATTTAAGTTGTCATGCATAGCATATTGCTACATCCATCCAAGACTGATATGCTTAAAGAATTTTTGTGATTAACTATAGTCAAGTTACCAAGAGTTATGTCTATTTATGAATGTCAGTCTATGATTGTTCTTAAGTTCACATGATAGAGAAATAGCGATGTGCTTAAGTTGATAAGTTTAGATCATCTCTTCGTGTTAATACTAGTAGCATATGATATTTTAGTAATCTTTCTATGTAGGCCGAAGGGCCAACAAGATTCTAGTATGTGGTGTATGTTAAGTAGAACTCATATAGACTAAAAGGTTATAGTTATCTAGTGAAGAATATACCAATATGGATGAATACTTTGCCAGGTCGATAATATTTAGAAACTCCGTATAGGGTCTAACCAGGTTTATATTTGGGTTTTTGTTACATGGACGAGGTAAAGCCAATATAAGACCGAGGTAGAATGGAGTATCCATCATTTAGACCAACTCATTTTAATGCCATATCCATAAAATTAGATAAGAGATCTTTTGAGTTTTTTGTATTCCAAGATTGGAGTTACTAAGAGTCAGATGATAGAGCTAGAAATATATATATCTCTTGAAGACTCAAATGTATAGTTATATTAATTCCAAACTGATTGTTATGTGACAAGTTATTCTTTTATTCCAATATATCTAAAAGATAATGACATCTTTGGAATCACATAAGGCTAATGTTGTAGTATCTCTTTAGTTTTAAATCTATGATAAGTATTATCATTCTTTTCTAAAGACAAGATTTGCGGAAACAAATCTATTCCTTATTTCGAGTCGGAAGATTTGAGAAGACCATTAGGTCAATAATACTAATGTAGACTTAAACTTATCAAAGTGAAAGATTGAATAAGTTTAGAGTATAGCTAGGAAGCTAATAATATTCTTAGGAAGAGGAAAATGTAATGTCCCTTTTTTGGCGCATAGATTTTTGTGCACATTATACTTGTTCCTAGTCTCTCAGAGGCTATCCGACATGTTTGGGAGAACTCCAATGTTCTTGGAGTGGTTGTGGTTCAGTCTGCAGAGCAGATAAGCTATTTTATTTATGGGAATGGACTAATTTTCTATGGCATTGATCTCAGTGGATGTCTAGGGTTACAGTGATGTTTTCAGAAGTTTGTTCAGGCTTCTGAATAGATCTCCAAGATTCTTGGAGAAGTTGTCTATTTATAGTAAGTCACCCAGTTGACATCATTCTTCATCCCAAACATCATAGAAGGCAATGGTATGATTTATTTTACAGTTCGCTTAAGTTTGGGATTTTCTGCAAAGTTGGCTGGTTTAATGAGCTATTTTAATTATTATTTTCACTTGAGTTCCTAAGGATGAAAATAATTAATAAGTCAGTAAGTGTTATAGCTTATTAGAAAGGGAAAAATATATTATTTATGTTAGGCACTTAAAAGTGAGCACTTAAGTGGAGAAAAAAGGGAATTATTTAAGTTTGGAGCAAAAAGTAATTATTTCCAAGAAATAATTCATTTCTTTTATAACTCCTAAAGTGCCTATATAAAGAGGTTGTGAGCTCATTTTGAGGGTTATGCTTTGGATTTTGTACTGAGATACTGTTGGAATGAACTTAGAGTTCTTCCCACCTTCTTGAGGATGAAAACCCTCTAGAGGAAGCTCAGTTTTGGTGGTGGAAGATCCACCCTAGCTAGGAAATACGGTGACTTCATTTTAGGAGTCACATTGAGCATGGAATGATTAAGATTTTGGGGTGAATGTTTGCAGATATTTGTGAATTGTTTTGATGCGATTTTGGAAGGATGTTGGAGTTTAGATTTATTCTTGTTTTTGTGTGAAAACTAATTTTAAGTGTTGGATGTACCTGCTAGGCCATACATTGCATAGAGTCAACTTTATTGATGTTCATTGATCTTTGCTTGGTGGAGTTTCTAATGATTAGGCATTCATAGTCTTATGGTATTGCTGTCTTTCTAAGAAAGTGCAGTGTTTTAAGTGGTTGGTTGTTATTTTATGGGTAGTTTGTACAGGCATTAATGGTGTCATACCTGCAAGAAATCTGGTGTCTTTAATACATCATAGACTTGGGCTTTGGCTTGTCTATTTATTTCTTTGGTGATGTATTTATGTATATTGTAATATCAATTCAGATTTAGATGAAGAATTACGTTTATGATGTTCAATGTGAAGTTATCTCACCACAGGCAGTTGTACAACATGAGGGATCAATTCATGGTTTTTGGAGTGTGCAAAGTTCAATATGTTTCTTATATTGCATTGACAAGCTTTGTCTAGTGATGGTATTCCTTATAAACCAGATTGTAATGAAATCTAAATAGTTTATGTTGTGATTTAGTGGTACTGAACCCCTACAGGGTCGTACGGACTTGAATGAGGGTCGACTAGTTTCTAGTGTAGATTTATCACTTATATATGTTGTCTTCTTCTTCCAATAGGGTTGTAGGTTGAACATCTTCAAGTGTGTGGTAGTTTGCTAGTGGATTTTATATATATTTGATAATATTTGTGATGTGTGACAGTTCCATGCCATCGTACAGCAAGAGGAAAAAGTCTAAAATTTGTAAAAATAACTTGATCAGTAATGACAATTGAATGATATCAGTCTTGGACAGTTTGAGGATATAAGGTTTGTGACGTTAATATTATGCAGGGTGAAATATAATGATTTCCAAACTTTCATGATGCCATTATCAAGCCCTAATCTATATTTTTTATTTGTATTGCATTTTATGAAGTCATTATAATCTTCCTTTATATGCAAACATATTCATTAACCTCTAGATGGTTCAACCACCAGTGTGGAGAATTGGAATGAATTTTCTTACTTGTTATCTACCCACTGAATAAGTGGAGAATCCCCACTGCATAAGTGGATGCCTGCTCTTAGTAGATAAATGTATTGGTTTCTAAAGCACAATCTTTATTTTGTAAGCCAACACATGGTATGCTCTCACCTCACCCAATTTGGGAACTTGGTGATCAAAAGTGTGGAGGTGTTCTATTTGGTTGCATTATTATGCTAACATTGTGATATCATTGTACAAACTTGAAAAAAAATTGGGGTATCTTATTACAGTCCAGTATCAAAGCTAGTGATCTTGCCAGCCTATTTGGGTTGCTACTCATTCCTTGCAGTTCTTCAAGGGAAAGTCAAGTTTTTAGCCTTGCATGTGGGTGATCAGCACTTGCATGTGTGTTCAAAGATTTGGCAGCTGAAAGAAGTAGTTCAGTGAATGTGAGATCATGGCATCTCTCATGGGGAGAAGAATTGAGACAAATGTCTTGATTGATTCTCTTAGTTAAAGTCAAGATGAATTAGAAAGAGCAGTTCAAGAGAAGTTGGATTGAAGGAATTATGATTGAGAGGCAATAAAAATAATTGATGAGTACCAAGGTCTTTCAGTTGATTTTAAGCATCACATTTCATGGGATGCTTTCTTGGAAATAATCAAGGAGGGGGTCCTAAAAAAAGGGCCTTATAGAATACATTCAAAGGATGAGGAAGGAAGAGGAGAAGGAGAAAATGTCTTTATGGAAGCCCAAGTTGCCTACTCCAATGGCAAGGACCAAGTACTATTCCAAGACATCACCTTCTAGCCAACAAAATGAGATCTCTTTCATTTTGAAAAAGAAAGAGGACAACAAGAATGAACTCAGGAGAAGAAATCTGTGTTTTATATGCAAAGATTCTTGGGAGCCTAACCACCAATGCAAGAACAAAGAAGATGAACCAACAACCTTCACCACATGTTATTTCTTTCAGGATGATGTGGAATCCAAAAAAAGAGAAGATGAAGACCTATTACCTGAAAGAAATGTGTCTAAGCCTCTGTATGATGAAGACAAGATCACAAATCAAGAGGCATGCATAGAAGAGCTAGTTGATTTCAGGAAGACTACAACAAAAATTAGTGAAACTGAGCCTTGCTTTGAAGAAGTTAACGAGCCAATAGTGTGGGACTTTGCAAGTCCTTCATTTGATAAAGATCCTGAAGATGACACTACTTCTGAGAATGAGTTGAAGATGATTGATAGATTTCTAGAAGGTGACTTTGCAAGCGAGCCTGAGAGCATTGAAGTAGACTGTCCTGGTGAAGATATGGGAAAAGATGAAATTACAAAGGTTGCAAAGGTTGATGCTACTGAAATTTTCATAATAGCACCTAATGAAGAGCATCTCCACCATTCTAGCAATGGTAGCTCTGAGTATGAGTGGGAATTTCCCATGACAAGTGAAGAACAATTAGTCTTCTCAAATATCCAAGATGAAGAGTATGCTGATGTAGACTTTAAATCGGCCATTGGTGATGAATTTGATGCTGCCCTAACATTTGATCATAGTGATGAAGAAGAAGATTCTTTTCCCTTACAAATTGAAGAAACAAGTGTCCTTTCAGAAGAGTTAGTTGATGAGCATGTTGATGGGAAGCTTGTTGAAAGATTTGGATCAACCTCTATTGTTGATGCAATATTGGATTTCAAGAATCAGTTGTTGGTCACTGAAGATAAGGTTGTACAGTCCTTAACTCACTTGGATAACATACATAAGTTTGTTGAAGATCACATTTGGAGGGCACAAGTTGAAAGTAAACAAATGGGCATGGAAAAAGATCTTCACTTGAAGATTGGTGTGTAATCAGGAAGGCATTGGAAACATTGAAATCAGATTATTTCAACCTGCTTATTGATAGAGATCATGTCCTTGAGTTTGTTGGTTAAATTTGTGATGCATTGAAGGGAAGAGAGGTTGAAGTTGTTAAGCTTACATCTTCTTTAGAAAGTACCCAAGTGGCTCTCTTAGAAGTTGAAAATCAGCTTTATGATGTACACCAATTCATGGAGCAAGATAGAGTTGCTAGAGCAGATAAAATCAAGTTGGTGACTGAAGAGCTTCATTTGTTCCAAGAAGGTTTTGACTTAGGATAGTCTCCTAAGTATGACGATGCAGAGTTGGAGAGAAATGATGATCTATATGAACATGGAGGTGAATACAACTTCCAATCATTTGATAACTATTTTTTTATGATGGAAGTTGAGTTAACTCAGGATAATCCACTCCTCATGTTGAATGATGAGGACCAATCTAGTGTGAGTAACACAGAGGAGGACAATAATAGAATATGGGATCCGAGTGAAGTGCACTCATGGGATGTTAATTTGTATAAAAACTTCATCAACTTGAAGTTATCATCAGTTGTTGAAGTTTGGCATGAGGCCAAGGTATGTAATGAGTTAAGTGCAATAATGGCATACTTTCATAATAGAGTTTATCCTTAGGGTTCTGTGGAGGATAGTGGTGTTGGTATGATTGATTCATGGATGATTTTGGAGTCAAACTTCTATCATGAAGTTGTTGTCCATCATCCAATCAACCATCATAAGTGTTTATTTGTATACATAATGATGGATTGGAGAGAAATTTTGGTCACGAACTTGATATATTTTGGTTGTAGATGGCCTAAATTTCTTGGTTTTTTCATAAGATTTTAGTTTTGATGTGGCTATCCCATTATAAAATTACTGAAATCATATTTTTAGGAGATTGTTTCATATTTTTGTAGCCATGAGATTGATTTTTTTGTTACTCTTAGCTCTTTATGGGAAGGTGACAAAAGGGTTCAGCTAAAAAGGACAAGTGTTTCAGCTAATATTGCTCTTTTGGATGGTGAAAACCAGGGTTGGTGATGTTATAGTTGTTTGGGATCCAAAAAGATGTGTGATTGAAAGAATGTTTCGAACTTGTAAGCAGAGTATTAGATGTGTAATCCCCAGTTACACCAAAGTAGCGCAACAAAAGTGGTGTGGAGCATTCTTGAGGTTGATTTGGGATCCAGGTATATTATTGCCAATCATGCAGGTATCTCTATTGCATAGCATGTATTGCTTGAGGACAAGCAATCTTAAGAATGGAGGATTGAAATATCCCTTTTTGGTGCATAGATTTTTGTGCGCATTATGCTTGTTCCTAGTCTCTCAGAGGCTATCCGTCATGTTTGGGAGAAATCCAATGTTCTTGGAGTGGTTGTGGTTCAGTCTACAAAGTAGATAAGTGGTTTTCTTTTTGGCAATGGACTAGTTTTCTATGGCATTGAGCTCAGTGGATGTCCAGGGTTATAGTGATGTTTTCAAAAGTTTGTTTGGGCTTCCGGATAACTCTCCAATATTCTTGGAGAAGCTGTCTATTTATAGTAAGTCACCCAGATGACATTGTTCTTCATCCCAAACATCATAGAAGGCAATGGTATGATTTATTTTGTAGTTCGCTTATGTTTGGGATTTTTCACAAAGTTGGGTGGTTTAATGAGTTATTTTAATTATTATTTTCACTTGAGTTCCTAAGGGTGAAAATAATTAATAAGTCATTAAGTGTTATAGCTCATTGGAAAGGGAAAAATATATTCTTTATGTTAGGCACTTAAAAGTGAGCACTTAAGTGGAGAAAAAAGGGAATTATTTAAGTTTGGAGGAAAAAGTAATTATTTCAAAGAAATAATTCATTTCTTTTGTATCTCCTAAAGTGCCTATATTAAGAGGTTGTGAGCTCATTTTGAGGGTTATGCTTTGGATTTTGTACTAAGATGTTGCTAGAATGAACTTGGAGTTTTTCCCACCTTCTTGAGGATGAAAACCCTCTAGAGGAAGCTCAGTTTTGATGGTGGAAGATCCACCCTAGCTGGGAAATATGGTGACTTCATTTCAAGAGTCACATTGAGCATGGAATGATTAAGATTTTGGGTTGATTGTTTGTAGATATTTGTGAACTAATTTGATGTGATTTTGGAAGGATGTTGGAGTTCAGATTTATTCTTGTTTGTGTGTCAAAACTAATTTTTAGTGCTGGCCATACCTGTTGGGCCGTACATTGCATAGAGTCGAGTTTATTGATTTTCATTGTTCTTTTCTTGGTGGAGTTTCTAATGATTGGGCATTCATAGTCTTATGGTATCACTACCTTTCTAAGATAGTGTAGTTTTTTTAAGTGGCTGGTTGTTATTTTATGGGTAGTTCATACAGGCATTAATGGCATTGTACCTGCAGGAAATTTGGTGTCTGTAATACATCATAGACTTGGGCTTTGGCTTGTCTATTTGTTTCTTTGGTGATATATTTATGTGTATTGTAATATTAATTCAGATTTAGATGAAGAATTATGTTTATGATTTCAATGTGAAGTTCTCTCACCACAAGCAACCATACAACATGAGGGATCAATTCATGGTTTTTGGAGTGTGCAAAGTTCACTATGTTTCTTATATTGAATTGATAAGCTTTGTCTAGTGATGGTGTTCCGTATAAACTAGATTGTAATGAAATCTAAGCAGTTTATGTTGTGATTTGGTGGTACTGAACCCTTACAGGGTCGTACGGACTTGAATGAGGGTCGACTGGTTTCTAGTGCAGAATTATCACTTATATATGCTATCTTCTTCTTCCAATAGGGCTGTAGGTTGAACATCTTCAAGTGTGTGGTAGTTTGTAGGTGGATTTTATATATTTGATAATCTTTGTGATGTGTGACAGCTCCATGCCATCGTACAGCAAGAGGAAAAAGTATGAATTTTACAAAAAGAACTTGATCAACAGTGACAATTGAATGATATCAGTCTTGGATAGTTTGAGGATATAAGGTTTATGATGCTAATATTATGTAGGGTGAACTACAATGATTTCCAAAATTTCATGATTCCATTATCAATCCCTAATCTATATTTTTTATTTGTATTGCATTTTATGAAGTCATTGTAATCTTTCTTTATATGCAAACAAATTCATTAACCCCTAGATGGTTTAATCACCAATGTGGAGAATTGGAATGAATTTTCTTACTTGTTATCTACCCACTGAATAAGTGGAGAATCCCCACTGCATAAGTGGATGTCTACTGAAAAGTAGATGCTTGCTCTTAGCAGATGAATGTATTGGTTTCTAAAGCACAATCTTTATTTTGTAATCCAACACATGGTATGCTCTCACCTCACCCAATTTGGGAACATGGTGATCAAAAGTGTGGAGGTGTTCTATTTGGTTGCATTATTGTGCTAACATTGTGATATCATTGTACAAACTTGAAAAAAAATTGGGGTAGCTTGTTACAATAAATCTTGAATGAGATGTGTATTCAAGATACTTAATATGTAAATATTATAATGTTCAAGAGGTCAAGACTAGACCAGTGGATATTGTTATAATCTATTATTTCGAGATTGTTAATTTTAACATTTCGACATTTTGGGTTAGAGGAATTTAAACCCTAGAACCAACTCAGATGAGTTTAGAGATCATAGAATCTCTTAAGTCTGATTATGACACTATATTATTCTATTGTATTGTATGGTCGACGGATAAGGTCGAGAAACCGCAAAATAAGATGTTATTATTAAGAGTATGAGAAGCTCTTTGATGAAATTTAATGTTTTCTTGTTAGAGATGAAACAAGACTTATAGTTCATAGAATGCTTAATTCTTGAGTTTTGAGTAGCATGACAGGAAGTCATAGACTCTTAGGGTTGCAAGAATGCAACTAAGAAATCATTGAAGAGTTAAATCTTCTAAACTTATACTTTATATAAATGGATAACCTAGAGTACAAGGTTAATTTCTAAGTCAGGTTGACTAGGAGTAAAGAAAGTCTAGACATTATAAGTCTATGTCTTTAGCTTAAAAAGCCACACTGTAGGATGAGATAGTCCCCAAGTCAATTTAGAGGTGTGTGAACATATGACTACATTTATTGCAAACACTTATTTATATAGAAACTTTGGCCAAAGTGATGCATTTATCTCTACATGCATTAGTCAGTTCACAAGTGTCCAGAGAGCATACCGTGTCAAGATGATCATACTTAACTAGAAGATAGTCTAGAGTTGTATGGTCGAATGTGTTACGTAGGACCCAGCACTAGACTCATATGGAAAAACTTATTCGTTCCATATTTATATACTCTTCATGAAGGGTAGGGCCACTTCCAGGAAGGAAGGTGCACGGGGGACCGCCGATCTATAGTTGGAGGTAAAGAACTCGGATGATGCTTTCCCTCTAAAGCAAAAGACTCGCCAAGACTTGAGAGACAAATATCAAGATTCTAGATGCATCATTCATTATTTATGATGAAATATTATTTGATTGCCAAGTGCAAATTATGTATTGTAAATGTAAAGTGAAATGATTTCATTACTATTATATCTTTGAATACATTGTAATTTCAAGGTTGAAAATATTTGGAAAAGATATGCTTTTATTTATTTGTGATTTTGCAAATAATATGTTTATAAAAAATTTCACTCATGTTTATCATGTTTGTTTTTACTCTATTAGTAAATTATTTGAGTAATTCCAAGTAATATGAGAAGGCATGTTACATATGGTATCAGAGTAAACTGGGTTCAACACATGGACCTAAGAGCTCACTATGAGAAAATTTGTTAGCATTTAGTAGATTTAGCTAATGTTTGAAATTGTTTTTATGCTAGAATGGCTTGGAGGAGAACTAGGAAAACCACCATAAAGTTTGTTCCCCAGTAATTACCCAAAATAGAGGTTAAGAAAGAACCTATTGAGGAAGTAAAACCCAAAGAGCACATTAACTATGTTGATGGTGTCTAGCTGGAGGATATTGAGGCTTTGGCTTACGCTCTTAAGCATATACATTTAGAAAGGAAACAACGTGTCAAACTAGCCAAGAAACCCATTGTTCCTACTTGTGTAGCTAAACCAAGTAAACCTTCTACAAGATGTGACATGCCGTTTGGGTGTGGTCGGCATGCCCTTGCTTTAGGGAAAGAGGTGTTGGAGGAGTACCTACGTGTACATCCACCCTCCAAGTTTGTTTTAGTGGATTTCGATTGTGAAAAGGAACTTGAGTAATATCCTTTAACCGATAGCAACATGTAGTCTTGTTGAGTTAGATATCTAAATAAGGATGTACTCATACCCAGAATAAACTATAATAAAGATAAGATTGTTTGTCATTTGAATTTTTGTGAATGGATTTTATTGTTGAAATTTGAATTAATGAGATCCATTATTCTGAATTCTAATTTATAAATTGATACAAATATCAGGTGTGATATATAGTATCATCATGGTTTGAACTTGAACAACTTTTGAAGATAGTCAAGGAGAGTTGAATCCTTCTGAAAATACAATCGCTAAATTGGATTAGATATTGACCATGTTGAATGAAACTAAGGATAGGCTTGGAAACTTGGAAAAGGAGGTTAGGGGACAAGGTAAATCTGAAGCAGGAGATGAGGATTCACATCAAGGAGATGATGAATATGTCCATGAATCTAGTATCCATAGTGAGCCAAGGGAAAATGTTGATAAGACTAAGTCTTAGGAAGAGAAGAAAAGTAGACTTGCCTCTGAATTGTCAAGAGATATGAAGAAATTCACACCACCTAAATTTGATGGAATAGAAAGTGGTGATGTTGTAGAAGCTTGGTTAACAGAGATGGAAAAATATTCCAAGATTAGAAATTACTCAGAGATAACCAAGGTAGTATGGGGTGCTTTTCAATTGGCAGGAGAAGCTTCCATGTGGTGGATGAACAAGAAAATGGAACTGGGGTTAAGTTCTTTAAGCTTAACTTGGGATCAATTTGTGGTCTTATTTCGCTAGAGATGGCTACCATAGCTTTTCTTTGATCAAAAGCTAACAGATTTTCAAAATCAATGGTAAGGAGATATGTCAGTGGTGGAATATTGGGAAAAGTTCACCTGACTCCTGAAGTATGTGCCACAATACAAGAAAGATGAAAGGTTTAGAATCAAGAAATTTATCATGGGTTTGAATACCCAGATAGGTGGGGAAGTGGATGTGCATGGTCCTACTACCATGGATCAAGTTTTAGAGAAAGTAATCAAGCAAGAGCAAAAATTGAAGTCAATTTCTGTATACCACAAGAAGAATCACAAAAGGTTTAATAAGACACCAACTTCTCAACCTTTCAAGAAAAAGAATGGCAAGAAAGATGTGGTTAAGAAAAGTGATAAAGGCTCCAGAAATAGCAGGAATGGACCCAGAAATGAAAAGAAGAACAATGGCAATGTTCAAAAGAATGATAATAATTTAGGTAAACCTGCTAAGAAACAAGGACCTCGTGGAGGATGTTTCACTTGTGGTGGTGATCACTATGCAAGTTCAATAGTGTGGTAATGCTTTACCTACCCAGTAAGCAACTTTTCATTAGAGGATCCATGCAACTTTGGATAATCGCTAGGCGGAGTACTAGATTACTCCCATTGAGACAACATGTACTTTGTTTGGAGTTCCTATTTCTATTTTGATTGATACTAGAGCAACTAAAAGTTTTATTTCTCCAAGAGTATTAAGAAAATTTTCTAGAAGAGCTTATTATATGGCTGAACCCTAGTCAATTGAATATGCTAACCAGATGAAAGCTTAGGTAGAGCAGTGTTTGTTTGAAGCCAAGATTGAACTTCCTAGTTTTTCGAGTAAGGTGAATTTGTTTGTAGCCCCCCTAGGTTCCTATGATGTTACTTTAGGAATACATTGGCTATGGAAGCATAGAGCCAATGTTGACTATTTTGCTAAAATAGTAGAGTGTCTAGATGATGTAGGTAACAAAGCCTTTTTGCAAGGCACTCAAAGAGAAGTCAAGATCAGAACAATCTCTGCAATGCAACTCAAGAGGGCTAGGTGAAAAGGTTGTCAACTTTTTGCAGTCAAAATGGAGCAAGTAGAAGAGGATCCCAGTAATCAAAGTGTATCTTTGGAGAACTATCCTTTCCTTATGGATTTTCAAGATGTTTTCCCAGATGAACATTCAGGATTACCTCCAAAGAGAGCTTTTATTGATATAATACTAGGATCTGAGCTGATTTCTAAGGCGCCATACCATATGACTACTACAGAGTTGATGGAATTGAAAGCCCAACTTCAAGAGCTATTGGCTAAAGAATTGATTAGGCCTAGTGTTTCTCCTTGGGGAGCCCCAATAATCTTTATCAAAAAGAAGGATGGAACCTTGCATCTATGTATAGACTATCATATGCTTAACAAAGCAACGATAAAGAATAAGTATCCATTACTGCGTATTGATTATCTTTTTGATCAGATGTGTGTCACAATAGAGTTTTTGAAGATCAATTTGTGATTTGGATATCATCAGTTGAGAATTAAGGATGAGGACATTCATAAGATAGCTTTTAGAACCAGATATAGGCATTACGAGTTCACAGTTTTACCTTTTGGACTTACAAGTGCTCTTGCTGCATTCATGAATTTGATGAAATAGTATTTTTATATATTTCTTAGATAAATTTATTCTAGGGTTTCTAGATGACATTCTTATTTACTCTAAGAATGAGGAAGAGCACTTGCAACATCTTCAAATAGTTTTGCAACGACTGAGAGAGCATAAGTTGTTTGGGAAGTTTTCAAAGTGTACTTTCTTTGAGAAAGAGATACACTATTTGGAAAACATCATATCCACTAAAGGAATTTTAGTAGACCTTGCTAAGATTAAAGCTATACTTGAGTGGCCTATGCCAAAGAATGTGCATGAAGTGTGTAGCTTTATGGGGTTAGTAAGATATTGCAGGAAGTTCATTTTCAACTTTTCTAAGATTACAAACCCAATCACTTCACTTCAGAGAAAAGGAAAGTATTTTGACTGGATAGTTGAATGTAATGAGGCATTTGACCAATTGAAGGAATGGTTGACTACTACCCTTATATTGAAAGTTCTAGACATAGAAAGACAATTTGTTGTAATCACTGATGCCTCAAAAGAAGGTATAGGTGCAGTGCTTACACAGGATGGGCAAGTGGTAGCCTATGAATCCAAGAAATTAAGAGCACGTGAACAGAATTATGCTCCTCATGACTTAGAATCAACATTAGTTATGCATGCTTTGCAAGTTTGGCGACACTACTTGCTAGGAAAGCCTTTTGAACTAAAGTCGGATCATCATGGAATTATATACATATAAACTCTCAACCTCATTTGAATGCTCAACAAAGAAGATGGTTGGAGTTGATATCTGACTACGAATTTGACATAAATTATATCAAGGACAAAGAGAATCATGTAACAGATGCCTTGAGTCGGCGAAAACATATCTCATCAATTGTCTCTATCCACTCAAACTTTAAGGATAAAGTATTGCAAAATTCTATAGGTGATGAGTTCTATGAGCAAGTTAATCAGACTCTCTCTATAAATCCTCAAGATTTGAGGTATGATGGGTTCTATTTTTAATTAGATGGTCTTTTAAGATACAAAGGAAGGATGTATGTTCCAAAATCAATAGAATTGAGAAACCTTGTTTGGAAGGAAGTGCATTCCGCACCATATTTAGGACATCCTGGAGTAACCAAACTCCTAGCTGATGTAAAACCCCTTTATTTCTAGAAAGGAATTAAGAATGACGCTGCAAGATTTGTAGCAAGTTGCCTAGAGTGCTAGAGAGTCAAGGCTGAGTACTAGCATCCAACAGAAATTCTTTATCCGCACGATATTCTAGAGTGGAAGTGGCAAGTTATTAGCATGGAATTTGTACAAGGCCTTTCAATGTCTCAAAATAGACATGATGCCATTTTAGTGGTGGTGGAAAAAATCACCAAAGTAGCTCACTTTATACCTGGGAATTTAACAGATGGAGCACTAGTTATAGCTTGTAAGTTTGTGTAGGAAGTTTTTAGATTGCATGGAGTTCCTGAGAAGATTATCTCAGATAGAGATGCGCACATGATGTCAAGGTTTTAGCAAACTCTATTTTCAACACTAGGAACTCAGCTCAATACAAGCTCAACTTATCATGCTAAGACAGATGGTCAGATTGAAAGGGTAAATCAAACTCTTGAAGATTTATTGAGAATGTATTGCATGGATCAGCAATGCAAGTGGGAAGAGTATCTTCCGCTTGTGGAGTTTGATTATAACAATTCCTACAATTCTACTATCAAGATGTCTCCATTCAAAACATTGTATAGAAGAAGATAATGAACTCCTACAAGCTGGGATAATCTAGAAGATATGATTAGCATTGGTCCTGAGATGTTGGCAAAAATGAAAGAACAAGTTAAGATAATCAGAAAAAGATTGGTAGAAGAAAATAATAGACATAAAACTTATGTTGATACTAAGCATTTCCCGAGGCAATTCTCAGTTGGAGAATTTTGAGGGTCAAACCTCAGAAAAGTTCCATAAAGTTTGGAAAGGCTTCCAAACTAGCTCCTAGATATGTAGGACCCTTCGAAGTTCTTGAAGTGATCAATCCAGTTGCCTACAGGATCACTCTACCACCAGCTCTTGTCAGGATGCATAATGTTTTCCATGTTTCATATTTGAAAAAGTATATAGCAGGAGATAACCATATTCTTTATTGGAATGCTTTACAAGTACAAGACCTAGGAGTGGTCATGATTGAGCCTCTCAAAGTCCTCAAAGTTTGCAAGCTCTGCTTGCATAACTGAGAGGTTATTCAGTGCAAGGTCCAGTGGGACCAGTATGCAGAAGATAGTGCTACATGGGAGAATTAACCTTAATTTCATAAGAGATTCCCTCATTTGTTTTATGCTTTTTAGAGTTGAAAAAAAATTTTATTATGTTATTATGTCTGGATACATTAGATCATCAAGGATGATGAATCTTATGGGGGGAGATATGCCACATCCCTAATTTTGATTATGATTTACTTTTCACTTTTATGTAATTAGTAGATAATTTTGCATGGATTAATGATTTGACATTTAGTGAAAATGTCAAGATAAATCAATGATTTAATGAGTTTATGATTAAAAACCTAGAATTTGGACATGTGATTATATGTTATTGTGATTATTCACGATGTATATGGATTGACTAACAATGCACTAATCCCAGTTTGGTGAATGCAAGTCGTAATCAGGAAACATGCTTCCACCCTCTAGGAAAGAGAGGGAGAGCATCATCAGAGAGAAGTGAATAGACGTATGAGAAGGAACAGGTCATTGCCATCTAAGTCTTGTACTTTTTGTTTAGTGAACCATTGTCAAGACTTGGTAAGTTGTAATTGTCCTTTTTGGTCAAGGGTTTAGGTTTTGACTCGACAGTTGTCGATTTTATGTCAAGATCCATTAGCATTGGTTTTGTCAAAACCAAGTCGGTATAAAAAATAATTATCGACAAGATATGGTCAATAGTTGTTGTTTTCCCTATATGCTATGATTATAGTTATGATATTATAATGATTTAAATTAGAGGTTAATTATTCTAATTTGATGATTTTTCTTAAGTCACCCATTTTGGTAACTTAACCATTTTCTGATGTTTTTGTGAGATAGACAGGGGAGCTAATCTTGACCCTATTCTCAATCCCTTGTGGATGTTAGTAACAACGTAAGTAAAAAGTGGATGCTTTTTACTTTACTTTGTGGTTAAGTTATATATATATGTATATATAGAAAGAGAGAGAGGTGGTCGACAATATTTTTTGTGAAAGTGAGAAAGGATTCCATGTTTAATTATGAGGTTGTTCAATTCCAATTTCACTCTCTAATTGTTTTAGAGAAGTGGTGGTGCTTTGTAATTGTTTATGGGAAGTGGTCTTTTATGACCATAACTTCCACTTAATAGGGTGCCCTCATGGAAGTCATTGAGGCATCATTTTAGGAGTGGAGAAGGTGATCAATATAGGAGAATTCTATTTATCATGGGGGAGAGATTCTCTCGATAGTAATGTTGAAAGGAAACAAAAAGAGCTCTGTGTGTTAAGCTTTGTGGCAGAGACGACACGAGAGGAGAGCTTAGGAGCTCGTTGAGGAAAGAAAGTGAGAAGATAATATAGAAGGATCCGCTACTCATCTCTACGAACTCTGAGGTTCTTTCCTATTTTAAGTAAATGTTATTTATGTTTGCAAATCTTTTTGTGTTTTTGGCATTGTCAATATGCAACTAAGAAGCCAAAGATTCTAGTTATTACTGTGTTATTTTCTGGCTCCATTTGTATCTAGAAATATTATTGTGTTTCTATATAACTATAGAGCCAATGTGCTCATTACACTGTTGTGTGTAAATAGAGCTGATGTGCTCATTACATTGTTGTGTGAAAATAAAGCCAATGTGCTCATTATATCACTGTGTGTAAATAGAGCCGATGTGTTCATTATACGGTTATGTATTCCTAAGAGTTGACCTACTTATCATAATATCTAAGCCATCATGTTTAACAAATTTTAGTGTACTATTATGTTTAGTATATCACTGTTGTGTTTATCTAGTGCTAACGTGCTTAATCTATATTTGATTATATTTAAGTTGTCATGCATAGCATATTGCTACATCCATCCAAGACTGATATGCTTAAAGAATCTCTATGAGTAATTACGGTTGGGTCACCAAGAGTTATCTGTGTTTATGACTATCAATCTATGATTGTTCTTAAGATCACATGATAGAGAAATAGCGGTATGCTTAAGTTGATAAGTTTACATCAATCTCTTCATGTTAATACCAGTAGCATATGATATTTTAGTAATCTTTTTATGCATGCCAACTTGGGCCAACAAGATTCTAATATGTGGTGTATGTTGAGTAGAACTCATATAGACCAAAAGTCTATAGTTATCTGGTGAAGAATATACCAATATGGGTGAATACTTTGCCAGGTTGATAATCTCTAGAAACTTTGTATAGGGTCTAACCAGGTTTATACTTGGGTTTTTGTTACATGGCTGAGGTAAAGCCAATATAAGAGTGAGGTAGAATGGAGTATCAATCATTTAGACCAACTCATTCTAATGCCATATCCATAAAATTAGATAAGAGATCTTTTGAGTTTTCTATATTCCAAGATTGGAGTTACTAAGAGTCAGATGACAGAGCTATATATATATATATATATATATATATATATATATATATATATATATATATATATATATATATATCTTGAAGACTCACATGAATATAGTTCTACTAATTCCAAACAAATTGTTCTGTGATAATTTATTCTTTTAATCTGAGATATCTAGAAGATAATGATATCTTTGGAATCACATAAGGATAGTGTTGTAGTATCTCTTTAGTTTTAAAGCTATGATAAGTATTATCATTCTTTTCTAAAGAAAAGATTTTTGGAAACAAATTTATTCCTTATTTCAAGTCAGACGATTCGAGAAGACCATTAGGTCAATAATAGTAATAGACTTAAACTTTTCAAAGTGAAAGATTGAATAAGTTTAGAGTATAGCTAGGAAGATGATAGTATTCTTAGGAAGAGGATAAATCTCAAATGAGATGTCTATTCAAGATACTTAATATGTAAATATTATAATCTTCAAGAGGTCAAGAGTAGACCAATGGATATTTTTATAATCTATTATTTGGAGATTGATAATTTTAACATTTTGACGTTTTGGGCTAGAGGAATTTAAACCCCAACTCAGATGAGTTTAGAGATCATATAATCTCTTAAGTTTGATTATGACACTATATTATTCTATTGTATTGTATGGTCGACAGATAAGGTCAAGAAACCACAAAATAAGATGTTATTATTAAGAGTATGAGAAGCTCTTTGATGAAATTTAATGTTTTCTTGTTAGAGTTGAAACAAGACTTATAGTTCATAGAATGCTTAAATCTTGAGTTTTGAGTAGCATGACAGGAAGTCATAGTCTCTTAGGGTTGCAAGAATGCAACTAAGAACTCGTTGAAGAGTTAAATCTTCTAAACTTATACTTTGTATAAATGGATAACCTAGAGTACAAGGTTAATTTCTAAGTCAGATTGACTACGAGTAAAGTAAAGTCTAGACATTATAAGTCTAGTGTCTTTAGCTTAACAAGCCACACTGTAGGATGAGATAGTCCTCAAGTCAAGTTAGAGGTATGTGAACATACGACTACATTTATTGCAAACATTTATTTATATAGAAACTTTGGCCCAATTGATGCATTTGTCTCTACATGCATTAGTCGGTTCACAAGTGTCTAGATGGTGTAACCCGTCAGGATGATCATACTTAGCTAGAATATAGTCTAGAGTTGTATGGTTGAATGTGTTATGTAGGACACAACACTAGGACTCAAATGGAAAAACTTGTTGGTTCCATATTTCTATACTCTTCATGAAGGGTAGGGCCACTTCCAGGAAGGAAGGTGTGCAGGGGACCACCGGTCTATGTTGGAGGCAAAGTACTTAGATGATGCTCTCCCTCTGAAGCAGAAGACTCACCAAGACTTGAGAGACATATATCAAGATTCCAGATGTAGCATTCATTATTTATGATGAAAAATTATTTGATTGCCAAGTGCAAATTATGTATTGTAAATGTAAAGTGAAATGATTTCACTACTATTCTATCTTTGAATACGTTGTAATTTCAAGGTTGAAAATATTTAGAAAAGATATGCTTTTATTTATTTGTGATTTTACAAATAATATGTTTAAAAAAATTTCACTCATGTTTATCATGTTTTTTTTACTTTCTTAGTAAATTGTTTGAGTAATTCCAAGTAATATGAGAAGGCATGTTACACTAAGCATCAAAGAAGTAGAGGCAGTCCTTCAGCCACTAGCCCAATTGGAATATTAGGTGAAGTCTGTCATAGAGAAGTTGCAAAATATCTCCCACAAAGAGATAATCAAATTGGATAGAGCTTTTGAGGCTTTAAGGAAGAATGACCAACCTTTTGAGGATGAATAGGCATCTTTGTAGACTGCCTTGGAGAAACTCTGAGGTTAGCTGTTATGCCTTGAAAATTTTGAGTTTGGTTTTTA
Organism: Cunninghamia lanceolata; assembly: GCA_027924645.1. NCBI lineage: Eukaryota > Viridiplantae > Streptophyta > Pinopsida > Cupressales > Cupressaceae > Cunninghamia > Cunninghamia lanceolata. Next base: position 1,865,390 of record BSBN01001097.1, read on the forward strand.
GTTCCCCTTTTTATGTCTAGAGTTTGATGTGTGCAAGCACACTTCCTAAAAGTCACCAAGAATTATAGTGTGCTTTTGTACACTCCATTTTGTTTCATTTCCTAGCTGCGCAATGGACTCCTTAATCTTATATTGGGCAGTTTACATCTTCCGCGAGCCTTTGAATTAAGAGGATCATCCAATACATAGAAGCATTTTGCTTCGTATCAAGTTGCCCTATTTCACGATTATGCAAAATATCAACATCATCAGTTCTTGCATAGTCTTCTTGATGTGCCATTGACCGATGTATCCACATCAAACTGTAGCAGACCCATTTCAAGGTGGATCAACGTAGCCAAGCATCATGTTTTAGCTAACTCCAAAGTGTGTTAGTTCTAACATAACTATTTGATGTACCATTGGCCAACTCTAATGAATCATTACTAATTAGGGTGGCTTTCTTCAAGGTTTGATAGGAAAAGGAGCCCATAAAGAGTAGCCACATGGCACACCCACATACTGTTTCAAGACAGCAGGCGTTGACACATGTTTCTGTTGCACCATTAGTTATTTCAGTACCTAGTCACCGTGGCGGTTCCCATTCGCTATATGAAGCCTTATAGGCTCCAAGACATTGATCTTATAAGAGGATATACAATGGTCTACACTTCAGTGAGTGATGTTTGAGCCAATGGGAGTTAGTTATTACATTATTGGGTGAAGTAGGTGAGTTAGCAAGTCTTCAACTTACGAGGAAACACAAAATAAAATCTAGTAGGACATGTGGTGGATCAATAAGGTGGTGGTACACTATGATGTAGTTGAAGTTCAAATGCTTAGGATCTTGATAGTTTTGAAGTGTGCAAACTTACCCTCCCCAAAATGCCATCAATAGTATGGTGCGTGAAGTACATGTGAGTAGTGAAAGGAGGGCAATTCAATGACAAGGTCCATAAGTAGATGGGGTAGATGTTTTTTGCGCGAGGTGACTTTTGAAATCTAAATGACTATATACATATACAAAAGATGTATTAAGGGTTGGGCAATGTTTAATCGTTGAACCAATTCAAGATCCCAAGAGAAGAGTCGATAGGCATTCGCAGCTTTTATAGGTGCTTTTAGAGTTGATTGAATATCTTATGACTATGCAATTTGCCTTTTCTAACCTGTTCTCAATTCAATAATGAATAAAAGTAACATTTTGTGCTAATCCTTGTGTCTGTTGAGTCTTCTTTCAAATCTTGTGTATTAAGGTTGTGCCTTTATTTTTGTATCAATGAATGATAATAGTGAATGGTCTAAAATCATGCATTAACTATGCTCTTTGAAGCAATGAGTTAGTATTGTGAGTTAAACAAGAAAGCGATGTGTCATTTTTGCATCAATTTAAGTATTATTATTGACGAGCAGGATTGCACCCATTATGCAGAGTTGTGAAGCTCAACAATCCTGTGTAACATGGGATCAAATTCAGGTTGTGGGTGTCCTATGTCGAGATTGAACCTCCAGATTATGGGTTGGTTCCCTTAAAATATTCAATTGGATCTATGACTTTGATGTGGAAAAGGGTTAAACTAATCTTCTAAAAGGTAATAAAAATTGTAGAAGTATGGTGATGCACCTAAAAATGATGGAAAACTTGGCAATCTAACTCACAATAGATCTCAAAAAAATCTATCTGCACAAACCACTTTCAGCAAATTGATCACAAAAATGATTCTAAGGAAGGCTGGAAAATATTTCTTTTTGAAGGAAAAGGGGTTTTTCACAACATAAAAGGAAAACTCTCTAATTTGCACAACCTAAGACCTGTAATTTTCAATGCTATCTAACACATGCAAGTACAAATGAGATAATGATTTTAAAAGTTCTGATGTAAAACATAGTAAAATCTCATCAAATCACTCATAAAAGCTGCATTAATCAAAAGGTAGATACTTGATTCAGCTAAAAAATAAAGGAAATAATTGCATAAAAATAAAGTATAGAACCTGCAACCTGTTGTAATCTCTATAAATCTGCAATAATAAGTTACAAAACCTTCTTTCTCTCTCAAAGTGTAAAGAGCAAAAGAGGTAAGAACTAGAAAAACCTAAGTTTTTCTTACAATATATAGTTTTCTCTCTCTAAGAGACCTAGAAAGGTCAACTGCTTCTAAAAACAAGCTCTCCAAATTGATCCACGAGCAAACAATGAAATCCCTAAAAGTAAGGGTCAAAACTACCCCAAAATGAGCAAAAATAGCTTCAAACTGCTCCTCTCTATGTTTGGCCAAAAATTTCCAAGATGTCCTCCAATCCATGCAAAAAGGACTCCAAAGTCTTCAGTTAACTCAACTCCTCCATTTTTGCATGATTTTGCATGTGTCAATAATGTGGACAAGGAATAAAGCAATTTTTGCATGATTACTCTATTATGAGTTTCAATTTGTCTAATCTCCTTGATTTTACAACTTGTGACAAAATAATAAAGTAATTTATAATGATATTACTTGTTTACATTGTTTATAGTTGTAAAATCATGCAAGAATGGATGAAAAAAGAAAATAACACCTTATCTCTCCATCTTGATTTACATAATTTGCATGATTGCATTATCAATGATGCCAAGAGAACTAGGTCATCATGTATGCAAAAAATAATGAATATCTTCTCCTTATGCCTCCCATTCAATCACATAGATCATTACATGCAAAATACATCATGCATCATTAAAAAATAATAAATGCATCAAATACAACCTTATTACTCCATGCATGCATTGTCAATGCAAAAAACAATACCTTATGTCTCCATGCAAGAAGAAAAAACACATAAGGCATCATATGTGTATATAAGGTATAAAAGTATAACACCTTATCACTCCATGCATCATGCATCATCATATATCAACCTTATTACTCCAATCCTTATTATCACCTTGTATATTCATCACCTTTACTATCCTTTGACTTCACTTTGCATTTAGCTTATCATTTAAAGTAACTTTGTGTTGGCAGTGTTTTGTAGGAGCTTGATTTTGTTCGTGTGGTTGGTTGGTCTGTCTATTTATTTGTTTGCTGACTTTTGATTTTTCATAGGTTTTCTTTCTTCAGCTACTCCCCTGAGCATTGAATTTTCTTTGTACATTTGCATTATATATATATATATATATATATATATATATATATATATATATATATATATATATATATATATATATATATATATATATAAACTAGCAATTGACACTTCATGTGCAATATATATATATAAACTAGCAATTGACACTTCATGTGCAATAAGCATGTCGATAAATACTTTCATTTAGTGCAATGTAATAAGCAACCACATGAATATAAAGAAACACGAATCTTTCATTTCTTTTTAATACAATGCTCTATATAAAAGGCATAGAGTGAGGAGTTGAAGTACACCATTGTCATTATGATCCCACAATTGGTCTAAATGATTAATGAAATTTGGTCTAGAGCACCACATGCTTGACATCAACTCCTTTGAACCGTAAGCCAAGCTCCTCACTAGTTGTGAGACTTCTCACCAAGCTCCTTCAAAATAAAATTCCAGACTCATGGTTACCTCTAGACATGAAACAAACTTGCTGCTACAAACTTGAGACTGCTTGCAAGCCATGATGTATACAGGAGCCCAATTCTATTAAACAACATGCAAGACATCACTAGACAAAACAACATGGTAAACTGAAAAAATGTAAAGTCCGGGTCCATCACTAGACAAAAACAACATGGTAAAATGAAAAAATGTAAAGTCTGGGTCCATGGACATCTAAACCTGTAAATCTTGAAATAAACTTCTCAGAAGTGAAATCTATAGAAGGGTTGTTGCATCCAGTATTCATTTGTCTTGTTTCTTGCACACCCCTTGTATTCTCATGTCCATAATTGTAAGATGTTGCTCACTTCAATCAGGATTTAACATGTGGCTTGGTATGGTAGAGACATGGATTGTGGCCCAAGGGAATCAAGAGTAAACCAAGAGTAGACACATGACAAGCTCTATTAAGTGTTACTAGTCCTTAGGCAAATGTGAAACATTCCTAGGCATGAGAGGCAAATATAATTTGAATGATCGAATGAGTTTGGGTCTACTACTATCTACAAATTGTTGGCTTTAAGATCTTAGACATAAACTTAATATAAACTTTGACCTAAGGATGGACCCAAACCTTCAAATTCAATATTCAATCCTTTGAACTCATGCAAATATTAGATTATTATTTATAGTGAAGTTATATTTTTCATTGTGAACATAGTCAACCAAGATTGAATATTTGCATTTGTCATTGCCATTTTCAACATATCAATATATTTTCAGTAAAAACTAAATATCATTATTAAAACATATGCATCAAAGAACGAAGGCACTCTACATTCTTTAAAATTTAGGTACATAACAACAACCAAATAAATGAAAAACCCCTCAAATATAGTTGAAAATAAGCAAATTTTTTTGAAAAGCAGAACTTTCTCTTAACAAAAAAACCCAAAAAATTATTGTATCCATAGCCAAAACCCATAAAAAACAACAACCAAATAAATGAAAAACCCCTCAAATATGGTTGAAAATAAGCAAATTTTTTTGAAAAGCAGAACTTTCCCTTAATAAAAAAACCCAAAAAATTATTGTATCCATAGCCAAAACCCATAAAAAATCGATGTCTACAAATTCTTTCAACCTTCACCTGAACAAACCCTCCAAGATTCTTCCATGGCTACCATAATTAGAATGAACCAGATCACAAAACAAGCAAGTAGGGGCCAAAATATCCATTCTCTCTGACAAACATTCTCATATCATGACATAAAGACTACAACCAAGTCCTTTGATGATGTGCATAATCTGGGATAAGGCGACTTTGAGGTTGTGTACAAAGGGCAATTGGAACACGATGGGTTAGAAATTGTCGTCAAGGTGCTTGACTCCGCTTCTTTACAAGGAAAGCATAGATTTATTAAGATTTCTGACACTTAAAGGTCACCAAGCTTCAATAGTAGACATACTTCTATTTCACTATTCTTAACAGTTATATAGATCATCAACATCTATAAGATCAAAAAAATGATGTCACATGAAAGCCATTATGAGAAGATAAAAAACTTAAAATTAATCCTTTCAATAGCAAATATACTTCTCTTTAGCCATCCTTAAAAGTTCATATAAACCATCAATCAACATCCAATCATATCAAAAGAGGATGCCACAAGAGAATGCCACATTATGTGGAGAATCATCCATAAAGGGAGTCTTGGACATGGTTTTACATTTTCACCAAGCACAATGCCACATTATTTGGAGAATCATCTACAAAATGGAGTCTTGTACAGGGTTTTACATTTTCACCAAGCACATAGGTAGGTATAAGATTAATTTTGAGTGCACAAATCTTATGTTTTCTTACACTTAATAATCCTTACACTTAATAAATCAAAATCCAATTTCTTGTTTGTACAAGTTGGTCTTCTGTCTATTTTCTAAATGTTTGTTTCCTCGTTGTTTCCAGGGTCAAATGAACCCGCCTGCAACACCTCTGATTTTTACTCTATCAATGCTAACTCCGATCTAGTGCAATTCACTCTTCTCTTCCTCTTCCACATAAATCCATATTTCTAAAAGTGCTCTAAGCTTTTTAGCTGAAACCAATGGCATCTTCTTCATCATCCCACTCACAGAAAGGGAAAAATCCTGGTTTCTCAGGAATTGAACCTCCGGGCATAAGGCCAAAGGTTTCTGAATCGACAAGATTGTATGATGTCTTCATCAATCACAGAGGCCCTGATACAAAAGAAACTCTGGCTCTTCCGCTCTACGATTCCCTCAAGGAGTTAGGAATACGGGCTTTTCTTGACAAGAAGGAGATGGAACTTGGAGAATCCTTTCCTTCTACCATTGAGACTGCCATCAGCTCTGCGGCAGCTCATATCGCTATCTTCTCCAAGAGATATGCAGAGTCCCCTTGGTGTTTGACGGAACTGGTTCTCATGAGACAGAGTCAAGCTAAGATTTTTCCTGTTTTTTATGGGGTGGAACCCTGGGAACTGCGCCACATAGAAAAGGGAGCGTATGCTAAGGCATTCATTGAATACCAAAATAAATCCAGGTACTTGGAGAAGCTTGATGAGTGGAAGGAAGCCCTTCGATCTATTTCATGCATCACAGGTCACGAAATCAAAAATTTGAGATGCGATTTCTTTGTTTCCATTCTACTTTGTTTTACGCTTTTGTAAATAAAATATGGTTGCTTTTAGTAAGGAGTCAAACATATTTGTCATCAAATTCCCCTTTCCCTTTCTGCAGTGTCAGTGACTGCAAAAGCATAGTATCAGCAGTGCGAAAGGAAGTGCAGAGGACAAAACCTTTGCTGGTTGCCAAATATCCGGTGGCACTTGACAAGGTTGTACACGATTTTGAAAGGCGATGCCTTGATAAGCTCGTACACGATTTTGAAATTCACTGTGGAATGAATGAAGGGGAAGGGAAGGCCAAGATTGTTGGCGTTATCGGAATGGGTGGGGTAGGCAAAACAACTCTTTGCAAAGAGTTGTTTAACCGAAAGCGTAAACAATATGATGGATCCTGTTTTCTATTCAATGTCCGGGAAGCTTCAGATCAAAGCAAATTACCTTCTTTTCAAATGAAACTCCTCAAAGATCTCTTCCGGGAAAAAGAGCTCAGTTTTCTAAGTACAGAGGACGGGTCATGCTTTATTTCTAATTATATAGAAAGAAGCAGTTCTTTGAGATTCCTAATTGTTCTAGATGATATTGATCACCGGGAACAGTTAGATGCCCTACCGATCATGCATATGCCTGGCAATAGTCTTGTAATAATTAAAACCTGGGACGAAGGATTACTTATAGCCGAGGGAATTGAGGTACGCTATCATTTAAAAGAAATGGATGAAAAAGATGCCAGACAGCTTTTTAGTATGCATGCTTTCTCCCACCCGCATCCAGCTAGCGGATATGAGAATCTTGTTGAAGGCTTCTTAGGCGTGTGTGGGAAGGCATGTTCGTGGTAGAGATGAACATTATTGGGGGGAAGAGCTAGAAAAACTTTGTGATGGGGAGCTGCATCAAGACATAAGAAAAAGCCTTAAAATAAGTATTGACGCTTTGGAGAGTGAGGATAAACAAATTTTCATAGATATTGCATGTTTTTTTTCTGACCAATGGAAATCTATAGCCATGAGAGTATGGAAAGCGTCAGGATGGAGGGCTCGAAGCGGACTGCAACGATTAAAAGACAAGTGTCTTGTTGAAGAAATAGGAGATCCCTTGCCTGTATTGAGAAAGTATGATGACCACCTGCCGGTCTTGAGAAGAGAAGCCATAAGTGTATGGGAAGCGTCAGGATGGAGTGCTCAAAACGGACTGCAACGATCAAAAGTCAAGCGTTTTGTTAATGAAATAGAATATTCTGGGCCTGTATTGAGAATGCATGACCACCTGCAGGACTTGGGAAGAGAAATGGCAGGCGAACATTGCTTGTGGCGTCCTCTGGATCTTAAACATTTGGTATGCTTGTTCCTTCTCAATACACCTGATGTGTATCAAATCAAATGATATTCTAAATCTTTAACTTCTGTGAATCCAGGAATCAATGGGATTTCAAAACATAATTACTCAAACCAAGAGAATGTGTTTCCATTCCTTTTTTGACAAGTCCATGGAATCTAGAATTACGTTCTTTTTGGGGGAATCAGATGATAGTGCTGTGACATCACCTTCTTTGCTATTGCTTGACCTGAACGTGTGTCATGTCCCGATATTAAGGTATTGTTTAAATTAAATATTTAAAATGTCATGTTAAATATCCCGGCCATAGTCCATTAATAAATATATATAATATTATATGATATTATCTATAAATATTTTAAATATTAACCGATATATTATATTTATAAATAACCAATACAAATATAAATATAAATATTAAAATAGCATATTATTTTTATATAATAATAATATATGATAATAAATATAAATGTTAATATTAATTATTATTATGATTATAATATAATAAACACATTTATATAAATGAATATAAATCATACATTATCTAATATATTAGATTGCCTTTAAACAATCCGTCGAGGCAGCAACAACTAATATATTTATTAAAAAAAAGGGCTAAAAAGTAGCGATCACATTATATTATGCAAACTATTATAAATAAAATTGGCAGCAACAATTATATTATAAAAAGACATGACCTTTGTGAAAAGGTATAGTCATTGACCATTTAGGAAAGTATAAAGGTAGAGAGTGGAGGAAGCAAGAAACACAACAAAAGACAATGAGTCTGAATTAAAGACATGATTGAATATTAATTGTTGGGGAAAAATAAGATAAGTATGCTACACCTATATTCCCAAACAAAGAAATAAATTAATATATATATAAGTTATTTCATTATATTTTTTATACGGAATGATATTAATTAAAGGGATTATAATATGAATGATATTAAAATATAGATTTAAGTAATAAATTGAGTAATATAAGAAAGCAATATTATAAATAATATATTATTAACAAATATCAATATTAGTGATTAAATATTATTATAATTATAAATATAAATATATATAGATGATATGATAGCATGTTATACTCAAGGTGGAGCGAATAAACCCATGATATAAGATCATAGAACACATTGAGAGATTGGAGGTAGACTTGTTAGGAAGAAGTAGCATTAATACATCGAAAGGTAGATAAGACCGGCGGTGGAATGGACCATGTTACATCATACTTAGGCAATAGATAAGACCTGCGGTGGAATGGACTATGCTACATCATACAAGGGCAATAAGTAAGACCTACGGTGGAATGGGCATGTGTTACATCATACAAGGGCACTTAGTAAGACCTAAGGTGGAATGGGCATGTGTTACATCATACAAAGGCACTACCCGTAGAGGATGATTCATACAACCTAACAAGAGATAGTACCCCATCTCCACTAAGGTTTGAAAATGAATAAAGTATCCCATCTCCACTAAGGTTTGAAAATGAATAAGATTAACATATAATAGACAACCCTAAGTATGAATGGACTTAAGGATTGGATAATTGAATTAATGATATATGTTGATATTATAAGAAGAATTGATTACTAATGTTCTCTTTTACAAGTTGAAATTCTGTGCAAGATTAAGAAAATTTGGACTTGCTAGAAGGGGACATTACAATGTGTATGACTATTCCTCCAATTCAATTCCTTCATGGATTCCATTTCAAAATATGCAGTCTTTTAGAATCTACAATGGTCATTTCAAAAGATTGTGGCGGCAAGATGTACGGGTATTCTGTTCTTCTCCATTAAAAAAATAACTCTCCATTAGTCGCATAATCAAATGCATCATGTTACAGTAATTTCCTGGCTACCATTGAAAGTTTAAAACAATTTTATTTTTATTTTCAGGCCCCCTCAATTCCTTCTACGAAGTGTTTTAGAATCTACAATGGTCTTTTCCAAAGACTGTGGCGGCAAGATGTACAGGTATTCTGATCTTTTCCTTATAAAAAGTAACTCTCCATTAATCACATAATCAAATGCATTATGTTACAATAATTTCCTGGCTACTATCGAAAGCTTAAAACAATTTTATTTTGATTTTCAGGCTCCCTCCCAAATTCCAATTGAGAGAGCTGCAAATTTCTGGAACTTTTTTGGAAGAATTTCCAGATTTCTTAGGAATATTAACTAATGTGGAAAAGGAAGTCATTGAAGGTGAACACATGGCGGCTATAGAAGGTCTGCCATTATTAGGATCCTTCCGTACGAGTCTTCATGTTTTAGATTTGAATGATGGCCGAAAGTCTGCTATTGTTAAGGCCCCATTGAGCTTCCTTGAATATCTAGTAATTAGCGGTCAAAAAAATATAATAAAGATTGTAATTAGTGGAAATCATTGTCCAAAACTTCAATTCTTGGAGCTTTCTTCCATGCAAAATCTTGTTGAAGTGAAGTTTAGCAATTGTGAATATTTCGAAAGATTGACTTGTCTAAAGGTTAGCAATTGTGAAAACCTCAAAAGATTGTCAGCAACATCCGATCTTCCAAAGCTTGTAGAACTCAGCGTTTCTAGTTGCCCGAAGCTTGAGTTACGTTTGGTGGGTTTGAAGTTTCTGAAGAGTATAACAGTTGATTCGTCTGTCAACTGTAAATGTTTTGAGTTAGATAGTTGTAAAAATCTGGAAAGAGTATCAGTAGCAACACTTGATTTCAGAAAGATTCGAATGGTAAACATTAGTGACTGTCCGAAGCTTAGGGAATTGCCATTTTCAGTTATTCATGGTGCAAGCTGCCTGGAGATAATTACAATTAATTTTTGTGCCAAGCTCAATTACCTTGAGTTGACAGATTGTAGAATTTTGAGAAGATTATCCGGTAACTTTGATCTGGACAAATTGTCCATCATGCATTGTCCAATGCTTGAAGAGCTAAGTTTTGGGCACGTGACACGCCTTAACGAGATCCACATTCTTCGGTGTGGGAACCTGCGAAACATAACTTTGCCAATGACTCTGAAGCGTCTTGAGTTGAATGCTTGCGGAGAACTCCAAAGTTTGTCAGGAATATCTGCTCTTAAAGAATTGGCAGAATTGAATATCTGTGCATGCCCTAAGCTGGAGGAGTTGGGTGTTGCACATCTTAGCTGGCTGGAAAAATTAGCAATTGCAAATCTGAAAAAGGTATCAGGAATATCTTATCTTACCAAGCTTACAGAATTGAAAATTTCTGAGTGTTGGGAGCTTGAGCTTGAGCTTAAGCTGTGTCTCTCGGGCATGAGCTGTTTGAAATATGTTGCCATTGTTGAATCTGGGAAGATGCACACCATAACACTGCCAACAAGGCTCACTAATCTCACTTTGGAAGCTTGCAGAGAATTGGAAAATGTAGCAGGAATATCTGGTCTTACAGAACTTGTAGAGCTGAAAATAACAAGTTCTCCTAAGCTTCAGGCTGATTTGCATCTTTCTGGATTAAACTGCCTGTATAGGATTTCTGTTGTTGAGTGTTGGAATATACACAGCATGACACTGCCGGTGACACTCAGAGAACTCAAAGTGCAAAAGTGCAGAAAATTGCAAAGGATTGCAGGATTGGAATATCTTACAGAGGTTACAGAGCTGTACATTAGTGAGTGTCAGGAACTTGAGGAGATACCAAGCCTTGCCCGAGCGAGCCACTTTGAGAGGATTAACATTGACTTGTGTGATAAGCTGCAAATCATAACACTACTAACAAAACTCATCAAACTCACTGTGAAAAATTGCAGACATTTGCAAAGGATTGCAGGAATGGATGATCTTACAGAGCTTAAAGAGGTGCACATTAGTGAGTGTTCGGAGCCTGAGGAGTTGCCAGTTATTTGTGGTCCAAGTAGCCTGGAAAGTATTAGAGTTTATGAGTGTGGGAAACTCAATCGCCTTCAGGTAACTGGTTGTGGGATCTTGAAAGGAATGTCGGGTAACCATGCACAGTTGTGGATATGGGATTGTCCGGAGCTTGAAGAGCTGTCATGTTTTGCAACTTGCTTTGAGGGGATTCACATTTTCAGGTGTGGGAAGCTGCAAAAAATAACTTTGCCAACAACTCTGAAGCTTCTTCATTTGGATGCTTGTACAGAACTACAAAGTGTGTCAGAAATATCCCATCTCAATAATCTTGTACAACTGATTATTTCTAAGTGTTGGCAGCTTGAGCTTAATTTGCATCTTGAGGGTATCAACTCTCTCCAGAGCATAAAACTTGATCAATGTGGGAAGCTTAGGTCTTTTGTGTTGAACAAATGTCAAAATCTGAAGAGCGTGTCGGGTAACTTTGATGTGGAAATGTTATCCATATGTGATTGTCCCGAGCTTGAGAAGTTACTCATATGTGATTGTCCGGGACTGAGGTGTTTGAAGATGATTTACATTGAATCATGTGATAAGCTGCAAAAAATGACACTGCCAACAAAACTCATCAAACTCATTCTCCAACATTGCAGACATTTGCCATGGATTGCAAGAATGGACAATCTTACAAATCTTTCAAAGATGTCCATTAGTGAGTGTCCCGAGCTTAAGGAGTTGCCAATTCTTGCTGGACTGAGCTGCTTGGAAAGTATTGACATTTATTCCTGTAAGAGGCTGCACAATAACACTGCCAACTACACTCATCAAACTCACAGTGCAGCGGTGCAGAGTTGCAGCAAGTGGCAGGAATCTATTATCCTATAAAGCTTGTATGTTTAGATATTAGTGAGTGTCCTGAGGTTGAGAAGTTGCCAAGTCTTGCCAGACTGAGCTGCCTGAAGAGTATTAGCATTGACTCTTGTGAGAAGCTGGAGAACATAGCAGGTATTGAAGAATTGCAGGCATTGGAAGCAATGCAGCTTTTATTTTGCAACAATGCAGCAATACAGGATTGCATTTGCAAGTTGGAGGTATTGATTTCAACCCTCCTTTTAACAGGCAATCGTTTTTCTCTTTTCTACAGTAGAGGTTTTTGAGTTCATAACTAACCATCAGTTCTATTCTCATTAATACTGTGTAGATTTTCTAAGTAATGTTTAAAGTGGGTCTACAAATGAAAATAATTTCCTTTATATAAGTTTTTTTCATTTTTCATTTCAGAGTGTGCCGTCAACCTTTATTCCAGAAGTTAAATTTAAACCCTTCTCTGCTTTCTGGGTTTAATTTTTGCATAGATGAAGCCAGTCTCTGTAGAATATTACATCATCTTGAGGGATCATTGAGTACAACAATCATATGCGGTGTAGTTGAGGGCAGTAGGTCTGCTCTACTTCCCACCCTGAACAAATACTGGGAATATTATAAGTGGAAATGTAACTGGCTACCAGGAGAATGGATAATTACCACGGTAATTACCAACAAAAAGGATCTAGGGCATTACTTTTGGTCTCGGCAATTTGATGTTCTTACTCGGCAACGAATGATGAAGAAGTGGTGTGCGTGGGCTGTGAAGAAAGGTGAAGATTGGAAAACCCTCCACGCTTTGACTACAATTGTTGATAAGCTACATCAGAAATAAGTAGACATTATTTTAGGATTTCACTTTCACATTGGCTTGTTGGAGTGAAATCTCACCCGATGGTTTTCATTGCAGAGAAGAAGAATGTTATTTGTTATTTATCTCATAGTAACGCAAAATAAACATATTTCATTGCTTAAGTAGAAATGAAAGGATTTTGTATAAATTTTGATGCAATATGCATCGTATGATGTACTTTGACTGAATAAGCAGAGTAATAAGTTGGCCCTATTACACTGCTTATTTAATGTTAGTGTTTTTTTTTTTCTGATTTTTCTATTAGTTAACCCCAATTTTTGTAAGCACTAGGAAAAATGAATGTGAGGTATCAATGCTTTTATCAGGATTATTAATGGGACTAAAAACATGCTTTGACTTTTGTCTCTTTGCCGGTATGTTCCACGCATTAATGGGAGTATACCTGATGAAAATGACGCAACTGTTAATTAACAACTACTATTTGAGAGGTCCGTGCTAACAAGGTTATTGTTTCATGCCCAATCTTTAACCCTATCTATTCTTCTTGTCATGCTTATGTCCTGGTGAGTCGAGGATACCAGTGATTCAAAACATTTTTTCCCAGTATTGAGTTTTAAATTTTCATTCAAAACATTGGTTTCCTGTGGCAAGAGATTAGGGATTAGGAATTTTTTCTGATGTATTTGTACATTAAATTGACATTGCCGTGGAGTTCTGTGGTATTTGGGGTGCTTGCTTTTTCTTGTATTTTTGAATGGGAATAACACTAATAAGAAGCATCTTGTTAACTTTATTCCTTTTTGGTTGTTCCTTATTAGTGCGTATCCTCTTCAAGGTATTTTAGGAACTGTGCATTTTTTTTGTTTCACCATGGCGTGTTCTTATATTTTTTGTAATGTCTGAAGTGCCTCGGTGGGTAGCAGAATCCATTATTGTATTATAAAGCAAGGTTTGTATTTGATGAAGCTCTTATATTGTTCATTGCACTTGAAGCTACTTGTAAGTTGTATTGGTAATAATGTTTCTTGCTCAAATGAATTATAGGCTAAGCAATCCAAGAAGTTTGGAAGCAGCTGTGGAAATTAATGCCGGTGTTGGTTGGGGGTCCAAAGCTGATGCAGCTCCAAGCAATTGACAGAAACACAAATGTGCAGAAAAACAGAAAAAAAACAAGAACAGATTCACAGAAATAGTCTTTTCATTATAGTTCCAGACTTGATACGACCATTACATCTCAGAAAAACCCATACATATTCTTCAGAAAAGCCATTCCCATTTCCTCTTTTTTTGTTCCTCTCCGTTCCCCCCAAACTAAAACCAAAAAACCAACTAAAAATAGCCCCCCAGTCAGCATGCAGCTGACCTAGCCACAGACCACTCAACCCAAAAAAAAAAAAAAAACCCAAAACTGCCACAATGAAACAGAGAAGAGAACCCAAAAATAGCAATTCCTTAAATTCCACTCAAAACGTGGGCAGTAGAAATTAAGGGAGATGCTCCACATCATTCTCCCCTCCTTTGAGAAAATCTAAACCTCCTGGTTCTGGTCGACTATGCTTCATCAAATCTGCTTCAGTGATCCACGAATTGTAAGAATCTGGGAAATTTTCCCACTTAACGAAATAAAGCTTATATGACTTGGATCGTGTTGTCACTAATTTGGTATCTAGTATTCATTCAACTTGCTCTCTTTTCTTCTTTGGCAACTGCTTACTCCAAAGGTTGTCGACCTTCTCATTGTGCTCCTCTTCCATCTGATCTTCCATAGTTCCAGCTGAATATGAATACAAGTCAGCAACATTAAAAATGGGACTGATGTCCAATTCTTCTGGTAAATCAATTTGGTAGGCATTGTCATTTATCCTCTTTATAATTTTGCAAGGACCAATCTTTTTGGGCTTCAATTTGTTGTAGGTACCTTGGGGATATGTTTCCTTGCGTAGATGAACCATGACCATTTCTCCCTCGTGGAAAACCTTTTCTCTCCGATACAAATCAGCTCTCTTCTTATATTGTTCATTCATGGACTACAATTTGAGCCTAACTTGCTGATGTATCTCTTGGATACGCTCTAAAAAATCTGTAGCTTCTTGACTGTTATGTGGGCTTATTGGCAAATTGACCAAGTCTACTATTCCCTTAGGATTTGCTCCATATACAATTTGAAATGCAGACTTACCTGTAGATCTATTAATGCTAGAATTATATGCAAATTCAGTTTGAGGAATCACCAAATCCCATTGTCGAGGATTGTCCCCAACTAAACACCTTAATAGGTTGCCCAGGCTCCTATTTACCACTTATGTTTGACCATCAATTTGGGGATGATATGATGAACTGAATTGCAATTTGCTATTCAATCTTTTCCACAAAACTCTCCAAAAGTGGCTTAAATATTTGGTGTCCCTATCACTAGTTATGGCTTTTGGAATACCATGCAACTGCACAATTTCTCTAAATAACAAATAGGCCACTTGACTTGCATCATTAGTCTTCTTACAAGGAATGAAATGGGCCATTTTAGAAAAATGGTCCACTACCACAAACACTGAATCATCACCTCTTTGGGTTCGTGGAAGACCCAAGACAAAAGCCATAGAGATATCAGTCCATGGTTCTCTTGGCACTGGTAAAGGCATGTATAGGCCAGTATTTTGATGTCCTCCTTTTGCCACTTGACACACCTTGTAAGCAGCCACAAATTTGTCCACATCTCTCTTCATGTTAGGCCAGAAGAATTTCTCACTTACTGCTCCAAAAGTCTTATCTCTTCCAAGGTGACCTCCCAACCCATTTGAATGCATCTCTTTCATGAGTTGTTCCCTCCTAGACCCAAAGGGAATGCAGAGATGATTCTCTTTAAACAAAAATCCATCCAGCAGTAAGTAGTCTTCAAATGGATGCATAGATGAATGGTCCTGACTGTTGAGAATGGCATATATGTGACCAAAGTTTGGATCATTTGTATATTCATTCTTCATTTCTTCAAAGCCAACTAACCCATGATTCATTACAACCAATAAATGTCGCCTTTTGCTCAATGCATTAGCCACTACATTAGTTTTACCACACCTGTGTTGCACAACAAAAGTATAAGCCTACAAGAATGAAGCCCATTTGGCATGTTTGTGGGACAGCCTACTCTGTGAATTTATATATTTCAAGGCTTGGTTGTCAGTCATTAAGATGAACTCTCTATGTAGAAGATAATGTCTCCAATATTTTAATGCTTGTACCACTGCATAGAATTCTTTATCATAAGTGGTATACTTCTTTTTCGCTTCCTTTAACTTCTCGTTGAAAAAGGCCACAAGCTTTCCCTCTTGGCTCAACACTCCCCCAAGAGCTACACCTGAAGCATCACACTCCACTATAAAAAGCTTCTCAAAATCCGGCAAAGCAAGAATAGGTGGTTCAGTAACCTTCTTCTTGAGTTGTTCAAAGCTCACATCAGCTGCTCTAGTCCAAGTGAAATGCTTCCCTTTAGTGCAATCAGTTATTGGTGCACTAATGCCACTAAAATTCTTAATGAATTTCTTGAAGAAATTCACTAACCCATGGAAGCTCTTAACCTCGGTGATACTTTGAGGAGTAGGCCACTCAAGAATAGCCTTGATTTTTTCTAGGTCCATGCTCAATCCATCTGCTGAAATAACATTTCCCAAAAATACCAACTTATCCTTGCAAAATTCACTCTTTTCAAGGTTGATAAACAACTTTTTTGCTCTAAGTATGTCAAACACTATTTTCAAATGTTCTAAATGCTCCATATTTTTACTAAAAATCAGGATATCATCAAAATAAATTATGATAAAATTTCCAATATGTAGTCTAAATACCTAGTTCATTGTTCGCATGAAGGTAGCTGGAGCATTGGATAGTCCGAATGGCATCACCACCCACTCATATAATCCATCTTGCATTTTGAAGGCCGTCTTCCACTCATCACATTCACGGACCTGAATCTGATGGTAACCACATCTGAGGTCGATTTTGGAGAAGACTTTAGCACCTGACAAACAATCTAACAAGTCATCCATTCTGGGTATGGGGTATCTGTACTTCACAATGATTTTGTTAATGGCTCTAGAATCCATACATAACCTCCATTTATCCCCTTCTTAGGAGAGAGTAGAGCAGGTGTGGCACATGGACTCATGCTTTCTCTTACAAATCCTTTTTTCAATAATTCAGTAATTTGTCTCCTCATTTCCTCATTTTCCAGTAGAAGCAACCTATAAGCAGCTTGGTTTGGAAGTTTAGCACCTGGGATAAGATTAATTTGATGGATAATGCCTCTGGATGGAGGCAAACCAGCTGGTAAATCGGATGGTGTCAAATCAGAATATTGTTGTAATAATTCTTGTATCTTCAATGGAATTATATGCTGATCTGAATTCTTATTCTCTAGAGGATACAATAGATAGAAAATCTCACCCTTAGATTCTCTAAAAAAATCTTTACACCCCACTGTGGTCAAAGACAAGTCTTTAATTTTAGTTTTCTCTTCTCCTTTAAATGGTTTCAATACATGGAGTTTACCCTCTTGCTGAATCTCATAGGTGTTTTCTCTCCCATGGTGAGTTACATTTCTGTCATATAACCAAGGTCTCGCCAATAACAGGTGACAAGCATCCATAGGTACTACATCGCATAACACTCTATCCTCATAAGGACCAATTTTGAAGTCAACTAGACAAGATTGGTTCACAAGAACACTATGATCCTTTTTTAACCAAGAAATTTTATAAGGATTCAGTTTTGGAATACATACCAGCTGTAATTTTTGCACCATTTCTGTACTTACCAAGTTGTCAGTGGATCCTCCATCAACAATTACTTTGCACACCTTATCTTTACACTTACATTTCGTCCGAAACACACTATTCCTTCTCCAATCAGTCGTGGGAGTTTCCTTGTCACTAGCAACCAAAGTTCTATTCAACATTAGATTCTCACCTATTTCTGCTTCAACTTCTTCTCTCAAGGGCTCTTCTCCTTTTTCCTGGACCACCATTGCTCTCTTGGGATTTTGAGGGCAATCTGTAGCTTTATGGGCTTCACTACAAATGAAGCATTTCAAAGGTTTCCATCCTTCAAGTAATCGTTGTTCTCGTCCCCTGCCTCTAAAGCCACCCCTCCCTTGGAAGTTTGGCTTCACATCATCTTTTGGTTCTTCTCCATTAGCCGTTTTGGAGGAACTTCCTCTTCCTCTACTTGAAGTGTTGCCACCTCTTTTGTTTGCCGATTTGCCCATTCTATTCAACTTTTCTTCTGCTTTCAAGGCTAATTGATATGCCTCATCCATGTTACTCACTTTGAGTAAGGCTAATTCATTCTGGAGTTGGAATCGAAGTCCATTAATGTATCTAGCTGTAGCATGATCATCTTCTTCTCCTAAATTAGTCCTGATTTGCAACCTCAAAAATTCTTCAGTATAAGTTGATACAATCAACTCTCTTTGCTTCAGATTTTGAAACTCTTTAAAGAGTTTTTGCTGATAATTTGAGGGCATGAACTTAGTTCTCAAATGTTTTAACATCTCTGGCCAAAGTCTAATTTTCTCTTTTCCCTGTCTTTTCCTAGCGTTCTAGAGATTCTCCCACCATAAGGCAGCATGTGACTTTAGTTTGGATGCAGCGATTTTGACTCTGTGTGGATCAGTCTCTTCAATCCCTTCCATGTCAAATAATTTTTCTAATTCTCGGATCCAATCTAAGAACACTTCTGGATTTAACTCACCTTTAAAATTAGGGACTTCAACCTTAACTTTAGTTCCCTATTTAGTAAGAGCTTCAATAAGTCTTTCCATGGGGTCAATGGCTCCCCCTTGACCTCCTTGGTCTTCTGGTTCTTCCTCAGAATCTTCATGCGATAATCTGGCCTCAAGGGCCTGCAACCTCCTGAGTACTTCATCAGCAACATTGTCTCACCCTCTGGCATTTCTTCGACCTCTTCTACCCCAGGTTCCCCTTTGGGCCATGAAAGATGCTCTGATACCAAAAATGATGCAGCGCCAACCAATTGACAGAAGCACAAATCTGTAGAAAAATAGAAAAAATAAGATACCAACAAATAAAACAAGAACAGATTCAAAGAAATAGTCTTTCCATTATAGTTCTAGACTTGATACGACCATTACATCTCAGAAAAACCCATACATATTCTTCAGAAAAGCCATTCCCATTTCCTCTTTTTTTGTTCCTCTCCATTCCCCCCAAAACTTAACTCCCCCCCAAACTTAAACCAAAAAACCAACTAAAAATAGCCCCCCAGTCAGCATGCAGCTGACCTGGCCATAGACCACTCACAACCCAAAAAAAGAAAAAAAACCTAAAACTGCCACAATGAAACGAAAACAACAGAAGAGAACCCAAAAATAGCAATTTCCTTAAGTTCCACTCAGAACGTGGGTAGGAGAAATTAAGGGAGATGCTTTGCATCAAAAGCTCAAGGTTGCTAATGCAAAAGATGCATTTCATGAGTTGACAAATGCTTCAGGTTATGTTGTGGCTGCAATGCCATCTGCTAAGGGGCAGGTTTTAGAGATCCATCCACATTTCATAGGAACTTACTAGGCTGCAGTCAGTACTGCAGGGTGTGCTAAAATAGTTGAGTCTGCAGATGCATACTTATTTGCAGGGCCATTTTCAATGATCATAGTTCAGTGGGATATTCGTTGCTCTTGAAGAAGGAGAAAGCTATAATTGTGCGGCCTAACAGGGTAACTGTCACAAATGGACCCACTTTTGGCTGTGTACTAGTGAAAGACTTCTTAGAAGCCCTCACAAAGAAGTTGAAGCGCAACACAATAGCTTTTGAGATTTTTCAGTGTATCTTTATACCTCATGGCGTTCCCTTGAAAGGTGCTCCAAACTAGGCTCTTAGAGTCAATTCATTATTCAAACACATTTAGGTAAGGTTATAAAGAATCCATCCATATTATAAAATGACTTATTGTCAATCAATAAATCAATTGTTGGTTTTGTTCTGGTTCTTGTATATAAATGGGTAAAAACCGGTTTGTTGCAGGCCATGCTATTAAACGATACAGTTGTAATTGCTGAAACTGGTGACTCTTGGTTCAATTGCCAGAAGCTTATACTCTCAGAGGAATGCGGGTAATTAAAAAATCCCTTTTCCTTGAAACAGTTCATGGTATTGTAATACCTTGTTTGTTGTACTGAGGAGCTTTAACTTGTTGACTCTTGTTGAGAATCTGAGATTGTGGTAAGATCTTCTGTAGAACAGAATTTCTGTTGAGTTGTTTGTAGCTTCGATCAGATAACATATTCATTATGATCATAATAAATATGAATATATAAGTAATATTAAATATTACTTATATATTCATTCTTAATATATAAAGTATGTTAAATAAATATCAATATAGCATGATCGAATGACATTACCAAGTATAAACATCGACTGCATTCTAACAGTAATTGTAAATTGTTAAAGTTGATGATTCAAACGGTGATTGCTAAAGAAAGGGTGACGAAGTCACACCTGTGATAGGCGTGAGTTACATTTCTGTCATATAACCAAGGTCTCGCCAATAACAGGTGACAAGCATCCATAGGTACTACATCGCATAACACTCTATCCTCATAAGGACCAATTTTGAAGTCAACTAGACAAGATTGGTTCACAAGAACACTATGATCCTTTTTTAACCAAGAAATTTTATAAGGATTCAGTTTTGGAATACATACCAGCTGTAATTTTTGCACCATTTCTGTACTTACCAAGTTGTCAGTGGATCCTCCATCAACAATTACTTTGCACACCTTATCTTTACACTTACATTTCGTCCGAAACACACTATTCCTTCTCCAATCAGTCGTGGGAGTTTCCTTGTCACTAGCAACCAAAGTTCTATTCAACATTAGATTCTCACCTATTTCTGCTTCAACTTCTTCTCTCAAGGGCTCTTCTCCTTTTTCCTGGACCACCATTGCTCTCTTGGGATTTTGAGGGCAATCTGTAGCTTTATGGGCTTCACTACAAATGAAGCATTTCAAAGGTTTCCATCCTTCAAGTAATCGTTGTTCTCGTCCCCTGCCTCTAAAGCCACCCCTCCCTTGGAAGTTTGGCTTCACATCATCTTTTGGTTCTTCTCCATTAGCCGTTTTGGAGGAACTTCCTCTTCCTCTACTTGAAGTGTTGCCACCTCTTTTGTTTGCCGATTTGCCCATTCTATTCAACTTTTCTTCTGCTTTCAAGGCTAATTGATATGCCTCATCCATGTTACTCACTTTGAGTAAGGCTAATTCATTCTGGAGTTGGAATCGAAGTCCATTAATGTATCTAGCTGTAGCATGATCATCTTCTTCTCCTAAATTAGTCCTGATTTGCAACCTCAAAAATTCTTCAGTATAAGTTGATACAATCAACTCTCTTTGCTTCAGATTTTGAAACTCTTTAAAGAGTTTTTGCTGATAATTTGAGGGCATGAACTTAGTTCTCAAATGTTTTAACATCTCTGGCCAAAGTCTAATTTTCTCTTTTCCCTGTCTTTTCCTAGCGTTCTAGAGATTCTCCCACCATAAGGCAGCATGTGACTTTAGTTTGGATGCAGCGATTTTGACTCTGTGTGGATCAGTCTCTTCAATCCCTTCCATGTCAAATAATTTTTCTAATTCTCGGATCCAATCTAAGAACACTTCTGGATTTAACTCACCTTTAAAATTAGGGACTTCAACCTTAACTTTAGTTCCCTATTTAGTAAGAGCTTCAATAAGTCTTTCCATGGGGTCAATGGCTCCCCCTTGACCTCCTTGGTCTTCTGGTTCTTCCTCAGAATCTTCATGCGATAATCTGGCCTCAAGGGCCTGCAACCTCCTGAGTACTTCATCAGCAACATTGTCTCACCCTCTGGCATTTCTTCGACCTCTTCTACCCCAGGTTCCCCTTTGGGCCATGAAAGATGCTCTGATACCAAAAATGATGCAGCGCCAACCAATTGACAGAAGCACAAATCTGTAGAAAAATAGAAAAAATAAGATACCAACAAATAAAACAAGAACAGATTCAAAGAAATAGTCTTTCCATTATAGTTCTAGACTTGATACGACCATTACATCTCAGAAAAACCCATACATATTCTTCAGAAAAGCCATTCCCATTTCCTCTTTTTTTGTTCCTCTCCATTCCCCCCAAAACTTAACTCCCCCCCAAACTTAAACCAAAAAACCAACTAAAAATAGCCCCCCAGTCAGCATGCAGCTGACCTGGCCATAGACCACTCACAACCCAAAAAAAGAAAAAAAACCTAAAACTGCCACAATGAAACGAAAACAACAGAAGAGAACCCAAAAATAGCAATTTCCTTAAGTTCCACTCAGAACGTGGGTAGGAGAAATTAAGGGAGATGCTTTGCATCAAAAGCTCAAGGTTGCTAATGCAAAAGATGCATTTCATGAGTTGACAAATGCTTCAGGTTATGTTGTGGCTGCAATGCCATCTGCTAAGGGGCAGGTTTTAGAGATCCATCCACATTTCATAGGAACTTACTAGGCTACAGTCAGTACTGCAGGGTGTGCTAAAATAGTTGAGTCTGCAGATGCATACTTATTTGCAGGGCCATTTTCAATGATCATAGTTCAGTGGGATATTCGTTGCTCTTGAAGAAGGAGAAAGCTATAATTGTGCGGCCTAACAGGGTAACTGTCACAAATGGACCCACTTTTGGCTGTGTACTAGTGAAAGACTTCTTAGAAGCCCTCACAAAGAAGTTGAAGCGCAACATAATAGCTTTTGAGATTTTTCAGTGTATCTTTATACCTCATGGCGTTCCCTTGAAAGGTGCTCCAAACTAGGCTCTTAGAGTCAATTCATTATTCAAACACATTTAGGTAAGGTTATAAAGAATCCATCCATATTATAAAATGACTTATTGTCAATCAATAAATCAATTGTTGGTTTTGTTCTGGTTCTTGTATATAAATGGGTAAAAACCGGTTTGTTGCAGGCCATGCTATTAAACGATACAGTTGTAATTGCTGAAACTGGTGACTCTTGGTTCAATTGCCAGAAGCTTATACTCTCAGAGGAATGCGGGTAATTAAAAAATCCCTTTTCCTTGAAACAGTTCATGGTATTGTAATACCTTGTTTGTTGTACTGAGGAGCTTTAACTTGTTGACTCTTGTTGAGAATCTGAGATTGTGGTAAGATCTTCTGTAGAACAGAATTTCTGTTGAGTTGTTTGTAGCTTCGATCAGATAACATATTCATTATGATCATAATAAATATGAATATATAAGTAATATTAAATATTACTTATATATTCATTCTTAATATATAAAGTATGTTAAATAAATATCAATATAGCATGATCGAATGACATTACCAAGTATAAACATCGACTGCATTCTAACAGTAATTGTAAATTGTTAAAGTTGATGATTCAAACGGTGATTGCTAAAGAAAGGGTGACGAAGTCACACCTGTGATAGGCGTGAGTTACATTTCTGTCATATAACCAAGGTCTCGCCAATAACAGGTGACAAGCATCCATAGGTACTACATCGCATAACACTCTATCCTCATAAGGACCAATTTTGAAGTCAACTAGACAAGATTGGTTCACAAGAACACTATGATCCTTTTTTAACCAAGAAATTTTATAAGGATTCAGTTTTGGAATACATACCAGCTGTAATTTTTGCACCATTTCTGTACTTACCAAGTTGTCAGTGGATCCTCCATCAACAATTACTTTGCACACCTTATCTTTACACTTACATTTCGTCCGAAACACACTATTCCTTCTCCAATCAGTCGTGGGAGTTTCCTTGTCACTAGCAACCAAAGTTCTATTCAACATTAGATTCTCACCTATTTCTGCTTCAACTTCTTCTCTCAAGGGCTCTTCTCCTTTTTCCTGGACCACCATTGCTCTCTTGGGATTTTGAGGGCAATCTGTAGCTTTATGGGCTTCACTACAAATGAAGCATTTCAAAGGTTTCCATCCTTCAAGTAATCGTTGTTCTCGTCCCCTGCCTCTAAAGCCACCCCTCCCTTGGAAGTTTGGCTTCACATCATCTTTTGGTTCTTCTCCATTAGCCGTTTTGGAGGAACTTCCTCTTCCTCTACTTGAAGTGTTGCCACCTCTTTTGTTTGCCGATTTGCCCATTCTATTCAACTTTTCTTCTGCTTTCAAGGCTAATTGATATGCCTCATCCATGTTACTCACTTTGAGTAAGGCTAATTCATTCTGGAGTTGGAATCGAAGTCCATTAATGTATCTAGCTGTAGCATGATCATCTTCTTCTCCTAAATTAGTCCTGATTTGCAACCTCAAAAATTCTTCAGTATAAGTTGATACAATCAACTCTCTTTGCTTCAGATTTTGAAACTCTTTAAAGAGTTTTTGCTGATAATTTGAGGGCATGAACTTAGTTCTCAAATGTTTTAACATCTCTGGCCAAAGTCTAATTTTCTCTTTTCCCTGTCTTTTCCTAGCGTTCTAGAGATTCTCCCACCATAAGGCAGCATGTGACTTTAGTTTGGATGCAGCGATTTTGACTCTGTGTGGATCAGTCTCTTCAATCCCTTCCATGTCAAATAATTTTTCTAATTCTCGGATCCAATCTAAGAACACTTCTGGATTTAACTCACCTTTAAAATTAGGGACTTCAACCTTAACTTTAGTTCCCTATTTAGTAAGAGCTTCAATAAGTCTTTCCATGGGGTCAATGGCTCCCCCTTGACCTCCTTGGTCTTCTGGTTCTTCCTCAGAATCTTCATGCGATAATCTGGCCTCAAGGGCCTGCAACCTCCTGAGTACTTCATCAGCAACATTGTCTCACCCTCTGGCATTTCTTCGACCTCTTCTACCCCAGGTTCCCCTTTGGGCCATGAAAGATGCTCTGATACCAAAAATGATGCAGCGCCAACCAATTGACAGAAGCACAAATCTGTAGAAAAATAGAAAAAATAAGATACCAACAAATAAAACAAGAACAGATTCAAAGAAATAGTCTTTCCATTATAGTTCTAGACTTGATACGACCATTACATCTCAGAAAAACCCATACATATTCTTCAGAAAAGCCATTCCCATTTCCTCTTTTTTTGTTCCTCTCCATTCCCCCCAAAACTTAACTCCCCCCCAAACTTAAACCAAAAAACCAACTAAAAATAGCCCCCCAGTCAGCATGCAGCTGACCTGGCCATAGACCACTCACAACCCAAAAAAAGAAAAAAAACCTAAAACTGCCACAATGAAACGAAAACAACAGAAGAGAACCCAAAAATAGCAATTTCCTTAAGTTCCACTCAGAACGTGGGTAGGAGAAATTAAGGGAGATGCTTTGCATCAAAAGCTCAAGGTTGCTAATGCAAAAGATGCATTTCATGAGTTGACAAATGCTTCAGGTTATGTTGTGGCTGCAATGCCATCTGCTAAGGGGCAGGTTTTAGAGATCCATCCACATTTCATAGGAACTTACTAGGCTGCAGTCAGTACTGCAGGGTGTGCTAAAATAGTTGAGTCTGCAGATGCATACTTATTTGCAGGGCCATTTTCAATGATCATAGTTCAGTGGGATATTCGTTGCTCTTGAAGAAGGAGAAAGCTATAATTGTGCGGCCTAACAGGGTAACTGTCACAAATGGACCCACTTTTGGCTGTGTACTAGTGAAAGACTTCTTAGAAGCCCTCACAAAGAAGTTGAAGCGCAACACAATAGCTTTTGAGATTTTTCAGTGTATCTTTATACCTCATGGCGTTCCCTTGAAAGGTGCTCCAAACTAGGCTCTTAGAGTCAATTCATTATTCAAACACATTTAGGTAAGGTTATAAAGAATCCATCCATATTATAAAATGACTTATTGTCAATCAATAAATCAATTGTTGGTTTTGTTCTGGTTCTTGTATATAAATGGGTAAAAACCGGTTTGTTGCAGGCCATGCTATTAAACGATACAGTTGTAATTGCTGAAACTGGTGACTCTTGGTTCAATTGCCAGAAGCTTATACTCTCAGAGGAATGCGGGTAATTAAAAAATCCCTTTTCCTTGAAACAGTTCATGGTATTGTAATACCTTGTTTGTTGTACTGAGGAGCTTTAACTTGTTGACTCTTGTTGAGAATCTGAGATTGTGGTAAGATCTTCTGTAGAACAGAATTTCTGTTGAGTTGTTTGTAGCTTCGATCAGATAACATATTCATTATGATCATAATAAATATGAATATATAAGTAATATTAAATATTACTTATATATTCATTCTTAATATATAAAGTATGTTAAATAAATATCAATATAGCATGATCGAATGACATTACCAAGTATAAACATCGACTGCATTCTAACAGTAATTGTAAATTGTTAAAGTTGATGATTCAAACGGTGATTGCTAAAGAAAGGGTGACGAAGTCACACCTGTGATAGGCGTGAGTTACATTTCTGTCATATAACCAAGGTCTCGCCAATAACAGGTGACAAGCATCCATAGGTACTACATCGCATAACACTCTATCCTCATAAGGACCAATTTTGAAGTCAACTAGACAAGATTGGTTCACAAGAACACTATGATCCTTTTTTAACCAAGAAATTTTATAAGGATTCAGTTTTGGAATACATACCAGCTGTAATTTTTGCACCATTTCTGTACTTACCAAGTTGTCAGTGGATCCTCCATCAACAATTACTTTGCACACCTTATCTTTACACTTACATTTCGTCCGAAACACACTATTCCTTCTCCAATCAGTCGTGGGAGTTTCCTTGTCACTAGCAACCAAAGTTCTATTCAACATTAGATTCTCACCTATTTCTGCTTCAACTTCTTCTCTCAAGGGCTCTTCTCCTTTTTCCTGGACCACCATTGCTCTCTTGGGATTTTGAGGGCAATCTGTAGCTTTATGGGCTTCACTACAAATGAAGCATTTCAAAGGTTTCCATCCTTCAAGTAATCGTTGTTCTCGTCCCCTGCCTCTAAAGCCACCCCTCCCTTGGAAGTTTGGCTTCACATCATCTTTTGGTTCTTCTCCATTAGCCGTTTTGGAGGAACTTCCTCTTCCTCTACTTGAAGTGTTGCCACCTCTTTTGTTTGCCGATTTGCCCATTCTATTCAACTTTTCTTCTGCTTTCAAGGCTAATTGATATGCCTCATCCATGTTACTCACTTTGAGTAAGGCTAATTCATTCTGGAGTTGGAATCGAAGTCCATTAATGTATCTAGCTGTAGCATGATCATCTTCTTCTCCTAAATTAGTCCTGATTTGCAACCTCAAAAATTCTTCAGTATAAGTTGATACAATCAACTCTCTTTGCTTCAGATTTTGAAACTCTTTAAAGAGTTTTTGCTGATAATTTGAGGGCATGAACTTAGTTCTCAAATGTTTTAACATCTCTGGCCAAAGTCTAATTTTCTCTTTTCCCTGTCTTTTCCTAGCGTTCTAGAGATTCTCCCACCATAAGGCAGCATGTGACTTTAGTTTGGATGCAGCGATTTTGACTCTGTGTGGATCAGTCTCTTCAATCCCTTCCATGTCAAATAATTTTTCTAATTCTCGGATCCAATCTAAGAACACTTCTGGATTTAACTCACCTTTAAAATTAGGGACTTCAACCTTAACTTTAGTTCCCTATTTAGTAAGAGCTTCAATAAGTCTTTCCATGGGGTCAATGGCTCCCCCTTGACCTCCTTGGTCTTCTGGTTCTTCCTCAGAATCTTCATGCGATAATCTGGCCTCAAGGGCCTGCAACCTCCTGAGTACTTCATCAGCAACATTGTCTCACCCTCTGGCATTTCTTCGACCTCTTCTACCCCAGGTTCCCCTTTGGGCCATGAAAGATGCTCTGATACCAAAAATGATGCAGCGCCAACCAATTGACAGAAGCACAAATCTGTAGAAAAATAGAAAAAATAAGATACCAACAAATAAAACAAGAACAGATTCAAAGAAATAGTCTTTCCATTATAGTTCTAGACTTGATACGACCATTACATCTCAGAAAAACCCATACATATTCTTCAGAAAAGCCATTCCCATTTCCTCTTTTTTTGTTCCTCTCCATTCCCCCCAAAACTTAACTCCCCTCCAAACTTAAACCAAAAAACCAACTAAAAATAGCCCCCCAGTCAGCATGCAGCTGACCTGGCCATAGACCACTCACAACCCAAAAAAAGAAAAAAAACCTAAAACTGCCACAATGAAACGAAAACAACAGAAGAGAACCCAAAAATAGCAATTTCCTTAAGTTCCACTCAGAACGTGGGTAGGAGAAATTAAGGGAGATGCTTTGCATCAAAAGCTCAAGGTTGCTAATGCAAAGATGCATTTCATGAGTTGACAAATGCTTCAGGTTATGTTGTGGCTGCAATGCCATCTGCTAAGGGGCAGGTTTTAGAGATCCATCCACATTTCATAGGAACTTACTAGGCTACAGTCAGTACTGCAGGGTGTGCTAAAATAGTTGAGTCTGCAGATGCATACTTATTTGCAGGGCCATTTTCAATGATCATAGTTCAGTGGGATATTCGTTGCTCTTGAAGAAGGAGAAAGCTATAATTGTGCGGCCTAACAGGGTAACTGTCACAAATGGACCCACTTTTGGCTGTGTACTAGTGAAAGACTTCTTAGAAGCCCTCACAAAGAAGTTGAAGCGCAACACAATAGCTTTTGAGATTTTTTAGTGTATCTTTATACCTCATGGTGTTCCCTTGAAAGGTGCTCCAAACTAGGCTCTTAGAGTCAATTCATTATTCAAACACATTTAGGTAAGGTTATAAAGAATCCATCCATATTATAAAATGACTTATTGTCAATCAATAAATCAATTGTTGGTTTTGTTCTGGTTCTTGTATATAAATGGGTAAAAACCGGTTTGTTGCAGGCCATGCTATTAAACGATACAGTTGTAATTGCTGAAACTGGTGACTCTTGGTTCAATTGCCAGAAGCTTATACTCTCAGAGGAATGCGGGTAATTAAAAAATCCCTTTTCCTTGAAACAGTTCATGGTATTGTAATACCTTGTTTGTTGTACTGAGGAGCTTTAACTTGTTGACTCTTGTTGAGAATCTGAGATTGTGGTAAGATCTTCTGTAGAACAGAATTTCTGTTGAGTTGTTTGTAGCTTCGATCAGATAACATATTCATTATGATCATAATAAATATGAATATATAAGTAATATTAAATATTACTTATATATTCATTCTTAATATATAAAGTATGTTAAATAAATATCAATATAGCATGATCGAATGACATTACCAAGTATAAACATCGACTGCATTCTAACAGTAATTGTAAATTGTTAAAGTTGATGATTCAAACGGTGATTGCTAAAGAAAGGGTGACGAAGTCACACCTGTGATAGGCGTGACTCCTTCAGGAGTCACGTCTATCACAGATGTGACTCCTACCGTAAATCGCATATATATCAAATGTCTTTACCCTGCAATACCATGGATCAACACAAAAATCGGAAGTGTATGAGAAGTGGAAATCGATTCTAAAATAAAAGAAAGTAATAAATTAAGTCTGCAATACAAATACTCAACATTCAGAAAATATCCAAGTTAGAGATTATAAGTTTGATTTGAATTTACATGGTATCAGAGCCAAGTTAAGCATAATCCGGGTAGAAAATCGAACTTAAGAAATTCAAATTTAATACATCTCATTTCTCAAATGGCAGCAACAATCCGATTCGAAGACAGATTGGAAGGAGGAAATAACTTCTCATCATGGAAATTCAGAATTATGATGATACTAAAAGAAAATAAAGTTGATTCATTTGTGAGAGAAAACAAAACGGAACCAGAGAATGATCCTGATAAAACGACATGGATTGAAGGAAATGACAAAGCCATAAAAATCATAGTTGAGGGAGTTAGAGATCATATCGTACTGATTCTGACAAAACATGAGACTGCATATCATATGTTTAAGTCACTTGAAGGAAATTATGAAATTAATAACTCCAGCAAAACCTTAGCCCTGAAGAAAGAAATAAATCATATAAGTATGAACAAAGGAGAATCTATCAATGCATACTTTATGAGAATATCTACACTAAGGGATCAACTAACAACACTTGGGTACCAAATTGAAAGCAAGGAACTAACACTTATTGCTCTAGATGGTCTCCCAAATTCCTGGGAGACATTTGTTCAAGGCATTAGTGCAAGGTCTAAATTTCCAAAATTTGACCGCCTAAGATCAAATTGTCTTCAAGATGAATCTAGACAGACAAAGAAAGGGTCAAAACAGAAAAATATAGATGAAGACCTTCATGTTCTAAATACGAACTCTCAAAAGAAAGAGAAGAAGAAACACTTTAAGAAGAGGAAAAATCATTACGGGAAAGGTTCATTCAAGAAAGACATTTCTCGCATCCAATGTTTCAGATGCGACCAATATGGACACTATGCAGTTAGATGTCTTAATAGAGCCAAGCAACAAGCATCTTGTGCCAAAATAAAGGAGCATGAAATCGAGAAATATGTATTCTACTCTACACTTTCAAACCAAGTAACAAATAAATTCAACACCTGGGTTATAGATAGTGGTTCATCAAGACACATCACAGGGTTCAAGGAACTACTAGACACCATGGTAGAAGAGACTGACGAAGAAGTAACAATTGGAGATAAATCTGTACATCTAGTCAAGGGTGTTGGCACATGCACCCTCAAATTAAAGATTGGCATCTCCATCCAACTTACTGGAGTATTGTTTGTCCCAAGCATCAAAAGAAATCTAGTCTCCATATCTGCACTTGAAGATAATGGATATAGGGTGACCTTTATGGATAGCAAAGTATTGGCATGGCCTAAGATCTCTACTATTAAGAAAGCTAAAACCATAGGTCATAGACAAGGGTGTTGGATCTAGGGCATACATCTGAGAGGGGGGGTGAATCAATTGTATAAAAACCTGCTCTACTTTAAACACTTGATTCTTCTTTGTTAGTTAACAGCATATCAATTAATCATCCATGAAAGCATAATGTACAAACACAAGAGCAGATAAACATCAACACATTGAACACCAAGATTTTGACGTGGAAAACCCGGTTAAGGGAAAAACCACGGGTTGATTAACCCAAGGATTATTCTCTGTTAGAAGAATAAGAAAAAGAATGGCACTTGCCAATTAGGGCTCATTGCCTGAGCACACTGCTCACAAAGAGGCCCACTACCTACAAGGAGACACATTGTCTACAAAGTGATAAGAATCACAATCTTGAACTGGAAAATGACATCTCTACCATGTCCGGATCAGTTCCATTTAAGCCCAAAAACCCCTACTCTGTCTTTCGCACTTCTCTCTGCTATGCCACACTCATCTCCACAATCCACACTTCGAAATGAACTCACAAACCTTTATTTATACAAGACATCGACTTAGGAACAATCATCTAAGTCAGCAATCAACCATAAGAATATCCGCAAGACAAATAACACATCCGGTCGGCCACCACAAGAACATTTGCAGGATGAACAACTCATTCGGTCAGCTTAGTCAGAGCAAGAACTTCATTCGGAAGAATATCTTCAATTCTGGGCTCTACCATCAATGCAGATCAACAACACAACCTCAACATGATCCAAGGACCTTCACAGGCCTGCCTGAATGACCAGGTACATCCGCACTTCCTCTACTTACTGGAATCTCTTCTCTTCCTTATCCGGAACTTCAAGAACACAGTCTGTCGCCACTGTCACAATGCAAAAGGTACTTCCGGACATCCAAATCATACACAACTTAGGATGACACATCACAAGGACATCACAAACACTCTTTCGAATCCGCAGATTAAGATTATACAATTCTAGACCTCACCGGACCTTTCTGTGATCCTCTGTCACCTCTGAACACTTGCTGGAACCGGTTCCACACCGACAGCCACAACTCCTTCAGATCTTCATGCGGACCTCTGAAATCTTAACTGAAGCATCTCAAGACTCATATCTACAAACCCTTTAATCTGCATCCTCCGGTTCTCATCCTATACAGTACATTTGCCTTCTTCTCATCACTGTTCTTCATTATTCCTGACTGAGGCTAATTTTCTCAATATCCTCAGCACACTGCTCATCCAATCCTTCTTGTTAATGCAATATGAGTATGTTGACATCAATGACAACACTGGTTCACCTTATACTTGCAACAATCTCCCCCTTTGTCATTGATGGCAACATATGATGTGAAAAACCATCAAGACAAGAACTTCTCCTTTCTGTCACAGCTCCCCCTATCAGCAACATGTCTTTTCCTCATTTACTACTCCCCCTTTGATCATCAGCCACTTGTTTTTCACATGTCTTCTCTCCCCCTTTGACATCAATGGCAAAGGGCTCATACTTGCAATTCTAACACATCAGAATCATACCAGCTGCTCCCCCTTAGTAGCAGCTCCCCATCATCAATCCGGATCACAAGATATGACTGTGATATCCACCGGACTGATGCACATTAGTGCATCCTAGTTCATCACCGGAGGGGCCATGACCCCTAACTTCTCCCGGAGATATTCAAAAGAGTCCTTGGGAAGAGGTTTAGTAAAGATATCTGCAATCTGATCCTTGGAGGGAACATACTCCAACCTGACTTCTTCCTTGTTCACTTGTTCTCTCAAAAAGTGAAACTTGATAGATATGTGCTTAGTCTTAGAGTGCAATACCGAATTCTTAGAAATATTAATTGCACTTGAATTATCACAGAAAATTGTGATAGGCTCCTCATATTCAACTTTAATGTCTCTTAGCATCTGCTTCATCCATAAGATTTGAGTGCAACTACCTGCTGCTGCAATGTATTCTGCTTCAGTTGTAGACAGAGATATTGCATCTTGTTTCTTGCTTAGCCAAGAAACCAATCTCTTCCCCAAAAAGAATGCTCCACCACTGGTGCTCTTCCGGTCATCCACATCTCCTGCCCAATTTACATCTGTGTAAGCATGAAGAGAGAAATCCGGATCTCTAGGATACCA
The DNA here is from genome assembly GCA_027924645.1 of Cunninghamia lanceolata. Classification (NCBI taxonomy): domain Eukaryota; kingdom Viridiplantae; phylum Streptophyta; class Pinopsida; order Cupressales; family Cupressaceae; genus Cunninghamia; species Cunninghamia lanceolata. The sequence continues at coordinate 1,898,379 of BSBN01001097.1, forward strand.
TAGACCATACTCAGTTGTTCCTTTCAAGTACCTGAAAATTCTTTTGATTGCCATAACATGAGATTCTTTAGGATCAGCCTGGAATCTTGCTACAAGACCAACAACCTGCATTATATCTGGTCTAGTCTGAGTGAGATACAGCAATCCACCAATCATTGATCTATACTTTGTCTGATCTGCCTTTGGGGAGTCATCATCTTTGCTCAACTTGCATCCGGTTGCCATGGGAGTGTTCATTGGCTTTGAATCTTCCATACCAAATTTCCTCAACAATTCTTTCACATATTTGGTCTGAGAAATGAAGATCCCTTTCTTTGTTTGAGTAATTTGCAGACCCAAGAAGAAATTCATTTCACCAAGCATAGACATTTCAAACTCACTTTTCATCTGATTTGCAAAAGTTTTGCACATACTATCTCTTCCTCCAAAAATGATATCATCCACAAACACTTCAACAATCAAAATGTTTTCATGATCAATTTTGAAATATAAGTTACTATTAGCAGTACCTTTGTTAAATCCAATCTACACAAGATGCTTATCCAACCTTTCATACCATGCTCTTGGGGCTTGCTTTAATCCATACAATGCTTTCTTCAACTTGCAGACCATATCATCATTATCAAACAATTGAAATCCGTCCAGTTATTCAATGTAAACTTCTTCTTCCAAATCACCATTTAGGAAGGCAAACTTGACATCCATCTAATATACCTTGAAGTCTTTAAAGGCAGCAAATGCAAGAAATAATCTGACTGCTTCAATTCTTGCCACTGGAGCAAAGGTCTCTTCAAAATCAATTCCTTCTATTTGAGAGTAGCCTTTGCAGACCAATCTAGCTTTGTTTCTGATTACTTCACCAGCTTCATTCAGTTTGTTCTGGAAGACCCATTTGGTTCCAATTACATTCCTGTCTCTAGGTCTGGGAACAAGATCCCAAGTATGATTTTTCTCAATTTGCATCAATTCATCTTCCATTGCTTTGGTCCAGTTTTCATCATTGCAGGCTTCATTTATTGTTTTAGGTTCAATCTTTGAAATCAGACAACATTCATCCTGATTTTGAGCAACATTCCTTCTAGTTTGTACACCTTTGCTTTTGTCACCTATGATCTGATCTTCAGAGTGGTTCAGTCTTGCATACCTTGGAATTTTGGGAGTATCCTGCACTATTGCTTCTTGATCAGGCTCATTCAGACCTATCTCTTCTTCCTGATTTACCGGATTAGGCTGACTCTGACTTACCGAAGAGGATTGACTTCCTTGAGCCTGAACACCATCTTGGTTATCTTCATCAAACTCATAAAATCTTGAGGGCTTCTCAATTCCTTCATCAACTTTCACATTAGTGCTTTCTATCATCTTCCTCAGTCTCTTATTATAACACCGATATGCTTTGCTTTGAGTGGAGTAACCCAAGAAAATTCCTTCATCACTTCTAGCATCAAACTTTCCTAGATCTTCATCTCTTTTAATATAACACTTGCTACCAAATACTCTGAAATATTTCACAGTAGGAGTGATGCCAAACCAGAGTTCATAGGGGGTCTTACCGGTATTGTTTCTGATTTGAACTCGATTGAGAGTGTAGACTGCAGTGCTGATAGCTTCTTTCCAAAACATCTGAGGAACATTAGCTTCCAACATCATTGTCCTGGCAGCTTCCTGGATGGTCTAGTTCTTTCTCTCAACTACTCCATTCTGCTGTGGAGTCCTAGGAGCAGACAACTGTCTCCTTATACCCTGCTTCTCACAAAAGTCAATGAACTCACCAGATGTAAATTCACCACCTCTATCAGACCTTAGACACTTCAGTTTCAATCCGGTTTGATTCTCTACCATAGCTTTGAAGACTTTGAACTTCTCAAGGGCTTCTGATTTCTCTTTTAAGAAGGTAACCCACATCATCCGGGAATGATCATCAATTAGCAAAATGAAATATCTATCACCTTGCAGACTCTTGATTCTTGTCGGACCACAGAGATCAGTATGTACTAATTCCAACAATCTGGTAGATGACTGATCTTTGCTTTTGAAAGAGACTCTGCTCTGTTTACCTAGCTGACATTCTTTGCACAAACTATTTGTAGGTTTCATCAATTTTGGAAGATCTCTTACAGCCTGAATATTACTTATCTTGATGATGTAATCAAAATTTACATGACACATTCTTCTATGCCATAACCAACTCTGATCAACTTGAACAAACAGACAACTTTTGTTTGAACCAACCAGATGAAAGATATTACCTTTTGTTTGAGTACCGGATGCAATTTCAGTTCCGGAGCTTGTAAAGATTTTGCATTTTCCATTCTTGAACCAGAAATCATAGCCTTTGTCCACTAACTGACCAACACTGAGAAGATTATGCTTCAATCCTTCAACATATAGTACATCACCTGTTTTGATCTTTCCATCAAAGGAAATAGTTCCCCTACCTCTGATTCTGCCAGCAGAATTGTCACCAAACTTTACCATTCCTCCTTCATACCTTTCCAAATCCAAGAACTTATTCTTGTCACCAGTCATATGGTGAGAACATCCACTGTCAATAACCCAATCATCCTTTTCTTCCACTTGAGTAGCCAAAGCTCTTTCCACAACCTTGTGATTGACAGATTTAGAGGATATTGAATCTTCTTCCTTGATGGCAATAAACACCCATTCATTTCCGAATTTGCTTCCTAGTTCTGATTCATCATCTGTTACTCCTTCATTGTCATCTTCTTCATGAACATAATAGCAGTTCTTTTGAAACCTTTGTCTGTTAGTATTAGACCTTGCAGATCTTTCCGGACATCTTGAAGCAAAATGACCAATCTTATTGCAGTTGAAGCACTTAAAGGGTAGTTTTCCTTCATACTTACCGGATCCTCTTGGCAGTCTCTTTGCAATGAGGGCTTCAAGTTGAGCTGTTTCTGCTTCTTCTTCTTCCATGTCTCTTCTTGCTTGATCATACCATAACATCTTCTTTGAAGAGTTTTCACCCGGATCAAATCTCTGTTTGCCTTTCACATAGGCACTGGCTTTGAAAGCAGATTTAGTCTTGGGAGGATCATCTCCAAACTCGGTCATTTCAAATGCAGCTAGTTTGCCAGCCAATTGTTCTCTTATGACAATTGTGTGAGCTCTGAATTCATCAATGGCAGCAACCTTGATTTTGTAGGCAGCAGGAAGGGATCTGAGAATTTTGCAAACAATCTCATTTTCATCTAGAGTTCCACCAGCATTTCTAATTCCACACACCAGCTCATTCACTCATGGCATAAAAGTAGTGATGTTCTCATCATCTCTCATCTTCAATCTTTCAAATTTCCCTTTCAGACTTTGCAACCTTGCACTCTTGACAAACTCATCTCCTTCATACAGAAGTTCCAGTTTAGTTAGGATCTCATATGCAGTTGGTAGGTCAATAACATTTGAGAGATCTGAGTCATTCAATGCGCTTAGAAGAGCTTCCTTGGTCCATAGATTATTTTCAACATCTGTGATTTCATTCAGAGTTGTCGGACCACCCTGTGGAGGTACATATGGTTTTGAGACCATGGCCAAGTATGCTTTTCCCATACACTCCAAGTGACATTTCATGCGACCTTTCCAGAGAGTGAAATTGGTTCCATCGAACTTCGGACTATCCTTCTTGTATGACGACATCCTGGATCTCCTCAAACGGTTAAGCTCCTTTCACAGGAACTTGGCTTTGATACCAATTGTTGGATTTAGGGCATACAACTGAGAGGGGGGGTGAATCAGTTGTATAAAAACCTGCTCTACTTTAAACACTTGATTCTTCTTTGTTAGTTAACAGCATATCAATTAATCATCCATGAAAACATAATGTACAAACACAAGAGCAGATAAACATCAACACATTGAACACCAAGATTTTGACGTGGAAAACCCGATTAAGGGAAAAACCACGGGGTGATTAACCCAAGGATTATTCTCTGTTAGAAGAATAAGAAAAAGAATGGCACTTGCCAATTAGGGCTCACTGCCTGAGCACACTGCTCACAAAGAGGCCCACTGCCTACAAGGAGACACATTGTCTACAAAGTGATAAGAATCACAATCTTGAACTAGAAAATGACATCTCTACCATGTCTGGATCAGTTCCATTTAAGCCCAAAAACCCCTACTCTGTCTTTCGCACTTCTCTCTGCTATGCCACACTCATCTCCACAATCCACACTTCGAAATGAACTCACAAACCTTTATTTATACAAGACATCGACTTAGGAACAATCATCCAAGTCGGCAATCAACCATAAGAATATCCGCAAGACAAATAACACATCCGGTCGGCCACCACAAGAACATTTGCAGGATGAACAACTCATCCAGTCAGCTTAGTCAGAGCAAGAACTTCATCCAGAAGAATATCTTCAATTCTGGGCTCTACCATCAATGCGGATCAACAACACAACCTCAACATGATCCAAGGACCTTCACAGGCCTGCCTAAATGACCAGGTACATCCGCACTTCCTCTACTTACTGAAATCTCTTCTCTTCCTTATCCGAAACTTCAAGAACACAGTCTGTCGCCACTGTCACAATGCAAAAGGTACTTTCAGACATCCAAATCATACACAACTTAGGATGACACATCACAAGGACATCACAAACACTCCTTCTAATCCGCAGATTAAGATTATACAATTCCAGACCTCACCGGACCTTTCTGTGATCCTCTGTCACCTCTGAACACTTGCCGGAACTGGTTCCACACCGACAGCCACAACTCCTTCAGATCTTCATGCGGACCTCTGAAATCTTAACTGAAGCATCTCAAGACTCATATCTACAAACCCTTTAATCCACATCCTCCGATTCTCATCCTATATAGTACATTTGCCTTCTTCTCATCACTGTTCTTCACTGTTCCTGACTGAGGCTAATTTTCTCAATATCCTCAGCACACTGCTCATCCAATCCTTCTTGTTAATGCAATATGAGTATGTTGACATCAATGACAACACTGGTTCACCTCATACTTGAAACAAAGGGTACTTGTACAAGTTATGTACGGAACCAAATCTAGCCCTAATTCATGAAATTGCAGACTCTAATGAAATATGGCATAGAAGACTAGGACACCTAAATTTCCATGCCCTATCTTCCATGGAAAGACTAGTTACAGGGTTACCCAAACTCACACAATGTAATTCAGGGGTATGTAAGGGGTGTGCCTTAGGGAAAAATACAAAGGGGTCCTTTCAAAATAGTTCTAGCAAAACAAATAAAGTATTAGAACTAGTCCACTCAGATTTATGTGGACCCATGTTTGTACCCTCCTTAAGTGGGTTTCTATACTATGTAATCTTCATTGATGACTTCTCCAGAAAGACATGGATCTATTTTCTTAAATGTAAAGAATCACAGGAAATCCTTAAAAGATTTAAGGAATTCAAATCCATTACTGAAAACTCTTCCGAGAGAAAAATCAAAACCTTAAGAACAAATAATGGAAGTGAAAACACTTCAGACATTTTTAAAGACTTTTGTAAAAACACTAGGATTAAGAGGGAGTTCATTGTACCTTATAATCCTCAACAAAATGGAGTTGCAGAAAGAAAAAATAGAACCATTGTAGAAGCTGCTAGGGCTATGTTACTTGATCAGAATATAGACACTTCACTTTGGGTAGAAGCATCTAGTACTGCTGTCTACATACAGAACAGATGTCCTCACTCTCATATTGATGACAAAACTCCTGAAGAAGCCTTCACTGGTACAAAACCAGACATTAGTCATTTAAGGATATTTGGTTGTCCTATTTACATTCATGTGCCCAAAGAGAAAAGAACTAAGCTAGAACCTTCTGGGAGAAAAGGCATCTTTGTAGGCTATAGTGAAACATCAAAAGCTTATAGAATATATATACCTAGTTAAAGATAGATTGAACTAAGCAGAGATGTGATTTTTGACGAAGACATAGCTTTCAAAAGAGCCAGAAATCATATTGAGTCAGAAATTCAAACTTCCAACTCAAGCATAGAAGAGGATCCTACACCTGAGTTTCAGAGGGAGTATCCTGAGGAAGAGGTAAATCATGAACAAATCACATCACTAGAAAATCCCAAGAAAAGACCACTCTGGGCCACCAAAACAATGGAAGAAGCTAAAAATTATGCCGCTCCATCAGGGACTTTTAGGGAAAGCACAAGACCTAAGAGATTCTCTAGTTATGTAGCTTTAATGAGTGAATTCATTAAATCAGAACCTTCTAGTGCTATAGAAGCTCTTAAGCACCAAGTATGGAAGGATGCCATGACAGAGGAGTATCAATCCATCCTAAAGAATGATGTGTGGGATATAGTACCTAGACCAAAAAGGAAATCTGTTGTTTCTTCAAAATGGCTATTTAAAATCAAATATGCTACAGATGGCAGTATAGGGAAATACAAAGCAAGATTTGTAACCAGAGGATTTTCACAAAAGGAAGGAATTGATTACGATGAAACCTTCACTCGAGTTGCTCGATATACATCAGTCAGGGCAGTTCTAGCTATTGCAGTAGGCAAAGGGTGGAAAGTCCATCAAATGGACGTAAAAATTGCTTTCTTAAATGGAACCATTGAAGAAGAGGTTTACTTAGAGCAACCTGAAGGATTTGAGATTCACAATGCAGGATCCCATGTATGTAAATTAAAGAAAGCTCTATATGGACTTAAACAGGCCCCCAGAGCCTGGTATGAAAGAATTGACAGTTATCTCTTGAGATTAGGCTTCTCAAAGAATGATGCAGATCCAAATCTCTACTTCAAACAAAGCAAAGGTGATGTGTTAATATTGATATTATATGTTGATGATCAATTGATTACAGGGGAAGATCACCTTATTGATCAGTGTAAGAAATATCTAGCTTCAGAATTTGACATAAAGGACTTAGGTCTATTACACTACTTCCTTGGACTGGAAGTATGGCAGAAATCAGACTGTATTATTCTAAACCAAGGGAAGTACACAATTGATATATTAAAAAGGTTTGGTATGATGGAATGTAGACCTATGTCTTCCCCCATGGAAACAAATCTTCATAAATTGAAGGAAGCAGCAGTAGATTCTCCGTTGGCAGATCCCACTCTGTACAGACAGATAATTGGATCCTTGATGTATTTGGTCAATACCAGACCTGATATCTGCTATGCTGTAAATGCCTTAAGTCAGTTTATGTGTGAGCCCAAGGAGATACATCTTGTGGCTGTGAAGCATATAATGAGATACCTTCAAGGTACTCTAAATTATGGCTTAAAATATGAAAAGGTTGACTTAGATCTACATGGATTCACAGATTCAGATTGGCCTGGAAGTGTAATGGACCGGAAGAGCACCTTTGGATGTTGTTTCAGTTTAGGGTCAGCAATGATATTGTGGATTAGCAAAAAATAGTCTTCAGTTTCTCAGAGCTCTACAGAAGCCGAATATATTGCAGCTTCTATGGCTGCTAGAGAGGCAGTATGGCTTAGAAAACTACTTGTGGGATTATTTGGTAAACCTCTGAAACCAACTATCATCCACTGCGACAATCAAAGTTGTATTAAGCTATCCGTGAATCCAGTATTCCATGATAGATCTAAACATATTGAGATTCCTCATCACTATGTGCATGATATGGTGGAAAGGAATATGATTCAGTTGGAGTATATCAGTACAGGAGATCAAACTACAGATATTCTTACCAAACCACTCCTCAAGGTGAAAGTTGAATACTTTAGGAAAAATCTTGGTATGATTGAAATGAAAAATTCTAATTGATTTGTACTAATATATTAAAGATGTTTAATGTGTAAACACCTTGTGTCATATGTGTGACTCTATGACATTATGGGCCTACCCATTCTGTGTTTATTTCTAAAAGGTGACAATCTTTTGGATAATCTTCACTTGTACCTAACATTATAAGGTGACGATCTTATAATGTTTATTAGACTAATATCATGTGACTTGATATTTGCATGAATCATGGAGTTATCATGATTAAGTTATGGTAGACATTATGTGACTTAATGTCAATGCACATACCATAACTAGGATATATAAGGAGAATGTAATGTTCTCGAGTATAGTATATCCTTTAGTATCACAAGGTAGGTGATGCTACGTATCACGAGATAGGTGATGCTACGTATCACGAGATAGGTGATACTATATATCATGAGTTATGTGATATTAAATTACTTTGTGAAATTCATTACAGATCAGATAATTGATATTCACAAAGATTATTGTGATATTGTTATCTTCCCAAGCTAAGAGGGAGTGTTGAGTTGTTTGTAGCTTCGATCAAATAACATATTCATTATGATCATAATAAATATGAATATATAATTAATATTAAATATTACTTATATATTCATACTTGATATATAAAGTATGTTAAATGAATATCAATATAGCATGATCGAATGACATATTACCAAGTATAAACACCGACTGCATTCTAACGGTAATTGGAAATTGTTAAAGTCGGTGATTCAAACGGTGATTGCTAAAGAAAGGGTGACGAAGTCACACTTGTGATAGGCATGACTCCTTGAGGAGTCACGTCTATCATAGATGTGACTCCTACTGTAAATTGCATAAATATCAAACATCTTTACCCTGCAATACCATGGATCAACACAAAAATTGGAAGTGTATGAGAAGTGGAAATCGATTCTAAAATAAAAGAAAGTAATAAATTAAGTCTGCAATACAAATACTCAACATTTAGAAAATATCTAAGTTAGAGATTATAAGTTTGATTTGAATTTACAATTTCCATGTTGAGAATCTGAAATTGTGGTGAGATCTTGTGTAGAATAGAATTTCCATACATGCGCAGTAGTCTTATTATGCCTCTATAAATGCATCTGATTCCAAAGCATGCTATTCTACATAGGGGTTATGTTAAAAGTCAATAGTTTGCAAGGAAACTGTGATATTGTTTCCCTTGCAAGTGAGATTTTATTCCAATAACCAACTATAATATTTAATGTAAAATGGGAGTCTCTTGTGCCCAGAACCAGTAACTTGTGATGTTATTTTTGCTATTCTTGCATTTGTACCAGTGTTCACTGATTTATCTAATGTTGATTTTCAGGTATGAGTTCCAGATGCAGTATGGATCAATTGGTTGGTCTGTCGGAGCTACACCGGGATATGCTTAAGCCATTCTAGATAAGTGGGTCATTGCTTGTATTGGTGACGAAAGCTTTCAGGTGTGGATGCAAATTTCTTTCTTTCACGAATCTGTAATTATTTGAGTTCTGTAAAAACAACTATTTGTAGAATGATGCAAATTTATTTCTTTCATGAATCTGTAATTATTTGATTTCTGTAAAAACAACTATTTGTAGAATTTATAAATATTGAATCACAATGGTGAATGTAATTATCTACCTTTTTAAAATATTTATTACCAACAAAAGATGTACTGTCTTATTTTAACTTTGTAACTATTAGGTATTGTTAAGTCTAGAATGCTGTGATTGTGAATTAGTTTAATTAGTTTTATAAATACTTGCGTTGTTATTTGAGTATGTAACTGATGCAGACATATTCACAATTGCAAGAAAAGATTCTCAATCTATACGTTATTCCTGCCTATTCCTGTAGTTTATAGTTTAAACACTCAGAACCAGCACCGTAAGCAGAACATGGATGGATAAATCATGGCAAGCATTTAACTCAAGGAAATACAACTCTAAATCCACATTAAACTGAACGCCAACAATATACAACTTTCTTATTAGCACACCAAGCAGAAACAACTAATCAGTGAGAATAAATGCTAAAACAGAAACACTACGAACTTCTCCTATCTTCAGATCAGTCAAAATTTACATAACTTATATTTACAGAGAAAGCAAAGCTCCCCATCAGACTCATCTAAAAAAACTAAAAAACTGCCAGTCCAGCGTTTCCTTTCCGTCTAAAAACTATTCCCACTAGCACATGGGACACTCCTGATTCTTTTCTAACTCTCCAAAAACAACATGTTCATAATGGTTGTTCCCTAAATCATTGAGTTGTTACCAACCACCACTACTAAAATTAGTAATGGCTGGTAATTATTAGACTAAAGTTAGATAAAGTTCTAATGGTCCATTGTGTAGATAATGCTTATCTCTATTTTTTTGCTTTTGGCTATTTTTAGCCCTTCTAATTTCTTTAAATACAGCTCTGCTATGTATTGTAAATTAATCAATTTCATTCCAATTATTTCTTATCATTACGTGTTCTATAACATGGTATTAGAGCCATGTTGAAAAGGGTGCAGGAAATCAAAAATTTTAATTTTTTTGGCCCTGTTGTATGTACGGTTCCGTATGCGTGCCATTCAGTTCCTAGTTCTCTGTGTTTTCTGAGAGGCATTCTTTTGAAGCCTCTGATTTCGCCGTTTAGGGTTTCGGTGTCACAGACTTCTACTAAATCACGATATTCAAAGATTTCCTATTTTTGTGTGGTTACAAAGGTAGAACGCATTTTTTCTAGTTCCCGTCGTGCTTCAGATCTGGTTCGACGCATCTACTTGTTTCTGAACAATTAAAGGCAGATTTCTACGACTTCCTCTGTAGCGTGATTCATTCCCTTTGGTTGCATTTTTGCCTTGCTTGTGATCCTCTTTGTTTCTGGCCATGTCTTTTGCAGTTCCTAAAAATTTTGAATTCCTCGTTCTTTTTTCTGGGTCGTCCATTGTGGTTCTGCTTCTTGAAAATCTCATGGTTGCCTTATCTGAGTGTGTCATGATCAGGAATTGACAGTTGCTCCTTTATTCTAGGTCACGAACTATGTTTGAAGCCCATATTCTTAAAAAATTACGGATTTTGTTTTTCTCTTAGCATGCTTCAAGGGTTCCTCGATTGGCAGCTTCAGTTCTTTTATTAGCAGCGCCTTTTTTGGGGCAATTTCTTACCATTTTTTGGAAGACCCAATTTTTGGCAACCTTTGGCTATTTTGGTAGCTGTCTCTTTGGATTTTGTCTTTTAGCGCTTAGCGCTATCAATCTTAGTTATTATGCTTTGTGATTTTTAGTGTGACTTATGTGTAAAGATCAGCATCTTTCACACTAGTGCCTAAGGCAGTTGCTATCTGTGTTGTGGGATTCACAGCAAACTTACTAGCTCTTACAAAAGTCAGCATGACCTCTTGTGGTTAAAATCTGTGATCTTTAATGACTGGCAGACAGTCTTTGCTCACCTTGAGACTTGTGCAGATCATGTCAGATCTTTGCCAGAATTTTCTCTTTTTTCTATCAATATTCATGTTTAGATTTTTGAGACAGTTTTCGTGTCTCAAGATTTGTGCCGTCTGTATTTTATCCATCCTCCGGTATTTCATTTTTCATGGTTCAAAAAGCGTGAAGATAGTGTCTTCTACTGAGCACACTGAGCCGGAGTCTGTGTCCTATGCCTTTATGGCCAAACGCCCTGCAGATCATATCAAATCCTCTGCCTAGTACATTGATTCAGGTGCTTCCCGGCATTTCATGCATCAGCGAGACTGGTTCACTGAGTACACGTCATTCAGACTCTGTTGTCTTTAGAGGAGGCAAAGAGTATACTGTTGTTAGAAAAGGCACCGTGCAGATTCAGTCTGGTAGGAGAAATGTAATATTTCTTGATGTCTACTTCGTACTTGGCATGGAGCTCAATCTTCTCTTAGTCAATCAGATCATGTGACACTCACCTCATCTGGATGTTGTCTTCAACATGCACTCATGCAGCATAGTGGACCGTGAGACACGCACCACTGTTGCTCAGGCTCTTGAGGATCATGGCCTATATAGACTCATGGATTCTGGTGATTCTCCAGAGCAAGCTATGGTAGCTAGGAACACTTGCATCAGTAAACTTTGGCATCAGCGTTATGTGCACCTCAACATGCACTATCTCTATCAGTTAGCTTGAGAGAATTTGGTTGGTGGTCTTCCAAAAATTCAGACTCAACTTCGTGGCGTCTGCGACACATGTCAAGCTAGCAAACAACATAGGACTCCATTTCCCAATGGCGACAAATGGAGAGCATCCAAGGTTTTGCAGTTGGTTCACGTTGATGTATGTGGGCCAATGAACACTGCTTTAGTTACTGGGTGCCAATATTTTCTGCTTTTTGTTGATGATTTCAGCATAAAGATGTGGGTGTATTTCTTAAAAAAGAAATCCAATGTGCTTAGTACATTTCAAAAGTTCAAAGCCTTGGTGGAAAAAGAGTCAGGCTGTCCAATCATCTCTCTTCGGTCTGATAATGGAGGGGAGTTTTGCTCCTCCAACTTCATTAATTTCTGTGCTGCACATGGCATCAAATGTCAGCTTACTGCACCTTACACACCTCAGCAAAATGGTGTTGTTGAGCATCACAATCACACTATTACAGAGATGGCATGTTCTATGTTGGAACATAGAAATGTTCCTAAGAAGTTCTGGGCTGAAGCAGTCTACACTATTGTCTATCTTCTGAACCGGTCTCCCACCTATGCAGTCAGAAAGATGACTCCTGAAGAAGCCTGGTCTGGACGTAAGCCTCGTGTCAACCATCTAAAAATTTTTGGCTCCATTGCTCATGTTTGGATTTCAGATGTCAAGTGCACTAAGCTGGACTTCAAAAGCCAAAAACTCATGTTCACTGGGTATAGTGAAAATCATAAGGCTTACAGACTGATTGATGTAGACACTGATCATCTCATATTCAGTCGTGATGTAGTTGTTGATGAGACTACTGGGCCCTTTCTGCTATCTACTTCATCTATTCATACTGAGGATCAGCCTTTGGAGGCTTCAGATTCAGGTGTTCGCATTCCTCTGGCTCCTCCTGATGGGAGGGTTCCTGCAGTGATGCCCGCATCTCAGCCTGTTGTTCAAGTACCCACCCCTCCTCAGGATATTTTGGATCCTCCTGATCTTGTTCCTACCCCTCCTAGTGATGCTGATGCACCTATTTCAGATGTTGGTTCATCTACTCTCCGGCCTAAATGGTGGGCCAAAACAATTGGTGATCTTCATGATAATGAACTCATCGAAGGTAGATCTGCTCAAAAGAAGAGCAGGCAGCAAAATACTATCAATTTTGCCCTCAATGGCCAATCTTCATACCATCTCAGAGCCTCAAACATATTCTGAGGCTAAAAGCTACTTGAATGGGAAAAGGCTATGGACGTTGAGCACCAGAGTCTTCTGAAGAACAATACTTGGGTTCTTTCTGATCTTCCTCCTGGGAAGAAGCCCATTGGATGTAAATGGGTGTACAAAGTCAAGTACAAGGCTGATGGAACTCTTGACAAATATAAGGCTAGGTTGGTCGCCAAAAGAAGGTGTTGACTATGAGGAGACTTTTGCTCCTACAACCAAAATGAGTACCATTCGGCTTATTCTTGCTATGGTAGTCCAATTTGGCTAGAAAGTCCATCAAATGGATGTCAAGAGTGCCTTCCTCAATGGCGATTTGCAGGAAGAAGTTTACATGACGCAATCTCCTGGCTTCAAGGTTGCGGGCAAAGAACACTAGGTGTGCCAATTGGTGAAAGCTCTTTATGGCCTCAAACAGGCTCCATGGGCATGGAACATCAAGATTGATAAGTACCTTGTGGATCATGGTTTTTAGAGGAGCCCTTTGAATTCCAATCTGTATGTCCAACAATATGCTGATGACAGTCTTTACATCGTTATCAATGTCGATGATTTGATTATTACTGGCAGCTCCGAGCAGTTGAATCAAGGGATCAAACAAGATCTCAGTCAAACGTTTAACATGATGGACTTGGGAATCCTACATTATTTCCTAGGTATGAGGTTTGGTAGCACCCTAACCGCATCTTCATCTCTCAGTCAAAATATGCAAGAGGTTTGTTGGACAAATTCTAGATGACAGACTACAAACTTGCTTCTACACCTATGGAAAAAGGGCTGAAACTCTCAACTAATTCAGACTCTTTTGTAGAAAATGAATCCGCATTCAAGCAGTTAGTGGGAAGCCTCATTTATCTTACTGCCACTAGACCTGATCTTAGTTTTGTAGTCAGCTACATCTCTTAGTTTATGATAGCTCCTAAAGCTGAACATTGGGTTGCAGCAAAGCGTTTGTTGAGATACATGCAAGGCACTTCTGCCTTTGGCATCTTGTATGGTCGGTGTGAAGACCCTCAGCTGATTGGTTTTACCAATTCTGATTGGGTAGGTTCTGTCGATGACAGAAAGTCTACCTATGGGTATGTTTTTAGTTTGGGAACAAGTGCAATCACATGGACAAGCAAGAAGCAACAGGCAGTGGCTCTCTCCTTGACAGAAGCTGAATATAGGGGAGCTGTTAAAGCAGCCTGTGAAGTAGTTTGGCTTCGATGGATGCTTTCAGACCTAAACATGTCTCCAGTTGGGGCCTTCAACCTTATATTGTGACAATCAAGGGGGTGCTGAAACTTGCCAAAAATCCTGTCTTCCATGAACGGACCAAACATGTGATCTTTATTGTCACTTCATTCACTAGCTGGTGGAAGACGAATCTGTTGTGTTGCAGTATGTTCCTACAGAGGACCAGACTGTAGATATTCTCACCAAGTCTCCGAGTTCGAATAAGTTTGTCAAATTTCGAGGGCATCTTGGTGTAGTTGACCAATTGACCATTAAGGGAGGGTATTAAACTAAAGTTAGATAAAGTTCTAATGGTCCATCGTGTAGATAATGCTTATCTCTTTTTTTTTTGCTTTTGGCTATTTTTAGCCCTTGTAATTTCTTTAAATACAGCTTTGCTGTGTATTGTAAATTAATCAATTTCATTCCAATTATTTCTTACCATTATGTGTTCCGTAACAATAATTGTGGCTCCTTATTCCCAAGGGATTGATCCATAGGAATCGGTTTACATCAGTAACAACCCATATATCTACCATGGTTCAATATGGCCAGAAAAGTATCATATTTCTGATTAATAATGGAGGATATACCATCAAGGTTGAAATTCATGATGGACCATACAATGTCCTAAAGAATTGGAACTACATTCGTTTGGTAGATGCTATTCATAATGTGAAGGGAAATGCTGGATTCCCTATTGATGTTTTGGTAGCTTCGGGAGGTAAGCCTAAAGTCAAGTCAGCCAAATTGCAAAGCATAAATTATTAGAGTGGCAAACAAATTAACAAACATGATTAAAGTTTGTCAAAAGTGGCATCGATTGGAATAGTCCATGACTCTTAAAACTAATCGGGTATATATGGCAGTAGATTCACCATCCAAAGGGATTAAGTAAGAAACAATTACATGACAGCATATCTGATCTAAAAATTAACATGGTATTAGAGCAAGGTTCAGGCAATCAGAAGAGGATATGAATCTAAAGCAGTTGTAGGAGGGGCACTGGTTGGTATGTACTGTAAATGTGATTGTGTCAGTTTTGCCCGCAAAGTGGTTGACAAAATTTCTAAGCGAAACGTCATTAATTGGATTGCTATAATATCTAGGTTTGTTCATAATTTATGTTGGGAAGATGCATTGGAATGTTTGACGCAAATGCTAGCAGAAGGATGCAAGCCAAATTCAGTTACCTTGATTTCAGTTCTATCGGCATGTGGGGCCCTTGGCAGCTCTGAGAGAGGGCAAAGAGATCCATGGTTACATTATCAGAAATGGCTTTGATTCCCATGAGTTTGTTGCAAGTTCACTCCTAGATATGTATATGAAATGTGGATGTGTAGATTATGCACGCCAATTGTTTGACAAAATGTCTGAAAGGAATGTTGTTACCTATAGTGCCATGGTTGCTAGGTATAAAAAAAATGGCCACGCTAAAGAGGCCTATGAGGTATTTAGTAAAATGCAGCAAGATGGTGTGAAACCCAATCCAATTACCATAGCAAACATTCTGCCCTCATGTGTTGACTTAGCAGCCCTGGAGCAAGGCAAGGAAATCCATGGTTATATCGTCAAATGTGGCTTCCTGTCCAATCTATTCGTGACTTATTCTCTTATAGACTTGTATTCCAAATTTGGAATTATCGAGGATGGGCTTAAAGTGTTTGATGAGATATCTGATAAAGGTGTCATTCCTAGACAACAATGATTGCAGAGTATGTACTAAATGGATATGCTAAGGAAGCCCTTGCAACATTTCACCAAATGCAAGAGGATGGTGTTAAACCTACTTTAACTACCACATTGAAGATACTTCATGCATGTTATGATGTGGCAGTTCCACAGAGGGTAAGAAAATCCATGCTTATGCAATCAAAAGTGGATTTGACTCCCATGCATCAGTGATTGCCCTTATAGAAATGTATGCTAGATGTAGATGCATTGATATTGCAGAATTTTTTTTTAACAATATCTCTGAAAAACAAGTGACTTCCTGGACGGCGATGATTGTAGCATATGGAATAAATAGGTATGGCAAGAAAGCTCTTAAGATTTTTAATGAAATGCAGGAGGAACATGTGAAGCCAAATGACATATCTAGAGTACCCCATACATGAAGGTGCAAATCTCAACAGTATCGTATGCCATAAATTTATGGAAGCTATGTGAGATGTTATGCAAGGCCACTGATTAGAACATCTCAGTTGTGCAAATTCAAATTCTCAAATTGGTTGAAGGATATTATGAATCATAGGGCGTGAGGAGAGACATTCCCTAAAAAATTAGTTATGTGAAGACTGCATAAGGGAAGAAAGTATGATGCTCATTTCTGCCCAAAGATTCAAGAAATGTTGACAGGGAATAAAGGCGTTTAATCTGTGAAGATGAAATCATTGACCTACATGTTTCTATTTTCTCAAGCACCAGATTATAATTGTTGTTGGCCACATGAGTTT
The DNA here is from genome assembly GCA_027924645.1 of Cunninghamia lanceolata. Classification (NCBI taxonomy): domain Eukaryota; kingdom Viridiplantae; phylum Streptophyta; class Pinopsida; order Cupressales; family Cupressaceae; genus Cunninghamia; species Cunninghamia lanceolata. Next base: position 1,915,164 of record BSBN01001097.1, read on the forward strand.
CCCATATAGTGCTTATATTTACATGAGATAGAAGCAAGTTTCCTTTATTTAGTATTTTTCACAACAACGAATCTAATGATCGGGGGTGTGGATGTCTAAGCAAGGCATAGAAGCTGCGCTACTTTAGATTAAATAGTGAAAGAGACCTTGATTTTAGAAGTGATCGCTACTAGTTATTATTAATGGGAAACCTGACATTTGCTAGGATCTAGTAGAAATTTCTATTAATGCAACTTGACGGAAAATGATGAAGAATGCAGTATTGGGACATGTGGGATTTCAAATTTGGTGCAAAGACAACCTTGCCTCACTAAGATTGCAGTACTAGTTGGTGTGTGAATTTGGTGCTTGATATGAAATTTGAAGGCTCACTAAGAGAAAGTACTTGTTGTGCATAACAAAGCTATAGTTGTTTTGTTTACAAAGCTCTTACAACAGGTAATGGTGTTGTTGAAGTATCTTGGCGTATGATGTTGATGGAGCCATGAATGTTCAAGATTATCAGTAATTATATTCATTATCAGACCCGTATAAGGGTCACGACTATTGCACTTCAAGTTGACAATGTCAGTTATCATATCAAGCCTTGTATTGTGCTCTTGCCGCCATCAACATGGATGTCTAGCGATCATTCTTATATCCAATGTGTATTCTGGAACTTTAGGTAGAATTGTAGACAACCAGTGATAGCATGGGATAATAAAGCATTGGAATCTATTAGCCTTTGTAATCAACACACACCCATGTGGAAAGGGATCAAGAGGGAGTTATGTGTTCCTTACAACCCTCAGCAAAATGGAGTTGCCAAAAGAAAGAACAGCTCTATAGTAGAGGCAACAAAGGCTATGATCCATGATCAGAGTTTGCAAAATTTCCTATGGGCAGAAGCTTCCAGAACCACAATATATGTTCATAATAGAAGTTCTCATCTGATATTGGGGACTTGAATTAGTCACTGAGTTCAGGGAGAAGGAGTTGTCAGGACAAATCTGAGTGGCGAATAGTCCCTGAGGTGGGAGAGACCAAGAGGAGGCCAAGTCACAAACGAAAAAAATCCTGGATTGGACAAGATCAGGCTGAATGGAAATTTTGTGGGAACAATGTTGAACTAGGAGTTTTTGGCAAAGTCAAGTTGATGCCATAAGGTATCGACCCGGGTATTTGCAAAGGTTTCATCTAGGAGGAGTGAGAACAAGGATGTTGGGTGGAGCTTCTGGTGCAATTTACAGTCAGACTTGGGTGCAAGACGTGCCAAGAGGCAGTGTAATGGGCATGCAGAAGAAACGCAACAGAGCTTGGGGCTACTTAGTGTGGGTGAAGTAATGCAAAAAGGGGTGCCTTTGGAAGGTACCAAGGCAGACTTAGGCAAGTTTGCAGTAGAACCATCTTGGAAGTGGGAATGAAGAGGCCAAGTATCTAGGGATACACGAAATAAAGTAAGTGCATCAGCAAGTGTAGGTTGAGTTGTACTCATGGTGGAAGTGTCTTGGATATGAATGGGCACAGGGAGATCCCATGGAGTCCTATGACATGAGGAATTAGAGTGGCACGATGAGAAGAAGTTGTGACACTAAAAAGAGACTATAGAAAGTATGCCCTTGTAACGTCTGAGACGGAGAAATATGAGGTGAAACCCTTTGTAACATATATTTCTCTGAGATAGAGAAATATGACACATCTCTAAGACTGAGTTGTGCTTCCCACAATTGGGTGTAGCCATTGTGGACGTCATGTTGAGAGAGTCCATAACTAGACATGATACCCTTGAGTAGGACTCAAGGAAGACTTTGCTATACCTCCCTAGCTAAGAGGGAGTGTTGATGTTTTGGTAGCTTCAAGAGGTAAGCCTAAAGTCAAGTCAGCCAAATCACAAAGCATAAATTATAGAGTGGCAAACAAATTAACAAACATGATTAAAGTTTGTCAAAAGTGGCATCGATTGGAATAGTCATGACTCTTAAAACCAATTGGGTATATATGGCAGTAGATTCACCATCCAAAGGGATTAAGTAAGAAACAATTATATAACTGCATATCTGATCTAAAAATTAACACTGCCATGGTATTTTATGTTTTCATTAATGGTACAACTAATTCTGTGTTGTTGGTCACCTTATCATTACTTTCATTCTTTGCCTGATATTTTTTTGTTCCAAATTTTAGTTAAAATATCAAATGCATGTTCAAATTCTTTCATCTATATTTTTCAAATTGCTCATTTGCAATAACTTTCCAACTTCATGAGGGCTAATTGAGAATCCTTTCCAGTTATAACTATATTTCCTTTAACTTCTTCATATTCCTTTTTATTTTTTCTTTGGGAACTACAAAGAGCCATGTCTGACCTTGCATTCTATGATTTACCATTGCGTGGTTAAACTTTTAGATGATTATTAACTACAAGGAAAATAGAATTCTCGTATTTTGGAGTCTTCAACACTAAAATAGCAAAATTTATTTTAGTGACTGTATGATTGTGTAAAATCAGGAGTCTTCATACTTATATGGAGCCTTCATAGCTACTGTATGCTCTCTTCATGTGCTCTGAGCGATCTTGAAGATCAGAAAATAGCTTTGATATTGTAAGGGAGCCCTAAAATTCTGTTTGTTTCAGTAATATTAAGAAGCCGTAACCACTCGGCCAACAACCTCCACCGCTGGTTTCCTACTTCTGCTTAGCTACGTGACCTCTGCATAATTGTGGTATTAGAGCCTCTTATATTGTCATTTTGAGTTGTCTCAGACGAGATCTTGCTGAAAATCTTATTTTATTGGGGGAAATCAACTCTGTTGATTTTGGTTGACTTCATTTTCCTAGTATTTTAGTTGTAGTTTTACTCATTTAGTCCCTTAATCCCCTTAAGGATTCCTTTGTGTGTCTCCACACTCATGGCATAATTGAGGCCTACTTCTTAGCTGGCTGGTGTTGAAATGGTCAATGAAGCTTCACTGGAAGGATATTATGAAGCCCCTAAGATACAACCTATTAAAGAATGCATTATTGATGGAAACTATGAGAATATTGACGATTCTGAACAAACAATATCAAGTGCCATTTCTACTTACAAACCTCCTGCTTTAAAGCCAAAAGATGTATATAGGAAATCTTATTTTGGTGAACACCAAAGAGATGAACCCAATGAGGATAAATGGACAAGCCTAATTCACCCTAGTTCATCAATCTAAGTCACCTCTTCATCAATCTAAGTCACCTCTAGATTAGACTAAAGAACTATGCATAAATCAACTAATTTGTACCCTACCACTATGCAAAAGCTCTTGATTTGCCCTATGTTATGATAAACTATTGCTAATTGCTAGATGTTAAGTGCTCAATGAGGCAAAATTTTATTACATTCAAATTGCTTATTGGAAATGGAGGGGAAGGGCTCAATTTATATATTTTTGGAGGTGAGGATGGAGAGCTAGGATCAATTGTGAAGATCAAGGGCTCACATTGCTTGAGGATCTTCAAGCAAGGAGAATTGGACAAATGACACAAAGGGATTGGATGAGGAAGATGCTCCAAGATTTAAGGGGAGATCAATGGATGAAATTGAACGGTTGAATGGATGGATGATTACGATTGGGTCGGTGTATGACATGTAAGGATTCATTTATGAAAAGGTATGGTTTGGATTTTGTGAAGGATTTAAAATTTGAAGGAGAGAACAAGTGTTATTTTAAATTCTGTGCAATAGTACCACATGTAATTTAAAATTAGAAGAACAGTGGAAATAAGGACAAATATGACAAAATAAAGATTTGCCCATACTCCCAAGCATAGTTGGTAGACTCAGCGAGTCTTAAAAAAACCACGAGTTTTTTTTTGCAAACAAGTTTTCTTGACTTAAACTCGCCGAGTCATTCTAGTGAGTCTTCGCCAAAAACTCGGTGAGTTTTTGGCGAGTACTCGCCAAAGACTTGTCGAGTTTTTGGCAAAGACTCGCAGCTTGCGTAGGTAAAAGAAATCCATTTGTGACAGTATATTTCAAGTGACAGTATATTTCAAAATACATTTAAGTATAAGTGAATTTCTTATACTTCAAATATTTTGAAATATACTGTCAGGATGTTTGAGAAAGGTTTCTGATCCATGGGATTTAACATGCAAATTCTAGATTTTGGAGGATCCATCAGATTTCAGACTTAACCAATTTTTCAGGTTTTCAAGGTTTCAGACTTTGCCAAATTCAGGGTTTCAAGAACATGCATCAGGGTGAAAGAACAAGGACCCCTTAGTAAAATGTTGTGGAATTTGACATGATTTTGCAATTCTGAGGCATGGAAAATAGGAGCTTTGTAGTGCATCCAATTGTGAGCAGAATTGGACCTTGTTTGAGGCCATTCACACGAAGAAGACGATCAAATTAGCTCAAAAGTGCCTTAATGACCTTGTCTCTGTGCAATACAACCTTCGGTTGTGCACAAAAAGAGTAGAGGACAAATCACTGGATCATATTGATTTGGATGAGAGATCGTTACAGTGATTAGACAGGGCAGGATGAGCAACCTCCATTGTTTACCGCAGACGAGATTCTTGATTATAAGAAATAGGCAATGGAGGATGTGGGTGCAACAGGAGATGTAGGGTTGGAGGACATTCATGAGGATGAGGAGTCATTGCCTGAGCTAGATATTTCCAAGATGGTGGTCGAGCCTCAGCCACAACCTTCCATGCCAACCAAGGAGCCGCCGGCACCGCGTACTCGCAGGACTAGAGCACCTACCTCTTCCCTAGATTTGACTAAATTAGGGAAGAGGAAGGTGTAATATGTTGTATTTAGTATTTACTTCTAGTTTTACTATTTTTATTTTCAGCTATCTATTGTAATTTCTATTAGACTATCAGGCTTTTAGCCATCAGGATTCTGCATGAGAATGTGATTTTGTAATCAATTTGCATTGAAGTCAATCAAATTTAATGGAAAACACTTTTGTACTCATTTATGGACTCATTGGATTCATCTTGTCATTGAATTTTGCAAAAAAAAATGCATCTAATGAAATTTAAGCAATTTTTAAAGTTCTCGAGTTTTTTGCCAAGTTTTTGCCGAGTTTTCTCTGAGTTTTTTTTTACTTGCCAATTTTGGGCTTGCCGAGTTTTTTGGCGAGTCAAGTTTTCCAACTATGCTCCCAAGGCACCACTTGTCATAGACATGCATGTATATGAGATGCCAAGTGTCCATCTAGAAGCGTGGGGGGAAAGGGGTAACCTAGGATTAATTCAATCAACCCATGTGCACACACTTAGGAAGAATTTAGTGATTGATTACAAAAGTAATAAAAAGGGACAAAATAGGTAATTAAATAAAAAAGGTATATTTATTTAATTTTTGGGAGGTGAATATGAACTATAGTCTTTTAAATGGATTTTTTTAATTTTTTGGACTATAGTAGGAGAAAATGATTTTTCTGTGATGGGAAGAGATGAGAAAATATTAATTAAATAATTACAAATTATTTAATTAACATATGTGTTGGATGGAATGGTGGAATTTATTCGATTTGGATTGGTTTATTGTGTTGGTAATAACAGAATGTGGTTGTGACCATTTTCAGGTGTCTACATTATTTACATCCTAATATTTTAAAAAGTGTTGTTTTCAAGTCTACTTTTAAGCATTTTGTAAAACCCCAAATAAAAATTGTCAAGCTTACTCTTGACTATGATCCTAAACATACTTTTCAGACACATTTACTCCCAGTCATGCTCGAGTCTGAAATTGCATATATAAGGAGTCATAAGGATATTAACAAGATGTCCATTTTGGTGGCATAATTGTTTATATTAGCTCGTGTTCCAAAAATTAGTTAGCCTATATCCTTTCTTTCCATCTGTGATAGGCATCAGACCTAATATGAGCATGCATGCCAACTTTCTTCATTATCTTGACTTGGAGAAAATGTAGCACGTTTCATCTCTTATCCTAATTTGACTGTCTGTGTAAGAGATTAGGGATGTCAAGAAGTTAAACATGGATCACTTGATTGTTGGGGTATCTGTATATGGGTTAAATATGTTAGGAAAATTGAAGTATGCCAATGTCTAGATCTAGGTTCTCTATAGTATGACTAACACAAACCATCCTAAAGTGTTAGAAACCTTGCCTTATGCTAAGAAGTTAATGGAGAAGTCCAGTTGCAAAAAGGACATGTGCCTTCTATAGAAATTCCCCATCCCTGGAAACTAGATTGAATTAGGTATGTTGCTCCTAAAATGCTTGCTAGAGAAACCTGTCCGTAAAATTAGGGGAAATTTTTGTGCATATACTTCCTAGAAGCATGTCTCAACATTTCAGTAGTACTCCTTCTCCCTGCCCAAGCTTTCAATCTACAAGGTCATCTTTTAGAGGATCTTAAACGAGTTCTTCCACTAGGAGAGCTCATCTAATTGTTGAGGTTGAAGATGAGCCTATTAATCAAGGTCCATATCCTGCTGTCGAGAACAAAGACAAGATAGATGAGTCTTTACCCTTTACCATGATGAGTATGACTCTACCCAGAGAAAATACTCTTGAATGGTACAAAAAACATGATACATCTCTCTACAGAGGTGGTCGATGGCCTCCTCTTAGAGGAAATCATAAAAGAATGTATGGTTTTGTACAATATTTCTAGTATGCTTTTCAACCATCAAAAGCAAAAGACAAGGAACTTGCCCTTGATTATAAGCATCGTAATTATTTAGCTAGATATGCATTTTACTTGCAAGAAAATTTTGATGACTTGTGTAAAGATGTCTTGTACATTAGATATTGTGTAGATAATATTAGTGCAAAGTGTGATAAAATCTTTCAAGGACAAGAAGAAAATATTTCTTACAGTCAGCAAACTCATCAACATGTAAATGAGTTAAAGACAATCGCTGATTAGTCTTTAAATAATCTCCATAGTCTTGGAGATTATGTCAACCGTTTAGATCACAGAGCTGATTTCAGTATCCCGTTAGACCACATCAGCCATATTCACAACCATACACATATCCATAGCATTTCCAAAGGACAGCATCGCCAATAACTTTGAGAGAACTTGTTGTCCCAGAAGAATGGACAAGAGACAAACTATCTCTTAAGACTAAGGAATTGCAAGCCACATTAAGTGTGCCTCCTTTTGAAGCACCAAAAACATCCTTCGAATTTCCTTCTTGGAATGAGGAACCAAAATACAATGAAGAAGAATTTTGTTCTACATTTGAACAAGGATGCAGTAGCCAACCTACTATTGTGTTGAATTTTGAGGAAAAGAATCCAAGTCAAGCTCCTCTTGAAATACAAGATTGGTACTACCAAAGAAATCTTGAGAAAAACCCTATAGAGCCAAATATTGTTGAAAGTGAAGAAAAGGAAGATTTCTTGAGCAATGAATTACCCCGCATACTAGATCCTTCAAAATACCGACTAGTCATGTCTAGCCTACTAGTTCTAGAACCTTCTCCAAAGCTAGATTACATTGCAGCTCTTATCAGTGGTAGATATGCTCAATTTATCTCAATCAAAGTCAATGGTAGAATGTATGATGCTCAAGTCGATACAGGGGCATCCCTCTCATTTTGCAAATCTCCAGTACTTAAGAATTGGGAACAATTAAAAGAAGGAAGTAATTACAAAAGTAAAGATGTTCAAGGTTAGGTTTTTATCTGTGACAAATATAAGCATCAAGAAAAAATGATCATAGAAGGAAAACAATTTAAATGTGACTTCTTTAGATTTAACAAGATGCTTGTTGACGTATTGGAGGAAATTTTATTGATACATATGCACCATATGGAAGCACTAATAAGCATATTCTATTTACATTGAATGGTGAGAGGGTAAGAACACCTAGATTGATTTATGCTTCAGAAAAGATTCCTTCAATATCAATTGTGCGGTCAGAAAATGAGGTCAAGTTTCTAGAATTAAAGAAGCAAATTCAAGAAGATATATGTTCGGAGGACTCACATAAATAATGGAAGAAAAGAATGCCAACCATGGAAATCGAATTACAAGAGGGAAAAACCATGAAAATAGGAAAGAAAATTCCTTTTCCTGCTATAGATTATCTTGATATGGAACAAGCCATTAAAGAATTGGAAAAAGGGAAGTTTATTAAACCTTCTAAATCTTCTTTTTGTTGTTATGCATTTATGGTTAATAAACACTTAGAACAGAAAAGAGGAAAGAAAAAAATGGTAGTTAATTACAAGCCTTTGAATGCAATAACTAAACCATTTCCTTATCCAATTCTAGACAAAACATATCTTCTTTAGAAGGTTGCTCATTCTAAATATTTCTCACAATTTGATTGTAAATCAGGTTTTTATCAAATCAAGGTGAAGGAAGAATACCAACACAAGACTGCATTCGGCTGCCCTTTTGGTCATTGTGAGTGGATGGTGATGCCTTTTGGTTTGATGAATGCTCATGCTTTTGATCAACTTGAAGATTTTATTAAACATACAAGACCCCCTTCTTTACAACCTGATCATGATTAGTCCCAATTTACTGTTACAAAAATGATTATTGATTGGAAGCTAAGTTGGGAATCATACTTCTCAATAAATCTACAAAGAAATGATGCCGGAACAAATTAGAACCTCCAACACCATTTTCAGATGAAATCACTTTGCCATCCATTCATTGAAATTGATTTTTGGAGAGACCCTAATGATTTTGATGAACCCGATGTTCTCAAGCAACATATTTGTCATACTCCTATCAATTTGATATCGTCATCATCAAGTAGTGTAGGTACCAGAGGGATTGATCGTGGATCTTTATCTTTATGATAATGGAAGCATAGTGGACCCTACCACTAGCTAAAGTTTGTAATAATGAAAAGATTGAGAATGTCGGCCGTTTGTTTTGGCACGAGACTCCTCTTTTCATAAAGTAGACTTACCAGTTTACCTAGTATTATAGGTTAGACTCTAAATGACCTTTTTTCGGTCATTTCTTATCTATAAATAAGGTTCTCTACGAGTCATTTAAACATCGAGCTTTAGAGTGTCTAGGAGTTATAGTCTTCATAGCTATCGTATGCTCTCTTCATGCGCTTCGAGCAATCTTGAAGATCAGAAAATAGCTTTGATATTGTAAGCGAGCCCTATAATTCTGTTTGTTTCAGTAATATGAAGAATCTATAACCATTTGACCAACAACCTCTGCTGTTGGTTTGCTACTTCTACTTAGCTGCGTGACCTTTGCATAATTGATGCTTTCGTCAATTAATCTTTAAGATTCCTAATGCTTTAAACATTTTTGCTTCTAGGTTTTGGTTAACATTTACTATTATTGTTTGGTGATAAATGCAGATGGCACTTTGGGCATGCTTTTATTCCAAAATGTTGTAAAGTCCAAAAGATCTTTCTGAAAATCACGAATAGACTTTATACAATTGAGCTTTGCGTCCATGTGATTCGAACCAAAGCCCTACTCAAAACCCCCAGACAACTTGTCTCTTGGTTTCTATCCTTGTTTACAAAGTCATAATTTGGGCTAGCAAAACAATTCGAGTTTTTGCGCCCCTCGGTATTCATGATTTAGATCTATTTCTAAGTTACTGTATTCCTAATTGCAATAATTGGTTTTGTAATCAACAATGGATTGACAGTGAGTTAGTGCTACTTGATGGAAAGGTAAAGATGTTGTAAAAAGTAGACTATTGATTTATTTGATAAAAGAACCAACCTAGAGGCCAGGCTTAGTTTTGGACATTTTGATTTACCACGTACATATCATTCAAAAAGACCATTCTATGATTAGATTTCTCTTAAAGAGGTTTAATGTGGATTTTTAATTTTTGCATTTAGTGTGGCGGTCTTACAAAAAGTGCACTGCTTGTTCTGTCTTGTTCAACTGATTATCTATTTTTAATGGTATGGTCAATTTCATTTCAAATTAGAACTTAGTTGTATGCCTTGAAATTCATATATAACTGTCTTCATCAGAAGCCCAATTGCAACACTGCTCTGGTTTTAATGGTAATTGGTAATTGAGCGCAAAATTTTATTTTTAATGGTTTGGTTTATAGGAGAGGGGGAGATGCCATGGTTGGATTGAGAATCCCTTCACAAAGTAGCTCTTGGGGTTGCAAGAGGTCTAAGATACTTGCATGAAGAGTGCCATGGAGGCTGCATCATCCATCATGACCTTCGACCCAACATATTCTCTTGACACATGATTTTAATGCAATGGTAACACATCTTACTTTTTATATATTATAAGATGCATCCCTTTTCAAGGCTTCCAGTTAATGTAAATTAATGAATGCCCTGTATGCTAAACAAGGTCAAAATTGATAGAAAGGGAAAGCAGCCTGAAGCTAAAAGTACACACTAGTGCATCTCTAACTATTGAGGAACTTGATGTTATTGGCTTCACTAGCTCTTCTAGTTCCCTTTATATAACAAGGAATCATTATCTTGTTTACAAACTAACATAGAGAATCTTGCAAATTAAATGTTTGGTATAGTTAAAATAGTGACAATTTTCTTTGTGTTTCGTTGTGATGATGAATCAGAGTGTATTCTGAAATGTTGTAAATAGTTCTACATAATTTTAACAAATTTTTGTTACAAGTTCACAAATATGGACTATGAATTATCTATTACTACAGTGTACATACTACAGTCTTAAGTTGTATGCGAGTAAACATTGTAGGTTGGGGATTATGGGCTTGCAAGACAGCAAGCAAATGGTTAATTGGCATAATTAATGTTAGATTCTTAGAACCAAGATTTAAAAAATGAATATTATATCCTTCATAGCAATAGCATAACCATAATTCCCTAATTTTATTACATTAAATCTGTATCCCATGTCTCGGAGATATCATGGGCAGCTTAATGTCAGAGGAAGGCAATATTATTAATCGTGTTTATAGTTTATACACAGACAAGACAAATCACTTTGGAGTCATACAACACACTCCACATAAAGTGAATGACAAACTATTTCACATGCACTCCACATAAAGTGATAGTTGAAGTATATTCATACACAAAATTTGAATGTCAAAAGTACTTTCAACCACAGAATGCCCAACAAAGTTAGTTCAAACACACACACACATGCACTTCAAACAAAGTGAATGCAAAAATGAACTTTTTGCACACACAGGTGCAATGCATGTAGAGTGAATGTGAATGTTCATTCACACACTCAAAGAATGACGAAGTTAACTTTCAAACCCATGCCCATGAAGTGAAAGCCAAAGTTCATTCAAACACACCAAGTGAACATAATTGAAGTTTGAAAGTATTTTGTAGAGACGTAGTGAATGCCAATGTTCATTCAAACATGAAAGTATTTTTGTATAGACAATGAATGCAAAGTTCATTCAAACACACAAAGTGAACATTGAAGTTTGAAAGTGTTTTTGTACATATATTTCACACAAATCAAATGTCAAAGTATATTTTTGTGCACACATAGAGAATGCCAAAGTTCATTCACACATATGTACACAGTGTGAATGCAAAAGTTAACTTTCACACCCATACATACACAATGAAAGTCGAAGTTCATTCACACATATGTGTACATATAGAGTGAACATTATTGAAGTTCAAAAGTATTTTTATACATACACTTCACACAAAGTGAACATTATTGAAGTTTGAAAGCATTTTTGTACATACACTTCAAACAAAGTGAACAAAGTATTTGGGTACATAGACAACACACAACGAATGCCAAAATTCATTCACACGCATATGCAAACATGAAGAAAATGCCAAAGTTCATTTACACACACGTGCATACACAATGAATGCCAAAGTTAACTTTCAAACCCATCCACACATAATGAAAGCCAAAGTTCATTCAAAAACACACACACACTTCACAATTCACACAAAGTGAATGTCAAAGTACTTTTGTACACAGAGTGAATACCAAAGTTCATTCACACACACACATGTGGACACAATGACTGCAAAAGTTAACTCTCAAACCCATCATCTCCCTACACATTGAAAGCCAATGTTCACACACATAGAATGCCAAAGTTAATTCAAGCACACATGCACACACACAATGAATGCTAAAGTTAACTTTTTTGTCCCCCTATTTTTGTATACATAAAGATAGTGAATACAAAAGTTCATTAACACACACACTAGATGCCAAAGTAAACTTTCAAACTCATACACGCACAGTGAACGTTAAAGTTAATTCAAAGATGTGTACACACAAAGTGAACATCATTGAAGTTTAAAAGAATTTTTGTACACACTAAACACAAAGTGAACATGGTTGAAGTTTGAAAGAATTTTTGCACACACACATACACACAATGAATGCCAAATTTCATTCACATACACGTGCACACATAGTGAATGCTAAAGCTAACTTTAAAATCCACCCACCCACACAGTAAAAGCCAAAGTTCATTCAAACACACACACACACACACACACACACAATTTACACAAAGTGAAAGTCAATATTTTTGTACATAGATAGAGTGCATGCCAAAGCTAAATCACACACATAGAGTGAATGTTAAAGTTACACACACGTGTGTACACACAATGAATGCCAAAACTAACTTCCACAATCACCGACACCTAGTGATAGCTAAAGTTCATTCCAACACACAAAGTGAATGCTAAAGTTCATTCACACACACATACACACACAATGAATGCCAAAGCTAACTTTCAAACCCACCGACACATACATAGTAAAAGTCAACGTTCATCCAAACATATACACGTCACACAAAGTGAATGTCAAAGTATTTTGTACACACAAAGTGAATGCCAAAACACACACTTCACACAAAGTGAACTTCAAAATATTTTTGTATACACACAAAGTGAATGCCAAAACACACACTTCACACAAAGTGAACTTCAAAATATTTTTGTATACACACAAAGTAAATGGTAAAATTCATTCACACACAAATGCACATGTGAACACATACTGAATGACAAAGATAGCTTTCAAACCCAATCACATGTGCAAACACAAAGTGAATGCCAAAGTTTATTCAAGCACATATACCCACACAATGATTACCAAAGTTAACTTTCAACTTCCGTCCCTTTTTCCCTACCCCTCCCCTCCCCAGCACACATTAAAATCCAAAGTTCATTCAAACACACACATGCATAAAGTGAACATCATTAAAGTTTAAAAGTATTTTTGTACATACACTCCATACAAAATGATTGTTGAAGCACATTCATACAAAAAAATGTCAAAGTTAATTCAAATACATAGGACTACACTTCACACAAATTGAATGACAAAGTTAACTTTCAAACACATATGCACACAATTCACTTGAAGTGAATGCCAAAGTGAACGTTGAAACACATACACACACTTCACATGAAATGAATGCCAAAGTTAACTTTCAAACATGTACATAATGAATGTCAAAGTTCATTGACACACACACAATGAAATCCAATGTTCATTCAAACACACACACACACACACAATGAAAGCCAACATTCATTCAAATACACAAAGACACAATGAACATCATTAAAGATTGTTTATACACACGTGTGATTGGGTTTGAAGATAACTTTCAAACCCAATCACACGTGCAAACACAAAGTGAATGCCAAAGCTTATTCAAGCACATATACCCACACAATGATTACCAAAGTTAACTTTCAATTTGCATCCCTTTTGCCTTGCCCCTCCACTACACTCCCCTCTCCTCCCCAACACACATTAAAATCCAAAGTTCATCCAAACACACACATGCATAAAGTGAACATCATTAAAGTTTAAAAATATTTTTGTACATACACTCCACACAAAATGATTGTTGAAGTACATTCATATAGAAAAAAATGTCAAAGTTAATTCAAATACACAAGACCACACTTCACACAAATTGAATGACAAAGTTAAATTTCAAACACACATGCACACACTTCACTTGAAGTGAATGCTAAAGTGAACTTTCAAACACACATGCACACACTTCACATGAAATGAATCCCAAAGTTAACTTTCAAACATGTACATAATGAATTCCAAAGTTCACACACACACACACACACACAGACAATAAAATCTAATGTTCATTCAAACACACACACGCATGCACACACACACACAATGAAAGCCAATGTTCATTCAAATACACAAAGAAACACAATGAACACCATTAAAGATTGTTTGTACACACATTCCACACAAAGTGAAAATCAAAGTTCATTCATTCACCACACAAAATGATAGCCAAAGTTCATTTGTGCACACATAAAAAAAAAAGAATATTAGTTCTTTCAAGCACATTCCACATAAAGTGAACATCAATGTTCATTGGTACACTCCACGCAAAATGATAGCCAATGTTCATTTGTATACACAAAGAAAGAATGACAAATCTTTCAATTGCATTCCATAGAAAGTGAACATTAAACTTTGTTCATACACCATAAAAAGTGATAGCTGAAGTTCATTCATAGAAAGAATAAAACTAAATTTGTCAAAGTTTTTTTAAGTTCACACACACACACAACTAATGTCAAAGTTAGTTCAAACACATACCACACAAAGTGAATACCAAAAATAATTTTTAAACACACACATAAACTCCCCCCGGCACATACACATAATTTACGTAAACAAAAAGTAACTATGTCAGTGTTCAAACATAATTCATTCACATAATGTTAGAACAAACATGCAAACACTTACGTATAAACATGTCAAAGTACAAATATACACATAAAGTGAGTGCCAAAGTATAAAACATGGTAAAGTGCACGCACACACGCACACACCACACAACATACATACTACAATTAAATTTTAGACACACAACTCACACAAAATGAATTTCAAAGTTAAAACACACATTTCACATAGAGAAAGTGAACACATGTCAAAGTTCAAACATGCTTCGTGTATAAAGTTAGTTCAACCACACATGAAGGAAACACTTGAGTTCAAATATGCCAAAGTACAAACACACACAAAGTGAATGTCAAAGTTAAAACACACTATTCACACAAAGTTAGTTCAACCACTTCACATATAGTTTGTTCAAATACACAGTTCATACATATACAAAGTAAGCGATATAGTTCAAACATACCAAAGTTCAAATAGGGACATAAAGTGAATGCCAATGTTAGTACACTCTTCACACAAAGTGAATGTGAAAGTTCACATACACAAAGTGAGTTCCAAAGTTAAAACACGCTCTTCACACAAAGTTCAATTATTTCACACAATTTGTTCAAAAATACACACTTCATACATATAAAAGGTAAACACTAAAGTTCAAACATACCAAAGTTCAACCATGCAATGAATGCCAAAGTTAGTACACTTTTTATACAATGAATGTGAAAGTTCACACACACAATAAGAGGATCAAATCTAAGTGAAAGGTAAAATTAAAACACACTTCACACAAAGTGAATGCCAAAGTTAGTTCAAACACTCACACACACAAAAAGTGAATGCTTAAGTTCAAACACACACTTCACACACAAAAGTAAACATAATTTAACATGTCAATTTTTAATTTACACTAAGTGAATGCAAAAGTTCAAACATACCTAAACACACAACTAACAAATAAATCAAATAAGTGAATAAAAAAGCTAGTTCCCTCACATTTTGTAGAAAAAAAAAATCCACAGTTAACTCAAACAAATAAAAGGGATGCCAAAATTCAAACATATACTTCACATAATCAAAGTGGATGCCAATACACAAACAATAAGTGGTTTAAATCCAAGTGAATGCAAAAGTTAATTCACATACACCCACACAAAGTGAATTTGAAAGTTAGTTCATAAATATTTCACACAGACGAAGTGAATGCTAAAAGCTCACTCAAATAATGAAGGGATGCCAAAGTTCAAACACACACTTCACACAAACAATAAGTGGATGTCGAAGTGTACACACTAAACAAAATGAACGCCAAAGTTCAAATAAATAAGTGGATGTCAAAGTTTAAACACACATAGAAAGTGAATGCAAAAAGTTCAGACAATAAGTGCACACAAAGTAATGCCTAAGTTCAAATACACTTCAAACAAACAATTAATGGATGCCAAAGTGAAGCACACTAAACAAACAAAGTCCAAAGACACTTCAAAGAAACAATCAATGGATGTCAAAATTTAAACACACACACACACAAAGTAAATGCCAAAGCGTATACACACTTCATACAAATAATAAATACAAACGAAGTGAATTCAATTTTAAACATACAAAATGAAACACATATAAGTCAATGCCCAAGTTCAAACCCATGCTTCAGACAAACAATAAGTATATCAAATTAGAGTTACAAATTGAATTCAATTTTAAACATACAAAGTGAAACAAATATAAGTCAATGCCAAAGTTCAAACCCACACTTCACACAAACAATAAGTATATCAAATTAGAGTGACAAAGTGAATTCAATTTTAAATGTACAAAGTCAAACAGATACATGTCAATACCAAAGTTCAAACCCATACTTCACACAAACAATAAATATATCAAATTAAAGTGAATGCCAAAGTTGTGTTCCACACAAACAATCAATAGATTCCAGAGTGAAACACACTAAATAAACATGTTTAAATTACATCTTGCTAATAGTACAACACTAATTATGAGAATGTTAATAGATTGCATTGTAGTTAAGGAATATTGTGATACTTGATAATTACAGTGCACCATTTAAAATTCATGTCATTAAACGTGGTGAAATTAAAAAACTAAAAAGGAAAGACGCCAAATTTTATTATGCAATAAAAATAATTTGAGAACTCAAAAAGGAGTAACACAAACAAAGATGAAATTAAAAAACTAAAACTAAAAACTAAAAACTAAAAAGAAAGATGTTAAACTTTATGCAATAAAAAATAATGTAAAAATTAGAAAATAATAAACACAGACAAAGTTTAAGGAATGGTCATGGTCAATGGCCATTCCTCGTAGCCTTAGGAAGGGGGCCAATTCAACCCCTTCTGAGTAAAAATCATTTGTATTAAACAATAAATCAATTTACATCATTGAAGTTGATCTAACTCCAACTACTCATTCAAGCTTCCAAACATTTCTAGGCCTTCAAACAATGTACATCAACCATCGTTTAAATTCATATTAATTTCCCCATTAATAAACTAGTAAAATCATATAAAGGTGCTATCAAATGGTCAATAGACACATATAAATAGTCTTGTCGATCGAGCATTGCACAGAATAACTTTTTAAAAACATACATATGTAGTGCCTGGCTAATAGGACTATTTACATATGTGCCTATCAACCATTTGATAGCACATTTAGGTTCTTTTACTAGTTCTAAATCCACATGGCTTATGTATATCTTAAACCCGAGTGTCTAGTTAATTGGAATTACCAAGGCCTCTTACATCTGGAGTTTAGGTTGTCTCACACCTACATCCCTGGTGGACCCCAAAATCCTAGTTGTTTCCACCTGAGTGAGGTCTCCATGTTTGGTGTAAAGAAAAATTTTGTGTCCACAACCCTGTATACTATATATCCCGAACCCACACTTAATATATGTTAGAATTATGGAGGTGTTAGGGTTAGCCGGCAGAAGATATCAATTAAATGCAAATAAAGATTAAACAGAGAAATGGAAATACACAATAATAATAATAGCGAGAGACAAGTTTTAACGTGGTTCACCCAAACTCGGGCTACATCCACCAGATAGAGAGTCCAATATTATTATCCAGTAAATCAAACCGATTACAATCAGCAATCCCTGCAACTCAATACCGCTGCAAAATGCTACAATAAAAAATACCAAAACCCTAACCCTTAGCCGCTTTTTATCAAGCTTTTTGTCGGTTACAAAATAGGGTTTTCTTATGTCGATCAATAAAAAATTAACTCTCGGTGCATTATAAAATAATAAAAAACTGTGTGAGGTTTCAGGGGCGTTGCCCCCGAGCCCCCACAGGGGCGCTGCCCCTTGACCCTGCCCTGTATCGTGACAGGGAACACGCCAAGGGCGTTGCCCCTGGACCCTGCAAGGGGTGCTGCCCCCTGACCCCATCTTGGGGGCGCTGCCCCCAAACCCCCGCAAGGGGCACTGCCCCTTGACCCCGTAGGAATTTGGGGGGAAATCGCGCTGATAAAAGCGGGGTAAATATAACCTCCAAGTCTGATTAGGCTCCATATAACAACAGGAGGGGCCTCGCATCTAAACTTCTTATGCTTTCACATTTGTATGTTTGGCAGACTAGGGTGGGTACCCAATCCATTAGGGTTGAGTGGTAGTTTCCGTTGGCAATATGTGGTCATTAATGTCAACACTCAGTTTGTGATGATGATATACCCAGTGAGATATTGTGATGCATTAAAGTACAATGGCAATGCTGATGTTCAGGGGTGTTGATATTCAGTAATGCTCCTGATGGTTCATAGTGGGTTACTGATGTTCATGGTTGGATGTCATGCCCGGATTAATGTCAAGACATTCCTGTGGTCAGCACAATAGTGAGATACAATGATGTTTCCATTGTTCATGGTTGGATGTCATGTCCTGACCAATGTCAAGTCAAACTGTTGGTCAACAAAGATGATTTCATGATAAAATATTAAGATGGGAATTAGAAACACTAAGATGAATGATGATACATTAAGCTATGATGAGGATAAGATTATGTTGACGAGGACCTGTGAAATGTTGTATGATCCTTACTGTTGTTCCTAAGGATGTATATGCTGATATATGAGGGTTTTGACCTCCAAAAGTTGGTGAAGGGTTCTAGTGCAGAGAGTTGCATGAAGACTGTTTGGTAAAATGCTCCGCATTCCTTCACATTTGAAGCTATGGTTATGCGGTTCACAAGTTAAGTTAAGAATGATATAAAGGTGCTAAATATAAAGGTTCATATCATTTACCCCCCCGCAGTGAAAGTTATGAGAGACAGAGTTCCAGTCTGTGCTCTGGCAAAATCAAGTAATGAAGAAGACTGTTTGGAATGCTTTGCATTTCTTCGCAATGATAGTTATGGTTATGCAGTTTTGAGGAAATATTGACAGCAATATATGAGTGCTTCCATATGAGTTTCAGGTGTTTTGGAGGTTTACAAGCTTAGTTTTCAAATGATAGTTGTGATGTAGATAGTTCCAAATGCCTAATTCTCCTCAGGATATATGTTTGAGTACTTGCGCCTGTTGGAGATCAAGCATATATCAGTTATATGAGTTCTTGTGGACATTTTACATGTCTCAAAATGCTTCAAGTTTGAAGATCATGAAGATACATCTTGTTTCTGGTACCACAAAATGATTTCAAGTCAGACTGTGAAGAGTTGTTGCTATTGAAGTCATCTTGGATATGTTGATGATGTGCGCCAGATTGTTATGGCATGAAATGATACATAGACTAATGGAAGATGGTCCTGATATTCTTGTGTTGTCTCCTGCTACTCTGCAAGGTGGTTTTTTGCTCTCTCCGGAACTGGTTATGGTCCGAAATGATGACATTGCCAGGGTATGTCTTTGTCTAGACGAATGATGAATGTTGAAGGCATGTGCGACAATATTGATGTTGTGTAGAGTTCAAGGAAGGTTTGGAGATTATGTATAGGTTCTGCTGACTCATCTAGAAGAAGAACAAGTAGTGTTTAACTATTCATGAGTACCGCCAAGATTGTGAAGACCAATATGCTACATGATTCGTGTGTTCTTGCTGAAGGGCAACCTAATTCAAATTTGTGTAACGTGCGGATAATTTTCCTTGAAGAATGATGGTGTGAATGTTGTTTAGGACCGGACTAAGCATGTATTGAGATCTACAAGGCATGTGTTTCCTTCTCGAGTAGCCTATAGTTCATGATAGGGCATACCCTATGCATATTTCATAATGTATGGTATCTGGTCGGCCTGTAAAATGTAAAATCCTTGTTGTATTGGCCGACTTGTAATGAAATCAATGTAATGCCATGTATATATTGTAAACCTAGTTGGTCTAGGTGATGTATGATTGTGAAATGAATATATGAGAGTGCGAAGAGCAAACCATGAATATTGTATGCATTGTGACGTGTGATTGAAGGAGAAAGAGCAGAAGTTGTAGAAGTTGTCCTGAATCATCTTGAAGACATTTTTGTGACATGAGTGAAGTAAAGAGCGTGCCTAACTGATTCAATCATCTGAGAAAGTAGAATTGCAATCATCAAAGGTGTGAACTTCAATGTCAGTTTTCAGACAGTAGAAGGATTGCCATACTGTAATAATCTCTGAGTTCATTCTCAGTTCAAGGAGTAGTTGCTTCCTTGAGTTGTAGCCCTAAAATAAAGTCTGCAGGGAGTTGTAGCTTCCTTGGGAGTGAACCTAAAAACTTTCAGCATGGAGTAGTGGCTTTCTTGGGTTGTAGCCCTAAAATAAAGTCAGTAGGGAGTAGTTGCTTCCTTGGGTCGTAGCCCTAAAACAAAGTTGTAATTTTGAGCTTCATTTATTGCAAGTTAATCCTCACCATGGTTTTTCCCTTCTTGGGTTTTCCACATATATCTGGTGTTATGTGTTGATGTGCATTGTGTTGATCTCTCATGTTTTATGTTGATGCTATAATGCTTAATTTTTAATCTACACCGGAGGATTTGAAGTTTTGTTTAGATACTGATTCACCCCCACCTCCTCTCGGTATCCTTGTGTGTTCAACAATTGTGTAAACTTCAATGTCAATTTTTAGATAGTAGAAGGACTACCATATTGCAATAATCTCTGAGTTCATTCTCAGTTCAAGGAGTAGTTGCTTCCTTGGGTTGTAGCCCTAAAATAAAGTCTATAGGGAGTTGTAGCTTCCTTGGGAGTGACCCTAAAAACCTTTAGCATGGAGTAGTGGATTTCTTGGGTTGTAGCCCTAAAACAAAGTCAACAGGGAGTAGTTGCTTCCTTGGGTCATAGCCCTAAAATTTTGAGCTTCATATATTGCAAATTATTCCTCACCGTGGTTTTTCCTTTCTCGACGTTTCCATGTATATCTGGTGTTATGTGTTGATGTGCATTGTGTTGATCTCTCATGTTTTATGTTGATGCTATAATGCTTAATTTTTAATCTACATCGGAGGATTTGAAGTTTTGTTTAGATACTGATTCACCCCCACCCCCTCTCAGTATCCTTGTGTGTTCAACAATTGGTATCAAAGCCAAGTTACTCAAAAGAAGCTTAACCGCTTGAGGAAGGTCCAAAATGGCTAATAATGGTTCTGTCAAGGTACCTATGTTTGATGGAACAAATTACTCCTTTTGGAAGCTCAAAATGGAAAATTATCTATCTTCTCTAAGGTATGGCATTTGGCAATCTGTCAAGAAGGGTTACACTGTTCCTAGTTCTAAACCTACTGATGCTGATGAGATCAAGTTATATGATAACAATGCCAAGGCAAAGAATGCTATCACAAGTGGGCTAGCTGATTTAGAAATTGTGAAAATAATGGGTTGTACATCTGCTCAAGATGTCTAGAACAAACTTGAGAGTATTTACGAAGGAGATAGTAAAGTGAAGCAAGCCAAGATGCAAAGCTTCAAGAGAAATTTTGAAACCCTAAGGATGACAGAAGAAGAAGACATTGTTGGTTACATGCTCTGGGTAGATGAAATAGTCAATGGTATCAGAGGTCTCGGTGGAGAAGTGAAAGAAGATGAGATTGTGAAAAAGGTTTCGAGATCTCTCCCTAGATCTTACAGTCATAAGGTGTCGCCATTGAGGAACCTCAGGACTTGAACAAATACACAATCCATCAATTTTTTGGCTCTCTCACAACTTTTGAGATGAGAGAATTTGATAAAGGAGCTCCAAAGAAGGAAGTTGCATTCAAAGCAAGCAAGAAGACAAAAGATGAAGCAACTAATCAAGAGGATAACCTGGATGAGATAGAAGCAAACTTTGTAAGGACATTGAAGAAAAGCACAAACAAATACAAAGGTAAGTTACCTTTCAAATATTTCGATTGTGGAAAGATAGGTTATTTTGCTTCT
The DNA here is from genome assembly GCA_027924645.1 of Cunninghamia lanceolata. Classification (NCBI taxonomy): domain Eukaryota; kingdom Viridiplantae; phylum Streptophyta; class Pinopsida; order Cupressales; family Cupressaceae; genus Cunninghamia; species Cunninghamia lanceolata. Next base: position 1,937,102 of record BSBN01001097.1, read on the forward strand.
AAATGTCCTTTTAAGGAATCAAGGGGTAATAGCAAGAGAGATAAGTTCAAAAGAAGTTTGTACTCCATAGAAATCAGTTGTTCTTTAGAAGATGAGGATCATGATGATTCAAATGATGAAACACTTTTTATGGCCTTGAGTGTTGGTAACAAAAAGGATGATGTTGAAAAAGGTGAAAAGACTAATGCCTTGCAATATAACCAAAATAATGATAGATCAATGGTTGTATGGACTGCCTTTCATGCAAGAGAAGAAGCCAAGGCTCGGGTAATTGACAGTGGTTGCTCTAATCATATGACTGGTGATAAGGAGAAGTTTATCAAGCTTGAGAGGTGGAATGGTGGAGTTGTTAAGTTTGGTAGTGATGAGTCAACACAAATATGTGGAAAGCGTGCTATAACTATTGATGAAAAGAACAGGACTAAGGATGTTCTCTATGTCAAAGGGCTCAAACACAATCTTCTTAGGGTTAGTTAGATGTGCAATAAAGGATACAATCTTACCTTTCATGCCAAAGGTTGTGAAATCAAGAAGGCAGGGTCCAAAAAGCTAGTAGCAGAAGGAATCAAGTCATATGGTGATATCTATCATCTCAAAGAGATAAATGGAAGAACATGTTTATTGGCTCAATCCAGTGAATGTTAGTTGTGGCACAAAAGAATGGGACACAAACTTTGACAATATGGTAAAGATCAGCTCTAGTCATGCAATAAGAGATATGCCCAAGATAACCAAACCTGCAAACACACTATGCAAGGAATGCCAAATGGGAAAGAAGATGAAGACAAATTTCAAGAGCAAGGAGTATTCTTCTTCAATGCCATTGGAGCTAATTCACACTAACCTATGTGGTTCTATAAGAGTGAACAATCAACAAGGTGAAAGGTATTTCATGTTGCTTATTGATGATTATTCTAGAATGACTTGGGTTACTTTCTTAAGAGAAAAATCAAATGCTCTTGATAAGTTTAAGATTTTTAAATCATTGGTTGAAAATGAAATGGATGCTAAGATTAAATGTTTAAGGTATGATAGAGGAGGTGAGTTCACTTCAAATGAGTTTGAAAAGTTTTGTGAAGATCATGGTATTAGGAGACATCTGTCAGCTCCTATGACCCCTCAGCAAAATGGGGTAGTGGAAAGGAAGAATAAGACTGTACAAGAAATGGCCACGGACATGTTGAAAGATGCAGATCTGTCTGACATGTACTAGAAGGAAGCTATTCACACTGCTGTCTACCTGACCAACATAGTACAATTGAGGGTCAATAGCATTAAGACCCCTTATGAGCTTTGGTATGGAAGACCTCCCACTGTCAGATACTTCAAGATCTTTGGCAGCAAATGCTATATTAGAAGAGATGAAGAAGACCTAGGAAATTTTGATTCAACAAGTGATGAAGGGATCTTTCTTGGTTACTCAACCAGAAGCAAGGCTTACAGATGCTACAACAAGAGGTTGGGAAAGATGATTGAAAGCACAAATGTCAAGGTAGATGAAGACTTGTATCGGTTCCCACAAGAATCAGAAGACTCTAGATCTGATATCCTTCCATGCATTGAAAAGGAAGAAGAAGAAGAGAAAGAAGAAAAGGAACAAGAACCAGAGCAAATACCTAAGACTCTAGCAAAGTATGTTCAGAAGAATAATTTAACAGATCAGATAATTGGGGATAAGAATGAAGGTGTGCAGACTAAGAGAAGTTTTGCAAAGGCATATGAGCAAGTAAATTTGTCTTTGTTATCAAAGGTAGAACCGAAATCCTTTGCTGATGCTAGCCAAGATGCTGGATGGATAAAGGCAATGGAAGAAGAATTGAATCAGACAGAGAAGAACCAAACATGGGAATTGGTTCCTAGACCAACCAATAAGAATGTTATAGGAACAAAGTGGCTTTTCTGGAACAAGCTAAATGAAGATGGTGAAGTTATAAGGAACAAGGCAAGATTGGTTTGTAAGGGCTACTCTCAAGCTAAAGGCATTTATTTTGAGGAGACTTTTGCTCTGGTAGCCAGGATGGAGGCAATTAGAATGTTTTTTGCCCTTGCTACTCATAAGAACTTTAAGGTTTATCAGATGGATGTCAAGTCAACATTTTGAATGTTGATCTAGAAGAAGAAGTCTACATTGAGCAACTGAATGGTTTCCAGCTATCAGAGGATTTGGACATGGTATGCAGACTTAAAAAGGCCTTATATGGACTCAAGCAAGCTCCCAGAGCTTGGTATGCTAGGTTGGATAAATACTTACTTTAGCAAGGCTTCAAGAAAGGTACTATAGACAACAATCTTTACATTAAGGAAGAAGGAGACATGATCATCTAGTTGCAGTATATGTTGATGACATCATATTTGGTGGAGATGATGATATGCGTAAGAATCTTGCAGAGGAGATGCAAAAGGAGTTTGAAATGTCTATGATTGGTGAGATGTCTTTCTTCCTTGGACTTCAAATTGCTCAGCTAGATGATGGTATATTTATTTCTCAGGCTAAGTATGTTAGAGAGATGTTAAATAAGTTTGGTATGGAGGATTTAAAACCAGTGAGTACTCCTATGGTCACTGAATGTCACTTAAGAAAGGATGATGAGTCTCCCGAGGTTGATCAGACTTCCTATAGGTCTATGATTAGAGGATTGTTGTACTTGACTGCCTCTAGACTTGATATCATGCATACGGTTTGTGTGGTTGCCAAATATCAAGCTAATCCCAAGCAAACGCATAAAAAAGTAGTGAAAAGAATATTTAGATACTTGAAAGGAACTTCAGACTATGTCTTATGGTATCCAAGAGGTAATGACTTTGATTTGAGTGCCTAGATTGATGTTGATTGGGCTGGTTGTGTTGATGATAGAAGAAGTAAAAGTGGTGGTGCTTTATTTTTAGGAAGTAGATTGGTTTCATGGCAGAGAAAGAAGCAAGATTCAATGTCCTTATCAATTGTAGAGGCAGAGTATATTGCAACAACATCCTACTATACACAAGTGTTGTGGATGAAGCAAATCCTAAAGGATATCAATGTACTGTATGATAAGCCTATTCCTATTTTGTGTGACAATACAAGTGCTATCAATATTTCCAAGAATCTAGCGATCCATTCTAGAACCAAGCATATAGGTATCAAATACCACTTTTAAGAGAGAAGGTTCATGCAGATAAGGAAGTAAAGTTGGAATATGTTCCAACAAAGGATCAGATGGCAGATATTTTCACAAAGGCTCTTGCAAAGGATACATTTGAAGATCTCTGGCAGAAGTTAGGGGTAATTGCCCCTCCTTCTTGCTAGATGCATAGTGATGCATCTATCTAGGGGGAGTTCATGCTATATCCTTTTTCCTAGATTGATGGTGACTACCTCTCAGGGGGAGCAGGTAGTGGTTGTTGCTGACAGGGGGAGCCTTGAATTGTTTGAAGAAGTACATGTTAAAAGGAAGAGAGAGTTACAATATGCATCCTAAGGGGATAAGTGTGTTGACCTTTGTCCTTGATGTCAAAGGGGGAGAGAAAGAGATATGCATCTAAGGGGAGTATGTGTTGCCATCAATGAAAAAGGGGGAGATTGTTGGAAATATGTGTTGTCATTGTGTTGCCATTGATGTCTACACTTAGAGAGAGATGTCAACACCTAGAGTGAGGTCAACATTCAGTTTGTGATGATGATATACCCAATGAGATATTGTGATGTAGTAAAGTACAATGGTAATGTTGATGTTCAGGGGTGTTGATATTTAGTAATGCTCCCGATGGTTCAGAGTGGGTTGTTGATGTTCATGGTTGGATGTCATGCCCGGATTAATGTCAAGACATGTCTATGGTCAGCAAAGTAGTGAGATACAGTGATATTTCTATTGTTCATGGTTGGATGTCATGTCCTGACAAGTGTCAAGTCAAACTGTTGGTCAACAAAGATGATTTCATGATAAAATATTAAGATGGGAATTAGAAGCACTAAGATGAATGATGATACACTCAGCTATGCTAAGGATGAGATGATGTTGATGAGGACCTGTGGCATGTTGTATAATCCTTCTTGTTGTTCCTAAGGATGTATATGTTGATATATGAGGGTTTTGACCTCCAGAAGTTAGTGAAGGGTTCTGGTGCAGAGAGTTGCTTGAAGACTATCTGAAGCTATGGTTATGCAGTTCAGAAGTTAAGTTAAGAATGCTATAAAGGTGCTAAATCCAAAGATTCAGATAATTTATCCCTTCGCAGTGAAATTTATGAGAGAGAGAGAGTTCCAGTCTATGCTCTGGCAGAATCAAGTAATGAAGAAGACTGTTTGGAATGCTCTGCATTTCTCCGCAATGATAGTTATGGCTATGAGGTTTTGAGGAAATATTCACAACAATATATGAGTGCTTCCATATGAGTTTCAGGTGTTTTGGAGGTTTGCAAGCTTAGTTTTCAAATGATAGTTGTGATGTAGATAGTCATCTGGAAAACCAACTGGGGTTTTCATAAAAGAACAATGATTGGAACACTTATTTATATGGTACCAGAAGTACTCAAAAAAGAAATACACACCAAGAAGTCTGATATTTATGGTTTTGCAATCACAATCAATGAACTTGTGACAGGTGTTGTTCCTTACACAGATCGACAGACTGAGGCTCAGGCTCATACAGTTATTGAAATGAATTACAGTGAACAACATCAAGTATTTCATTATTATTTACTCCATGACCTTTCAATATGTGATCAGGTTGGACACGACGAGCTGAGGACATTCCTCTTGTTTCTGATCAGTATAAAGACCATTGTCTCCACATATCCAGTGAAGGTTCGTATGAGCTATCAAAAGTTGTTAAAGTGTTATGTATTGAATGAACTGCAGCATAGGCTACCAAAAGGCTCAGAAATGAAGTACTTGTTTCATTCCCTCCAAGCTACTAAGTTTTTCTAGACAACTGAGTTAATAATATAAAGGATAAATATTACATCGGCCAAGATTGATACATCGAAGTAACAATGGAGATTTGAAGAGATAGTTTCAAGACTTCTCCGATGGAAAGATCGAAGGGACTTTTGGATATCAGAGTCAATAGTTTTAAGTCCCTTCGATGTAACAAAATGCTGGAAAAAAACATTATTCCTAATATTGTAACTCACAATGCACTAATTAATGTTATTTGTAAATTGGGAAAAATTGAGAGGGCAACTAAACTTTTTAACAAGTTGCCGAAGAAAGGGGTGACCCACAATGAAGCAACATACAATATGTATTGACTGATGGATATTGTAGGGTAGGCGATATGGAAAAAGGCATTCAAGTTGCAAATTTGAATGGTCAAGAAAAGTATTACACCATTTGCTATCACCTATTCTACACTAATAAATGTTCTGTGTAAATCAGGGAATATGGAAGCAACCAACAAGCTTTTGGATCAGATGCTTGAAGGTAGTCTGTCTCCCAACCATGTTACTTATACTACATTAATTCATGGTTACATCAAAGATGGCAACATGTAGCAGGGTGACAAGCTTCATGACAAGCTGTATAATAAGGTACTTATGCAAAATGTCGGAGAAGTCCTCATGTGAAATAACCTATATCGAGGAGACTATACAACATATCGAGAGGAGATATTTTAAAGTCCCTTCGATGAAACCACAAACAATGTAAAGTGAAGATTTATTAAAATAATAATCACGGCATGAATGTGATATTATTTTGGGGGCAAATAAATTTTATTAATAATGTAAAGCACAAGTATAAAATATTTTCACTAAGAAGTGAAATATTTTCACCAAGGGAATCAAGAAAATATAAAATCATGGGATGGGTAATTATTTTTACTCGAGGGATATGTTGGAAGTGCACACAGGTAAATATAAAATGAGAAATTGCCAGCAAAAGAAGAAGATTAATGTTTTGCAAAATATTTTGTATTAGCAAAATTATTTTTCACGGCAAATAAAAAGTTGCACCGGATGAATATGAAGGGTCATAACCCTTGGAAATACAAAGTATATATGAAAAAAAATCAAGTAGTAAGAGAATAAGTAGTAGATAATAGAATAAATCAAGGGAATGGGATTTTCAAGAAGCATATACTGTAAAAGCAATTTTCTGAGCAAGCAATAGAATGAAGATATAATTGGTGGCCGAATTTTGGTTTCAGTTGTTTGTTGAAATTAATTGATGAATGTTATCTTGTTGTCTCCAGTTTGATCTTTCCTTGTTATTTAAATCAATGTATCAAGGATATATTTGATTTATCAAGACACATTTGTTGTTTTTGTGTGGTTAATTTAACTGGTTTCTTCAAGAAAGGATTAAATTCTTTTAAGTGAATCACAGTAAATTGGGGAGCATCATTGGGATCGATAAGAAGAGCTTGGTAACTATAATCTTGCACGTTTATACAAGTTATAAACATCTCAAGTGCTAAACAATTTGAATTTCAACCAAAACGAGGACACATATCATTTACATCTTGACTCTGTTGCCCAGTGAAGGAAAAGGCACATATCATTTACTCTTGAAAAGTCCCCTGTACATTATCATTTTTCATATATTGATTTAATTTTCTGTTGTAGGAGTAGAAATAGGGGTAGAAGATCAATCTGTACCATAACATTTATTTCAGACCTCATGCCATTGTGGAATAGAGTATAAAAGGAATTGTATGAGGGTTATAATTTGCTAATTAATCACCAACAAATCTAGTAGTGTCAGTAATTAATTGGTGAATAAGGTATACCCATCTAGGCATAATAGAGCCTGAAGTGTAGGGAATTTCAATCATTTTGATTGATTCTGTCAATTGGCCAAATCAATTATTGGACCTGATCATAAATTTTGGCATCCTTTTAGGGTTTGGTAATCTTCAGATTTGGGAACCAACACATGGAACCTACAAATTATAGAGAAATTGCTCTCTAATATAATCGGAGGCCTTGGTTGTTGGAGACCAGCAACATGTTTAGTTGAGGGTGTGATGAGGTTGTGCTTTGTTCTATTTCTCTTGCTTTAGTTTATGCTTTTAAACACATTCCCAAACTTTTCCATACATTGTTTATGCTTATAATTATCTTTAAGATATTGAAAGCATTAAGAATAGTACATAATACGTTCGTTAATGACTATGTGTGAATTAATGATTGTTCATAAGATGTGATAGTAATTTATGTTAATTTTAGTAGTTTGTGATGCATAAATATTATGTGATGAACTAACCCCTATGCAGCAAGCACGTGGTTACATTTCATGGAGACCACCTGTCAGGCTTCAACAAAGGAGGTATTTTCATCTACAACAGACAATGCAGTTACTTGTAGCCAAAGAAAAATGATTCCGAATTGAGTGGGCATGAGTTAACCATAACTCCCCACTCCTTGACGATTTTTCCTTCAATAGTTGACATAGTCGTGAATAATGAAGAAAGCTTAGATTGTGGTCCATGTTTTGTTTTCAATTATGACCGTCTTCATGATGACTAAGAAGAGTTATAGTGGGACTGTGATGTCTAAATTATCTTTGTCGTAGTTAGTTTCCTATTTCTAGTATGATTAATAATAATGTCTTCTCCCTATGTTGTGGGAAAATGGATGAGTATAGAATTAGTTGCTTAGAAGTTTTAATCCATTAGGAAACTCAGATCTTGTCTATATATATATGCTAGATTTTGTATACGACAAAGAGAGGTTAGAAAGAGATTGAGTTGTCAAGTTATTATTGTATTTTTCTTAGCATTAAATAAATAACACATGTTTGAATTCAGTCAATGATTCAGTGATACAATAGTGATTTAGTTTAGATTTTGTGGAGATTACAGTCACTCAAGCAAGGGCCACTTGAGGTAACTAATCTCTGTTATATGTTTATGTGACTAGTTCATGTTGTAATTAGTTTATGTTATATGGATTAATTAATATTGATAATCTATATTGTTGGGTTAAGGTGATCACCAACTTAGTTTATTAATTGTTCGTCTATTTTGATTTACATAGATTGTTTTGATTTACAACCAACTGAATAAGCATTGTGTAATATGCTACCCCAATTTTTTTTTAGATTTATACAATGATATCACAATGTTAGCACAAGTATGCAACCACATAGAATACCTCCACACTTTCTGATCACCAAGTTCCCAAGATGGGCGAGGTGAGAGCATACAGTGTTTTGGCTTATAATCAAATACTTTGCATATGAAAATAAATACAATCATCCGCTATATAGAAGGCATCTACTTTTCAATTGGCTTCCACTTATTCAATGGGAATACTCCACTTATTTAGTCAGTGATAGAAATAAGAAGATAAAAAGTATATTCCTCCACACTGGTGGTTGAACCATCCAAGGGTTACAAGTGTTTGCAACATAAAGTAAAGATTACAATGCAATGGACAATTTGCAACTAAACCCATACCATTGATTTGCACAAGTTTCATAGATGCCCTCAGTTAGAGCATAGAAAACTCCAAGAAATCAAGAAGGAAACATATATAAGATCACATAAATCATCAAGGAAATATCACACAAGGAAGATTAGGAAAGAAAGCTCAGATTGATAAATGTATGTCACTACTGTAGCTGATCACCAGTTTGCAATTCTTCATGACAACAATGTAGACTCCTCATATCAGTCCCAAACTCCACTTCCATTCTAAAAAAATCATGCAAATAACACCTTCCCAATAAGGCACTTTAAATCACTTGATAGCATCATACTAAACTCAACAATAAACTGCTCCATAATAGATCAAACAATGAAGATCTTTTTATATGGCTACAATCAGATCATGTGTGTATGGCCTTGCTAGTATAATCAAGGCAGATAGTACGACAAACATACAAGTTTGAAATTATATTAAATATCTTGTAATATGATCACATAAGGAGTGCTCAGCTTTGCTTAAGGCTGATCAACCATCATCCCAACATTGCAATCCATGTTTTTCTTCAAAATAACAAGCACCAACATGCATTGTACGGCTAGGATAGAGTACAAACCAACACCAAACACATCAAATCTGCATGATAACTCAATGGGAACAACTTAGAACAAGGTGTCCAAACATGTAGGTAAAATCACAAATTAAACTTACAACAAAAACCTCAAAGAACCAACAATACATCATATGCCCTCTTCAATGGTACAACTCCTGTAGAAACGTACGACACCTTATAAAAACATGCATACTTGACTTTAGCTGCTCAAAAACCACTCATAAAATTTGATTAATATAGGCGATTAGCATAGTAGCAATCATCAAACCAAAAAGATTTCATAACAAGTTCTTCCTCTTTTGTTGTACGACAACCTGTTGAAAGTACGGATAACTAGGAAGAAATATAAACTCCAAAATGATCAACAATGCAATCCCTCAACCAATCAAAATGTAGAATAACATTATCAACATCAGAAAACATAAAACCCAAACTTCTTTTCAGCTCATATGTGATCTCTGTATGAAATCACTATTACTAGCTAGGGTGGGTCTCTCACCACCGAAATTGATAATCTCCAAGAGGGTTTTCGTCCTCAAGAATGAAAATGGAAGAACACGAAGGTTTGATCGAGCAACATAGCAATATCAAATCCAAAAGCCTCCCTTCAAATAAGCTCTCATTCCCCTTTTATAACTTCTTGAGAAGAAGATATTATTATTTTCCTTTTAACTCTTCATATTTCTTCTCTCAAAAAGATTTTTTTTGAAATAATAATAATATATCATATGTGAGGCCCCCTTTTTAAGTGTCTATCATTTAAAACACTTAATTACTTTTCCAATGAGCTATAACACTTAGGTATTTTTTATTTATTTTCACCCTTAGTAGACTTAAGTGAAAATAATAATTAAATAGCTCATTAAATCACCCAATTTTGTGGAAAATCCCAAACTTAGGTGAACTGCAAAATAAATCATACCACTGCCTTCTATGATGTTTGGGATGAAGAATAATGCCATCTGGGTGACTTATTATAAATAGATGGCTCCTCCAAGAATCTTGGAGAGCAATCTAGAACCTTGATCGAACATCAGAAAGTTGCACAACCATCCTGAGACATCATTGAGCTCAAAGCCAAGGCAAAACATCACAAATAACTGAACCAGTGTTCTTCACAACAAACATAGCTCCCTAACCAACCCAGATAGCTTACAAAAGCTCAAGGGAATAGGTTATTGGTCACAAACTTGGCTAAACGCCAAATGGGGACATTACACATTGATTATTTCTTATTAGCATTTCCTACTTGTAGTACTTGTTATTCATTGCAAAGTAAAGTTTGTTTCCTTTTCCATAGTTTGTTTCTATGCACAACTTCTAGATTACAATTTAAGAATCTATGACTGTACACATAGTATGAACACCATCCAAGAAGAATACGATTCCTTAGTTTGACAATTTAAATGTAGCACATTATAGCTATTAAGTTGCTTGATATAGGATCGGTTGGTTCGTTGAGTTGTGTGCATGCATTTTCTGTATCAATGTATTGGTTAATAATGGAGTTCGATAGTGGAAATGACCAGTTGTTAGGCGAACATGATTTGAAGATGTTATGTTCATGAGGAGATATGGTACGTTGAAGTTTGTTTGATGGGACACTTGATAATTCATTTTGTTATTAACGAATTTTATAATTGTAATACAATATTCTTTTTATGGGTAACAACTTCATGTGTATTTGGGACAATTACTATACAACTCTTGTAAACTTTCATTACGCCGAGAGGCGTTCCTACATTCACAGCACGGATGCAGAACAAGAGCTGAAAGATTCATAAACAAATTCAGATTCTATGACATTTTAGAAGATTCTGATAAAAATAAAAATAAAAAAAAGAGAAGGTGAAATGAATGAAAGAAAAAATAAAATTAAATGCATGGCGGTAGTGGCATGAGAAAATAAATCAAATTAGATCAAATCAAATTCAATGCATGGCTTAGTGGCATAGGAGTTACAAATAAAATAAAACAAAATAAATTCAATGCATGACGGTAGTGGCAAGGGAGTTACAAAAGCTTTCGCTCTTTTTTTAATCAATTTACTACGTGGAAATAAGTGCCTCTAGAAGGATATCTCTCGGCGTACTTTAGATATTTTTTTAAATATAGATATACTAGTATGTATTTGGAGAATTAATACACACATTTTTAATACCTAGACTTTATATTAGAATACTCCTAAAAAATGTGTACAATTTATGTCAATTTAGAATATTGGCACTTAGATTTGTATATATGTTATCTTTGTGCCACCTATCTTGACAAAACATTAACTAATTGATAAATAATTTAAATCTGAACATTGATTGCATCCATCAACTTTAAAATATGATCCTTACAAACCCTTTTCTATAGAGCAAAGAATAGACTTTAATAATATTTTAAACATTGTTTGGTAGTTGATCCCACTTGGTCAACTCCTATTGGACCCCAACAGCACTAGAGCCCTTCCCCCCCTACTCAAAAGAGAGAGAAAAGCGAGTATGAACACGCACTTTCAGAGCTTCCACGAAAGCTACAGATTTGATGGCAATCATCTTTTTCCAAAACAAATATTCCGAAATTTAGAGACGAGTAGTGGTGAAAGTGACTGGAAAGAGCTACAAAATTGATAGCCATCAACTTTCCCCTGAAATTTTTTTTTTCCAGAATATAAAAGTAGGTACGAGTAGTGGGGGGAAGGACTGAGAAGACCAGGCAGCAGTGTAGAGAAGAAGGAAAGAGCTCTGTAGCTTCACAGAACAGAACAAGACTTTTCCTTGTTTATGCTCACCTCTCCTCCCTTCTTCAAACGATAATTTTAGGCTCCTTCCTGTAAGATCAAAGGAAAAGCAATGGAAGAGTTGTGTGCAGTGTGCATGGAGCCACTGAAGTGGGTTGGCTATGGGCATTGTGGGCATCGAGATATCTGTTCACTGTGCATTGTGAGGTTACGCTTCATTGTAGGAGACAAGACTTGCTGTATCTGTAAACAGCATTGCCCTACTGTCTTCATTACCAAGGTACTGATTCCACTCATACATGATTTTCTGTGTTTTTTTTTTGTTATGTCTAGTTCTCAAGCTTTGAGGAGCACCCATATGGAATTCTACCGTGATTGCTAATCCATGGCATTGGATTCATTCTTAGGCTAGGTGGCTAAGAGCACGCGTTTAAGAAAATTTAAGCTTTTGCAGCTTATGGTAGGTTTTAAGAAACTGTGAATACAGGATTGGAAGAATTGTAAGCCATCATAAGTACAATTTAATCAATGATTCAGATGATGAATCAATTTGTATCTATGGGATTGGGTCCGCGTAGTTTGGAAGTGATGTGATCTCACGAGAATTGCATCTAATGAGCCCTATTTGTCAATATTCTCTGGACCTTTTCTTGCTTGAATTTCTTTTATGACCCTAACACATAACTCTATTAAGAAGGAATTCCACCTATGTTTTACCAGGGGCTGACTGGAGGTAGGGATCAAACTTATGTCAATGCATGTGTGATTCGTAGAGGTAGTTTCTATTGTTTTCCGGGAGAGGGTGATTCCTCATTCTATTAAGTGTCCTAATATGTGGGCTTACTTTTGAGAACTGAAGCCTCAATAACTTAAAATCAAAAAATCATTTTGGTAGTTTTTAACTTGAGATTCATTTGGAATCAGTTGATTCCGTAGCTTTTTCAGAAGTAGATTTGGAAGTTGCAGGAACTTGGTATGTTGTCACGCCAAAGAACAAGATGTCATATTTCTATAGCCAAAACTTTATATGGAAATTAACATGTTTCTTTAGGTTGACATTATTTTGGTTTTGGCTGTTCGTTCTAGCATACAATAGAAGTTCATGATGCAGTCCAACTAGCAATCGTGTTAAGCTAAGGCTGCTGTCTAAATTGTAGTACCGTAAGCACAATCTAATTGGAGTTGTAACAAGATTTCAAGTTTTTACAGGTAAGCCGACAATTACCAAGTGTAACACAGAAACAAGAATTGAGTTGCCAATACATTATGTTATTCATAAACTCTGAAAACTTGTGTAAATGAGCGATGAATTTGTAAGATTATGGTAAATAATTAGTAGTTTCTCTGTTGTTTTTGTGCAACTTTAATGTCTATTAGGTACATTTTCTATCTTCATCCACTCAGGTGCTTGTGTTATTTAATCTTATGTCTAGAGAAATGTGTATTTAGCCCTTTGTTTGTAACATACAACCCCCAATTTTTTTTTTTTGAAAAATTAAACAGTGATAACACAATGTTAGCACAATCTTGCGTGAACAACTAAATGACCTCCACACTTCTGATCACCAAGTTCCCAAATCGGGCGACGTGAGAGCATAATGTGTTTTGGCTTACAAACTAAAGCATTGTGCAACAAAGTAAATACATTCATCTGCTAATGAGCAGGCATCCACTTATGCAGCGGGGATTCACCACTTATTCAGTGGGTGGAAATACAAGAAAGATATACAATGTCATCCATTTATCTAGTGGGAATTCACCACTTATTCAGTGGGTAGAATTACAAGAAAGAATAAACTTCTAATTACTCTACACTGGCGGTTGAACCATCCAGGGGTTATGATGTGTGTTTTCAATATAAAGAAATAATTACAATGATTCAAAATAATGCAACCCCAAATCAGAAATATCAACTAGGTTATTGGACAATCACCATTGAAGTCTGTATCATGTAGATAACCTGCAACATAGAACAATGTCAAACAAATCCACGATATATCTGATGTCCCAGCTGATAACAATCTGAAGACAGTAGATGAAGACAATGCACTGAATTTTCTGTCTTATGCCCTAGGGTACGGACGACTCTGTCATAAATGGATGGCACCAAACACTAAGATGAACCCTCTAATCTCTCATCAATTGTTGCAGCTCAAAATAGACTGTATTTATGCCCCCAAACTGACCACACAACTCAGAAACAGATCAGACTTGCATACAAAAGATACCATTTTTCCTGCTGTATGACGCCATTACAGGGACAGTACGGATCTGTAGACTACTAGTGATTTAGCCCACGTAAAAATCAGAAATAGTAGGGAATGGCAGCGCTAGGATATGGAGATACAGTTCCAAACGTTAAACTTCAAAATAGCAGGGAATGGCAGCGCTAGGATATGGAGATACAGTTCCAAACATTAAACTTCAACAAGACTTCCTTGAGGGTTCACAATGAAGATTTATTTCCCCAGCATGTACGGCCTCTAGAGGTACGGCCTGCATCCATATGACTCCAAAACTTCACAAAAATCTGTTAACTCAGAAACATTCTTCAATCCATATCATCAAGGAAATAACAAAATAATCAGATCAAAACTCCAAAACAGTTCAATCCATAATTTGCCCAATGCAACTCTTGATTGAAGTTGCCCTTCTTCCAGCTAGGTAGGATATTTCACCAACGAAACTGGACATCTTCTAGAGGGTTTTCATCCTCAAGAAGGAAGGAAGAACTCCAGGTTCATTCCAGCAGCATTTCATTACAAAATCCAAGCATAAAGCCCAACAATGAGCTCCCACTTCTCTTTTATAGGCACCTGGGAGTTACACAAGAAATTAATTCTTTCTTGGAAATAATACTTTTTTCCTCAAACTTATAATAAGTCCATTTTATCTCCACTTAAGTGCTCATTTTTAAGTGCCTAAATAAAAGAATATAATTTCCCCTTTCTAATGAGCTATAACACTTAAATACTTATTAATTATTTTCACCCTTAGGAACTTAAGTGAAAATAATAATTAAAATAACTCATTAAATAATACTTTTTGCGGAAAATCACAAACTGCATCCAACCGCCAATAACTGAACCAATAGGCTCAACAGGGTTAGAGATGCAAAACGATGCCTTCCGGGGAACTTTCCAAAAATAGACGGCTCCTCCAAGAATCTTGGAGAGCAATCCAAGAAGCCGAATCAACTTCAGAAAGTTGCATAGGCATCCAGACGCAACACTGAGCTCAAAACCAACATCTGAGATCAACAAAACAACTGAACCACTGTAATGTCCCCTTCTTGATACATGGTTAGTCTATCATTGGGTTCCCGTGGACTAGCAGTTTGGTTAGGGAACTGTGGTTAGTTTGGCCGCGGAGGTGTTTGTTGGTGATGGAGTTGTGGTTCGAGGTCAGTGGATCCAGTTGGCACACTCTGAGTTGGCTCAATTTGCTCTTGGTAGTTACTATTTTTAGTAAGTCTGGGGTCGGTACCGGACCGGGATTTTCGGAGTGGGGTTAGATTCGTTTCGTCAAGGGCTTTCCGACGAGCTATAGATCATGGCATTCCGATATCATCTTGATATTTATTTTAAAGTTCGAAGTTTAATATATTTATTTATTGGGACTTCATGAATAAATATTATGTTGTCATTTTATAAAATAAGTTGTAACTTAAAAAGTGACCCCCCTAGGAGGTGGACACCCATGGGAGACATAAGGGGATAAAATAAAATAATAAAACAAATTGAAATTCTCTCCTCTTGGGCGTTGGGCTTGGAGAGGCAAATAAAAGATGAAAAAGAAGCTCATTTGCATATGCCAAGTTTATTATATTCTCTCTTTGTGAGCTCTGCTAGGGTTTATTCTTGTGAAGGGTTTGAAGATTCGAACTAGAGGCTCTTGGAGACGAAAACCTTCCTGAGTAATGGCATTCTACAGGTGTGGAAGATCACCCAAAGGTGCCAGTAGAGGTGGATACACTCAGTGTTCACTATTGTGCTTCAATGGAGTTAATAGGTTGTGATTTTGAGACTTTCGGGGTTATGGCATTCTGAGATATTGTTGTGAGCAGCTGATATACTAGTTTATAGCAGATTTAGAGGAGTTTTAGAAGAGTTTGTGACTGCTGCACATTTCCTTGGCTAGTTGTACAACTCCAGCCCAGCCTTACCCTCATTTTGGAGCTGTTGTGAGGGATTGGTGAGCAGATTTCCACTCCACCTTTGGCGTCCAACCTCATAGACAGCATTCAGCACTTTGCAGACCATTTCCGGAGAGGTTCCATCATTTTTGGTGCAGATTGAACAATCAGCCTGGTCGTACAAGGTACAAGGAGGACATGGGAGCTGGTTGTGACTATTTCAGCATTGTTTGCAGCCATTTTCTACCTTGTCTAGAGGCGTTTAGGGCCTTTCTTTGCTGTCCATCATTTGTATCTTCAATACTCTACATTCCTTGGAGATTTGAAGTGAAACTGTATGTACCCATAAGCTGGTCCGGCTACAGCATAAAATTGAAGTTGCAAATCTGAATACGGGTATGTCATAGTAATTGTTATTTGGCCATTTTACCATCCGTGTCTTTGTTATTTTCTTCATATCTATCATATATTTTCTGGGTTTGCTTTATATGCTCTATTCTATGTATTCCGGCAACACACATTTGCAGGAAAACTGAAACCCCTTCTGCATCATCTCTCTAGTCTGAAAGAACACAAAAATAAAAATAAAATAACACATAAAAGGTCAAGAAGAATATACAAACAGGTACGACACATTATAGGAGTTCTTCGAAAAGGGGAACCCCTTACCAAACCAAGGTAGCCTATCAGGGTTCCGGAAAATAGGCTATCGGACCCAGAACCGACTAGGCAGAAAAAGGGAACATTACATTGTTTTTTGGGGTGGGTTACTAATTTGATTAGCAGCTCAAGTCATCCAAGTGGCAGTTTTGGGCAGAATTATGAAAATTTCCAAAATCTAATTTTTTTGGTATACTATATGTTTTTCACATTTTGCATCTTTATGGCACTTCGAGTGGATTTTGGTTTTGGGACTTTGTCCAACTGCTTTGATGGGTTGCTTTGACAAATTGCCATACCTTCAAGGCACCTAAATGAATTCATGACCTAAGCTTGCCCATGCTTATCCAAACTTTGAATTTTGAGGTATAGGCTAGGAATTATGACCGCGACAAGTAGGAGTACAAACAATAAATAATTTCGACAAACATTCTCATTTTTGTAATAAGTTTTCCATAGTTTTAAAACTTTTGACTTGGCAAAACTCGACATAATCAATTTTGATTCGGACTATGTGACTTGGTAAAACTTAGCAAATTAATAAAATATTTAAATTCATTAACAAACATAAATTTCATGCAAAATACAATTACAGGATGTATGGAATGAGTTTGTAGAACAGTAAGTGTTTTCAATTAGATTTGAATAAATGAAAAAAGAGTACAATATCACATCAACATGTGAATGCTACAACCAATAATATGATATGAATCTTCATGACGATTGAAATTCATCATAAAAAGTTATAATTCAACGCAAGTTACAGCAATTTATAATTTTCTTCTCCCCATATACATCCTAGCTATGTCACAAGGTTCACCGAATTTCAAACAAAAAGTTCAAAATCCAGTGAACTTAAAGAAAACAAAAATTATTGTTTTTGTACCTGTTAAATTTGTATGGAAAAAAATCAGGGTTTTTATTAAAATATATTTAAAAAATGCATTTCTGATTAGATTTTTCCAACTTCTTTAAAAAAATCACACCCACGATGTGTAAAAACATTTCGTTGACTATTTAGTGCCTGTGATGGTTGTTGTAGAGTATTGCGACCTAAAACATCTTCTAAAAGCGGATGTGACTTTCAAAATAAAATATATATACAAATGAAGAGAAATATCCCTTTACCCTCATAAGGTGGGGCCTAAAAACCTCTCCACATTTTTATCTTTACTTTTTAGGTTTCTTTTTTTCCTTTATTTTTGTTTTTAGGTTTGGTTAGTTTTGTTTAACATGTGAATATTATAGTGATTGCATTATTACTATTTTATTACATTTTTTTGGGGTGATTTGAATGTTTGACGTGGATTGTTTTATTTTTTTATTAAATTAAAATTTAATATTTAAAAAAATTAATATATTTAATATATAAAAATTAATATATTTATAATATTTAAATTAATTATTTATATTTTAATATTTTTAAATTTATTATAATGTATAATTTTTTATATTAATAAAAATTGCAAATTTATATTAGTTGAATTTATTACAATTTTTTTTCCAGATTTTATCTTTGGTCGAATTTAATTCGAATTTTATCTTTGTTGAACTCAAACACGAACACGAACCTTGTGACATAGCATCCTAGTGATGGTTGGGGTCCTACTCCTTGTAGTTGGTTGTGGCTCCACCCTTGAACTAGAAGGTAATTACTCCTCATGGTCACCATCATCCTCAATCATGATGTCACCTAATCTAACACCTCATGCTTCTACTTTTGCTGCACACTCCTTTGCCTGCCTCTCAAACTCAACAATCTCGTCTTTTGTAAACACGGCTCCATAGATTGGATAGTCTAGTTGCTATATGGATCAATGTCATCCAAGTCAATTATATCATGACTATTTAAGCCCACCACCTTTTTTAAGAGAAGGCTAAGGTTGTATTGCATGAAGACGAGGTTATTGAGGCACTTTTGTTGTGCTTCTTTGTATGAATGACAAACAAGCTCCAATTCACTCACATCCAAAAGTTCTATAAGATTAGGACAAAATTTGGTGGGTTATCTTTTGAAGCTTTGGGGTTTTTGTGGCCCAATATTCCCAGCAAGCATTTGCAAAGAAGACATTCACATTTTTGTAAGTAAGCAATATTAAATATTTGAAGTGAAGTGAATTGGGATTTTTGTTACTTGGTGCTTGGGTGGTTCTCTTTTGGATAGCTAGTGGCAAAAAGAAGTGTCTCACCTTGACATACTTGTACTCTGCAACTCTACAATAAACAAGTCCTTAAACTCTTCCCCATATATCATCCTCTCATTGCATGTTGTGGAGCTCTCCATAACCTCCCCATCAGTAGCTTTGAAGTCCTATGTGTATAAATGTTGGGGTTGAGGTAGTATATTGTTGTATGAATGGGTTGATGAAGTTGATTATTCCACCTCTGATCAATAATGTTTTAAATGGGTTTGAATTTTCTTCTATTTCCCCCATAACAATTTTGGAAGGCCATTTGGATGGCCTCCTTGGCCTCATATAGGCACCCCATTGGGTTTTGCTCACCATCCATCAAGCGCAAAACCTTGACTAAAGGCTTTGACACCTACAAACAAATTAAAGTTGCTATAAAAAATGAAACTTAAAAATATTAAATGATATCTAGTATAAGAATTAAAGGAGACAATTTAAAATTTAAATAGAAGTTTGAAGTTACCTTGATGATCTCATTAGCACTCTTTGTGAAGGCATCATAAAAAATTGTCATTGCGACCCTCTTTCCATCCATCTTCCTAGAATAAGATGAGTCTACCCATTGTTGGCTCACAGACATTCGCTTGAAAGGCATTAGCAAACCATAACTGCTTTGCAAGGTGATGAAGTTAGTTTAAAATTGTGAGGTACCTGCTTCCTCAAGTTCCTCCCTTTGGTGTGCTCTCTCATTAAGCAAAGCACTTGTAGATGTACTTAGTGATGTTCCCAGCATGTTCCACCACGGACTACACAGATTCAAGTTTGCCTATTTCCTCTAATAGAAGATCAAGGCAATGGACAGAGAAAGGGCTCCAAAAAAGTGTTGGGTGCCTCTCCTCAAGTAGTCTTTGTGGCGCTGCATACGTTGCTGCATTGCTTGTGACAACTTGGACCACATTTTCTATACCAACCTTTAAAATAGCCTCCTCCAACATTGGACTTAGATCCTCAACATTCTTTACTTTTTTAGAGGCATTGATCAACCTCAAGAATGCCATTTGAACATTTGAAGCCACTAGAAAGTTGATGAGTGTGCAAGATTCCTTTCATCCGTTCACCCATTTGATAATATAGAGCATGTATACTTGCGCTACTATTTCTTTTGCTCTTCTTGAATCATCTTTGTATTTGCCATTGTTTTCTTTTGCAATGACCCACTTAAGTCCATCGGATTAGGCTTATTGAATCATTTCCCTACAACAGTCAAGGCTATGAACAATTTCTCCCAAAATGGGCTTCTTGCCACATTGAACATAAGGTTGTTGCAATACCAAAAATTCATGCAAGACGTGCTTGCTTTGTCATGCTTCTCCTTGTTCCAACTTGCACCTTCAAGTGAAGGCTATGAACTTGGCATGTTTTGTGGAACAAAAAATCCTTGTGATTGCATTCTATTGAAGCTTGATGAAAGGGATGTGCTACGAATTCATGGGCCACAAGACAATCCCACAATCTCTATATTTGTTTCCGCCTCTGATTCCTGTGCCATGTTGGGATTAGTAACTATTGCAATGATTGTGGTTGTCCTTGTTTTCTCCAATTTTTTCTATGTCAAAGTAAAGGCTGCATTCATTTTTTGTACAGACTTTGGCCCAATGTTTAGGGCCAATTTGACGTGTCATGGTCAACAATCCATGCGAGGTGGTATTTGAGGCAATTGATGCTTCCACTCATCTTCAATTCATAATAGTTGTAAATGACTGATCTTGACGGTGGTCCTAGTACGACATGCTCCCGAGTGACATCCTTGTTGTGAACACTTCAGCTTCCACTTCCACTTCTTGATGCCATTAGATACAAAGTGCAAACCTTGGCATTGAAAAAAAACTAATTGCTGCAAATCCTAACACTGAAAAACATAAAAAAATTGCAGAACCTTGGCTTAGAAAAATAAAAAAAATAAAAATTTCAGAATTGCATTGACCCTAGCCAACAAAAAATAAAAAATGCGAATTTCAGAATTGCAGAACCCTAGCTAACATTGTTTAATTTGAATGCATGTAAAACATGAATGTACATGTAAAATACAATATTTTTAAATGCTTGGAAGAATTTAGAAATGTAAAACAAATTTGAAAAAACTTGAAAAAGAAAAACTAAAAGATCTTCAAAATTATTTGAAATCTCACTTACCCAATCGCCACAAGAAGAACTCAATGGGAAATGATTGTTTTGTTGTGGAGGGCTCAAAAAGAAAAAAAAAACTTGTGTTACACCCCCATTTTTGTGTGTAGGCTGCATACTGATTGTGGGTCAAGTCGCATGCATAGTAGACTCCTTGCATACTCATGAGTACACAATGCTATGAGTTCCAACATGTTACTTGCTGAAATTCGCTCGAGTAAGTGGGCGAGTTACCTGGCAACCTCAACAACTTTCGTGTACTTGCAAATTCTACTAGTTTTCGACGATTTTTAAAATATTGTGTTTGTCCCTTCTTTGGCAGCCCATTTCATTTTCCAAGGACATGGGGCAATATCAAGTTTGCAAGTACTTGTGGATTTTGCAAATTTTTGACGAGGTTTATAATACTAAATTTGTCCTTTGATTGGCCATTTCATTTTCCAAGAAGGACATGGGTCACTATCAAGTTTGATGACTCCTTCGTTCTTGTTAGGAACTCTAATTTATTGTTTTTGGTAAGTTTTCGATTTTTGTGTTGCCAAACTTTGTAATTGCTGATTTTGAAGCATGAAGGCAATTTAGAAGGCACATGTCTCTCCTATATAGCTTCTCCCTTTTGTATTTGCTCTCAGTTGAAATAAAATTCTATTTTTGTTCAACTATCCAACAACTATAAATTATGTCCTATTTGTTTTTTGTCCATTTCCCACTTTATAATACACTAAGCTCCACAACTAGTGCATTATTCCTTGAATTACCAACTTAATTTATATCTTTTGCCTTTTTGGGTCTCTCTAGAAGACGATTATACTTGATTTTGATACCTATTTGCTTCTTTGTTCCATTGACATCTCCATAGAACAATTTCTTCATTTACTATGTTCTACTTAGCATCCTTGTGGATGGGATTGGGAATTTTGGGACATGAAAAGGGGATGCCTAGAAGTATTCATAAAAGCTTAAAAATGATATTTGACTAGGAAGGGCATAGGGATGGGTTTTGGGGGACAACGAGGGATAAAGATGCACCATTGTGAAACATAATTCCCTCTAGATACTCTTTGGATGCTCCTTGTCACCTTTGCATGATGGGGGACACTAATAGAGTTGTTAGAGACAACATATCTACAAAAGGTCTAGGCCTTCGGATCTGTCCCCCACAATCTCTTATACCTTGATGGTTTTATATACTAAATAGTTCTTGTAAATTGCTAATGGTATAGTCATCTATGCCAACTATCTTTAGCTTTATTGGTCATGTGGCCTTAGAATTCTTCTTGGTCAAAAGAAGCATCAATTATATTCCATGAGGTAGTATGATGTGCCATCTTTGCTTTCTCCAAATGGAGACAAAGCACTTTACTTTCAAGTTTCATATCTACAATGATATTTGAGGGAGATATTATTGTTTGTATAGTGATTTAGGAGGTCCCCCAAGTGCCTTTTTCTATTATCTTGACTAGAGGCGCTTGGCCTTTTACCTTAAATTGTCACTTTCATACATCAAACTTCTTCTTCTTCCAAATTGATAATGTCTTAGTTTTAGTCTATTCCGATAGATGGAGGTGTTGAGCACCCTTTAGACACTATAGTTACTATCATAAATGGCAATAGATTAATTAGTGAGACACTGCCCTTCTTTACAAGTATATGTCATGCTATCCTACTTTTATCTGTGCACCAGATGTGACTATTGGCAACTATCGTGTGCAGAGGATCAACTCCTTGCTCGTTATCATAGTCTAAGACTCTAAGCTATGGGTATAGATGTATGTTACCCTTTTTATCTTCACTTCTAGAGACTTATTGGCCATGGATGTTAGCATAGTTCACAAATTTGAACTTGACTTGGACTCGGTAGACCCCCAAATATAAAAACTCGACAAAAACTTGGGAAAAGCATGACAACTTAAAAAATACTTGGGACAAAAAAAGAAGTTTTTCAGTCTATAGTCATGTTTTTCAGCCTACAGTCACATTCTAGGGCACATTTTTAAGTATATAGGCATTTTTAGAGTACATTTTTCAGTTAGTCACATTTTTAAGTCTATAGTTGCATTTTGGGGCATGTGATAGGGATAGTGATAGTACCAGTTTTTATAGTGTTTTTGGGAATTTTTATCGATTTTTTCCCACATTTCGGTGAGTCCTGAGTTAACCTTGCAAAAACACGATGTTAGAAATTTTCCACGAGTACTCGGTGACTTGTTGAGTACCATGCAAGTTTGCAAACTATGGATGTTAAGAGAGATTTTAAGAGTAACATGCTTCCTCTGAGGATTATCCAACAAATCCTCTTAACCAAGTCCATTCTCCTATGCAAATGACTGATCTTGGCGTTGGTCCTAGTACGACATGCTTCCAAGTGGCATCCTTGTTGCGAACACTTCAGCTTCCACATCCACTTCTTGATGCCATTGGATACAAAGTGCAAACCTTGGCATTGAAAAAAATAAATTAATTGCTGCAAATCCTAACACTGAAAAACATAAAAAAATTGCAGAACCTTGGCTTAGAAAAAAAATAAAAAAAACAAATTTCAGAATTGCAGAACCCTAGCTAACATTGTTTAATTTGAATGCACGTAAAACACGAATGTACATGTAAAAGACAATATTTCTAAACGCGTGGAAGAATTTAGAAATGTAAACAAATTTGAAAAAACTTGAAAAAAACCCTAAAAGATATTTGAAATTCTTTGAAACCTCACTTACCCAATCGCCACAATAAGAGCTCAATGGGAAATGATTGTTTTGTTGTGGAGGGCTCAAAAAGAAAAAAAATTGCATTATACCCACTTTTTTGTGTGTAGGCCGCATACTGATTGTGGGTCGAGTTGCAGGCATAGACTCCTTGCATGCTCATGAGTGCACAATGCTGCGAGTTCCAATATGCTACTTGCTAAAACTCACTCGAGTAAATGGGTGAGTTACTTGGCACCCTCAACAACTTGTGTGTACTTGCAAATGCTACTAGTTTTTGATGATTTTTAAAATATTGCATTTGTCCCTTCTTTGACAACCCATTTCATTTTCCAAGAAGGACAGTGTCAATATCAAGTTTGCAAGTACTTGTGGATTTTGCAAATTTTCAATGAGGTTTATAATACTAAATTTGTCCTTTGAGTGGCCATTTCATTTTCTAAGAAGGACATGGGTCACTATCAAGCTTGATGACTCCCCGGTTCTTGTCAGGAACTCTAATTTATTGTTTTTGGTAAGTTTTCAATTTTTGCGTGGCAAAACTTTATAATAGCTGATTTTGAAGCATGAAGGCAATTTAGAAGGCACATGTCTCTCCTATTTAGTTTCTCCCTTTTGTATTTGTTCTCAATTGAAATAAAATTCTATTTTTGCTCAACTCTCCAACAACTATAAATTATGTCCTATTTGGTTTTTGTTCAGTTCTCACTTTATAATACACTAAGTTCCACAACTAGTGCATTATTCCTTGAATTACCAACCTAATTCATATATGTTGCCTTTTTGGGTCTCTCTAGATGACGATTATACTTGATTTTTGAGACTTATTTGCTTCTTTAGTCCATTGACATCTCCATAGAACAATTTCTTTGTTTACTATGTTCTATTTAGTGTCCTTGTGGATGGGATGGGGAATTTTGGGGCATGAAAAGGGGATGCCTAGAAGTATTCATAAAAACTTAGAAATGATATTTGACTAGGAAGGGCATAGGGATGGTTTTTAGGGGACAACGAGGGATAAAGATGCACCATTGTGAAACATAATTCCCTCTAGATACTCTTTGGATGCCCCTAGTCACCTTTGCATGATGGAGAACATTAATAGAGTTGTTAGAGACAATATATCTACAAAAGATCTAGGCATTTGGATTTCTCCTCCTCAATCTCTTATACCTTGATGGCTTTATATGCTGAATAGTTCTTGTAAATTGCTAATGGTATAGTCATCTATGCCAACTATCTTTAGCTTCGTTGGTCACGTGGCCTTTGAATTCTTCTTGGTTAAAAAAAGCATCAGTTATATTCTATGAGGTAGTATGATGTGCCATCTTTGCTTTCTCCAAGTGGAGACAAAGCACTTTACTTTCAAGTTTCATATCTACTATGATATTTGAGGGAGATATTATTGTTTGTATAGTGATTTAGGAGGTCCCCCACGTGCCTTTTTCCATTATCTTGACTAGAGGTGCTTGGCCCTTTACCTTAAATTGTCACTTTCATACATCAAACTTCTACTTCTTCCAAATTGATAATGTCTTAATTTTAGTCTATTCCAATAGTTGGAGGTGTTGAACACCCTTTAGACACCATAATTATTAACATAAATGGAAATATATTAATTAGTGAGACACTGCCCCTCTTTACAAGTATATGTCATGGTATCCTACTTTTATTCGTATAGTAGGTATGGACTATTGGCAATTATCATGTGTAGAGGATCAACTCTGCCCGCTATCACAATCCAAGCTATGGGTATAGATGTACATTACCCTTTTTCTCTTCACTTTTAGAGACTTGTTGGCCATGGACATTAGCATAGTTCACAAACTCGAACTCGACTTGGACTCGGTAGACCCTAAATTTAAAAACTCGACAAAAACTTGGGAAAAGCATGACAACTTAAAAAATACTTGGGGCAAAAAAAGAAGTTTTTCAGTCTATAGTCATGTTTTTCAGCCTACAGTCAGATTTTAGGGCACATTTTTAAGTATATAGGCATTTTTAGAGCACGTTTTTCAGTTATAATCGCATTTTTAAGTTTATAGTTGCATTGTAGGGCATGTTACAGGGATAGTGATAGTACCACTTTTTGCAGTGTTTTTGGGCATTTTTTACCGAATTTTTCCCACGTTTTAGTGAGTCATGAGTCAACCTTGCGAAAACTCGACATTAGAAATTTTCTACGAGCACTTGATGACTTGTTGAGTACCATGCGAGTTTGCAAACTATGGATGTTAAGAGAGATTTTAAGAGTAACATGCTTCCTCTTAGGATTATCCAACAAATCCTCTTAACCAAGTCCATTCTCCTTTGGATGTCATTAGATCATATATTGGCCCTTTCATGTGATTGAGGAGGTCCTTGGCCCTTTTTTGGTAGACTTTGGAACATATTATAGGCCCCCTTCTCTTTGATTCATTGGTTGTTTATTCAATTAGGGGCCTTCCTTTTACATGGTAATTTATGCTATACTGTTGTCCTGTCTAACTTGTCTAGGGTTACTAGTGTTTGATCTACCCTCTTCATCTTTGAAGTCGAGTTTGCCAGGAACCTTGTACGAACCTAAACCAATCTAGGTTGGGTTTTGACCTTGGTCTAGGTTTGACCTGGGTATACTTGAGACATAGTTGGTCTAGGTTGGACCTTGGGCAAACTCATTGTGTTAAAAAGAAATGCATTTAAAAAGAACTAAAAAATTAAAAAATCTTATGCTCTCCCAAATTTCCGGGATGGGGACGGTAGGGGATGGGGGCATGTGTTTTTGAGAAAGGTTTTTTTAAGGCCATTTTTTAGGGGATGGTAGGGGACAACTATTAAAAAAAATAGGGAAAATTTTAAAATATAAGGAAATTTCAAATATTCATTTGATAACATTGATGAGGCATTCATCATGGACATTATAGAACCTTTGTGAGCATGGGTAATTGAATAGGAATTATGATGTTCTTATATATGTGTGTGTGTGTGTGTGTGTGTGTGTGTGTGTGTGTGTGAGCATGAGTTAATAAAGACATGCTTGACTGGTGTGGGTATTCAGGTGATGGATTTATTATTGAAGTTTTCTTGAAGCCTTCAAAATTGCATGTTCTACTATCAAACTTATTAGCAAAGAGGAATGGTTAAGTAAAAAGATAATTGGTTATGTCCTAGTTTGACCCCAGTTGGGATATTAATAGATGGGATTGTTCTATGAGTTGTCTGTGCAGGGCATGATTGATATATTTTTGTATTATGAAAGTGGCATTTCTTGCCGACTATGACTTAACTTGTACTCAGTAGTCTAATGATTGTAGCATGCCAACTTTGTCTATGCCAATCTTTGTATACAGAATTGGTTGTCCGATGTATGAAACAAGATAATCCTTGACTATGACTTTAACGTGCAATGTGAACATGTAGAGATTTGCAACAGGTGATATTTATTTTGTGTTGTGATCATGATTAATCATTAGTCTATTACTTGTTTAGACTTATAGTTACAATTGTTGTGGACTCATGCTAAGTGATGTGTAGCTTTGTAACAACCAAGTTATCAAGGTTGATGGCATAGATACAACATAAAAGATGAATGTGAGTTGTCTTTGCTTCATGTCAAAAAGGTCTAGATAAATGGCTTGAAAAATTGAGATAAATCCAAGGGTTGCAAACTCTATTAGACAATAAAGATTGATCATTTCTAATGGTAGTTCAATGTTACTATTGTTAAAGCCCTAGCCATGATATCTTTTAGTGTGGGGGCATGACCTTTGCATTTAATAAGTTAATCCTGATTGATAGAGGATTAATAAACATAAATGCTTCTTGATTTTTTGCAGATCTTAGATGGGCATGTCATAAACCAAACATGCATTGAAATGTTGTAAGTTTTTTTTAAAAAGTAACTAAAATGTGCCTAGGCCGTAGGGGACGGGTAGCATTCCTCGAGATGGTTGGGAGACGTCTAGACATCCCCTGGATGTCCTTAGCCGTCCCCTAATGTACCCAGGCGCCCCCTAAAAAAATTTGTGTGTACCAGGGACGTTTCCAGTATTTTTGCAAAATAGGGGATGGGGTTGAGATATTTCCTAATCGTCCCCAAAGCGCCCCCTATGGGGGATGGGGTCATATTTGGTGGGGATGCATCTCCGGGGAGCATAGCAAAAATCCAAACCCACCCTAAAAAGTGATTTCTAAGTCACTAACAACGCACAAAACAAAAACATATATACATTCTTACCTCTCATTTCTCACTCACCTAAAACTCCATATCTATTCATTGCTCGGAGCTACAAGATTTCTTTATGTTCGAACATTGTGCATGTTTCCTACCATCCCCGAGTCCTTGAAACATCCCTTATGGGGGATGGGGTCATATTTGGTAGGGGTTGCGTCCCTGGGGAACATAGAAAAAATCCAACTCCATCTTAAAAAGTGACTTCTAAGTCACTAACAACACACAAAACAAAAACATATATTCATTCTTACCTCTCATTTCTCACTCACCTAAACTCCATATCTATTTATTACTTAGGGCTACAAGTTTTCTTTATGTTCAAACATTGTGCCCTTGTTATTTCTACACCCCATGGCATGTTGGATAGGTGCTAGGGAGATGAAATAGCTTGCATTAAGGATAATCTTCATTCAAGGTAAGGTTTTTTAGTTTTTTTTTGGGTTAGTGGATTGTGGCCTTGGGGACCACTCCCTTTGAATTAAAGCTTGAAAAAATAAAAATGAGGTTTGTGCATCAACCCTCTAAATAGGGGTGCATAATAGTAACAAAACTCGACCCACATTAAGCGGGGATAATCTGCATCTAGAAACAACCCTATTGAGAAAGCTAGGGAATACAACTTGTAAAATCTAAGAAACTGTTTTGGCTAAGAGCCATGTTTTCTCATCTTAACATGGGAACAAAGAGTCAGCATACACTTGCCCTTTCTTGCTTTGCTAAAAGCTTTCTTTTTCTGCTTGACAGTTGTCCATTGGTTTGTGAGTTCCTCAAATAGATTGTTGTTTTTAGGCTTATAGCTTTGTAAAGGAACCGCCTCTAGAGAATATGCCTTGTTTTGGTCATACCCATTCAAAGTCTTATGGGAGAGAGGTGTGGCCTTATTAGGAATCACACCTCTTTGAGGAAAGGCAAGAGAGTTTGGCATTTCAAAATTTGGAGAAGCCACATCCCCAACAACCTCCATTTCAATAGGAAAACTATGTTGATGGCATAGATCTGTCCCTTTCCACCATAGGGTTTGTATCTTGGGTTTAGTTGAAGGAGTGAATTTTGAATACTCATCTGCCTTATGTCCTACAACGTAGCATCGTCTACACCTAAATGCCAATCACACATAGTCCACTAGTTGGTACCAAATACTATTACCAACCTTGATGCCTATTTCTGTTGGTGAAGGTTTGGAAAGGTCCATTTCCACCAAATTCAAGGAAAGGTGAAGGAAGAATTTAGAGTGAAAGGGGATTGAGAATTAGACGTAGCCAACCTTGAAATGAATTTCCCAATGGAATCTAAGTGTAGGTTGTGTAATCTCACCCAAATTGGAATAGCTGTAAAGATCTCTGTGAGAGGGTTGAGTTTTGGGTACCATGACTTCATGCATAGGTAGGATTTATCCCAAGCCCAAGGTCCCCTTTGATGTAATGTCCCCTTCCTAGCCAGTTCAACAGGTTGACTCAATTAGCCTATTCTAGGGTTCCCGTAGGCTAATGGTTGATGGTTAGGGAACTTCAGTGGGGATTTCCAGCAGTTGTGGCATATATGGATGGTTGATTAATTTCCGAACTTTGGTTTTTGAGCACATCTTCCCTTTTCGAGGTGCCTTTGGACACATTTTCTAGGACTTTCTATTTTTAGTAAGTCAGGGGAGGTCACCGGTGGAGTTGGTATTGGCATTTCTATTTTTAGTAGCATCGGTGGGAGCAGCTTGCACTAGTTTCACGACAATTGAAGTGGCCGAGGAATATTATTTTAATTGTCGATATATTTAAGTTAAATTAAATATTTAACTTATAATGTTTAAATGTATAAGTTACTTTATTTTATAAAGTGACTTGGGGGGGGGGAAATATAAGTGTGTTTTAAAAGTTGATGTGCTAGGAGACGAGGGGCGCTCAACCCATGAGAGTTATAAGGAGTCTTAAAATGTTATTAAAATATGAAAATTAAAAGACTTCTTTTTGGGCGTTGGAATTGGAGGAAGAATAAAAGTGAAAAAGGAACTCATTCATTCATTTTTATTGTCGTGCATTTTATTTTCTGGAGCTTTGGCTTTGAGGAGAAGCTGGTAATCTTCAAGGGTTTGTAGAGATGAAAACCTCTGCAAATACCACTTCCTACGTGATTGAAAGACATCATCTGGGGAGTTGCTGGTGATTTGATACAGGGATCACGCCTGGATTTCAAATGGCATAGTTTAGGGTTCCAAATGAAGGTTTTATTTGTAGATTTTTGTGATAGGAGGATAGCAGAAAATTACAGAGGATATTGGAGACTTTAATGTGCTTTTGGTGACTTGTTTTCACACCTTGTGCTGGCCGTACCACCCTGTGAGGAGGCTGTACCACCAGTGCAGCTATTTAGGAGTATATTTTGAGGAAATATCCCTTGTTCTTTGTGCGTGGAAGCTGGTAAATGGTGCAGCAGGTGTATTGACTGTGTACAGCAGAAACAGAGAACATTTTGTGAGTTTATGTTGCAGTCCAAAACCCTACAGCAGGCCGTACACCTCCAGGCCAGGCGTGAGGGTCGTCTAGGCTGAAGCGCCTATCTTTGGGGCAGTTTTTGGTGACTAAAGTGAGCGCAGGATATCCCTTATTTGCTGTCCATCAGTTGCTGACAGAGGAAACTCATATTGTTGATGCTGGAAGGCATTCTGTACTTGCTGATCTGGGATTATTGTATTTTCAGAGCTACACAATATAAATCTGAAATGGGTATGTTTTGAAAACATTATTCTTGTCATTTTACTATTTGGGTCCTCATAGTTTAAGTTGTTAATCTTCTTTCTACATTTGGGTGGGTGTTACTGCATGCTATATATTTTCTTGTTATTATTCATTATTGAATGTGAAAAATCAACAAGCAATCAAACACATCAGCATCAAACAAAAAAATTATCTACAGAAAAAAGCCACAACAGGGGTGCATATTACATTTGAAGCAACAAATACCTATTCTCTGGAACTTCACAAATCACAAAGAAAAATCCTTTAGCATAGGGGTCGATGTAGATTTCACCTTCAAGGAGAGGTTGCCAGATTTTTAAGATCCCCTTATTTAGCTCCACTAGGTTTTAGTAAGTTATATTTAAATATATCTTAGATAATGGTCAATCTTAGTTGTAGATTGCTTTTGCTTTTTCAGTCTTTAGTTTAGTTCTTATTAGCTTTGCTTTGTTAGCTTCAGTTTTCTGCTTTATGCAAGCTGTTCGTCTATTGTTAGTATATGCATTCTCTTTATAAGAGCATTTGCTTTTCTTTGTAAACTATCTGATTATATTCAATATAAATCTTTCATAGTTTATGTAACATGGTATCAGAGCAAAGTTACGAACTTGGTTAGTCTTAGCATTTTTTAAAGATTTTTTAATCTCTGTGCTAGTCGATTCGGGTTCTTTCTGGGTGTTGGAATCTGGATACCTTTCGATTTGTGGTTGCGGGTGTTGCTCTGTCTTTTTCGGCGTTCTCTTTTGAGTCGGGTTTTCCATAGTCATGGTCGCCATTCTTTTCTTGGTAGCGTCTGAAAATCCCTGTCGTGGGTTTTCTTGAGAGCTGTGTCTCATCTTTTCCGTTTTGTTTGAAGGCTGCCATCTGCAGTTTGTTCCCTAGGCAATTTAAAAAAAAAAAACCCTAGCACATTCGCGTAGTGGAAGCATGGTTTTTGATCGCGGATTTCGCATTTCTTTTGGTCTATGATCAACGGAACTCTAGAGGGTTTCAGTGCGTTCTAGTTTTGGCGTCCTCCTTGCTTCCTGGTTCGTGATTTTGTGGGTGACTTTGTCCTTTTAGTCGTGATTTTAACTTGCATTTTTTCTATAATCTGTTTGGCATCGAATTCAGTTCAGGATCGTGTTTTGCTTCTTTCGTCAGTGGTCCTTTCAAGCAATCTAGTTGGGCGATTTGCTTGATTTCAGGGTTTCTTGTTAGATGACGTGTTCTATTTCAGTTCTATCGTCAACAATTTTTGCTGGGAGTCGTTCTGCTTTTTGATCATAATCCTTGGTAGCCATTAGGCTTCATCATGAGGTTCGTGATGTCTGTTT
Source organism: Cunninghamia lanceolata (assembly GCA_027924645.1). NCBI lineage: Eukaryota > Viridiplantae > Streptophyta > Pinopsida > Cupressales > Cupressaceae > Cunninghamia > Cunninghamia lanceolata. The sequence goes on from BSBN01001097.1 coordinate 1,968,857, forward strand.
AGAGTCTTTGAGTGGTTGCAGCAGTCAGCGGCCTGTCTTTTTGTGATTCAACAGTCTCAAGTATATGGGCTTACAGCCCCTGACTCCGTTCTGTGGTCCCACACCTGGACCAACAACAAGTTTTTGGTCTTCGCATCTGTCTCGATGTTCGTGTTCAAGATTGTCGATCCTGTGTATTCTTGACTTCCGTACTCTCGAGATCTGGGTTTTGAAATCTGTGTTCGGATTTATCTCGAGATCTGTGCCTCGGTATATGTGTTTCAAATTTATTCCTTGTTTTCAGAATCTGTGCTTTGTAACCCATGCAAGGGTTCTGTTCAGTATCTATGCCGTCTATCTGATTCAATATTCATGCCAGAAACTTATAATCTGTCTTTTTGTGTCTCGAAAAATGTGAAGTATGGCATCTTTTTGGACAACAGTCAGAAGTTCAACGACAACAAATTTGTAATCATCAGTATTCTCTGTAGGATCTCCTCAAAGTTTGGGTTCCTGTTCCGTAGCCTTGAGAATGGGGTTCTGTTTTTTGCTTTCAGCGGCTTCCTTGTTTGGCAAATGTTTTTGCCTAGTCGCTGTTTCTGGAGAGTTTTCTGCTTTTTCGTGGTTTGTAGCTTTGTGGCATTCTTTGATCTGTGCCTACAGCGCTTAGCCCCTTCTTGTCATCAGCTGGATCTGCGGTCATCTTTTGTGTTCTGCCTCTTCGGATTCCTCGGGATTTGTGTTTCGACACTTGTGCTCGGGTTCTGTTCTCTGTTTATGCCTCCACCTGTCTCGGAAGGCAGTCTGTTTTTAGGGGGCATCTTGTTTTTAGTTAGTGGATTGACCATTAAAGGGGGGTATTAAGTTAATATTTAAATATATCTTAGATAATGGTCAATCTTAGTTGTAGATTGCTTTTGCTTTTTCAGTCTTTAGTTTAGTTCTTATCAGCTTTGCTTTGTTAGCTTCAGTTTTCTGCTTTATGCAAGCTGTTCGTCTATTGTTAGTATATGCATTCTCTTTATAAGAGCATTTGCTCTTCTTTGTAAACTATCTGATTATATTCAATATAAATCTTTCATAGTTTATGTAACAGGTTTGGTCACATATTGTGGAAGTGACAAATCAAAGTATGTTCTTTGTGCACCACTTCATCCTCCAAAGCTTCTTTACCAAGATTGATGATGGGAGGGTTCACATGTTGAACCATGGAAGGAAGCTCCCTGGTTTGTGATGCTCATCCTCAAGCTGATCATAAATAGAAGAGATATTCTCATTTCGATAATTAGAAGAATTTTTTTTGGCTATTGTATGTGGTCCATTTAGATCGCAATTAACCATTGTGTACTTGTTCTTGCCATTCTTAGGGGAGTTGTTGTGAGAAGCCAAAGATTTTTGTTTGGAGGATGAACACAAAGGGTCAAGGATGCTTGAAGGGTTGGCCAAGTCTATTGTTGTAGGTAAAGAGCGAAGGTTTGAGGTAGAGCCTAAGATCTTTGCTAATGAAGCCCTTTCAGAAAATACATGACAGGAGGACTAGAGGAGCTACAATTGACCAGCGCATAAACCCTAGAAGACTAGGTGGGAGAAATTGTAACATACACCCTTGTTTTTTTTGGTTTTTTGGTTTGTAGTGTTTAATAGAAGAAGACGAAGATGCAGAAGGTGCATTTCGCACAATATATATTTTGCAATAATAAAGAATTGAAATAAATTTTCATGTAAAGTATGCATCCCAAAAACTATAACACGAAATTAAATAAACATCTCAAATTCACATTAATATAAAATGGAAAAGATACATCTTCAATATATGTAAGAATGTCAATTTACATCTACCAAGTACAAGTGCCTAATCCAAGAGTTAGCACAAGAAAAATATGATACACAATAATACAACTCTGGCTCTCATGCCATATAGTCAACTTTTTACAATAATGATGTACAAATACAAGAATTATACAAGTAATGATAAATGAATATAGTCAGTCACCGGCTGCCACTAACCCACACGGTTATCCGCAAAGCCGAGAGACGAGAACATGGCCCAGGCATTTTTCTGCCCAACCACGAAGCTTATGCTTCCCCGGAATTCTTCCTAACACGAAGAATACCCGACCCTACACGAAGTGCCTAGCAACCTGAAAACAATAGGCAGAAGGGAAAACCTGGTGCAATCTGATATCTACATGCATTTCTATCAAGAACGTGCAATACAGAGAAACATATCAATATAAACTGGGCAAAATATTCATCTATTTCAATGAAAACACAGCTTTGGCCAAAGCACTTATGAATATACCAGCAGATCTCGAAAAAAGGTTCAACCTTCTCTGTTAGCCCACATTTGGCACCCTATCCCGGAAGGTAAACCCAACACACATAGAAAAATAAACTAATTTCCTTACAAAAACAATCCATGGTAACACATGCATTTGCCCAATAAACAGTTACTATTGCTTTCTTGCAAAAATTAACGTGAATTGAAAATTATACTTTTCTAGCAAGTACAAGATCTATGATGATTTTTGCATATTATACTTCTTACAATGAACTCCATGCGGTATTTATTTCAATTGCAAATACTATCTATACTCATATTTTTTTCCTAACCATTTCTTGCTGTTTTGCAACAGGGATAAAGATATTTCAGTTATATAAAGAAAGATGCCAGTATAGATCATGATGGATTTTATATATATATATCTGGTTATATATATAACCCACATTGTATGTGCAATTTTCTTAAAGTAAAGGCTAATTCAATATTTTCGTGCTCACAAGCGAGATCAGATTTATAATACAATCATGATAGAATTTGAGATAAAGAATTGAGAAAAATCATATTTCCACTCAGTTTTAGGTTCATATACTGCTGAGTTGAAAATAACAAAAACAACGGAGATGTCAACATTCAATCCCTTTCATAATCTGTATTCTGGACAGCAGGTATATACCTTTGTATTAGCCAGATAAGTACAGCTACAACAGAGATTATGTAAATATGTACACACACACATATAGATGTCAACATTCAATCCCTTTCATAATCTGTATTCTGGACAGCAGGTATATACCTTTGTATTAGCCAGATAAGTACAGCTACAACAGAGATTATATATATATAAACCAAAAAAAGCCTTTATGGACAGCATATTCAATTCTGAAAACTACTACTGAATGTAGAAATCAGAATAGCAGAGATAACTTTGTCTTTCCTTCATGAAGTGAATAGCATAGGTATCTATATATCATTCATTTCAATGTGGACAACAGAGATAAATGAATATCATTCTTTTCAATGTGAATTAGGTAAATGAATATCATTTTTTTCATTGTGAACAATAGAGGTTAATGAATATCATTATTTTCATTGTGAACAACAGAGGTAAAGTTTTTGATCATGCAATTGTTCTTGTTGGTGTATACATACATATGCATACATTCAGATTCAAATGAAACAAAGGAATCAAAATACAAATACTCACATGGAAAAACCTCACACAATGAAATGAATTTCTGAATTTGACTTTGTTGTCCCTATGTGAAAATAGATTCTTTTTCTTTGTTTGAATACCTGTGCATACATACAACGTTGAAAACTTGAAAATGAGCTCTAGCAGATGAACGTCCTCCATTGCTGGCTTCTAAGTTTGTGCTTCGCTTTCTGAAAAAGCAGAATCGACCCAGTAGAGCAAACTTGACCTTTTGCAGATTCCGTTTGGACCACGCTGATCGTGAAGCAAAATCAGCCAATCAGAATCAGGCACGACATCTGAATCAGAGATTCTATCTTTAGAAACTTTCTATTTTTTGAAAATTTTGCCAGCATCCGTGTCTCAAGAAACCCAGAAAACCTAATTTGACGTCTATTTTTAGAAAATTTGACTTTTTGACGAAAAAAGTTCTAGACTTTCTCAAAATGCCTTAATGAAGCAAAAATTTTGATTGGGTACAACAATTGGCTCTACTGGGGACCATGTCGGATACTTACGGCATAGGAGAACCAAGAATCTCTGGACTTTTGAAGCTTGGACCAGTGCCTTGTCAGTTGGGCAATAGAGTTAGGTCACTTTCCTAATCACCTAGAACAAGACTTTTCCCTACATCACCTAACACCAGACTTCTTAAAATCACCTAAGAGTTGGAACTTTCGAGAACACAAAGAACACAACTGTCACATTACGGAAAGAGGAAAAACATTACGACATAACGATCAAATTACAGAAAAGGGGAAACACATCACGAGAACAAAAAGTTTTCACACACTCTTTTTCCTGAGCGAGGATGAGAAGAACAAGACTGTCACATAAAACCATTAACCGACTCAGAAAAGTAAGAACCATCTCTCCTTAGCTGTGAAGATTGTCTTGGCAGCACAAAACTTTTCTTTCTTTGCAACATCGCTTCAAAGATCCACAGTTCAGGAGGGTATTCACATTCAAGCCATGAGAAGTTTATGAGGAATTGGTTGATACGCCAGAGATCAAGTGGAGCATCTTCTTCTAAAGAAAGCAACCTCTGCAATAGGTGAAGGTACAAAACCTCCTTCTGAAGGTATGTAGGAATGTCATGCGGCCAAAGTATATTTGTGGGCATGGTTATCACCACATATAGAACATGACTTTCATTTATATCTTGTACACACGCAACTTTGAACTCAGTCAATGCATCATCTTCTGGAAAAGGTGCAAGCTGCTCATACACAACTCTCATTACTGATTCTTGCTTATCGGATCCACAACTGTCGTCACCCATTTTTCCAGTGCTTCAGGAGCTTCTTCTTCATTGGTCGTGTTTTCGTCCATCCAATCTTCAGAGTCTGATAGATCATCCAGGTTTGAATGTTCGAGCTCTTGATCATTGTCGAAGTACACTTGATGGGTAACATCTTCACCTGACATTTCACTTTGCCATTCATCATTTTGAGTCTCATCAACCTCCATAGAGCAATCTTCTTCAATGCCGATATCTAGTAGCGTCTCATTTTCAGCAACCATGTTCCTTTCTTCTTCTGATAGGTAAGTAGGATTAAAGACAAATTCTTCTAAGCTTTGTATTTCTTCTTCATCTGTTTGATCGATTTCACATACGGCGTATCTCACACAACACTTGTCGAGGATTTCTGATTTTTCCAATTGATTCTCTTCAGTGACCAAGACTGAATATTCCATGAGCTTTTCTTCTCCATGAGCCTCTTCATATGTTGCATTTTGTGTTGACTTCATCATATCTGTGATGTCTCTTCCTTGCACAGGTTCATGGGTAACCTCTGAAAGTTTAGCATCATCTCCTTCACTAGTGTGTATGAAAACTTCTTCAGACAAAGATGAAGACGAGCTGAACTGTAAAAGAAAATTTACAGAATCCTCTACTGAAGAATCACTCTCCAAGTGATGTAGAAAACTGTTGAGATCCAATGACGAATCTTCCATATGATCTCCGGTTTTGAGAAATTCCTCCAATGATGAATCATCTTCAAAATGAAGAAAATCTTGTTCTTGCTCCAATTGCAATGCTTCTTTGGTCTCTTCCTCGTAATTTTGCTCTTGAGAGGATTGTTGCACTTCTTCTTCAGAGAAAGTATGCAAGTCATGCATTTCTTCAGGTTCTTCCATCAACGATCCTTCTTCATATTCAAAGAAATTATGCAAATTTTCAGCTTCCGATGAACATTCATGTTCCATATGCAAACACATGATGTCGCTTGAAACAAAGTTAGGAAAATGATCCCTTTTAATATTTGATTTACACTGGTAAAATCCCTTCATAGAGCCGCCATCGGATTCGTCAAAGAGATGTTCAGGATTATCCGAAAATCCTTGATTTTCATTTGATGCTTTTAATATTTGCATGGATCTTCTCATCTCAGAGCAATTTTCTCCATCATGTTGGTTTGTTGCGTGGAACAAATAGTAGATTTGTATTATAGAGGACACATCTACCTCTTGATGCATAGGTGATACTTGACGCACAGGTGAAGCAGGTTGATCATTGACATAGTTAATGAAAGAATCTGATACTTGAAGGAGATGGAACTTGCCGAAGTGGTACAACATTCAAGGGCACCAGTGGCTTGATTGAATCTCTCTGTGTCTTTCCTGAAGTGATCATATGATCTTCTAATTCAATAGCATACTCCTGAGCTTCTTGCAGTTCTATAGCGTATCTTTGCTTGAGGTAGAAAGAAATTTCTGAAGATTGTGCATTCGTGAAACAACTTAGCAGAATTTCTGACGAAGGATTCAGGGTGTTTGCAATTTTTCCAACCAAACGGTTGAATCTGGCCACGAACTCTCGCATCGGCTCACTTTTGTCTTTCTTGATGTTTGAGAGTTGTGCAAACAAGACATGACTGTCTTATATAGGTTTGAAACGGGCAAGAAATTTCTCCCTCATCAACTCCCAACTTGTGATAGAGCTGGCAGCCAGGTGATTAAACCATTCAGTTGCTGAGCTTTGCAATGATTCCACAAACAAATGCATTGCAACATCTTCATGTGCAATGCCAAGAATTCCACAGGCGGTGGTGAAGGCAGAAATGTGCTCATCAAGATGTTGCTTGCCATCACCATGAAACTTCGGAAAACTTTTTCTTGATCCTTCAGGAAGGTCATGATATTCTGCTAGTGCCAAAGGTCCAATGTTGTTACCCCAAGGTAATGGGGATGGATGCCTCTGATTCAGGTTATTGTGATTGTTATTATTTGCATCACCCATTGCTCTAGGCTGGATTACGGGTTCCTCTTGAGGTTCTTCGTACTTGACTTCAGGAACTAGTTGGACTTTAGGAACTATGTTGGATGCTTCTTCAACTTCTGTAGGGACAAGATCTTGGAGGAAAGGATCTGTAGCACCGCCTTTTCCCCTTCTTGAATAAACCCTGTGAGCCAGGATTATCTATTGCCACGCGGGAGGTGGTAATACTGGTCTTCCTGTCGCAAGATCCGCTTTGTGTTCTTCTTCATCAAGAATAGTAGCCGCGTTTCTCCACTGATCAGGACTTTCCTTTTGCGCAAATATGAAACTCAGGCTACTAATGATGTTCGTTTGCTCTCCTTCCACACGTACAAGATTTGGTTGAATAGTAGGTGGTGCAAGATTTGGTTGTTGAACTAGAGCAGGACGCCAGAGAGTCATTCCCGTGACATAAGCTTAAGCTTGCTTGAAGTTTTATGCCTCGTGCCCCATAGTGGGCGCTAGAAAACTGTTGGCGTTTCAATTCGCACCTCTGGAATGCGAGTTGGAAATGGACAACTATGCACAGATAAACTACTCTCCTATTGTGAGGGGGAGTTCCCTTTTTGCTGATGTTCGTTGAAAAGATAAATAAATTAAATTTGCCTATTTTCTTTTTGATTCTCAGCTGCGAGCACAAGGTTATAAAACTCTTTTTGCTGCAGCAAAGGTTTTTTCTTTTTAAAACTTCTAACTACAGCTAGGCCTAAACTAAATGACACTTTTGATTATCTGAGTAAACACAGAGCATAGAAATCAAATTGGACGATGAATGATTTGTTTTTAACACAAAAACTTGAATAAGTTTCTCCCAGATTTACATCACAAGACTCATTGTACTTTAATGATGAACCCTGAAATAAAATTTAAACAAGCCACACATCTGACGACAAAACTTGATGATTAGTGAGATAGAAAATCAGAGCAAAAGGTAGGCATGAGACTTCTATTCCAATATCATAAAGTTGATACAACTTCAGGACAACAATACTGTAGCAAAAGACAGGCATATAGTATGCGATCAAACACTGGAAACAGATTACACAGAGTGAACAAACACTTGGAATAACAAGATCTGCAGGCTAGAATAGGCACAACAAATTTGCTATCATCAAAAGTAGCTCTCTTACAATGGACCAGGCTGCCCTTATACTAAATTAAAGGAGTAGGGAACCCTAAAATCTCCTTGATTAACCCTAATTACTTGCCAACTCGCAAGCTTTATTTCTATTCTAAGACAAAGATTACAACTAACAAATGCTTTAAAACAAAGAAAGCTCCAACTAATACGAAGTGATTTCTTTCTAAATAAAGAATGGATGAGCTTAGGATGAAAGCAAATGCTTTAAAACAAAAAGCATTTGATTTAAAGTTGCTTTCTTTCGAGTCACATCCTCATCTACATTCTTGCTTTATGGTGATGTCATCCATTGATATGGATATATTGCCGCAGCTGCCTATTTTCAGCCTTAAGGGCTGCTTTATCTTCTCCATCATTCAACACTCTCTTTCAGATTATCTGTTGCAACTTCAAGAGATTCACATCTGTGTGTCGGGTACTTCTACTAAGATTGGCTCTGAAAACCTTGAAGACATCCACGTCCAATGTTCTTTAGCAAAACATTCTGCTTTTCTTTCAACCACTTTTGAGCAACCTTTTCTGATATTTTTCTTTATCATTGTGCCACACCCTCTTGCATTCTTCAATTGAAACAACCAAGTTTTCTCTCCAGATTGGTATTGAAAAACACTTCTCAATGTCGTTCGGCCTCAGGCTGCAGAGCACACGTCCATCTCTTGATTGGATTTCTCTTGTGACTGAATTGTAATGCTTCATACAAGCAATTACGAATTCGATACTTTGCACTGAAATGGGGAATGAAGAGCTGCTGCAAGCAACTCGGAGTGACCTAGATTCTTGATAGTATTGTTTCCTGCATCTTCCAAAGGATGCAAATTGATCACTGGAAGTACTTTATACATGTTTGTCTCAAAAGTTTCTCTGGTAATCGTGAACCAACACCGTTTTAGGCTTGATCTCCGTTGGAGAGTACTGCATACTAAAAGATTTGAAGAATGACTGTGAACACGCCTATGTCGGAAAAATCTTGGACAAAAAGCTGAAAATTACTTGCTGATTTCTTCTAAAAAGCAAAATGTGAGCAAAAACGCTGGCACATGGGTTTTGTAGGCAATTCTGTTTTGAAGCAACCCAGATCGTCGGATTTTGAAAAAGCGGAAGGTTTCCCGAAAAAGTAGCAAAAAACAGTTTCCCGGAAAAATAAAATTTTCCAATCTTCAAGATGATGAAATTCTAGATGGACCCATCTCAATAAAAATTCAAAAAGCTTCGGTCCTGTTTCTGAAAAACGATCCCCTAGAAAAAAGGACCTCGAACAAGCGTGCCTCTGTGCTTCCTCATCCCGAAACTATGAAGAACGCTGAAAAAGCACTTCGTTTGAGCCTTTGAATTTTCGTGGAAAGAAAAATAAAAATCCTTCCTCTGGGTGCAACCTGCAAAAAATAATGAATAAAAGAAGCCAAAAGCTTGTATTTATAGAACTTTAGGGCAAAAAAGTAGCTTTCTTTGTGAAGAAATAAAGCTTCAATCTTATCCATGAAGAAAGCAACTTTTAAAGCGCAAATCCAAGTAGATGTCTTCGAATAGGAAGAATCCCTATTTTATAGCTGCCTATGGATTCATGTGTGAGATGACGAAAAATATCTTCTTTTGATGATGTCATCAAGCACACGAGGTTGCAAAAGTGTCAGCGAATTTTTCTTTCGTTTTGACACTTTTGCACTCATCTGGACTCCAGTATGGCCTGCCTCTGATTTCAACAAGACGACAAACTGACATCGTTGACTGAAAAAGTTGATGAATCATGGCACCTTGAAGATTTATTAACCGTGATTCCATCCCCAGCCTCAGACTGATGATTCGACGATGATCAATTGCAAATCTGACCTCTGAAACCTGTCGCCGAACGAAGTTTTGGAAGCGGCTGCAAGAAAACACTGTCAAACATGAAAATTTTCTAAGGCATGAAAACTTGGGCGCCCCCAGCCTCCAGGGGCACCTGGTTTTTTGTGCCTTAGCCAATTTTTTGGAAAATTTCAATTTTTTCAAATTTTTGATTTGTGTGCGCGTTCCGGTGACTGAAGACCCCTGTTTGGTTGTCGATTTCTGCCTGCCGGAGTAAAACTAAGTCTGATGATCTGGCAAACAGGCAAGCCTGATGAAAACTGAACTGATTGTATCCTCTGTCTGCCTTGAAAAATGTGCCAAACTGATTTCCTATGAATTTGACCGGGCTGATGGAGGAGTTTTTGTCGTTTTCCGTGAAAACATGGAAAAATGACTAAGGCATGAAAAGATGGGTGCCCTGGCCTCCAGGGGCACCTGGTTTTTTGTGCCTTAGAGAATTTTTTTGATATTTTAAATTTTTCATTGCATTCCTTGATTTCCGTGCCAACATTTCCTGCTTGATCATCATTTTTTGTCGTCCGGATGACTGTAGAAGTAGGACGGGAGGTGCATTGAGCTGTCTGAACATACCTGTGATGAAATCCCAGCTTTTATCGGCGTTTGACTGAGTTTGACTAAGTTTGACCACTCGGAAACGCGCCGTCGGAGACTTTTTTTTGACGTTTCTCGAAAAACGTGTAAAAAATTCTAAGGCATGAAAAAGTGGTGTGCCTTAGCCAAATTTATGATTTCCAACCTTTGTTTACAGTTTGCTCCGTTTTGCGTGCCGGCAACTGCTTCCTGATGTTGATTTTGATGATTTGTCAATCAACTGCCACTGGATGATGAATGAACTGAACAGCCTAGGTATATCTGACGTGGATTCCAGCTTTTTAGGGCCTGTTGACCAAAATGACTGCTTTTGTCCTCCCCGGAATTGACTGACAGAGGTATTTCTGGCATTTTCTTGAAAAAACGAGAAAAAAAAATCTAAGTCATGAAAAGTTGGGCGCCCCTGGCCTCCAAGGGCGCTTGGATTTTGTGCCTTAGAAAAATTTATGATTTTCAACTTTTCTCCTCACTCCGGATCCATCCTACTCCGTTTCACGTGCTTCACCAAATCGACGACTGTTCGTCTGTTCTGCGCCGTCAGAACAGCGTTGAAAACTTGAAAATGAGCTTTGGCAGATGAACGTCCTCCATTCTTGGCTTTTGAGTTCGTGCTTCGCCTTCTGAAAATGCAGAATTGACCTAGTAGAGAAAACTTGACCTTCTGCAGATTCCGTCTGGACCACGTTGATCGTGAAGCAAAATTAGCCAATCAGAATTAGGCACGACACTTGAATCGAATATTCTATTTTTAGAAAATTTTGCCAGCATCCGTATCTCAAGAAACCCAGAAAACCTAATTTGACGTCTATTTTTAGAAATTTTGATTTTTTGACTTTTTTGACGAAAAATTTTCTAGACTTTCTCAAAATGCCTTAATGAAGCAAAATTTTTGATTGGGTACAACAATGTGACTTCAAATATAATATTTGAAAATACCCACAAATTGTAATGTGCATTTCAAAATTGATACAAGTGCTATACAACAGTATGTTGTAATAACCAGCAATACCCAGATGGGTTATACAAAAGATATTTAATGATCTAACATACCCAGAAGCTTGAAACACATTACAATGCATTTAATACATACCCATTATCTGCTGTCATAAAAAATGGCTGGAAAAGTGACTATAACAGCAATTTGAGGGTCTGAAATTTGCTCCAAACTCCTTCAACTGCACTTGTCTCCTTGGCAAATCAATGTTTAGGCATCAAACCCTTCTAGATGCCTCCTATGGACCCCAAAAACACTCACAATAGGTAGTGCTTCACACAAGGAAGGGTCACACCCTTCTAGGGAGGTACGGCCTGCCTGTAGGAGGTTGTAACAGCAATAAAACCTCTTCTTAAACTCCTGAAATCTATAATAAACCCTTAAATGAGTGCTCAGCTATAGCTTCCAAATTATCGTGCAAAGAGATTTGATGTTGGCCTTGAATAAACTCTCCGCGACTACTTGCAACTATCTCAATAAGCTCAATGTAATCCCTGAAATGAGATTACCACAGAACGATTAGGGAGGATCTTCCACCACCGCAATCGCTGTCCTCTACGAGGGTTTTTGTCCTCACAAAGCTATGAAATTTGTTGTTCAAACCAGAAGCATGAAACTCTTAAAAATATTATCCGTGCATACCAAATGAGCTCTCCAAAAGTTATTTTATTTCCCTTCCATCCTCACGCCTCATTTTGGGATTTTCAAAAACTTTGTTTTATAAAAAAAATCCTTATGTTGAGCGCTCTAACATTAAACAATAAAATTTAATGTATTTTTAACTTTACCTTATGTCTCCCAAGCGCTCCAAATAAAGTCACTTTAATAAATTAAATAATGCTGAAGTTAAATCTTTAATTTAACTTTAATATTTTAATGTTCTTTAAATTAAATGCTCTAGACCATATTGACTACCAAGATATCACTATCAAATACATTCACCGACATTCCCAAAATAGAAATACTACCAATTGACCAAGTCGGTGTCCACCCTGTGACTTACTAAAAATAGTAAATGCGGACAAGTTGCCTGAATCCTCTCCAGAAAAGGTCATTATGCAAATCTCAATTGACGGAACTCAATGCAACACTTGTCATCGCCAAATACATTGGATTGAACGGTCACCAAGAGTTCTCTAACCCTAACTCATTAGCACATGGGAACCCACTGAATAGGCTAACGGTCACCAAGTTGAGTGCTTAGGAAGGGGACATTATAGAAATGCCACCATCCAAAAGTCCCAATTTCCGATCAGAAGAAGCGCAAGCTAAAGGGTCTGGGGGTTTTGAGCATTCACCTTGCCATTGCACATTAGGGAATAAACCATTCACCAATCCTATGGATGCACCTTTTGAATACAAAGCGGGAGCGAAAGTATATTTTGGGAGTGCCATTTAAAAAATTAAATATAGCAAGTTTTTGGTTTTTTAGTTTTTTAAGTCTTTTTTAGTTTTGTAATTTTTAAAAATTTCTTTCCAACCTCCACAATAGCATTTTCTTTTTCTTTTTTCAGAAATGGTTTATTATTGTATTTTAATTTCTTGTTCATTTTTTAACAACTAATGGTAGCCTAGAATAACATCATTGCATTTTTAATTTTTGTCCTAATTTTTAACAAGTAATGGTAGCTTAGGGTTTCATTATTGTATGTTTTTAAATTTTTTCCTAATGTTTGTTTAATTTAGAATATTTAGATACAAGTATAGTCTAGAATGACTAGGATTCTAGCTCTATGGACCAAGGGTTAGTTGGGGCTTTCAAATTCAACCAGTTTTTATTGCTTTGACAACATGTGACAATGATTGAGTATCTTGTTGGAGGTGGCAGTTAGCTATGATGCTGTAATGAGTGTGCCAAAACAAGTATAAGAGCTCCTATAGTTGAGTGAAAGCTCACTTGCATGAATTGCCAGCTGTGGAATCAAGACCTTGTGGTGGGCCGACCAAAAAAGGGTTGCTAAAGGGACAAATTCTTGCTTATATCAAAGAGCAAGGGGAAGTAGATAGTGCATCCAAGAAAGCTAGATTGAAGTATCATCCTTTGATCCATAAAGGGCCATACTTCCTGGCCATCTTCGAGTACTCCCATGGTGGCTATCATGCATCCATTTCTTGCAACATTGTCTTTTGAAGCAGATGATAGCTCCTTTTTTTGGCAAAAAATAAGGATGCATGCCTATTAGAAAGGTTGTTTTCGAATGATATGAGGGGCGATGCTGATGAACACATTGTGCATTGTATTTATGCCAATGGGATTCCTTTTAATCTCGTAAGATGACCATATTGGAGGGAAATGATGAGGGGAATAAATGAGACATTTACAAGGTATACATATCTTGGCTATGAAAAAGTGTGCACCACTTTATTGGCTAAGGAAAGAAAGTTTGCAAACACTTAATTGCAGCTTATTAGGGATTCATGGGCCAAAATAGGGATGTCCATTGTTTTTTATGGATAGAAGGATTGCAAAAAAAGGTCCTTGATTAATGCCATTGCAAGAGCCCTAAATGGGCAATGTTTTTGAGGGCAATTGATTGTGAGGGGAAAATGAAGGATAAATCACCAACATCCACGAGATTCCATTGAGGTAGTGGAGCCATAAAAAGCTATCCAAGTCATAACGAACAATGCTAAAAATTGCAGAGTTGTGGGTTATTGGTCAAGATGAGATATAAACACATATTTTGGACACCATGTGTCGTCCACTTAATTTGTTGCTGCAGAAGCTTGGCGCACAAATTGAGTGGATGAAGCAACTCTACATTAAGGTTGATGAGATCTAGATGTTTGTGACTAATATGTCCACAAGCCATCTTCAGGTTCTTTTCAAAGTTGGAGCTATTGATGGTAAGTTTATGAAATTTCAATATTTTATTTTTTGATTTAATTTAGCTAAGTTACCGGGTTCTTTTCTCGGAGGCACCGGCCCTGTACCGGTTGGGAGCGGTAGCGGGTGTAATATCCTGAATAGGATATTGACTAAATTAACTATGCAGAGATGAGCTCTGATACCACTGTAATATCTTGAATAGGATTCTGACTAAATTAACTATGCAGAGATGAGCTTTGATACCACTATAAGAACCCTACTTGTTCTAACTGAATTTTTTCCCTGGCTGATCTGAATTTTCTGATTTAGTTTTCTTGCAAAGTACTCAATATTTTCAAGATCCGCTTTTACCAATGAATTTAGAATATCATGTGGATGGAAAGGTTCAAAGCATAGGTCCAAATAGCAAGTAAAGAACATGAAACATAAGCATTAGGCAACCAATCAATGCACATAAACACGAAATAACATACCCGGCAATGTTAGCTTTTCTTCCTTATTGATTTTGAAAGCACATTACAATAGAAGTGGGCTGGAAGATACAATCAGCCAAGTCTGATTTACAAATTAGTCCTCCAATTACATCCACAAATGCCAAATAACATTCTCCAAACCCTAGCCAAGTGAATGGAAGATGATATCCTATGAAAGTATGATGAAATCTTCAGCTGGGTATGATTGATATACAATGAAAATGCCCTTCCGAAGGTCTGAAATGACTGATATAAGTCTGCAACCACTGCTGTTATAAACCCTGATGCAAAAGTCCACAAAAAGTGCCAAAGTTGCTCCAAACTCAAGCGGCCTTGCATAGGATGAAGGCGATTTGGCTTAGGATGAAGTATAGATGCAAAAACCCTCCTGTAGAAACCAAGTAACACTCAGATCTGAAGATGAAACCTTGTTGATCACTGCTGTTACAAAAATCAGAATGTAGATGAAGGCTGGAAATGATAAAAAAAACCCTCTATATGCCAAGCGATCCTCTTCTAAACCTTCTATATGCACTTGTTGATGGAAATAGCTTCAAATACAAGTCAAATCTGCAAATAACAATCCATGAAAACACTCCAATTCAAGCTCTATGATGAACTCCATGTGAATTCATCTCATCATGGTGGATTGGGAGCATCACCAAACCACAAAATGCCAAGGGAACACCACCTTGAGCAACTGATTTTCACTTTCAGCCAAGAGAATACTCTCAAATGTAAAATTTGCCAAATAGTTGCAAAATGAAGCCAAAACCCTCTATTTATTCTCTTCTCTCCATAGGCATCCCAATTTGCCAAATTATGAAAAATTTCAAGTCCACCAATGAAATCCAATTTTCAATTTGACAATTTTAAATGAATTTCACCTCAAAACCACCTTCATTTAAAAACATTAAAATAATAATATTTTATTATTTTTTCCTCTCCTCAAGTCACCCATATTAAAAAAATAATATTATTTTATTTATTTTTCTTCTCCACCAAGCGCCGATTTTCTCCCAAATAAAATAATATTTTAAATTATTTTTTACCTTTTTCCCTTGGGCGGCGATTTTGGGTTTATTAAAATAATAAAATATAATATTTTGTTATTTTAATTTCTTTTTTCTCCTTTGGCGTAAAGTATCTTGGGAAAAATAATACAATAATAGAATAATAAAATACAATTAAAGATTGCATTTTATTTTCTTTTTTTCCATCTTTTCACCTTTTTCAATCTTCAAGTTGTCCAAAGTTTATTTTTCCCATCCTTCACTTTTTTGCCTTGGCTTGAAAATGATAATATTTTGGCTTTATGAAAAATATCATAAAATAATACTAGCCAAAATCCAAATAAAACAAGTATTGAGCCAACATTATAGTTTTCCATCCTTCAAGGTCCAAGCTCAACCCAAACACAAGTCTAGCTCAAAAAGGGGACATTATAGCGGGAGCGGTGATGGGTGGGCAGGGCATGACCCTGCTGCCCCAGGCGCGTTTTTGGGAATTTTTTATTTAAATTATAAATTTTCTTTTAAAAAACTAATAACTATATAAATATTATAAATTTATATATATTATTTTATTATATATTCTATATTATATTATATTAAATTATATTATATTAAATTAGATTAGATTATATTATTATATATTATTTATTATATAATAATATATTATATATTATATAATATATTATATTATATTATTATATATTATATAATATAATATATACTATATTAATATATCCCCCCGTTAATGGGGTTGGTGGTGATAAGGCCAAAAGGAGATTGGAGGCTAGGTGGACTCCGCCTAAGGAGGGGTGGCTGAAACTCAACTTTGACGGAGCCTCTAGAGGCAACCTAGGAGAATCAGGTGCGGTTGCGTCATAAAGGAGTGGAGAGGTTTAGTAATGGGCAAGGCATCAAAGCGTCTAAAGTCGGGAACTAATAACACTATTGAGTTTCAAGCTTTGATTTTGGGATTACAAATTTGTGAGAAGTTAGGCCTAAGGAGGGTGGAGATAGAGGGTGACTCCCCGCTAGTGGTCAATGCGGTTAGGAGGTAGAAAATTAGAAATTGGAAACTAAAGTTGCTATTAGATGAAGCTTTAGTTCTATTAAATAATTTGGATGAACACACCATTAATCATGTGTATAGAGAAAGTAATAAGGAAGCATACCTCCTGGCTAATGAAGCAATAGATTAGGAAGAAGATATAGTGGCGGAATGAAATCATATTTTTAGCAGATTTTATTGATGAGCTGATTGATAATTATTAGGGAGAGTTAGGAAAGGTTTATATGTGCGAAGAGCTAGTGGATCGATGGATTTTGAAATGGAAGTTTGTAGAATAGGGGGGATAGTTATATCTTGCGGATTTAAAACATTCTTCATTTCCTTTGGACTCGGTGGAGAAAAAGAAGGGTGGATAATGGATACTCCAATTTTGTTGAAGGGTGTTAAAAGACAAATGGCATTATGTGGAGGGATTTCCGAACAAAGAATGATGAAGATTTTCAGGTCCAAGAGTGGTATAGTCTTGTTCACATTAGAGTGTGTTTTAGGGAATGAATATATGAAAGAGGCAAATAGGCATAGGGTTAATTCCGATGTGGTGGCAATGTTTGTGGGTTTCTTGTTAGACATTGGTGAAGGAAGGACATAGCAGATTTGGTGAGAGAATTTGTGTTTAAAGAATGGGCAGTGGGATTGGATGAAGTGTTGGCGGTGGCAAGATTGGGTATAGGGATTCCAATAGCAATTGATTTCCACAGGGTGAATGCAGCAAGAGATAATGTGGAGTGTCATCCCTTTATGACGGTGTCAAGAACCAGTGTGGAGCAGGGGAGGAAACACAGGGCCACAATGGGAGTGGGCTCCCTGAAGAAGCTGACGGGGAAGATAGAAGGCTACGACTAGATGCAAGATTTCCTTAACTTTTACGACCAGGTGGACTCGGGTGTATGACTTTCAGCTGTTTTTGTTTGTAAGTTGTTATAGCAGATACTATGTAATAGTTTTAGATGATTAAGCATATAGGTTGATAATAGAACAATTTCAGTTTGTAGGAGGTGTTATAGGATAGACCAGCCCAGGATGAAGTGTAGACCTGGGTTTTGATACTCTGTTTATCTTACAGAGGGTTGTAAAGTTTTTTGTATTACTGTTAATATTAATGCAAAAGGGAATTGCCCCCAAGGCAGTAGTTTACCAAGCAAAAACATATATATATATTATATTAATATACTTTATAATATATATTATGTATAATATATTATAATATTGTTGAACCTAGAATACTGAGAGGGGGGGTGAATCAGTATTCTCTTGAACCATTTACTAATTAAACCATTAATCCATTTGCCCATTCAACAACATTAAAGCAAGTTAAACATAGAATGATCAATCACAAAACACAACACATAGACACCGGGATTTTATGTGGAAAACCCAAAATGGGAAAAACCACGGTGAGTGTTAGCTCACAATATATTATGTAGTAACAATACCGAATTACAAGAGGCTCACTGCCCAGGGCTCACTATCCAAAGAAGGATGCTCACTGCATACAGACTCACTACCATAATGAAAGAAGGAGAAGGATGAGTCATTGCCAAAATGAACTGCTAGGATTGTATCTGCAAATGCATGGATACAGTTCCAATGAAGCTCAGAAAACTGATTCAAAACTCTTCATCCTGCTCTGCTCTGTCACACTGCTCTGCTTTTATAAGATCTCTCTTCTTTTGCACTAGTCGCCCTTACACAATCACAAGACCTCGCATGTCGGACATATACACATTCATATTCGCACTTCTTCATATTCGCAACACACTCCTTTTACCAAACATCGAAATGGATCTCATATATATATCCGCAACATTTACAATCCTCAATTAGGTCGGCATACAGAGATGAAGTGTGTAGTTATGTCTTGTGTAGCTTTTCGGCCTAATTCTTTCACCAAAATACTTTGCGGACCCAAGTAACATTTGCAACACACTCTCATATGTCGACTTCAACTATAGAACCACTTAGTATAAAGTTCCAATCAATAGATCTTACGACACACTACTCAAATTATCAGGTCGGCCTTAAACACAGACTGTCACTGGTTCAGTCCATCTGTCAGATTGCAACTTTCACTGCAGACCACAAGACTTTCTCAAATTCATATCCAAGACTCTTTAGACATCCCCAAGATTACCTTCAGAATTGTAGAGCATAATATCACTTTGCGGCAAAATGCGGACCATTAGAACGCATGCCCTGTCACAGTCAAACTCTGTCAAACCTTATAGTGATACTCAATAGCTCATAACTAACTTTCTGGTGGACTACAAGATCTGAAACTTTGGATTTGAGACCTTCAGACAAGTGTTTACAACACCTCAAAACTGCATAACAAAATATCTAACACCGGAGGAATGCGGACCAAAACAAATATGTGCTCTGCTCTTATTACCTTTAATCTCTGCAATGCCGAACTTGTGCAACTTAAAAGTACACTTCTGGAGATGATCAAGGGATGAAACTCAGGATACAGGATCATCTAAGGATTAGGAGTATCATACCAGAACCGCACGACCTGATCTTCAACTGCGGACCAATGCCAATCAAGGTACTGTCTCTCTGTCGTTATGTCTGTGCTCTGCCAATACTTAGCCAAAATGACTAAGTCTTCTTTGCCTGACTAAAATCTCTATTCCAACCTTGTTCCTTTTCTTGTTGCCGTCAATGACAACACCATCAAACATCATGCTCAGCCAAACCAACTCATACCAGTAGTGTCTCTATCAATGATGTTTGTCAAGTTGCCAACAAATATATTATTATATATTATATTATATTATATATTATACATTATTATAAATATTAAATTATATATATAGTACAATCGTACCCAACCGTACCCAAATCAAAGAAAAAAATCGTCGTACCGGCATACCAGAACCCTATTTCCGTACCCGATCCCATACTAGAACCGACAACTTAGTAATTCAGTTTTAGAATTTTAATTTACATTATCTGCTTTGTTTTATAAATTTAAAATTAGAAAATGAAGTAGATTATGTTTTAAGTTTTTAGCCTAATTTTTAAAAATTGTTATAATTTTTTAACACCATATTAGGTTATTGAGACATGATTTGCCTCACACAATTTTCTTGAGAGAACTTGTGAAAGTGCAAAAGGGAGTGACTACCATCATAATTAGCAGCGTTTGAAGTGAATGGAGGCAATGTAACATAGAGAGAGCCCAAAAGGTCAAAGCATTGGTTTTAGATGGTGATTAGTGAGCTCATGTGGAATATCTGTTGAGTTTCACTAAGCCCATCACAAGTATGATTATGTTCACTGATACAAATTAGCCATGTTTGGGTGAGATATTTTGACATTGATTCCATGAGCGAAAAAATGAGGGGCATAAGAGTGGCTAAGGGGCATGACCCATTTGAAACATTTTTCAAATGGGTGAAAAAATAATAGTGGAGCGATGGGACAAGATGACTACCTTGTTGCATCTGCTAGCATTTGCTTTGACCATAAGTATAACAGCACAAAGATAATCTTTTTTCCCAAGAGGGTGCCCACATGTAGAGATGAAGTTAGTGAAAGATACAAGGCGACACTCACTAGATTCTTCTTTAATAATATAGATGTAAAGGACATAGTCATGGGTGAGTTTGGGAATTTTATAGCTTTAAGAGGTCATAGCCTTGGCACTCTTTGGGACAAATACAAAATGGATGCTCATATATGGTAGTACCTCCATAGCTAAGAATTTGTTTACCTATCACCTCTTACCATCTAAATTCTATCATAGATACATATTTTTAATTTTTTGATTTTCACTTTTCTTTGGCAACTATAATTTTAAATGCTATATTGAATTTGTCTTGAATATCAATATGTTGTGAGTTTGTAATGTCCCCTTTCTAGTGGAAACACTTAAGCATTCAAAGTGATTCTCAAGGAGACATTAGAAACATTAGAGTTCAATAAATTTCAATGATAAGATCAATGATAATACAAATATATCATTCCTTGTTAAAGGATTATTCATTTCCTGATTGTCATTCACTATTGAAGACTATTCTATAATGTATTCCATAAATACATTAGGGTGGATATTAAACATAATTCAAGATCCATATCTTCCCCTTCTATTCTTTATCAAGGAACTAGGCTTTACATGACCAGGACGCGTGGAAACCATCTTAGACCCAGGCTTGGGCAAACTACGTCCCAGCCTTGGGGCCTATACACGGATGGAATTACTATGCCTCTCCCCACAATACCTAACATTCCTTTAAGGACGAAGTAATAGAGGTTATCGGAAATATGACTTTTATGCTAATATCCCTTTATACTATGGATGGAATTAACCATAATTCTATTATACCATTTATTGTCACAATGCATGAATAGAGACATTCATGTCTCAAATCAGAATGCCATTAAATGGTATCCTTGTTCTTATACAATTGTTTATTATTGTTATGGGTAGATCTTAGGTCTGCACTTATGAATGATTAACTATACATACTAATATTAGTTACTAAATATAAGGTTCATTTATGAATACTAATAGATATGACATCCCAATCTTATTTCCCTTCTAATCCTCAACCATGGATGGGGAATTACTTGTCTAGGGCGCGCTAAACCCTCTCCAATGTAATTGGGATGGGATTACAACGCCTCTCCCTAACAAGCTTGTCTAGGGCGCGCTAAACCATCTCCAATTCCATCGGGATGGAATTACTTCGCCTCTCCCTAACAAAACCAACCTACCCTGGGGTTGCAGGCAATAGAAGTAAATAGGCAATGAATTTGATCATACCATTATTTAATATATATATTGTTGTACCCAAACCAAATTTTTTGCTTCATTAAGGCATTTTGAACAAGTCTAGAAAATTTTTTCGTCAAAAAGTCAAAAAAGCTATGTTCCCCAGGGATGCGTCCCTTGTCCTTTCTAAGCCATACCCGTCCCAGTGACAGTCAGGAAACGTCCCCTGGCCATCCTCGTTTCCCGGGGACGTCCCCTTTTTTTCCGGAAACGTAGGGGACGGCTAGCCGTACCCGGTACGGCCGGGACGTCCCCCGACTGTATCGGGTACGGCTAGCCGTCCCCTACAGCCCAACAACTTTCATACTTAAAAAACAAAAAAAAAATCACTAAAATAAACTCATAAACATACCTAAACCTAAAAAAGACCATATATCATCCAAAAACAAAAAACATAAACTCATTACCTCATTTTGGCACTCTTGAACAGCAGCTTGAAGAGAAATAGCAGTTGGAGGAGGGTAACAACGGTGAAGAGAAGGCAATAGGGCATCAAATCATCGTCATTTAAAGTAAGATTGACATTCTTTGTTTTGTTTTCATATTCCTTTGTATTCTTTTTATTTTATTTTTCAATTTCAAACACATAGGGAGGGTTTTTAGTTTATTTATTTTTTTATGTTTGCTTGCAGCTGTCTATTAGCATTTTTTCAAACAAAAAACAATGAGCAGCAGTGACAATAGTGAAAGTTCTGAAAATGACATTGAAATTCAAGTGCAACGGCAACCAAGTAAAACTAGAGGCCGTAAAAAGAGTGGGGGTTCTGCTAGTGGCAGTGGTACAGCAGAGAATGTGAGTTCATCCAAATCCAATCCATTTGAATGCCCCTCCAAAACACTTGCCACTTATGCAAAAGGCCCATATAATCCTAAAAGACCTCTCTTACAATTTGCAACCTGCATAGACACTGACAAACAAAAGAATACTGGGGGGTCTAGAATATGGCTTTGTCACATTTGCAATGAAACATATAGGGGCAGCTATACAAGAGTTTATTCTCACCTTTTGCACTTGGGTGGAGTGGGGGTAAAAGGTTGTCGAAAAATTACCCTAGCTGAGAAGGTCGAGGCAACTAGGTTGCACATGGAGGGGGAGGCAAGATCTAAGGGATTGTCAATGGAGAATATTCCTAGTATGCCTGAGTCATTGCCTTCACAAAGCCAAGTGGAAGAGGTTTCTAGTAGGGGAAAGAAAAGAGCTACTACTATTGCAGGGTTGTTTAATGCACAAACACGAGAGGTGGCTGACTCGTCCATTGCTAAATGTTTCTTTGCTCATGCCGTACCATTTCATGTGGCATGCTCTCCCTATTTCAAACAAATGTTAAGAGATGTTAAAGCTGTTGGTCTTTCATATGTCCCCCCTGGAGAACATAAGCTACACACCACCTTACTTGACAAGGAATATTTTCAAGTGAGTATCTTGATGGAGGACATGAGGCAAACTTGGATTAGGGATGGTTGCTCTATTGTCATGGATGGGTGGACCGACATCAAACGTCGACCACTCATCAGTATCATTGTCACGTGTCTAGCTGGGTTTTATTTTCTTAGAGCTATTGATTGTACAGAGAGGAGGAAGGTTGCTCACTTCCAATTTCAGATTTTGAAGGATGCCATTGAAGAGGTTGGGGCATCTAATGTTGTCCAAGTGGTAACAGATTTAGCCCGTGTATGTAAGTTAGCTGGTTTGATGGTGGAGGGTGCTTATAAGCACATTTTCTGGACCCCATGTGTTCATGCATTGAACAACGCATTGAAAGACATTGGGAAGATTGCTTGGGTGAAGGAAGTGGTGGCAAAAACTAGAGATATACAGATGTTCATTTGCATCCATCAAACCTCACTTGCACTTTTCAGGACTTTTTCGAAAAAGGAATTCCTCAAGCCTGTGGAAACTAGATATGCCAATTATTTCATTTTGTTAGAGAGGATGGTTGAGGTGAAGGAGCCTCTACAATTATTGGTTGTTAATGCAAAATGGAATAGATGGCCAGAGTCAAATTCAGCTGAAGGAAAAAGTGTGGCAAAAGATCCTTGACAATGATTGGTGGTCCACAATAAGGTATGAAATTGAAATTTCAAATTGCTGATTTTCTTTTTATTTATATTATGATATCATTTTATTAAAAATTTAATTTTTGTTCTTAAATTGCTGATTTTTGTAACTTGTGTTCACTTGCAGCTATGTTTGCTCTTTCATTGCACCTGTTGTGGATGTCATACGATATGCTAACACAGACTCTCCTAGTCTTGGAGAGATTTATGAGACATTTGATAGCATGCTTGGGAAAATGAAGCAAGCCATTCAGAGCAAGGATCCTACTTTGGGATTTTATGAGGAGCATCTTAGGCCCATTGTGACGTGGAGGTGGGACACTATGAACACCCCACTTCATATGGCAGCATATGCTCTAAATCCCAAATGGTATGTTTCTAGACCTAGAAGAGTGCCTCCATCTTATGATGATGAGGTGAAACAAGGGTTCATGAGGGCCCTTGAAAAAATGTATACTGAGGAGGAGGCTTCTCTACTTCGCTCACAATGGATGGCCTTTGTCAATCTACGTGGTCCAAACTTCAGCAAAAAAGAGGCGAGGATGGATAGAGCTACATTAGCTCAAACTGACCCTATTGGATGGTGGATGTGGCATGGCATGGATGCACCAGAATTGAGGACACTTGCCACTCACCTGCTTGGATAGATTGCCAGTTCCTCTGCTGCAGAGAGGAATTGGTCCACATATAGCTTCATTCAGTCAGTGAAGAGGAACAAACTTACCTCTAGACGATCAGAGAAGTTGGTGGCAATGCATAGTGCCTTGCGGCTACAGGATTGACAGAGACCTGAGTATCGTCAGACTCCAGTTGCACGTTGGGATGTTGATCTAGAGGATGTTATACAGATTGATGAGGAGGCACAGGAGGGATTGGTTGGGGTTCCATTGGATGAGGGTCTACTAGACCCTCATGGTGGCAGTGATTCGGATTCAGATTCTGATTTTGATGCAATATTAGGAGAGGCTGATTAGGGACAGCCATATACTCTATGTTTTTGACAATTTGTTATTTTGTTTTTGAAACTTGAAACATTTTGTTGTTGAAACTTGAAACTTGCAGCCTTTGAGCATTTTGATATAATATATATGCAGATTGTCATTGAAAACAATTAAATTTGGTTTATTTGTTTGCCAATTCTCATGTGACAAGTTGAAAACTAAGTTCAAGTGTAATGTTATGGTTATGTATGCATGTTTTAATGTTCTATAATGTCTAGAATGAATGCCTTATCAATGTTATCTAAATATTTGAAATTTCCTTATATTTTTAAAAAAAAACTTTATTTTTTTAGTAGCCGTCCCCTAAAAAATGGCCAAAAAAAATCGCCGCCCTCGAAACTCGTCTGCCCATCCCCGTCCCCGGTACTTGGGGGAACATAGCAAAAAAGCAAAATTTCTAAAAACAGAAATTTCTATTTTTAGAAAGTTTCTAAAAATAGACGTCAAATATGGATGTCGGCAAAACTTTCTAAAAATAGAATTTTCGACTCAGGTGTCGTGCTTGATTCTCATTGGTCGATTTTGCTTCACGATCAGCGTGGTTCAGACGGAATTTGCAAACGGCCAAGTTTTCTCTACTGGGTCATTTCTGCTTTTTTGGAAGGCGAAGCATGAGCTCGGAAGTCGTCAACAAAGGAAGTTCATCTGCCGGAGCTTGTTTTCAGGTTTTCAACACTGTTCCAATGACGCAGAACCGACGAACAGTGGTTGACTCGATGAAGCACGCAAAACGGAGTAGGATGGATCCGAGGTGAGGTGAAAATCTGGAAATCATGAAATTTGGCTAAGTTTGAAGATTTCAGGCGCCCCAAGAGGCTTGGGGCGCCCTGTCCCACTAGTGTTAGAAATTTTTCGCGTTTTTCGAGAAAATGCGAGAACTTTGTCCGTCAGTTAGTTCCGGTGAGCATAAAAGTAGTCGTTTTGATCATCAGGGCTTGAAAAGCTAGAAAACTCATCAGATGTACCCAGGTTATCCAATTCATTCATCATCCAGTGGCAGTTGACTGACAAAATCGTCAAAATCGACATCAGGAAGCAGTTGTCGGCATGCAAAACGGAGCAAATTGCAAACGAAAGTTGGAAATCAGAAAAATGGTTAAGTCTGAAGAAACCAAGCGCACCTGGAGGCTAGGGGCGCCCAACTTTTTTAGTGTTAGATTTTTTTTTCACGTTTTTCGAGAAACGTAAAAAATGCCTCCGTCAGCTCTTTCCCGATTGGTCAAACTTGGTCAAACTTAGTCAAACGTCAGTAAAAGCTGGGATTTCATCACAAATATGTTCAGGCTGCTCAAATCATCCTCCGTCCTGCCTCAGCAGTCGCCCGGACTGCTGAAAACGAAGATTAAACAGAGGTTGTTGGCACGAAAAACGAGAAATGGCATAAATTTAAAATTTTCAGAAATTTTTCTAAGGCATTGAAAGCCAGGCGCCCCAGGAGGCTTTGGGTACCCAAACCCACCAAAGTTAGTTTATTTTCTGAGTTTTTCCGAAAAACGTAAATCTTCTTTTGTCAGCCCGGTCCGGTTCAGAGCAAGTCAGTTTGGCACGTTTCCTGAGGCAGACAGAGAGTACAGTCAGCTCAGTTTTGATCAGGCTTGCCTATTTGCCAGATCGTCAGACTCAGTTTTGTCCAAGCAGACAGAAATCGACAGCCAAACAGTGGTTCACAGCCACCGGAACGCGCACGCAAATCGAAAAGTTGAAATTTTTTGAAAAATGGCTAAGGCATAAGAAGTCAGGCGCCCCAAGAGGCTAGGGGCGCCCAAGTTCATCAGTGTTAGAAAATTTTCTGATCTGCCAGTGTTTTCCGACAGTTGTTTCCATAACTTCGCCCGGTGGCAGTTTCCAGAAGTCGAATTCGTAGTTGAATGATGCCAGATCGTCAGTCCGAGGCTGGGGATGGAATCTCAGTTGATAGGTCTCCAAAATGTCAGGATCGGCCAGCTTTTTCAGTCAACGGTGATATTTTGCCATCTTGTTGAAGTCAGAGATAGGCCATACTTGAGTCGAAACGAGTGTAGAAGTGACGAAAACGAAGAAAAATTGGCTAACACTTTTGTCAACTCGCGTGTTCGATGACATCATCAAAAGAAGATATTTTTCGTCATCTTACACATGAAGCCATAGGTAGCTACAAAATAGGGATTCTTCCTATTCGAAGACATCCACTTGGATTTGTGCTTTAAAAGTTGCTTTCTT
This sequence comes from Cunninghamia lanceolata, assembly GCA_027924645.1. NCBI lineage: Eukaryota > Viridiplantae > Streptophyta > Pinopsida > Cupressales > Cupressaceae > Cunninghamia > Cunninghamia lanceolata. The sequence continues at coordinate 1,995,565 of BSBN01001097.1, forward strand.
CATGGATGAGATCCAAGTTTTATTCTTTCACAAAGAAAGATGCTTTTTTACCCTAAAGATCTATAAAGACAAGCATTTGGCTTCTTTATTTCATTATCTTTTGCAAGTTGCATCCAGAGGAAGGATTTTTATTTTTCTTTCAACGAAGATTCGAAGGCTCAAACGAAGTACTTTTTCAGCGTTCTTCATAGTTTCGGGTTGAGGAAGCAAGGAGGCACGCTTTTTCAAGGTCCTTTTTTCTAGGGGATCACTTTTCAGAAATTGGACCGAAGCTTTTTTAGTTTTTATCGAGATGGGTCCATCCAGTATTTCATCCTCTTTGCTTTTTTTGGGAATCTGTTTTTTTGCTGCTTTTTCGGGAAAGTCTTCGCTTTTTCAAAATCCGACAATCTGGGTTGCTTCAAAACATAATTATCTACAAAACCCATGTGCCAGCTTTTTTGCTCGCATTCTATTTTTTTCTAAATATCAGCAAGTAATTTTCAGCCATTTGTCCAGGATTTTTCCGACATAGGCGTGTTCACAGTCAATTTTCAAATCTTTTAGTATGCAGTACTCTCCAACACAAATCAGGCCCAAAATGACGTTGGTTCACGATTACCTGAGAACTTGTGAGACAGACTTGCATAAAGTACTTCTAGTGATCAATTTACATTCTTTGGAAGATGCAGGAAATAATGCTATCAGGAATCTAGGACACTCCGGTCTGCTTGCAGCAGCATCCTTTCCCATCACAGTGCAAAGTATCGAATTTGTAATTGCTTGCATGACGCATTACAATTCAGTCACAAGAGAAATCCAATCAAGAGATGGACGTGTGCTCTGTAGCCTGAGGCCGAACGACATTGAGAAGTGTTGTATAATACCAGTCTGGAGAGAAAACTTAACTGTTTCAATTGAAGAATGCAAGAGGGTTTGGAACAATGATAAAGAAAAATACCGGCAAAAGATTGGTCAGAGGTGGTTGAAGGAAAAGCAGAATGTCATGCCAAAGAATGTTGGACGTGGAGAATTCAAACAGGAACATGCAATAATGATTACTCTGCTAAGCCGGATCACGGGTCAAGCAGATGCTAACAAGTTCCAGCCTTGGATGTTTTACATCATGTCCCAGATTGTTGATGGAACCAAATTCTATGACTGGTCGGCACTCATCAGTGATAGTCTCCACCAACAAATACTTGATGTTCAAAGGCCTCATGAATTCCACATGATGTCATACCTTGTGTATTTGATGGCTTTTCAAGGTCAATTCAGAGGTTTGAAAGTTGTTGGAACTTTGGGTATTCAACATGTATATCATCATTTCCTGTAGTTAGAAATTTCTCAAGCTGAACGACATTACAGGCGGGTAAATGATGCATTCCTGATGCATGCAGTGCGAGATATGGATAATGAGTTGCATATACGGTTTTCAGCAGATGCTAGAATAGCAATGGCAGAATGGGCTGATTGGTTTATCTAGTTTCCCACTTTTTCCTACATTAGAGTATATGGCTTCTCAGGAGAGCTAGCCATGTTGCCGAGATATCCTACAAATGAAATAGCATTTATGGAGTTTTTGAGGCAAGCCTATGAAGTTCATACATTTTTGCGTAGCAGACGCAAGACGGCTTTCAATTTTCCAATTGGAATGAGTATTTACAAATGCAGATCTAGAGCAAATGCCAAGGCAATTGGTAATGAATCATCCAAGTATGGTCTCAAGTTTTTCGACAGGAGGTCTTCATATGATCTTCGTGGTGTTTTTGCATCACACCTTGGTCAAAATTGTGCGCATACGCATGCAGTTGAAGACTTCTAGGCTAATTGTGCTGATGAGTTTGAAGTGCGAGAACGCAGTTACAACAGGTTTACTCTTCAGCAGATGTCTGATATCCTGTCGGAAGATGTAGAAGGTTTGACAGAAAATGGTGAAGTTCTACTTCCCACATATTTTAGGGATCAAGTTGAGCAACAACCGTTGCCACCAGTTAATTGGTCAATAAAAAAGAACACTTCCATTGAAGAAAGAATGAGTCGAGTTGTTAAAAACAGTTTGATATTCTTGAAGAATAAGGGGAAGGATGATATTTCGGTAGCAGAGCCGCCAGTTGTACAACCATTAGAGCCTTCCACTTCCAAACCAAAACGAAGGGTTAAAGCTATGAGTGTTCTTCCAGAAGGAACAAAAATGGCTAAGTTAAAGAGGAAAAAGGATGAGTCTCCAACTCATGTTCAGCAGGAACAACTAGCAGTTGAATCAGAAGTTCCTGTTGAACCAATTCCGTAGGTTGAAGCGTTACCTTCAGATCATGTCTCTCCTCCTTCACTGAGCACTTCTACTATCGACATAGATTCAAAGCCAGATTCGCCAGTTCGTAACTCTGATACACATATTGGTTCATCAGGAGTTGATGCAGTTAGAACCGAGTTTCCAAGAGAAGATGGCTCATCCTGGCTTGAAAACATTCTGGTAAGGAAGAGGAGAAAGCCCTCATATCAGCTGGATTTAACAGAGCTTAAAAGCGTCTTCTAAGACACACCAGACAAGAAGCTGAAGAAGCAGGTTCGCATTGAAAAGAATGCGGATGGAGAAATAATCCTTGAAACTGCAACACCGCCAGAAGATAGAAGTGCTGATGATATTGAGGTTGATGACTTCAAGGTTGTCAAAGCTAACCTTGGTAGGAGTACCCGACACACAGATGTAAATCTCTTCGAGGTTATGGCGGATAGTTTGAAGGAAAGGGCGTTGAAAGATGGAGAAGATAAAGCAGCTCTCAAGGCTGAAGTTAGGCAGCTGTGGCAGTACATTTCCAACCTTTTCCATGGCACATCATAGGTCGATTTATTGCTTCCATCGAATCTTGAATCACCAGCCGATCAGCGGTAATTCAGTCAGTTGGTCCTCTATGGGAAGCACATGAATGTTTGGGTGGAAGAATTTGTGACCAAAGGGAGAGTTGTACTTTCAGAGTTTTATCAATTAAAGTATAACGCTCATGATTTACGCCAAGGCATCCAAGGGTTGCAGCAGACTATGGCAGAAAATAGACCAGTGTTTGAGATCATTATCTCTGACTTGAAGATAGCACATGATTCAGTTGATTCAGCTGAGGATAAGAAGACAGTTTCTACTTGGAAAGCGCAATATCTTTTCACAGTAAAAACTTATGACAGTATAATTTCAGAGTTGACAAAATGGAAAGAAAAGGTGGTAAATGTTCTTAAGTTTGTGAGATCTTTTGTTTCTCAGATCCCGTGTTCGTATGAAAAAGATGGTACCCTGTATGATCTCAGGGAAGTGCAAGCAGAGTTCCCGACTCTCGTCCGCAACAATTTTAATGATGATATCAATGCCGGCAAGATGGGTCGTTTTGCCGCAATGACAGTTACAACAATCATTGCGGCAATGATTGTTGTAACTTAACTTATATCTGGGAGAAAATTTACTTAAGTTTTTGTGTTAAAACAATCATTCCTCGTCCACTTTTAATCCCCTTCGCTCTGAATTTACTTAAGAGATTAAAAGCGTCATTAGTTTATGCCTAGTTGTAGTAGAAGTTTAAAAAAAGGAAAAACCTCTTCTGCAGTGTTTAGAGTTTTATAACCTTGTGCTCGCAGCTGAGAATCAAAAATAAGATAGGCGAAAAGGGAACTCCCCCTTCCAATAGGGAAAAGGGAACTCCCCCTTCCAATAGGAGAGCAGTTTATTTGTGCATAGCTGTCCGTTTCCAACTCGCATTCCAGAGGTGCGAATTGAAACACCAACATATAGCAAGTTTCAAAATATATATATACTAATGATAATCTTTCAATTATATACATTTGTCATTATTTACTACTTGGCATTCATCATAATAAACATAGGGTTGGGTACATCTTACCAAGAGGATGATTCTTGCCTTTGTATCCATGGAGATCTAAGGATTGTATTCCTTCCTTTAGTGTTGTCCATAGAAATATATCTCATTTCTTTCTTAGATCTGCTCCTCAATAATATTCACTCTCTTCATGTATTTAATATAGATCTGATTTACTCTTCCTATTCACTTCTCTAGATCTCCTTGTAAATCTGCATTGCCTCTTGCTATATATCTGTTTTTAAACCCAATGATATTCCTACATATATTCTTCTCTTTAAAATCAGATCTTCATTTCCTATGACAGATCCATATGTGTTTATACCCTTATTATTCTTTTCTTTTGAACTGCTCCATATTCCCTTTGTATTATTCGCTGCAGTCCTAATCCTAGGAATTGCTGTTTTTTTAAGACTGTGTTGTATATTCCTTTCTAGATTCGATGCTTTTCCTTTACCTCCGTTTTGTCATATATACTTGTAATATTAGTGCCTTTTGGGGAGTGGGTATATTGTTTCATAGTTCGCATCCTTTCATGTGATGTCCGCTGACTTTTTTACCTTTCAGTGCTTTATGTGAATTGGCCTTCCCTTATGTTAGTATCATTTATTTAATTACTTTTATTTATATTAATATTAAATACTTATATCTATATTAATATTGATTATATAATATTAATATAATATCTAATTCAATTTAATATTTATATTAATAATCATATTTATAATAACATTAATATTATATTATATAATTACATTAATAATAGAACATTACTATTATATTATATTATATTATATCATATCATTAATACTACCATTCTAATTTATAATTATAATGTTATCCGTGATAATTATAATAAAATTGCAATTCTATATTTGTCTTTTTGATATTTATTGAATTTCAATACTTCATAATTTGTATTATAATTACGGAGGCATGACAATTATCATTAAAACTGATGACAAAAAGGATACGATAAACGCCATATTTCGAGAAAGCAACTTCACCGTTTATTGTGATGTTAAAGCTTTAATTTAAACAATGCTTGAATATCGGCACATCACAGAGTTCCTCTTTAGTTAAGTGGAATTGTAGTACATACTCCACACATAGTTAAGTGCAATTAGTTGGTAGTGAAAAAAGTAGAGGAGTTGGTGTATGGGAATTCTAACTTGCACCTCCTCCCACATAAGCAAGTTGAGTACAGGGAGTGGGTGATGAGATTTTGGGACGTACCCCTTGATTATCCCAACTTGGATGCTTTTGTTGCACATCTTCCCTTAGTTTGGATTGAGGATGAAGGGCACAAGGTTGCTACATAGAAGTTATATAGTGGAGATATTGGGAGTGGCACTAAGGCTGCTTGTGGGAATAATGAACCAAGTAATGACATTGATGCTCTTGATGGTGAGCAATGCGATGATTATTGAGTTATATTGATTTTCTATGTGTGGTTGCATTGATATAAACCATTTTGATTTATCTTGAACATTTATGATTTGACAATTAACATTTAATTATCAATTATCATTTGTGTTCTGAATTTTGTATTTAATTTTGTATGAATAATGGTTATTTTCATATTTTGCAAACTCAAACTTGACTTAGACTCAGTAGACCAAAAATTTCCAATGTGGCAAAAACTTGACAACTTAAAAAAATACTTAGATTTATTAAAAAACACAATTTTTATGCAAAATATAGTTACAAAATGTATCGAATGAGTCTATAAAATGTCGGGGAAGTGTTTTCTATTATATTTGAATACAAATAGAGTACAAAATTACATCATCATGTGAATACAACTGTTAGCTAATAACTATTATGAATTTATGATGATTTTGTTTGAAAATATCACCACAAATTGTATATCTAGGCAAGTTACAAATTACAAGGTTTTACAATTTTCTCTTCCTTGTTCTAGTCAAAAATTTGGTAGAGGGTCTATTCTTCACACTTGGTTGTGGCTCCTCGCTCTGTCTAGAAGGTTGCTCTTGCGACTCCACCCTGGTAGTAGATGGTAGTGAATCCTCTTGTACCTCATGTTGGACATTATCTACAATGATTTCCTCCAATCCACACTCTTTTGCTTCTGCTATACCTACACCCTCCATAGCTTGCCTCTTGAAATTAGCAATATTGTCCTGTGTGAACATGGGGTTCTCCTCATCTTGTGTGGTCTAGTCACTGTAGGGATCAATATCATCCAAGCCTATAAGCTCCTGTGCAGATGTGTCCACCTTTCTTGTGCTAATTTGAAGGTTGAATTGGACAAAAACTAGGTCATTGAGGTGTTGTTGAGTCAACTTATCGTGCTTGTTTGTGTGAATGGACTAAAACAAACTACAATAGTGCTCACATTGAGAAGTGCTACAAGGTTGAGACAAACATCAGAGGGCTTGCTTTTGAAGATCTGGGGCATTTCCACCCTAATCTTCCCACCAAGAACATGCACATAAGATAATCAAAATTTTGTAAGCAAGCAGTATTAATAATTGTAATTCTTAACTTGTAAGATATAAGTAAAGACTCCAATTTTTGTTACCTGGTGTTTGGGTGGATCTCCTTTGGATAGCTAGTATTGAAGAAAAGAGCCTCCCTTAGCTTGCTTTTAATTCTACAACTCTAAAATAATGAGGTCCCTCACCTTAACCTCAAATGTCATCCTCAATGCATGTTGAGAGGCCCTCTATAACCCCCCAATTAAGATCTGTGAAGCTATTAGAGAAGAAAAACTTGGGGTTGAGGTGCATGAATGTTGTTGGAGTTGATTTTCCAACTCCAACCAATGATCTTCCAAATGGGATCAAATTTGTCTCTATCCCCACTATAATAGTTTTGGATGGCCTCTTTGGTCCTATCCATGGCTTGATAAATGTATTCCATTGGGTTTTGATCTCCATCCACCAAGCGCAAAACCCTCATCAAAGGCTCTGACATCGACATGTACAAACAAATTAAATTTACAAACTTACAATAAAAGTAAATACTTCTAAAAATTGAAAATAAAGGATTCAATTTGAAATTTAAATTGAAGTTTGAAGTTACCTTGATCTCTGCAGCACTTTTCATAAAGGCAATATCAAAAACTATCTTTGCGGTCCTCTCTTCATCAACCTTGTTTTAATATCTTGAGTCTTGCCATGCTTGATTGATAAATATTTGCTTCAATGATGTCAACAAACTAGTAATGCTTTGCAACATTAGGAAGTTACTTGCAAACCTTGTCACATCTGGTCGCACAAGCTCTTTCCCCTTGGTGTGATCTCTCATCAAGTTGAGAACCTAAGGGTGATTATAATTATATTTGGTGATGTTCCTTGCATCTTTTACAACCGGTCTCACCAATCAATTTTGCCTCTGTCCTCTAAAAGGTCAAGGCAATGCACCACACAAGGGGTCAAAAAGAGTGCTAGATGCCTCTCTTGAAGCAATTTCCTAGGCACCACATATTGCATTGTTAGTGACAATTTGCACTACATTCTCTATGCCCACCTTAAGACAACCTCCTTCAACATTAAGGCCAAAGTGTCTTCATTCTTTACTTTGTCGGAGGCATCAGTTGACTTCAAGAAAACCATCTGATCATTTGAAGTTGCCAAAAAATTACCGGGGGTGCTGTAAGAACCCGTCTAAATTTGCCTTAACAACACTCAAATTTTCTGATTTTTGCATATTGACATTTCATCAAACACTTTGCATGCTGCTGGTTATCTCTGAATTTCTGAGTTTTTTGTGTGGGCAGTTTGATGTATATTTGTTTGTGATGAATCTCTTATGCATAATCAGTCTCAGCTCATATGGACATTTTAATACCAAGGAGGAAAATTACCAGGAGCTGATATAGATGTATTGCATTTTGACAAACAGTTTTAATGATAAAATAAATAGATTCAAATTAAAGATTTGAATGACTTTATTGCTGTTTATGCTCAGAATATTCAGTATTTCAGATTACAATAAAAAGTATGATAACATAATCAAGTTCAAGCTCAGACCTTCTACTAAATCTGCAGCTATAACCAACCAAGGCTCTCACCAAATTGGGCGCTCCTTATCAATTTCCCACACACTACAATGATCCACGAAGCCTCCAAAGGAGCTGCAACTCCTCATATGAAGTTGGCGGCTCTTACTTTCCAAGGATAATGACCTTTTTCTTGAGCTGCTATCCCTTATTCCACATCACCTCCTTTGCTATGTCCTTCCATAGGGTAGCGCCTACTACATGATTCAAATTTTCACGTCTCCTTTGTTAATAGATGTGACCCCTTTTTAGAATAGCTTTAAACCTTCTAAGGCTGCGGTAGAAGTTTTGGGGCTGCGCCTAGGTTAAAACAACAACAAATACCAAGCGCCCTCACTAGCAAAGCCCTCCAAAATCAATCGCAAGGGTTTAGCATAAACCCTCATCCGTGGCAAAATGCATCTTCACAAATATCTTCAAAATCCACAAATAAATCTCTAAGAAACCCACAAATTTATATTTATCTGCAAATCTTCATAAATTTGTAAAAAGAAATCCTTTAGCACAAACACAAAATCTCCATTGATATGCACCTGCGTGAAACCTGTGTGATTCCACTTGCAAACTAGCTAGGGAGGATCTTTCACCACCTAAACTGATTTCCCTTAGGGTTTTCGTCCTAGGGTTTTTCTCAAGCAAGAGCTCTCCAATTTCTCCAAGAAAATATATTCAACATAAAGCAAAATGAGCTTTTGAGCTCTCTTTTACCTTTTCCCATAGAACATTCCTGAAGGGGGAATTTAAAATTACTTTTTAATATATCACTTAAGCTCATATAAAGTGACTTTATAATATTTCATGTTGGACCCTTTCCATAGTCACTTTATCAAATGAATATTAAATAAATATAAGTTATCCAAAAAATGAAGAATTTAAGACAACTTTATTTATTTAATAAATATTATTCCCTTGTTCAACTCCATATTAGCCTACGGGAATAAATTAGGCTAAATGGTCACATTCGTTGACTAGGTTGAAGAAGGGGACATTAGAGTCCTCCCTTCTCGAGATTGCTTGCCCACAAGCAATTGCAGATTTCGATGCTGAAGAATTTGCTCTCCCTCCCAAGTAGCATCCTCTAGTGGCAAGTCTCTCCATCTGATCAAATATTCCTTGATCACTTTGCTTCTCAATCTTCGCTCCCTGATATCCAGAATAGTGTCAGGAACCAAAATCAATTTGCCCTCTTCATCCAAAGGTTGAAGCTCCGGAGAAGATGTAATATGCTGCCCTAGTGCCTTTATGAGGCAAGATACATGAAACACATTATGAATTTTGCTAGCTTCAGGGAACTCTAGCTCATAAGCAACTTCTCCAACTCTCCTCACAATCTTGTAAGGGCTATAAAAATGAGGCTTAAGTTTTTCTGCACCACTCTTCTTCAGTATAGATTGTTTGTATGGTTGCAAGTGCAAGTAGACCAAATCTCCAACCTCAAAAGTCCTCTCCACCTTGTGCTTATTTGCATATATCTTCTGTTGATTCTGAGCACAATGTAGGTTTTCCTTAAATGACTTAAGGATATCCTGACTATCCTGTATCCAATCCTTAGCTTTGGGAGCTCTGTTGTCATCAAATGCTAAGTCTACAAAGGACATAGCATCATACCCATACAAAGCTCTGAATGGAGTCATGCCTATTGACATGTGATAGGTGGTGTTATAACAATGCTCCCTTAAATATAACCACTTGATCCAAGCCTTCTGCTGCCTCGCAACATAATTGTGCAAATAACCTTCCACCCATTTGTTCACAATTTCTGTCTGTCCATCTGTCTGGGGGTGGTAACTAGTGCTCGGGGTCAACTCTGTACCAGCCAATCTGAATATCTCCTGCCAAAATACACTAAGAAATCTGCTATCCCGATCACCGACAATGTTCTTCGGAAGTCCATGGAGTCTAAACACCTCTCTGAAAAATAGCTCTGCAACTTGAGGTGCCTTATACTCAACTGAAATAGCAAAGCAATGTGCATATTTAGTTAACCTGTCAACAACAACAATAATGCAATCTTTGCCTTGGACTTTCAGAAGACCAGTGATAAAGTCCATAGATATACTCTCCCACTTCTGCTCAGGAATAGGCAATGGCTGAAGTAATCTTGCTAGGAAAGAATGCTTTGACTTGTTCTGTTGACAAGTCATACACTCTCTAACATACTGCAAGACATCATCCTTGAGACCTTTCCATGAGAATCTCTCTCCAATCTGCCTATAGGTCTTGAAATAACCAGGATGTCCTGCAAGTGTTGTATCATGAACAACTTTCAAAATTTTCTCTTTCATCTTAGATTCAGGTACCAGATAGATCCTGTCCTTGTAATAGATAACATCATCAACCACCTTATACCTGTCATCCTGAATCTTACCGTCCATGAGCTTGCATGCAAATGTATTTTTGGAATACTCAACCAAAAGATAAGCCTTCCAATCAACTGAAATTTCTGACATAGAGCATAGAGTGGGTTTCCTGGATAATGCATCTGCTACCACATGTCGTTTCCCCTTCACATATTCAATGTCAAAGTCACATGCTTGGATTTTGCTAACCCACTTTTGTTGCCTCTCATTCAAATCCTTTTGCTCTAAGAAGTATTTCAAGTTATGATTTGTTCTAACAACAAATTTTCCACCCACTAGATATTGTCTAAACTTTGCCAACCCATGCATGATGGCAAACATTTCTTTGTCATAGGTGGAATACAACCTTTCCACATCTCTCAGCTTCCTGCTCTCATAGGCTATTGGATGCCTATTCTGCACAAGTGCAACTCCTATCCCCTCACTTGAGGCATCACACTCCAATACAAAAGGTTAAGAGAAATCAGGTAATGCTAACACATGACTAGTGCTCATTACCTCTTTGAGTCTATCAAATGTATGCTAATCCTCATCTGACCATTTGAATGCTCCCTTCTTATTGAGATCTGTAAGATGTGCAACCAATTGAAAAAACCCCCTGATAAACTTCCTATAATAACTGCATAAACCGAAGAACCTTCTCAAATTTCAAATTATCTTTGGTGGTGGCCAATCCAGAATGGCCTGAATCTTTCCTAATGGACCTTCACCCTATCAACACTAATCACATGCCCCAAGTATAAAATCTCTGTCAAGCCAAACTCACACTTGAAGCTTTTGCAAATAGAGACTGTGCCTCCATAATACCCAACACCTCATCAATGTGCTTGAGGTGATCTTCCCAAGTCTTGCTGTATATCAATATGTCATCAAAGAATACAAGCAGAAACTTACGCAATTGTTTATTGAAAATATGATTCATATAAGACAGAAAGTCGCATGAGCATTGGTCAAATCGAAGGGCATGACCAGGAACTCATAATGTCTGTAGTGGCACTTGAAGGCTGTCTTATGTATATCCTCCTCACGAACCCTGATTTGATGGTACTCAGAAAGAAGATCAATCTTCAAAAAATATACTCCTCCATGTAGCTCATCCAACAACTCATCGATCCTGGGTATCCGGTATCTGTTTTTGATGGTCTTCTTATTTAGTGCACAATAGTCAATGCACATCTGCATGGTCCCGTCCTTCTTCACCAGAACAACTGAAGAAGCAAAGGGACTAGAGCTAAGCCTGATATGTCCCATATCTAATAACTCCTTAATCGTCTTCTCTATCTCCTCCTTGAACCTCTTGGGATGCCGATAAAGAGTAGTAATAATGGGCTTGGAGCCCTCCTCTAGCTCAATCACATGCTCAAACCCTCTATCCGGTGGCCTACCAGGAGGAATCTCTCCAAAGACCACACTATGCTTATCCAATACATATTGGATATCCACATGATAATGCCTATCTCCATCAGAAGAAGATTTAGTAGACACAAAACATTGGGCTGCCCATGCAACCTCTCCATGTCTGAACAAAGCCTCCATCTTTTTCGCTATAACAACTCTCGGAGCTCCATTTGCCATAGTTTGAAGCACTACCTTCTTCCCATTCACCGTGAACTCCAGTTCCATCTTTTGAAAATCCTGTATGTACCTGCCAAGTGAGTGTAACCATTGAATCCCCAAAACCACATTTGTCTCACCAATCCCAACAACATAAAAATCATCAGTGACCGTGTGATTACCCGACCGAATGCTCAACTATGAAATATTTTTAGTGTAGCTCATCAAAAACCCATTGGCCACCATTACATTAAAACCAGGAAAATCCTCAACCTGCAATCCTCTCTTCACCACTAATCCCTCATCAATAAAATTATGAGTTGCCCCATTGTCTACCAAGATTGTAACATGCTGTCCCTGCAAGACTCCTCTCAATCTGAAGGGGTGATACCTAGGAACACTAGAAAGTGTAGTAATAGGACCATGTGTATTTTTACCAGTTGCAACTTCTTCAAGCTCAATATGTTCTTCCTCTTGCTCAGTCTCTGAACTAGTATCTCTTACTTCCTCTTCAATAACAGAAGTAACCTCAATGTAGTGCACCTTACCCTTTCCAATGCATTTGTGACTTGGTTCCCAAGGCTCCTTACAAGAGAAACATAATTTCTTCCATTGCAACTCATTCCTCACCTCTTGATCCATCCTGGGTGGCATACTCTTGGGCTGATTGTAAGATTTCTGAAATGGTTTATTGTATGAAACTCTTCTTTTGAGAATGATTTTTAGTTGATATAGTTTCAAAGTCTAGGGCCATATGGATAGCATCTTGTAGGCTTGAAAGCTTTCATCAAACCACGCAGATTTTTAGTTAAACCCTCAACAAACAGCATTACAACCCTCCTCTGATATGTCAAGAACCACGACAACAAGTTTTTGAAACTCATTAATATAGTTATCAACACTACCACTTTGTTTTATTTGAGCCAACTCACGGAAATACACTTATGCATCCTTCCTATCAAACCTTCTAATCAATTTTCTGCTAAACTCATCACAGGAATGGATTAAGGCACGATTTTGAGTTACTAAACCATGATGCCACCAATCATATGCTACTCCCTCCAAATGCATGGTTGCAAACTTAATTGCTTCATCTTCAAGCATGGGTTTAAGAGTCAAAAAGGTGTCTAGCTTATGTGTCCAAGCACGTGTAGTGCTTCTCCCACTACCATCAAAATTAGGAAGAGTTAGCTTACCCAATGCATGTTGATACTCCTTCAGTTGTTTTCGTGGTCTTTGTTACTGTTTTGCTCTCTTCTTGTCTTTCCTTTGATTCATGTATTGATTTAAGGACTGCTCATCCCTAATATGCTCAGGAAGTGGATGGCACTCATCATATACAACCACCACTTTATCAACCAACGGTGCCTCTTCCTCAAGTTCAGGAGCCTCTTCTTCTTCTCTTTGTAGGAAGGTTGGTTGGAAGGGTCTATCCGATCCACCTGTAGTAATTCTCCTTGTATTATGATTACCTGTATTGCTGCCTCCTTCACCTGTATTATTCTGAATCACTCTAAGGGTATCCATATTTTGGGACATTTGGGCAATAGCTGCAATCAACTGCTGTTGAGATTGGACAAACTATGTCATCATCTGTTGCTGTCCACGTGCAAGGTTATTTAGAATATGTTCCAGACTTGGGTTTTCAATCCTCCTCACCCCTATCTTGAGGACTTCTACTACCTGGACTGCTTCCACCTCTATCCATGGAATCAACTTCTGTTATGACTATAAGAGGTTGTCTTGTTGCTTATTTTGTTGATAAAGTGTCCTCTTCTGGGTAAGGAATAGATGTCTGAACTTGTTTTCTTTTCTGTTCTCTTTCAAAATATCTTTTGGCCCTTTCACTATCTTGCATGGATTAAATGCTGCAAGTAAACATTATTTTTTGAAACACAAAACCCAAACAAGTTGGCAGGATGTTAAGCTCTGATACCACTGAAAGAACCCCTGTCTAAATTTGCCTTCACAACACTCAAATTTTCTGATTTTTGTGTATTGACATTTCATCAAACACTTTGCATGCTGCTGGTTTATCACTGAATTTAGGAGTTTTTTGTGTGGGCAGTTTGATGTATATTTGTTTGTGATGAATCTCTTATGCATAATCAGTCTCAGCTCATATGGGCATTTTAACAAACATATTGCATGCATATACCAAGGAGGAAAATAACCAAGAGCTGATATAGATGTATTGCATTTTGACAAACAGTTTGTATGATAAAATAGATAGATTTAAATTAAAGATTTGAATGACTTTATTGTTGTTTATGCTCAGAATATTCAGTATTTCAGATTACAATAAAAAGTATGATAACATACCCAAGTTCAAGCTCATATTAAAATAAATTTAGATAGTTTATTAATGGTCATCTATTGTAACATATTTAGATTGTTTCTATTCCGTTGTATAGATTAGTTATAATCTATTTTAGAAACATCTTGTAATTCTTTTAAATAGAGCTGTGCTCTATCATGTAAATATATCATTCAGAGAATTTATCATTTTGATTTAATCTTTACATTGTATAAGAGCGCCCAGGTTCAAGCGGGAAAACGATTTGTCTGAAATTTTTTCCCTTTCTGGGCTCTTTCCGTACTCCGTATAGGTCGTATGACCTATGGATCTGCAACGTTTTTCGTATTCCGTATGGCGCCGGTCTGGTTTGGTATTCTGAGGTCACGATTTTATCAGAGGGATTACGTTTTGTTTTTTTTTTTAGAAATTGCGTTTTGTTTTTTCTTATCAAAAATTGCGATTTTTGGTCCAACGTTTTTTTCCTTACTCTGAGTTTTCTACCCTCTTCTGTCAGCGTCTTTCTTTGCAAATCGCAACTTTTGTCTTCTGAAAATCGCGGGTTTCCTTTAGCGTTGGCTTTCAAGCTTCTGATCGCATTTTTAGGAATGCGTTTTTTGCCTTTGGTCACGTGTTTTCCAGTTTATTTCCTCTGAGTCGGCGGGTTTTGTTTATTAGCTCCAGTTTGTGGTCATGGTTCTGTTTTTGCATCAGTTTTTGGCGATTTCTACAGACGCGACCCTCAAACCCTAGTCGCGATTTCTGTTCAGCATCGGCGATTTTTTGTTTCGGGATTTGTTTTTTTCTGGCGGCTTCAAATTTAAAACTCCCTACTCGTCGTTTTACCCTCCTTTGATTGCGAGTTCTGGCTGACGTCTTTTCATCAGTCGTTGGCGTTTGGAGTTTTTTGACGTTAGAGTGTGTGATGTCCCGATATTAAGGCGTTGTTTAAATTACAGATTTAAACATCATGATAAACGATGAAATTGCCCTCTTACAATATGGTGTCTATAATATTCCTTTCATCGTTAATTCGAATGATAGTTGTATATATAATATATAAACAATATTAAATGGTATTATTATATAAACATTTCTTATATACAATATATTTATTAATAATGAATATAAATACAAATATAAAATATAAATATTAACAATGTAGATATCATTATATTATATAAGGATAAATATAAATATAAATATTGATATAAATATCAATATTGTTAATATGGATATAATATTAAATGTTATTAATATATTAATCCATTTGAAGGAATAATGCTAAAGAGGTGATACGTTTTGCTAAAGCAAGTCCAACAATTATATTTAAGACTGAAACCTTATGGTGCGATTCACATTTACAATTAGGACACAACAAAGCAGCGCTGCATACAAAGGAAGGGATAAAAAGTCCGATCAATGACATAAAGTGCAACGATTAAATAAGGAGTAGGATTTAGTTTAGAAACGATAACTAACCTCAAAGGCAGCGATCTGATAGGGAAAGGGCAGCGGCCTATTTCAAGGGGTATGTCTTTTAGGAAATGTGATGATCTTTATGAAAAGGTTTGTCCATTGCTTACATTGGGAATATATAAAAGTGAGGAATATATCTGATTCGAATTAAAAAAAAAAAAATTCTGATCTTCTAAATGGACAGCAACTGGGAGTCTTCAAATCCTACAAGAAGGAAAATATATCTCAATATATAAGGAATAATATCTGATTGGAATACATAGATGAAAAGGGACATTTCTGAATATAAGAAATGAGGCCTGATTGTAAATGAAGTTGAAGAAGGAATCGATAAAGACAAGGAGATATAAATCTAATAAATTCTGAGTCTGAAATATATAGACATATCAGATCGTAACAGCATAGAAACATATCTTCTGAGTTTAAAAAGAGTTATATATATTAAGGGAATATCAATCACAAAGAAAGGTTAAAAACAACAAATATGAGGGATAATTCAGATATATATTTGTGAAGTGATTATGTTGAGTGATAAACACAAATCATATACACCAGTAGAATAAATATGCAAATTGGAAAGGAGAGTAAAGTGCAAGATGTGTGAAGAATAAATAAAAAGAATCTGAAATATAAATATACAACAGTATATTGGGCTGCAGATAGCATAGAAGAAAGGAAGAACAATTCTTAGATCTCCAAGGATACAAAGGCAAGAGTAATATAGTTGGTATGATGTATCTAACCCTATGTCTATTATGATGAATGCCATGTGGTAAGTAATGACAAATGCATATAATTGAAAGGTTATCATTAGTGTCATAAGCATTATGAAACTTGCTATGGAATATAGATTATATTCACAACACATTTGATATGATTGTTTGCAACTGTGTGTTTGATTAAATTATTATGCATTAATGTGGATTCTTGTATGAATGTCATGGTTACTATGATGGAGGAAATGTGTTGCAAGAAGGATAACGGCGATAGGGTACTCTTCTAGGTACGCCACCCCTAGGGGGGATTGGATAATCTCAAAGGGGCCAAGGGGGTACAAAGGGTATTGCCCTTGGGCTTAGAAGAGATGGCTTATGGGGCACCCTTTTGTGATCTCATTCTCCTATCATAGACATGCAAATTCAAAGGAACCAATCATATAGAAAGAGGAAGGAAATGACAAGATGAGGGGGACAAGGATAATGGATACCTCATTAGGTAGACCACCTCATATGGATGGTATGCGCCACATGAGGCCAAGGGGGATGATATATCCGCTCTTGGGCCTACGGTAGAGGATCTGGGACACCCCATCGAAGTCACGTTCCTCAACTGTCTTATGGTTGAGTCTCCTAGATAGTTAGGTTGAGTGGAATTAATAATGCCATTATGAGTTTGCTAATCATGTTAACTTGACTGTGAGAAATATTATTGTAAGTATTTTCTGACTTGTTTGCAGGAATTAAATCAAGCCAAGGTACTCTCTAAATTTTTGTTTGCTTGGAAATTGATAATTTAGGGTAAAATTAGTATTGTTCCTATAAGGGACATTACAAGTGGTATCAAAGCATCTTTCCTGCCATTCTGTGTATACTTTATGTATTACGTGTATTGATGTATACCTTGTGCCTTACAATTTATGTGTATTCAAGTGTATTTAAAGGTATACTTTGTGACTTATGTGTATGCTTTGTAACATACGTTCGTGTGAATATTTTGTGTATTACGTGTATTCGCGTGTATGCTTCATGCTTGTTGTGTATACTCATGTGTATACTTGGTGACCTTGGGATGGTGAACGGACCCGCGGTGTAGTATGGGATGCACCGAATCCCCTTCCCAATTGTCTACTTACATGTATTAATCCAACTTACGCGTATTCATATTTTGTGACTGGCATATGCTTCATGACTTATGTGTATTCAAGTGTACTCTAGTGTATACTTCATGATTATGTATTCAAGTGTATACTCTATGACTTTGTATTTGTATTCGAGTGTATACTCTATGATTTTGTATTCAAGTGTATACTTGATGACTATGTATTTGAGTATATATTCTATGACTTCGTATTTGTACTCGAGTGTATACTCTATGACTTTGTACTCAAGTGTATACTTCGTGACTATGTATTCGAGTGTATACTCTACGACTTTGTATTTGTATACTCTATGACTTTGTATTCAAGTGTATACTTCAAGACTATGTATTCGAGTGTATACTCTATGACTTTGTGTATTCAGTTGTATACTTTATGATCTCGTGTATTCGAGTGTATACTCCATGACTTTGTATGTTTAAGTGTATACTATATGACTTATGTATGTTCAAGTGCACACTTCATGACCTATTTGTATTCATGTGTATACTTCATATTCGTGTATTACGTGCATGCTTCATGCATTACGTGCATATACCTTGTGAATTACGTGCATGCCTCATGCTTTATGTGTTACATGCATGCTTCATGCTTGTGTATTACGTGCATATACTTGTATGTTCATGCTTCATGCTTCGTATACTTTTTATGTGTATGTTCCATACTCCATGTATTAAGAGTATAAGCTTTGTGTATGCTTCATGTATTACGTGTATTCACGTATATGGTTCATGCTTCTTTTGTAAACTTTATGTATTACTGTATTCAAGTGAATACTTGGTGACTTACATATTCCAGTGTATACTCCATGACTTATGTATATTCATGTGTATGCTTTGTGACTTTCGTGACTCATGTGCATACTTCATGTATTTATGTATGTGCTTCACACTTCATGTCTTACGTATATTCATGCGAATACTTCATATACTTCATGCTTCATGTACTACGTGTATTTATGCATATTGTGCATCTTCGTGTATCATGTGTATGTATGTGTATTCTTCATGTTTATTGTATTACATGTATTTATGCATGTATTTATGTGTATGCTTTGTGCTTCACATGTATTTATGTGTATACTATGTGTATTATGTCTTATGTGTATACTTCATGTATCACACATGCTTCATGTATTACGTATGTCTAGGTATTTGTTTACTCTATGTGTGCTTAAGATTACATTAAGTAAAAGCCAAATCTCTCAAATCTTTATTAAAATGCACTAACGAATTAGCTTATGAAGAGTTGTAACTAGTGAAGTGAAAAGTGCGACTCCGTCGAACTTGAGATCGATTTAGGATCCTAATGATTTTAAAAGTATCATAGTTATAATTGCTTGAGGACAAGCAATTTTGGGTGGGGTGGACTGTGATGTCCCGATATTAAGGCGTTTAAATTAAAGATTTAAACATCACGTTAAACGATGGAATTGCCCTCTTACAATATGGTGTCTGTAACATTCCTTTCATCGTTAATTCGAATGATAGTTGTATATATAATATATAAACAATATTAAATGGTATTATTATATAAACATTTCTTATATATAATATGTTTATTAATAATGAATATAAATACAAATATAAAATGTAAATATTAACAATTTAGATATCATTATATTATATAAGGATAAATATAAATATAAATATCAATATTGTTAATATGGATATAATATTAAATGTTATTAATATATTAATCCATTTAAAGGAATAATGCTAAAGAGGTGATACGTTTTGCTAAAGAAAGTCCAACGATTATAGATAAGACTGAAACTTTATGGTGCGATTCACATTTACAATTAGGATACAACAAAGCAGCGCTGCATACAAAGGAAGGGATAAGAAGTCCGATCAATGACATAAAGTGCAGCGATTAAATAAGGAGTAGGATTTAGTTTAGAAACAATAACTAACCTCAAAGGCAGCGATCTGATACGGAAAGGGCAGCAGCCTGTTTCAAGGGGTATGTCTTTTAAGAAATGTGATGATCTTTATGAAAAGGTTTGTCCATTGCTTACATTGGGAAGATATAAAAGTGAGAGGAATATATCTGATTTGAGGGAATTAAAAAAAAAAATTCTGATCTTCTAAGTAGACAGCAATTGGGAGTCTTTAAAATCTGCAACAAGGAAGATATATTTCAGTATATAAGGAATAATATCTGATTGGAATACACAGATGAAAAGGGACATTTCTGAATATAAGAAATGAGGCTTGATTGTAAATGAAGCTGAAGAAGGAATTGATAGAGGCAAGGAGATATAAATCTAATAAATTCCGAGTATGAAATATATAGACATATCAGATTGTAACAGCATAGAAACATATCTTCTGAGTTTAAGAAGAGTTATATATATTAAGAGAATATCAATCACAAAGAAAGGTTAAGAACAACAAATATGAGGGATAATTCAGATATATATTTGGGAAGTGATTATGTTGAATGATAAAGACAAATCATATACACCAATAGAATAATATGCAGATTTGAAAGGAGAGTAAAGTGCAAGATGTGTGAAGAATAAATAAGAAGAATATGAAATATAAATATACAACATTATATTGGGCTGCAGATAGCATAGAAGAAAGGAAGAACAATCCTTAGATCTCCAAGGATACAAAGGCAAGAGTAATAGACTTGGTATGATGTATCTAACCCTATGTCTATTATGATGAATGCCATGTGGTAAGTAATGACAAATGCATATAATTGAAAGGTTATCATTAGTGTCATAAGCATTGTGAAACTTGCTATGGAATATAGATTATGTTCACAACACATTTGATATGATTGTTTGGAACTGTGTGTTTGATTAGTTTATTATGCATTAATGTGGATTCTTGTATGAATGTCATGGTTACTATGATGGAGGAAATGCAAAGTTACCGGATACGGCACCCCCCCTTGTCTTGGCACGCGTACTTGGTACAGATTCGGGTACGGTACGGCCTAGATACGGCCTGGGTACCGTGCCCATCCGTGCTCTAAAAAATAAATTTTTCCAGCCGTGTCGGATACTTTAGGATTCGGGATTTTTAGAAAAAATGCACCGTATCCAGCTTAAAACTAGTTAAAATTGCATCGATTCATCCCAAAAAACAATCCAACGACTTCATTCCTTGATTTTTCCCGGCGTCAGAACACTGTTGTGAGAACACTGTTTGTCACATGATTATTTCTCGGCGTGAGAATCACAATTTTCCCCGGCGTGGGAACTCTGTTTCTGAGAGGATTTTTTACCCGCATGAGAACAACGATTTTTTCCCAGTGTGAGAACAACCGACGAGTTTAGAAAATTTACCGGCAAATGTTTTTTACTGTGTGAGACAAATTTGCGAGCACTATAATGCTCATGTATAAAAGCCGTATCCAAAGTTTTTAAAACTTTAATTAATCTTTGTAAATTTTTTTGAACTTTAATATTTTATTAATAATCTATTCAAAGTTTTTTAAAGGTTAATATTTTATCGGCTAAATATATTATAATCTATTCAAAGTTTTTTAAATCTTTGTAAATTTTTTTAAACTTTAATTATTTATTAATAATCTAATCAAAGTTTTTTAAACTTTAATATTTTATTAATAATTAATCTTTGTAAATTTTTTTATATAAACATAAATTATATATATATATATATTATTATTTTATAATAGCATATATATATATATATATATAGTCGTATCTAGCCGTATCCGTATTGGGGGGTCTCCAAAATTAGCTATATCCGTATCGGATACCGTGCCTGTATCGGATACCGTATCCGTGTCCATGCAACATTGAGGAAATGTGGTGCAAGAAGGATAACGGCGATAGGGCACTCTTTTAGGTACGCCATCCCTAGGGGGGATTGCATAATCTCAAAGGGGCCAAGGGGGTACAAAGGGTACTGCCCTTGGCCTTAGAAGAGATTGCTTCTGGGGCACCCTTTTGTTATCTCATTCTCCTATCATAGACATGCAAATTCAAAGAAACCAATCATAGAGAAAGGGAAAGGAAATGATAAGATGAGGGGGGATAGGATAACGGATACCTCATTAGGTAGACCACCTCATATGGATGGCATGCGCCACATGAGGCCAAGGGGGATGGTATATCCGCTCTTGGGCCTAGGGTAGAGGATCCGGGACACCCCATCGAAATAACGTTCCTCAACTCTCTTATGGTTGAGTCTCGTAGATAGTTATGTTGAGTGAAATTAATAATGCCATTATGAGTTTGTTAATCATGTTAACTTAACTATGAGAAATATTATTGTAAGTATTTTCTAACTTGTTTGCAGGAATTAAATCAAGCCAAGGTACTCTCTAAATCTTTGTTTGCTTGGAAATTGATAATTTAGGGAAAAATTATTATTGTTCCTATAAGGGACATTACAGAGTGTGGGTCATGATTCTTGGACGCCAGTTGAAGTCACCCTTTCTTCTGTTGGTCGTGGTTACTACAGCGTGGTCGCTATTTGTTTGTAGACGTTTTTTTTTTTTGGCTGGCTTTGACCTCGACGGGTTGCATGTGTGATTGCAATTTTTGGAGGCTTCTGTTTGGTAGAAATCTTCGGCGGTTTGAAGTCGTGGATCCTTCACGATTTTGTTTTCAAGCTGGAAGTCTGAGGTTACTTCTGTACCTGGTCGTCGGTCTTTGGTTTAAGGGACGTGTTTTGATCCTTTGATCGGCGTTGTCTCTGGCGATTTCATCCATGTCGCAAGGATTACTTCAGCGGTTGCAAGTTTTGTTTGGTCATTAGTTGCTTCTGTGGTCGTGGATCAAGTTTTTTTGTGTAATTTACCGCCCTTGTTTGTTCCTTTAGATTATATATTTTTGTTATTTTTATTAATTTGTGGTCTTTCAGAACTAGACATAAGATGCAGAAGGGGTTTTTTGTTTTGCATGTATTGCTTTTTCAATGTAATGTAGAAATATAAGCATGCAATAAAAACCCAGAAAATTTACAAGAGATATGGGCAAAAAGGCAAAGAGCCAATTCATAAAATCACATGAAATGAATTATCATCACATACCAATTTCAAAATATCCATGTTCGTACTTCTGTTGTAGATGGACCAGCAGTATGAATAACATGAAACACCTCCGAATCACCTACAAATGATAGTTTATTTGCATATAGCTGAAAGCAATAACATTGAAACTCTAGGCCCCCATTCTGATGTACAAATGAGACCTTTCAAACATGCAATGAAGCTCCCTGAAGTGTACGGCCTGAACTGATTTGGTACGCCCTGTTGTAGTAAATGTACGACCAGCAAAAAAAAGGTCTGCAGTCCACAAAAATGCTTCAAGCTGATCTAAATCTGCTGTTAGAATATATACCTCTGCTGCTCATAACAAATCTTCATAGTTTCATAAGATATCTTCATTGAATCTCTACCAAAAAGCATCAAATGAAGCTCAATGCAAACACTGGATGTATTTGCCTCTACTAGCACCCTTGGATGGTCTTTCACACCTGCGGAATGTTGTTACTGATGGAAGTTTTTGTTGCCAACAGCCTTGGTTTCGAATCTCTCCAAAACCCTCAAAACTCTTCCAGAGCAAAAAGCCAAAATAATGAATAATCCAAGCATAAGGAAATGAATTCACTTTTTCCTTCTTATATTTCCCTTAGAGGGTCGATTCACTTTTGGAGGGAATATTTCACTTAAAATTACTTTTTAATATCTCCAAGGTGGGCGCCCATTTCTATGACTTAAGTGACTTTTTAATAATATTTTATTTTTTTTGACATTTAGCCATTATAACCCAAAGTCCAAAATTAAAATAATATTAATAATTTACGGACTTTAAAATGGAGGCCCAAATGAACTCGGAATCCAGTGATCTATAGACTGTTGGAAAGGTCTCGGCAAGACGCTTCATCTCCAACACTGAAAATCCCGAAATGGACAGAAACCCTAATTTGTCAAAAATAGCAAGTCTAGGCCCAAGCAATCAAAATCACCCCAACAAATGCCAAACTGAAGATCATACTGAAACCAAGCCAACATCCACTTAAATATAGACAAACCCATCCAAGTCATTGCCAACAATGGTTCCCTAACCAAGCTGGTTAGTCTATGGGAACCCAATAATAGACTAACTCTCTCTATTTGCATGGGCTAAGTAGGGGACATTATAGTCCTCCCTTCCCGGAGATTGCTTGCCCTCAAGCAATCTGCACCTGCATGCCAAAATTGAATACTAGGATCCCGTAACAATCTTTGAAATACTACTTCGCTCGTTTGTTGCGCTACTCTGATACAACTGTCATTAGTCACCCTGTCACGTTGCAGCAACTTGTGAAACACTCCATTCATCAAGCAAATCCATGGATCCCAAATTTTTATACCTTCACCCGAACAAGAAATGAAGAAATGGATGACTATCCTTGTGTCCTCAATGCTAATTATCCATCTACCACCGAATGTATCTCCAATCACATATGATGATAGAAGATCATCACCATGCCAATATCCAATAGTGAAATAGTGATCCCAACCTTCCCAAACTATCCAAACAACTATTGTCACTAACGTCCAACCTGGAAATTCCATGACCAACAATGTAGGATAGCCATCTGTTATTGATGTATGAACTAGCAACCGATGGATTAGGGCTGGAACACTTCTATCCATATGCACTAAATATGATTCAAATTAATGTTCCTTTTCACATGCATGCATAACATTGTCTTCTCCATGAATATGGGCTGCTAACTCATGGGTATGCAAAGGTAAAGTTCTGCTATCGCAAATCAGAAAATTAGGACTGCTGTCATAAGTTAGAAATTCAGACCTTACCCCATGCCTTTCTTCGGATGTGGCTGCCATAGAAGTTTGGAATTCTACTGTAGGTAATGAAGAATGTTTATCAACTTGTTCTTCCGAATCTTGCAAAGCTAAAGACCTTTGATCAAAGCCATCACAGTGACCCTGGCTGCCATGTAACAATTTTACTGATTTACCTTCATGTGTAGAGAATTTATCATCATCAAAATCAGCTATCTCATTTGTAGATGCTTTTCCTACAAGCTTCCACTGCTCCACTTTGATATGAACATCACTATGCCCAAAATTGTGAAGCAACTCATCATGATCCCCATGAAGTAGTGCACCAAACATGCCAATGCCAAAAGTCCATCTAAGTGGGAATGAACTCTCATGGGTGTGAAGAATGATCATCATAGGTACATAATTAATCATACCCATCCACCACATACTGCTGATATGAATTAGAACAACACTTGTCAAACTGAAAATCCCACTCGAAATGATGCAATAAGTATTACCAATGTCAAAGGAAGATGGAATCTTATCGCTATACCAGCCTTCTACAAAGAAAGGATAAGCCCAAACTTTCCAAATCCTCCAACCAACTGCTGTCCTAAAGGACCAAACTGAATTCTCTGTGATCAGTAGTATTAAACAACCATCTACCACCAATGTGAGAATTCTAACCCCATGAACTAGGGCTGAAAATTCCTTGCTCAGGAGAGTAGAACAACCCCTTATCCTTGTGATGTAACTCAAAACCCAATGGTACAAACATGAAATACCACTGTCTTCTACATGCCCCATGATGTTTTCTTCATATACCATATATCCTTTCCAAGTATGATCAAAGAATGGTGATGTTATGATACAAAGACAAGCATTACATGTTGACAACCCTTGTATGCAATGTGGTTCTTCAATACTCATCATATGTCCTTGTATTACAACAAGATGAATGAAACCATGAGAAGATAGAAGATGGCTGGTCATCATTATGAAACCCATCTTTGTTTTGTACCTCTCAAGTACGCCTTCATAGATACTATCATAAGCTGCTGTCCCAAGGTGTGTGCCATACTGAAAATTTCCCCTAGGAGCTGTCATACTTTCCTTCTGAAGGTTGCTAGCGGTACTGATTAGAGAACTGTTGTCCATAATGATTAACTCAGTCCTTTTCTTGAAGAACTCAGGCCTGGAAGCATGATGTCTATCCAAGGAGACCAAAGCGCATAGGGACTTCTTCAAATCTGAGTTGAGATTACTTGTGCCAACATCATCCCTTGCTGCCCCATGGGATACATATGCCATCTCTTCTCTTATAAATCTGAATTTAGCCTTCAATTGGCTCACCAACTGAGGTGTCTCATCAATCCAAGGACCCAACTCATGTGCATGATATGAAATTTCAGGATTGTTCTTAACAACAAACCTCCCATCAAGTATCTGCAAATCTGGGTGCTCCTCATGCTTGTCCATACTAAGAAAATCAGGACTGTGATTATAGCTTTCTGAGGTGACTTCCTTGCCTTCTCTAGTATCTTCTTCACGGATAGGTTGCTCCTCCATGAGTGCTGGTCTAAGAGGTGTGCCCAGCTGAAAGTTATGCGTTCTTCTAGCTGCCATAGCTGTCACCAAACTAATCCATACCTTCATCTCCTTAGCTGATATGATTTTTGCTTCTATCCAAATACATGGTGTGGTATCTATGACAAACCAAACATTATCAAATTGTAGGATCTTCTTGTCTAGGTGCTGCTGTATTATATCAGACCTTCCTTGACTTGGATTCTCAACAAGTGTATCATGTCTAGTCCCCATACCACGGCCATCCTTATGCATTAGGGCCGCCATCTCATGATCGTAAAAAGGTAATGGACTGCTGTTATAAGTCAGAAAATCAGGCTTGTATGCAAGATCCTTAAACACTTCTTCCTTCATTGCCACATGCTTTATACCCGATGCTAATATGGCTGAGGCTTCCAACTGAAAATTTGAGGTGTCCTCTCTCTCTTGGCTGAAATGGATAAGACATGTCTCTTCCACCTTCAAGGCTTCATGATGGGATTCATCCAATTCTTCACCCATGTGGCTATCCTTAACCATCTTCATTTTGGATTGTAGTTCCTCGGACATGGCTGTCCTAGGAAACTGGAACTCTGCTGCATATGATGAAGAGCATGCCATGCTCAGCTCCGGACGAAGCTTCTTCACTTGGTCCTCCAAATGATGAGGCTTATAGGACCCAATGTCTTTATGCAACATACCCTAATCATGCCTCCACAAGTCAACTTCCTCATGGTCACCTCCTCCATCAAAGTAGTAGGTAGAGTCTTCTACCTCGTGATCTTCCTCCATGGCTGGCCTAGAACATGTATCCACCGCTATGACCTCTTTATTTTTCAATGACAAATCAAGCTTATTCAATCCACTTGGATCACTTCCCGCTGAAATTTCTGAACTGTCCTTATGACCAACAC
Source organism: Cunninghamia lanceolata (assembly GCA_027924645.1). Classification (NCBI taxonomy): domain Eukaryota; kingdom Viridiplantae; phylum Streptophyta; class Pinopsida; order Cupressales; family Cupressaceae; genus Cunninghamia; species Cunninghamia lanceolata. Next base: position 2,022,247 of record BSBN01001097.1, read on the forward strand.
CATTTGATTCCATGCCAATATGATGCAAAGGTAATGAGACAATGCTAGTAACATCCAAAGGACCCATACCTTGACTCGACCTTGTAGGTTCGGAAATCTCCATGATAGCATGTCCTTCATGTGATCATTATGAAACCTTCAATATTCATCATTTGCAATGTATGATGTTTCTTTATCCAAACCCTTACAATGGCTTGTAGGATGCAAATTATCCACAAGTATACCTTCCTCCTTCATTGCAACATCTTCTTTAACCTTATCTTCATAGGACTGAATTGCATCGTTGTCTTTCTTCCTTTAACACGTTAACTGATAAGTGTGGCATCAACTTTTGCTCATATTCTTTGACAACATTATTAACCAATTCATGTCCAGCTGTAGAAGTAACCTGTTCTTGTCTCAAAATAGCCGGTAGAGAAAATAAGAGTGATTGTGAGTTTTGATCACTCTCATTGATAATCAAAGTCATGATGGTTTGGACTCTGCATAAAGGATATAACATTTTTCATCTGATTCTCACAAACAACAGCTAAGAAATGTTGAAACATTTCAAGAATAAGATCTTCACAACCCAAATCCAACATAATAACACAAGATCTGATTTTACAACATTTTCTAGAATTAAGATCCTTTTAGCCAAAGTTGGACTATTGAAATCATGCAAACCTTTGAAGCTTTCTACAATCAACTAAAAAACCTTCTTCATAATACTGCTGTTATAATGTTCTTGTGGAACTGTTAGTTTCATAATTTCATTAACACAAAAGCAACTGGAAGTCTTACCTCCTCATCTGGCTGTCTCATGAGCTCTGGCTTAACCAAAGAATTTACTGATGGAGCCCAAGGATATTGCAGCCTCATAGAATCTTGCTGATCTATCATTAATAAACATACCCCCACTTCTTCCAAAATACAAAATAGATCATTCCTGGACTGCGGCAAGTGTTCAAGTTTCTTACCTACTCTAATAAGCTTCCTTCCCACATCTTCTTCACTGAATGATGCCATACTTCATACTCTAGAAGAATCAACCTTTGTCAATCCTTTGAATGATAACTCACTGTTGAAACTAATATACCAACTACCCAACAGGCTGGCAAGATACACTGTGCTCTGATATCACTGTAATATACCGCCCTTGTTTGGTCTTTTAGATTATATATTTTTGTTATTTTTATTAATTTGTGGTCTTTCAGAACTAGACAGAAGATGCAGAAGGGGTTTTTTGTTTTGCATGTATTGCCTTTTCAATATAATGTAGAAATATAAGCATGCAATAAAAACCTAGAAAATATACAAGAGATATTGGCAAAAAGGCAAAGACCTAGTTCATAAAATCACATGAAATGAATTATCATCACATACCCATTTCAAAATATCCAACTTCGTACTTCTGCTGTAGATGGACCAGCAGTATGAATAACATGAAACACCTCCGAATCACCTACAAATGATAGTTTATTTGCATACAGCTGAAAGCAATAACATTGAAACCCTAGGCGCCCATGTTGATGTACGAATGAGACCTTTCAAACATGCAATGAAGCTCCTTGGAGTGTATGGCCTGATCTGATTTGGTATGACCTGCTGTAGTAAATGTATGGCCAAGAAAAAGGTCTGCAGTCAACAAAATGCCTCAAGCTGATCTAAATCTGCTGTTAGAATATATACCTCTGCTGCTCATGACAAATCTGCATAGTTTCATAAGATATCTTCATTGAATCTCTACCAAAAAGCATCAAATGAAGCTCAATGCAAACACTGGATGTATTTGCCTCTACTAGCACCCTTGGATAGTCTTTCACACCTACGGAATGCTGTTACTGATGGAAGTTTTCGTTCCCAACAGCCTTGGTTTCGAATCTCTTCAAAACCCTCAAAACTCTTCCAGAGCAAAAAGCTAAAGTAATGAATAATCCAAGCATAAGGAAATGAATTCACTTTTTCCTTTTTATATTTCCCTTAGAGGGTCAATTCACTTTTGGAGGGAATATTTCACTTAAAATTACTTTCTAATATCTCCAAGGTGGGTGCCCATTTCCATGACTTAACTTCTTAAGTGACTTTTTAATAATATTTTATTTTTTGACACTTAGCCATTATAACCCAAAGTCTAAAATTAAAATAATATTAATAATTTACGAACTTTAAAACGGAGGCCCATGAACTCGGAATCTAGTGATCTATAGACCGTTGGAAAGGTCTCGCCAAGACGCTTCATCTTCAACACTGAAAATCTCGAAACAGACAGAAACCCTAATTTGCCAAAAATAGCAAGTCCGGGCCCAAGCAATCAAAACCACCCTAGCAAATGCCAAACTAAAGATCATACTGAAACCAAGCCAACATCCACTTAAATACAGACAAACCCAGCCAAGTCATCGCCAATAGTGGTTACCTAACCAAGCTGGTTAGTCTACGGGAACCGAATAATAGACTAACTCTCTCTATCTGCATGGGCTAAGTAGGGGACATTACATTTTGCTCATGTTCGGCGCTTTCTGTATAGTGTTGGCCGCACAAAGTCGCCCTTTGAAGATTTATTTGGTCGATATTTCTGATAAACCCTTGGCGGGTTCTGCGTTCTCTGCAAGCTCTTAATCGGCGGCTTCCATGTTTGGCAATTTTTGCCTAGTCGCTACGTTTGGCGAGTTTGCTCTGCCGTGTCAAGTGCTCCGCCTATTCTAGTTTCGGCCTTCGGTCATGTCAAAGACCAAGGACCAGCGCTCAACATTTGTTTTTGGCAGGTAGCCATTTTGATCAACTCTAGATTCCTCAAGATTTGTGTTTTGGAACCCGTGCTAGGGTTTGGTTTTTTTGTGCCGTCTACTTGCCTCGGAAGGCAATCCGTTTTAGGGGGCACCTTGGTTTAGTTGATAGATTGACCATTAAGGGGGGGTATTAAAATAAATTTGGATAGTTTATTAATGGTCATCTATTGTAACATATTTAGATTGTTTCTATTCCGTTGTATAGATTAGTTATAATCTATTTTAGAAACATCTATATTTTGTATATTTAGAAACATCTTGTAATTCTTTTAAATAGAGCTTTGCTCTATCATATAAATATATCATTTAGAGAATATATCATTTTGATTTAATCTTTACAGCTCAGACCTTCTACTAAAGCTGCAGCTATATCCAACCAAGGCTCTCACCAAACTGGGCGCTCCTTATCAATCTCCCACACACTACAATGGTCCACGAAGCCCCTAAAGGAGTTGCGACTCCTCATATGAAGTTGGTGGCTCTTACTTTCCAAGGATGTTGATCTTTTTCTTGACCTGCTATCCCTTATTCCACGTCACCTCCTTTGCTACGTCCTTCCATAGGGTAGTGCCCACTACATGATTCAAATCTTCACGTCTCCTTTGTTAATAGATGCAATCCCTTTTTAGAATAGCTTTAAACCTTCTAAGGCTGCGGTAGAAGTTTTGGGTTTGTGGCTAGGTTAAAACAGCAACAAATACCAAGCGTCGTCACTAACAAAGCCCTCCAAAATCAATCGCTAGGGTTTAGCATAAACCCTCATCCATGGCAAAATATATCTTCACAAATATCTTTGAAATCCACAAATAAATCTCTAAGAAACCCACAAATTTATATTTGACTGCAGATCTTCATAAATTTGTAAAAAGAAATCCTTTAGCACAAATGCAAAATCTCCATCGATATGCACCTGCGTGAAACCTGTGTGATTCCACCTACAAACTAGCTAGGGAGGATCTTTCACGACTGAAACTGATTTCCCTTAGGGTTTTTGTCCTAGGGTTTTGCTCAAGCAAGAGCTCTCCAATTTCTCCAAGAAAATATATTCAACATAAAGCAAAATGAACTTTTGAGCTCTCTTTTACCTTTTTCCATAGAACATTCCCGAAGGGGGGATTTAAAATTACTTTTTAATATATCACTGAAGCTCATATAAAGTGACTTTATAATATTTCATGCTGGACCCCTTCCATAGTCACTTTAATGAATATTAAATAAATATAAGATGGCCGAAAAATGAAGAATTAAGATAACTTTATTTATTTAATAAATATCATTCCCTTGTTCAACTCCGAATTAGCCTACGGGAATAAATTAGGCTAAATGGTCACCTTCGCCGACTAGGCTGAAGAAGGGGACATTACAGGTGCAGTTCCTTCCATTTGTCCATTTGAACTTTCGCCACTATCTCATTTGTTCTTCTAGAATTAACTTTGCATCTCTAACAACATCCTGGAGCAACTTACCACTTAAGTCTTTTGGAGAGGGTGCCTTGTACCCTTTCCCTACAACTGCTAGTGTTGTCACTAAATTCTCCTAATACAAGCTCTTCATCACTTTGAAGGGAATCCTATTGTAAAACCAAAAATTCTCACATGCCTTATTTGCTTTTTGGTGCACCTCCTTGTTCCACTCCGTACCTTGCAACGAAGGTTATGCTCTGGGTACATTTCTATGTTCAAAAAAGCCTCGTGACTGAGCTCTACTCGAATTAGTTGAGGTGGATGTGCCTCATATGCATGAACCACGACTAGAGCCCACAATGCTTACCACATCTACCTTTGTTTCCATTGGTATGTTAGGATTAATGTTTGTTGCTTTGGCTGCTTGTGTCCTCATCCTCTCTAGATTCTTCTCATCCAATAATGTAAGGATTGCCTGCATCTTTTTTTTGCCTCTTTTGTGGCTTTTTCACATTACTTGGTGTTGCAGCAAGGAATGCATGCAATATGGCATTTGAGGCGGTTGATGCCTTCATTAAGCTTTTTTGTGTAGAAGAGGCAAATCACACTCTCTTATATTAGTCCCATTGACTTCCAGTAGGACAACTTCCACTAGTTGATGCTGAGCTTGATGTAGAGCTAGATGCCATTGTATCTAACCTGCAACATATTTAAATATAAAAACAAAAAAAGTTTTAAAAAAATTGCTATTTGAATACAAAAAATAAAATAAAATTCATATATAAGATGTATTTTAAACATAATATGGTCATTGAATAGCAATACTATTAATTAATTTAACCAAAATAACATTTTTTTGACTCTAAAGCATAAAACCTTTTGTTTAGGAAAAAAACTAGCGATGTCATTAAAAGAAAAACTAGCATAAATTAGCAATTAAATTTTCATAAATCGTATTCAATGCGTATAAAATTGTAAATAATGTTTACAAGTCTATTATTATCATACTAGAACTAATTTACATGTTTGGACAAAAAGAAAAAAAAAAAAAAAAAGAACTAACCTGAAAACTTGGAATTCCTGAAATATGCTCGTCAAATCTGCTATAAACTCTTTCCAAATCACTCAAGAATGCTCAGTTGTTGTATGAGCTTCAGCTGTGGGTGTCTAGGGTTAAATGGGAAAAAAATAATGTTTTTCTGCATCCAAGCCATGTTTGCATGTTTGCTACGTGTGGGTGAGTTTCATGCTAGGAATCATTGATGCAGCACAAGTACTCATGCGAGTTTCATGCCATGACTTGCCGAAAACCCTTCCATAGTCATCCATGAGTTTACATGGTGAAAACTCTCCCAACAAATTTTCCTACGAGTACTCGCTGAGTACTCTGCAAGTTTGTATACTATGGCTATTTTAATATATTTTTAATATTATATATTGTATGACGGTGACCGAACCTAGCGAACTGCTAGACCCGAACCAGAACTTGAACTTGGGAAGAAATTGGCGAACTACTGAACTCGACCCCCTACCTGAACCCAACTGGCAACACGAGTCTTTAGTTAAGATATTTTATTGTTTTAACTTTTAGATATAGTAACTTTTTCAGTTATTGGAGTGCCTCTTAGCACTATCAGCTATCGTAACCTGTAGTTTTGAGTCCTATTGACCTATTTTGGTTATTTAAAGATATTGATATACTTTATTTTGTTGGTGGCTAAGTTAATTTATTAATCTCAACTTGTGGAGACCCTTAATTCAAATGAGCATAACAATATTAATAAGAACAATAATAATAAGAAAAAAATAAAAAAAATACCAATAATAATAACAAAAATAATTTGAACTTTATTGAATAACAACCTTAATAATATTAGTAATAATTTTAATATTATTAGTAATCAAAATATTGACATTAGTTTTTGATTTTTAGGATTATAGACCCCTTTTTAAAATAAATAAATAAGAATAAATCTAGAATTATAGGGCCAACCTTCCTCAAATTATAATTATTATCCTATCTTCTTGTATTTAGAGAGCAATTAGGGCAATCCAAAAAATGACATTATTGATCTTGTAATTTGCTAGAAGAGAGGTCTTGAAGGAGATTGAAACGTAGGAATTAAAGGCATTACACAGTAGTAACCATATACATGATATTATGTTTGATTGTGAAAATAAAAAATCGTCAACCTCAATAGGCATTTGAGTGTCAAGCAATACAAAATAGTTGTTTAAACTAGTTCCAAACATTGAGGTTGACCAATGTTGGTATGAAAGGGAGTCTCAAGCTAGAGGTGGAGTTTATGTCTACATCTTTGTCCATGAGAGTTCCTTATAAGTTAATAAGGCAGTCATCTTTGTGTCTTTTTCAATTCAACAAAAAATAACGTTGTCTGTAAAAGAAGGTGGAGTGACTTAGAATGGCTGACTGAAAAGTAATTTAACTTTTAATAAACAAGAAAAATGGTTTACGTAAGTAGAGATAGGTTTGATTGTACATGAGAATTAGTCTTGGTCAAATGGATGGAATTGGTCATTTGTTTTTATAGAACTGTCAAATGTTTGAGTTTGGGAATGTTAAGAACAGAGGATTTCTTGTGAAGCCAAGTAGTGAAATCAGATTTTAAATTAGGTTGTTTATGCACCTTAGTTATTTATACATCACAATATTTTGACATTAGTTGAGGGTTCATTACAACAAACATAATGCCAATAGGCAGGTCCAGGTGCAGATCCTCATCTCAATTGCTGCTAGTTAGAAGGGTTAATCCATAGGAGGGTTAATGCGAGCAAATCATTAGATGTATTTTGAAGTTAGAATAGTTGAAAATTGAATAAAACTTCTTTTGATAAACTGGAAAAATTGGTAATGTAAGCATAGATAAGTTTGGTCGTACATGAGAATTTGTCTTGATCAAATGGATTGAAGGCCAATTCTATTTTTGATCATTTGTTTTCATAAACTTGTCAACTATCTTTGTGATAGGGAATTTTAAGAACAGAGGACTTCTTGTGAAGCCAAGTAGTGAAATTGGATTTTGTATTGGGTCTCCAACACACCTTAGTAGGTAAAATTGGTGCATTTTAAGTCATCAATTCATTAGACTTTGTTTAGATTATTTAGTGAGGGTTGGTAATGGTGTCTCCACCCCTTATATCATGTAGGGATACCACTCCATCTAATGCTCTCACAGTGGGGATACCATTGGACTTACCCTACCTGCACTCCTCCAGCTTGAATGCTGCACCTTCCTATCTCCTCTTGTAGGGCAACCACTCCTCCTCACCAACAACTCCCTCATACGCTTCTCCAGCTTGAATGCTGATTTCCTTCAATACTCCAACGTGCTCTTCCAGCTTGAATGCCTCACCTCCTAACTCCTGTAGGGTATCCTCCTCTGGCATGCTTCTCTAGCTTGAACACTTCACTGTTGGTCTCCTCTTGCATAGCTTAAACTACTCCTCTTTTGTTCCTCCTTCATTCCTCTAGTGTGCACTGTCAGCATCACCTGTGGGATCACCGCTCTATCAATCAATTGAATCAGGACTACTGCTTCAGCACAGCTGCCGGTGCTAAGATGTCACTTGGGGAGATTTGAACCTTGGTCTCCAACATGAGAACCAAGCGGTCCTACCACTTGATGAAACCCCTTTGACAATCAACAATTCATTAGTTGTTTATACATCATTTTAAAAAAAGTAGATGAGGTTCCGTTGCAACAAAGATAATAACTACAGACGGGTTTAGGTGCAGATCCTCCTCTTAATTGCCACCAGTTAGAAGGGTTAATCCATAGGAGGTTTAATGCAGGTAGCAAATCTTTAGATCAATTTTGAGTTTGGGCCTTATATGAACATCTTTCAGGTTCCTTAGAACAAACCTTTATACTTATTGTAAGAGTCTACCAATTTCAGTTTTCTGTCTATGGATTTGACCCACTTAGAATTGAGCTAATTTTCTTCAGCACTCATCTTATGTTTGAGATGTTACGATGAATGATGGAACTTTCCTGTTGATTTGAGACTGCTGCATTTGACAGGTATTCATCAAGATAGAACATTGATGAGCTTTGGATCGGTAGTTTCATTTAAAAAAGTACATGAAGATTAGTTCACATGCATTTTCTTGTGTTCCCATTGTCCATGGTTATATTTGCATATTCTTGGCCTTTTCCGTCATACCTCAAGCTTGAATAAGGAAGATTACTCTTTGACCAAAACCTTTTCTAAAGAACTTGGATATTATTCTTACCTGTCACCTGATACATAACCTTTAATTCAACTGCTAATAAAAAGTAAAGTGGAATCAAAAGTGCTACATGGTTATAGGAAGAAGCATTGCATGGAAAATGATGAATGTAAAAAACATGATTGTTTGCACTGACACTGCCAGCCACTTATAGCTTTTTCCATGGATCTCTATGGGTCTTATTTAAACGATGGTGATTTTTTCTCAAATTTTCATCAAACGAGAAATAAATGTGCATATGAGCCTTTTTTAATATTTCTATTGAACATTAACATGCACAAAACATAAATGTTTCATAGATCTAAGATGAATATGGCGGAACTTATATGGATTAATTCATCTTATTTTTAATGAACCCTATCTTTTCTTCAATTGGCCAGTTTGGTGGTTGGCAGTGTAGTAATTTATTCCTGCAGAGAATAGATATGTCTGACAGATAATATTCATTTGATGCAATATAATGAGTTCAAACCATCTCCAAACAGATGGTTATCTTGTGTGGGCTTGCTTTTGCATATATAGCTTCGGGAATTTTTGTCAACAGTCTTACAGTAAATCATGATGCATAAAAGAATTTTATGTTCCTGACTCGAAATGGATGACATGTAGGTAAAGATTGGCTGACATTGCCACTAATATGTTTTCTTGAAGACTTCTCGATAAGAAGACAGATATAAGTCCCATTTCCCTTAGGTAGAGATAAAAAACAGAGTTATAGAGAACTCCTAAGGTAAAATTTAAAAATAGATATAGTAAGTTACCTGAGTATTTTGGACACTTAGAGGACTTTTGACTGTAATATAATGAGTTCGAACCATCTCTAAACAGATGTTTATCTTGTGTGGGCTTGCTTTTGCATATATATCTTTGGGAGTTTTTGTTAACATTCTTACAGTAAATCATGATGCATAAAATAATTTTATGTTCCTGACTCAAAATGGGTCAGACATGTAGGTAATGATTGGCTAACATTGCCACTAATACGTTTTCTTGAAGACTTCTCAACAACAAGACAGATATAAGTCTCATTTCCCTTAGGTAGAGCTAAAAAACAGAGTTACAGAGAACTCATAAGGTAAAAATAGATATAGTAAGTTACCCGAGTATTTTTACACTTAGGGGACTTTTTACCTCAGTCAAAAATTTCTTACCGTTTCAACTGTGGTTGAAAAATGTCATTGATAATGACTACATAGACAGCTCGTTTTCATCCAAAGTTGAAACTGCCCCAAAAGAGACAAAATGGCAGAGCCTGTGGACAAAGGAGTTGGAGCATTTGGAATCCCATCTCTTGGTGTTCTGAGATGTTTGGGTTTCCTTTTGAAGCTCTCTTGTGACCCTTGGTCTATACCATCTCTTGTATGACATTGGCAAGGGGTTCCTTTCAGCTGCAATTGACTGTAATCGTACTTGGTTGCTTTAGTCAAGTAGTCTTATGAATGTTGGAGTGTAATTGGAAGGTTAAAGAGAAGTAGCATTGTTGTACAGGTGTTTGGGCGTCTCTCTTGAAGGTGTATTATGTCCACATGAAGGCCTCAAGAAGGTGGTAAACCTCTGTAATTTAGCAAGAAGATAGTGGCATCAGGAGGAGATTTCACACTCTTCTGGAGATTTCTCCCAATTTAGGTTTCTCCAGATCAAAGGCTGTTTGTATTCTATTTTTGGGCTTGTCTTGCTCTTAAATTTGCTGATATAATTTTCTTTATGAATGCTTTCACTAAACACCACCAAATTGAAGATGTTCAAGAATGTTTTGCATTAGGATCGACAACTTAATTAGTCAAGTGTGATTGGAATAGATAAGATATATGTTGGTAAATCAAGTAGTGTACTATCCACACTGATTATGGATCAGTTCTATAAGCCTTTGATATTAATGGTGCATTGTACCCAAAGCTAGTTTTCGTTGTTTCTAGAGTCTAGATATTAGTATAGTTTCCATCTTTCTACAACTGATGGTGGAAACATCATCAAGGAAATTCATTACAGGATCAACCTTTGAATCACCTAGGAAGCACTTAAAAGAATGTTTATATTAGTCAGCAGGTTTATTGATTGTTCCCTACGTGTCAACCAAATGAGGAAAGTGATGCCCTTCTAAGTGTAAAATTTGTTGGGTGCATTCATTTGTTATGGGCTAGAAAATTTGCCGTACTTCTAGTCATGCTTTTTAGCTATATTTGCTTGCGTGGTACTGAAGTGATTGGTTTGCAACATGAAAAGGGGCAACTGAAGGTTAGTCTCAATTTAACATGAATCTGTATAAAATTGACATCACAACTGAATAACACCATGACATTTTAATTAACCAGCGCTTGTGAGAATTTGGATCACATTTTTCATAGTTAGCTGGGGTTGATTGTAACAGTAGAGCATGTGAAACCAAATTCAGTACTTGGTATAGTCAAGTAATGCAATATCTCAGAAGTTCACTTTGAACATAAACATAATAAAGCTTCTTCACTTTACATATTGTCCAATATAATAATTTGGTAAATATTCTTTAAATGTTAATCTGACACACACACATGCATGCACATCCCTTCACATTCATGATACTTTTCAGTTTAAATAGCATCGTGTTTGAATAGAAGATTTTAAATTTTTAATATAATAAGCCTCTTACATATGACCCTAATAAGATCGGCAGTCCGCTCAGTTAATGCAAACATAGCCTTTTTATTATGATAACAATCATCAACTTATAACAATGTTTATTCCTTCAAGTGTGTGACATTAAAAGTGTTTGTATGTTAGTGTGAATGCCACTTACATATAACTCTTTTCATGCGTCGATACAGGATTTGGGAGAGCATACAACTAGAATTGGGGATTTTAGTGTTTTTCCTGCATTGCAAGAGGGTAAAAATAACCAGTATTGGTTTCATGAAGATTCACAAGCATATTTTGATGATGAAGAGCAATACAATGCAATAAAAGCAATGTGCAGGCTGTGCTGCAGTATTTGTGACAGTATGTCAGAAGAAGCAGGAAAAGGTTTCCCAAAAAGAGTTATAAATTTTGAACACATTGACCAGTTGAAAAAACACTTACTTCAAATGCATGGTCACTCTTTTTGTGAGCTGTGTCTGAAAGGCCGGAAGGTGAGCATGATTGAACCTTGTCCTTCCCAATTTGCAGATATTTTACTACCATAGATAAGGAAACTAACAGAATTTTGAATTGGTAGAGCTGATAGCCTGATTATTGTGAGTGGATAAAAGTCTCAAGATTTGTCCTACCAAAAGTTTCTGTTCTTCATTTTGTGGATCCGTTGTAGCATTGTGGTGTTGACGTTATGCAGTGGCATGTGGATAAACTATTTTAGTGGTTGGTGAAAACCATCTTGTTTTGAGGGTACTTATTCATCTTCCAGCTGTAATGATTACCCTCCATATTTTTACATGGTTACGTTAGTCTTTCCAGTTCTACATTGGACTCTATTGTTTTACTCATGATGTCTCATTATTTATATAGGCATATAATTTTTTTTATTTGCAGTGGAATATCTCATCTATACTTTTTTATTTCAAGAATGTTGTGAAAATGTTATTGTGACGTGCAATTGTTTCTAAAAAAAATCTTCACATTAAAATTATATCAAGAAAATCTTCTAGTTCTAGTATAACTTGTGTCTGCTATTAGTTTGCAAACTTATGTATCTTTCTATCCTTGGCAATGGTGGAATAGGTTTTTATTTGTGAACAGAAGCTCTATGCCCAAACACAGTTAGATCGCCATTTATCCAGAGGTGATTCTGAGGTTGATGGCAATGAGAGAGAAAGGGGAGGATACACGGGACACCCAATGTGTAACTTCTGCAAAAAGCGTTTCTATGGAGAGAATGAACTTTTTCAACACATGTCGACAGAACATTATACATGCCACCTATGCCAACGGTGAAATTAATAATGTTGATGTTGTTGTGTTCCTTTATGTTTTCAAGGCATTTGATTGGAGGGATGTCAATTCAATTTGCACATGGTCTTCTCTTCCTTTGTTTTCTCTGATATAATCATATACGGGATTTGCAGAATGAACCCTGGACATTATGAATATTTTCAGAACTATAATGACTTAGAAGTAAGGCTTTTATACCAAGTATATCAATGGTATTCATAAATTGAAATTGTATAATTTGTCATCTCCTGCTATAAGGCTGTCACTTCTTGAATCTCTGACATGAGTTTGTTGCTGCAGGTACATTTTCGCCAGGAACATTTTTTGTGTGAAAATGCAGAATGTCTTGCAAAAAAATTTGTGGTCTTTGTGTCTGAATTGGGATTTAAGGTGAGTTTCTCTTAGAGCTAAATTTTCAACATTAGGTATTATGAATTAGAAGTTCTAGAAAATGCTGACTGTTTTGTAGAAGGGTTGAGTTATCAAGGGTTTTGTAATGTTGTTTGCTTTTGGTATGCTATGATAATTGCAAGTTGTCTTTGCACTTTTCCATTTTTTGGAAGCCAATAAGCTGCTAATTCTTTTCCAAACAGTGATTAATCCATATGTCTTTTTAAAAAAAAAATTTCAGAGGCATAATACGTTACAGCACAGTGGGAAAATGTCTCGGTCCCAGCGCAGCACTGCACTCCAAGTACGAATCTTCCCTCTCACAAACTGCCAGCTTGTGTTATTTGGGTTTTGTGTTGCTTTGAAATGAAATGCGATTTTTAATAACGTCCATGTGATCCAAAGGTCTCTGGGACCAACCTACAGGACTGCAAATATGAGAGTATGTAACACAGTGTGTGAAACAAAGGGGACAACACTTAGTCTTGAGACAGTTTTGCTGCTTTTTGCAGATTGGATCTTTTTCTGTTCACTGAAAGATCCCCTACCAAATCTGATCTAATTTTTGACTTGCTGTTCTGAATTTTCTGATTGCGTTTTTTGAAAGGTTTGCTTTGTGTTTTGATGTTTCAATGCATGTAGGGTTTTGCCATGATATGATAAATAAAAGGTAACATAATACATTCAAATAACACCAAAAAGACAACTGAAATTGATTGGATCACCAAGCAAACTATTTCAAATTATAGATATGAGTTAGGTGACTCAGTTTGACATACCCGTATATGGAAAATAGCTAATTACAATTGTGAGAGGATGGCTGAGTACAAACAGTCAGGTCTGATTATAAAATCAGACTTATAAAGGCATACAAATCTGATCCAGTGACCCACAAAACCCTCCCAACATGCAATGGCGTCAACCTCCAACTGTAGCAGCCAAGTATGGTGAATTCCAGTGACCAAAGTGACTAAAGCAAGCTGTCCAAACCCTTGTTTCAAATCAGCAGAGGTCTGATCATGAATATGCACACAAAAATGACGTCAAAAGAAGCCCAAACGGAAACCCAGTGTAGATTTCCCCATAATGTGAACTAGGTTGTCGTCCAATCCACTGTCCTCTAAGGGGTTTCGTTCTCAGAAGAGCTGCAACCTGCTGAAAACCCTATCCAGAGCTCCAAACCTGCACTTAGCTTTTTAGAAAATGAGAGTAGAATGCTCAAAAGTGAGCCCAATACATTGCTTTATAGCCTCCATCCCCATTTTCCACAAAAAAACAATAAAATATACCCTCCAAGAGTGGACACCCACCTTGAGGGTCACTTGCTCATGAAAAAGAAGCCCCACCTTTTAAAACAACATTGTGGCTACTAGGGTGGGGACCTTTTTACTATTCATCTTCTAATTCTCTGTTACTATTCACTTTCATTATTCATCTTAAGGCAACCTTTAGTATTTTCAGTTCAACTCCTGAAATCATCCTCTAACATCAAACTGAAGGCTCGAAAGACTCCCAGCAAAGCTCCACTACCCCTGGAGAGGTTCCCTAACCACTCTATTGACCTACGGGAACCCTGGTAATAGGCCAACCACTGCTCATCTATGTGCCGTCTAGGAAGGGGACATTACAGTTTTGAGACAATTTTGCCTCCAAACTATCTAGAGATGAGAAGGCATGCATTCTCGTATGGGGTTGAGATTCTATCATACAACAAGTGGAGTAGGGTGGAGTTCTTTCTTGGGGTGTAGACATCTTGGCCCATGTTTACCATGACCTTCATCGAGTTGTGAGATGCAGAGATTAGTGATTTAGTAACCCTTCAGTGTTGGTCAATTTGTTGCTTCTACAAGGACAGTAGTGAGCTTGATTGACATTGACATGATAGTGAATCCTTATGTGGATACAATTGGATGATGGCCTAGGGATGATGCCATGCGCATCTTTTGTAGAGGACTCTCATGATAGACAAGAGGAAGGGAGTGGAGATTCACCCGGTTGGCTGAGTTGTCCAGTAGTTCGGGGAGGCTCTACTAGAAGACCTACCCTAGTGGCTACATATTACAGGTTGGTTCGAGAGTCTACAACCATATAGCGGGAGACAACACAGTGGTACCATCTTACTGTAGGGGTCCCCATCGTGAGGATTGTACATAGTTGGACATGCAAGGGTAGAGGCACTAGGACATAGATGACAATTGCACTGATTGGCCCACCAGTTGGCCATCATGGAGGGTGGAGAGGAGAGTGGGCTAGAGGAGGATGAGGACAATGAGTATGATCTCAAGGCCAAGGAGGATGAGGCACAATGGGGAGAGGGGGATGAGGCACAATAGGGAGAGGAGGCACCACAACATGATGTACCAGCATGGCAGGGTCCCAAATAGTAGATCGAGCCCTTCACCTAGTGGATGGAGGAGCGGGTGAGTGTTGGTGACCCCTCTTGGCAGCTCGGAGATCCTCGTGAATGCTTTGTTTTAGTTCTTTGTTTTCACTGCTCTTTGATATCTAATTTCAAATTTTTTACGATACTTCAACATGTTTATCAATTATGCTCTTGATGTGGATTTGGCACACTCGTTTTTTCATTTTGCATTTGGTAATGCAATCACAATAGATGGATGGAGGGACTTGATTAGGGCCTCATTGATAAGATATCTATCAAAGAAAGTCAAGAGGAGCTCTTGGTTGACGTGCGCTTATATGCAGTTGCAGGAAGGCACATAGATGTATTCGCTTCTGCTCACCATGGAGGTCAGGAGACCATGGCTCAATGAGATAGAATCAACATGTTGGAGGTAGAGTCCAAGATTTTGAGGATCTTGATGAGAGTAGGAGGTAGCTCTTGTCATCACGTTACTCCCAGTCACGAGCTGGGACACCTACTTGCTCTTAGCCATATGGGCAGAGGGAGAGGACACCCGTACGATTTGAGATAACAGAGAGTGGTAGATGATAGAGAAGTAGGAGCCCTAGGCAGCAAGGGTCTCAAGGTTGATTAGATGTCCATTGAATTTCTCTTGATTTGCTCTTATAGATACTTGACTTGCTCCCTTGCATGGGGAGATTTGCATCAATACTTATTTTGATTCCTGATATCTCCAATGGGGAGCATTTGCTCAAACATTGACATTTCTACATATGTGGTGCTCCAAATACTTGATTGGTATTTACTCATATCTTGTTGCATTTTATATTGTACACTTTTCTTTCTTTTTGTGCACATGGATAGTTTAGGGGTTGGATTATAAATACATATGGATGTATGTATTATATTTTCTTTTGTGTTTTTAGTTTTATGATGTATGCCTGATGGATGTACAACACATGGATGATAGACTAACATGCTTATTGATTTCATAGATGCATGACTTCGTTTTGCTATGATTGATTTATTACATGGTATGGACATGTCATGGAAATTATGATTGCTCTTTACAAGATTTTTAACTCAGTGGATTGTGGGTTGACTAATATAGAGTTGTTCATTAGGTTTCTAAGACGTAGGGATTTAAGGAATCAAGTAGGAATGAGAAAGATGACAAAGGCAATTTGAGATAAGTTTGCAGAGGGCGAAAGATTGATCCAAATCTAGATCAACCATGACACTAACACTAAACATCAACAAGTAACCAACTTTGCGAGTACTTTGTAGACTTAGATCAAAGATGGCCAATAGTTCAAATCTAGGGTAAAGGAAAGCATCCTCAGTAAGGATGGCCTTTCAAAAGGGAATAGGACTCTTGGTTGTTTCATCTAACTTGTGCATGTGTGTGCTTTGCTTATGTACTACTTTTTCTCTCTTTTTTTTGAATGTTATCCTTGTAGCTTCAGTTGAGGTCTACACCTTAGCATACAAACATTGTGCAACGATTTTGTTTTCATTTTGCTCCTCTTTTTTTTTTTGGAGTATAGGACCCCCTTAACCTAAACTTGTGCGACTAGGAAGAAGCGAGGGCTCATCACTGAGGATCAGATAAGACAAATGGGGTTAGATGCAACTGAATGGGTACTTTTGGCTTCTAAGACTTCCTCCTTGTTGAGGAGGATTGGGGAAATTTGCTTGTCAACTTGTAAGTAGTATTGTAGGCTAAGTCACTTGATGAGAATAGAACCAGGAAATATTAGCAACCACGATAAAGATTAGTTTAAAGGTCATGGCTAATTTACTTAGATTTCTAGGAATGTAAAGGGGATAAGTGGCATATGATGATGAGGGAATCTTATGATCTAGTATAGATGACCAATATATTAGCAACTTATGACTCTAACTAGGATGAAAATCATAGAAGAGCAACCAACTTATACACAATGGAGTGGGATTAAAAAAATGCAATGTAGGTGGATTTTATTGCTTTTTTCTTTGAATTTTTAAATATAGTTTTTTTTGAGGTGGAGGGCATTGATAGTTTTTCCAAACTCACCTTCCATGGTGCGCAAATGAAAAGCGTCATTGTTGACATCTTCCTTGACTAGATATGGAGCTACCCAATTCAGTCTAAATTTTCGGCCTTGATTGGCCCTTTTGTCAATTCTAAGTACAAGGTCTCAAACCTTGATGGGTTGAGCCTGAGGAACACCTTTTTATTGTATTGTTGACTAACGCAAGGTAAATAAGCTTTTTGCATTTGCATTGCTCTTAGTCGTTTTTCATGTCAGTGTAGGTTCTTATTTTCATTTATTTTCAAGTTTGTTTTTCCTACACATATTTAAGCTTGTTTAGGTTATTATAAATGGTAATTATGAGTGTAGATGCATCTTCCATAAAGGACGTGTGTAACTCTCACCTATTCTTGGTAGTCAGAGTTATTTATTCTCTTGGATGTATATGCCACCTCTCTTAATCATTTGCATGTCTTATACTAAGTAGGTGTAACTGTTCCTTTGGCATCTTCCAAGTAGGTGGTAACTCTTGGTTATTTCTGTTAGTTGGAGTTACTCCTATTGGATGTATTTGCTTGACTTCTAGCTATATATATACAACATTCATCCATCATTTCTAATGATGGAGAGTGAGCTTTCTTTATGCTATTTTTCATGTCTCTTGTATTGTTGGAAACTAGCTCTTTTATGCTAGTTTAATTCTAGGATCGTTTATTGAATAGTTCTAGTGTATCTATACCTACACTTATTTGTAAAATCTAACATGGTATCAGTGTAATATCCCGAATAGGATATTTACTAAATTAACTATGTAGAATAGAGCTCTGATACCACTGTAAGATCCTGGTCTTATTCTGCCTTAATTTTCAGTTTGCCCACTTTGACATTTCGTCAAACACTTATCATGTATGCTGGTATCACTGAATTTTTTCTGAGTTTCAAGTGTTGAAATGGTTGTCTGAACGATGGTTTACAATATAACTCTTATGCAAATTCCGTCTAGCAACATATAGACATTTCTACAATCATATTGCATAAATAGTCTAAGAGAAGAACAACCATCAACTGATATAAATTTGACAAATAGTTTGTATGACAAAATAGATTGATTCAAATTAAAGATTTGAATACATACAACACTGGTTTATACTCATAGTACTCTGAAAATCAGATTACATCAAATGAACATATCAACACATAGAGGAAGAATGCTTCATTTGAAGTTGATGAAATTATTGCTGCTGCACTGTACTGTATTTTTCTTTGAACTGCTGCTTACTAATTGGGAAACTCTGAATATGTTTCAGGTTTATAACAGCATATCATAGTGTATCCAGCCTGCAATTAGATTGAACAACAGGAATCCCAACTCCAGCTCAAATGATGATTACTGTGCATAACTCCAATCTGTTCCTATCTTAATTAGAGACTCCCAGCAATGAAAAAGGATCTTCAATTGATTTGTTTGCTATTACAAACTCAGAAATGCAACAACCATGATATAATATCAAATAAGGAAGTATGTTGCTGTATACTGTTGTATTATGAGATGTAGATGAGAGCCAACTGGAAAATATGTCTCTGCTGTATCAGTATGCTTCCTAACACAGTGACGCCTCTATTAATCCACTTTAATCCCCCCCTAAAACATGGCTGCAATATCATTTGTATGCAGTCCCTGAGATAAAGGATGCGATTCCTTAATACATAGGCAGCGCTCCTCTTTATTGACCCACAATTCCTTATTTTTAATGAGATTTATGTAGTGCTGCCTGTCTGTGTGCCTTTTAAACTCCACGAATTCTTCTTACCACGGTTTCCCTTCAAAACTCACGAATTCCCTTGACTGGACGCTGGGTCCCATCATTCATCAAATAATATAATCTTCATAAGCAATCCCTTTATAAAATATTAATATCTCATCTATTGTATATGCTGCGGCTGATAATTGATTATGCGAACCTGCTGTTGATTGAGAAAGAAGCTGCGATTCATATAAAATGAGAATATGAATTGTCTGGGGCCCACGAACTCCTGATTATAATAATGTATAAAGGAAGACCTGCTGAAATCCTGCCAGAAATTGTCTCCCAATAGCAATTCGATCATCTATTGAAGCGCTTAACATAAGGAGGATCCCACCATTAAATCAATCAATATGAGGTTTCAAACTTCATACAAATAGGATTCTAATCTGGCACGGCTCCCTTAGATAATCTAAATATTATTCTCCTTGATCATGCACACCATTTTAGAGACCCACGATTTCTAATCACTCATAATCTTTCTTAATATCAAAACGGAATGGCATTACATCATGGAGTGCAAAGCCTATGAGGACATTCGTTTCAAGTTCAAGGATGTCTTGAATGTTGTTTCTTTAGCAGCCTTGTTTGTTGAAACAAAGATTGTGAGAGTGGCTGATTTTTTGGATAGAATCCATAGAAGAAGATTGACTATCATCAAGGAGATTGAGAGCAGCAGTTAGGTTTAATTGGCAGCCTGTTTGCGGGGTCTGCTGCTTTTTTGGGTCCCATAGACTGTTCCGGTCTCGTGGACGTCATTAAAAACTTTCATTTCATTTCAAAGGTCTCATTCATATCAAAAGCGGATTATGGAATATCTGCAATTCTTTATATAATTCCTGCCTTTTGATAATATTCTTTGCCTATTAAAACCTCACACTGCCTCTATATAGTTTAATGTCATCTTTTAAAATATTCTCTTCCTTCATAAAGTCGACAGCAGATGTAGAATGGGATGCCGCTACCATATGAGGGTAAATCAAATCTCTCAACAGCAATACAGCGTCGGTTCTGAATGCAATACGGCAGCCTTGAAAAAGTTTTCAAACCTTCAAATCATAATCAAAATACTAGGAAAATAAATAAATAAATAAATAAATAAATATATATATATATATCGATCCAATACTGCAAATTTATATTTGTTTACAAACAGTATCATCAAATCTGCATACTTGGAAGTCCGTTCAAACCATTCCAAACCCTTGAAATCTGAGACCCTGTAAATCAATAAACTCAACACAAAGAAATGTGGAACAATGCTTTGAAGCCCAATTGTGAATTCTGAAGTAAATTCACCTCATTGATGAAATTGGGTTTTCGTCCAATTCATCATATCCTCCATGAATTACAAGGGATCATCTCCTTGAATTCAAGCTGAAACAAGTTACAACCAAGAAATTATCTCCAAACCGAAAACAACATAAACTGAATGATATGAAAAATGATTTCCAAATGCTCCTTATAAAGCCTTCTCCAAATAGGTCTCACTTAACTTTATTAAATGAAAGTTTTTATGTAGACAACCACTTGAACTTTATTAAATGACGATTTTTATGTACACAATGTCACTTTATGACAAAGTGTTTTTGGAACAACTTAAGTAACTTTTATAAATTCAAAATTAGAACACTTTATAAAGTTAACTAAAAATAGAACCACTTAAGTTACTTGTTTCAACCAATTATTCCCTTAGGATGTGATTTAGCCCATGGGAATAGTGAAAAGGCTAAATACCCAAATCACATGTGACCAGTACAGAAATGGGGACATCACAATCAGAGTCATTGGTGTCAGGAAAGGTCAATTTATTTCTAGAGTTTGAGAGATAGTGGGTTTTGTGATTCTGGGCATGGGCTAATTTTTGACACATCGTGCAACATTTATATTTGCACCATTGTGTTTGGGAGGCTCGAGAAAGTCAATTTAGGCTTTCGTTTTGCCCAAATCGGACTTCGGGAAGCTAATCTACAACTAGGTTTTGTTTATGTTTTCATGCTTGGGCTTTACAAGTATCACGTTTTTGAGGCATTTTGACGCTAGACTACCATTGCATTTGAAGGACGTGAAAACCTATAAATCAATATAAAATTTGTCAAAATTGGAGATTGTGGTCTAGAAGAGTTTGAGTTTTTTGAGCTTGGCACTATTTATTTGTATGGACATAGTGTCATACAATAGTATAGTCATACCTACATGTAGCAGCCATAAGAGAAAATTTAGTGGTTCCTCTAAATTTGGTGACCCTCTAAAGTTAGCTAATAGTTCTACATTTGATAGGATTTTTAGTAGGTCTACCAAATTCGGTGGATTTTCTAAATCTGGTGAAGTTTTTTAAATTTAGCGACATTGCTAATTTGTCTTTTGGAGGAGGTTGTATTAAAGTATTATTATATTGTAGTGGTCAACTTAGCTTTATTTAGGTTAGTCTTAAATTAGACGTTATGCTTTAATTAGTTTTTGCTATTTTTAGCTTAGCCTGTTTTTTAGTTCGCTATTATTAGCTCAATTTATTTTTAGTTCATTTTAACCTCTGTAAGAAAGCGTTTTACTTATTTTAATTATCGGATATCTTGGTAATCATTTTGTGTTTGATTTCTGTTATATGGTATCAGAGCCCAAGTACCACCTTGGGATCGGTGAATGCATGGAGATCTAGGGACTGTTGTTGGCAATGACGACTCACATGCTTGTGACACATTAACGAACCAAAAGACGTGGTACAATACGACATCAACTAGGGTTTCTGTTAAGAAATTGTGGGTTTCTTTCTAAAATCGCGGATTTTTTAATAAAATCACGCTAGGTTGTGTGTAAAAAATCACGGAAGGTTTTTTTTAAATCTTTGTTTGAAAATCACGATTTTTGGTTGATTTTTGCACTAGGGAATCACATTTTTTTCTTTTAGAAGTGCGTAGGCAAAAATGTGATTTTAGGTGGACTTTTTTACCAAAATTGCACTTGTATTTTGCTCATTTCTGGGCGGATTTTTGTGAAACGTGTATGGAAAAGGACGTGCTGGGGTTTTGCAAGGATTCTGCAGCTAGAAAAGGCGTTTATTCATCCTTTGACATGTTTTCTTCCTAGGTTGCGCACATGCAACGTTTTAGGCTATTTTTTCAGTTGTTTTCTTCAAATTTGTGACTAGTGAGGGTGTTTCACTCCATTTTTTGGTGATTTTTCAAACAAAATTTGCTAACGTCATTGTGCAGGGGTCTCAAAACCCGCGACGCCTAGGGTTTTTTGGCGTGTCACGGACTAGGTTTTTAGATGATTATAAAATAATCGTGGTGATTTTCAGTCATTTTTTGACTTTTTTTCACAAAAACTTGGGTGGCTAGGGTTTTCAGACCCTTTTGTGGGCATTTTGGTCACCATTTTTGACGATTTTTTAACAAAGTTATGTCTTTTTGTTAAGGTTGGAAAATTGCAGTTTTTTTCCAACTAGCTAGGGCAGAATATTTTGCAGGTTATCAAATCAGCGAGGGTTTTTACTCTGATTACGAGTTGCGGGAGGAAAGATGACTTCTTTACCCAACATCATGTTGGAAGGCAGCCAATGTTTTATTGGCAAGAATTACAACACGTGGAAGCAGCGAATGCTCACAATTTTCGAGTATTGATGCCTCAAAAAGATCGTTCTCGTTATCAACACTCGGTTAGCAACTACGGGTAAAGACCAGGGCAAGTTTGATAACGTGACTACAAAGCATTCATGTTGATCAAATTATCAGTTATAGATGCTATGCTTCTTGAAGTTCAGATAGGGTCGACTTCAGTAGCCATTTGGAAGCATGTGTGAGAACTCCATGAGACTTCAGATAAAGGCAGGGTGTTCTTTTTGAAGAATATGCTCTTTTTGATCACTATGGCTGAGCAAACATTCTTGCAAGAGCATTTACTCAAGATCAAGGACATCAAAGATTAGTTGTCAACCATTGATCGGAAGATGGAAGAGGACATGGGGGTAATCACGTTGAAAAGCTTACCACGTGCTTATGAGCATTTCTTTGAGACACTCAATATCATTGCTATGGATGTTGACCTGAAGTTTGAAGAGCTATGCAATAAGCTCTTGCAACAGGACAAATGGAAGAAACAATTTGGTAGCAACAGTGAGATAGCAATTATAGAACAAGCATTTGCAGCCAAAGACAAAGGCAAAAGGCAAATGGTCCTAGAAGAAAGGACAAGGTAATAATGAGGATGCAATGAAGAATATGAAAAATATCATGTCATTATTGTGGTAAGTTGGGTCAAAT
The DNA here is from genome assembly GCA_027924645.1 of Cunninghamia lanceolata. NCBI lineage: Eukaryota > Viridiplantae > Streptophyta > Pinopsida > Cupressales > Cupressaceae > Cunninghamia > Cunninghamia lanceolata. The sequence continues at coordinate 2,045,410 of BSBN01001097.1, forward strand.
GAAGAAGCACTGTAGAAAAAGGTTGGTTGAACAAAAATCCAACCAGGGAGGGCCTTAGCAGAAGGCTCATGTCGCAGACATTCAAAGGAGAAGGCATCAACTTTCTATGCATTCATGGCCAGAAGACCAATAGATCAGTCAGAGTCATCTACATGGTACATCGATTCAGGAGCATCACATCACTTCACTAGCAGGCGAGACTAGTTCACATAGTACACTGTTTGCTCTGATTCAGTGATCTTTGGTGGTGGTGAGAAGTACACGATTGTCGGTAGAGGGGTTGTGCAAATATCCTTTGGAGGGAAAAAGTTACTTTTTCTCAATGTGTGCTATGTACTGGGAATGGAGCTTAATCTTCTTTCGGTAAGTCAGATTATGCGCCATAGTCCTAATCTAGATGTCGTTTTTAGCAAACATAGATGCAGTATCATTGACAAGGAGACCAAGAAGACTATTGCTTCTAGTATAGAAGATCGTGGACTATATAGATTGGTTGACATTGGGCAGGTCAGGGAACATGCATTGGCAACCAAGAGTGCATCAGACATTACTACACTTTGGCATCAGCGGTATGGGCACCTTAATTTATCCTATCTCTCTCAGTTGGCTCGTGATAAATTGGTAGATGGAATTCCTAACATTCAACAACAAATACAGGTTGTGTGCGGGGCTTGCCAGACAGGGAAGCAACATAGAATACCATTTGATGATGGACAAGCTTGGAGAGCCAAGTGAGTCTTGCAGTTGGTTCATGCGGATATTTGTGGACCAACAAACATGGCATCAGTCACTGGGTGTAGGTATTTTCTTTTGTTGATTATTTTAGTAGAAAAATGTGGGTATATTTTTTGAAATTAAAATCCGAGGTATTTAATGAATTTCAAAAGTTCAAAGCATTAGTAGAGAAAGAGTCAGATTGTGACATCACGACTCTTTGATCTGATAATGGAGGTGAATTCTGTTCCAAAGAATTCAACAATTTTTGTGCTAAACACGACATCAAAAGATAGTTTACCACAACCTACACTCCACAACAAAATGGAGTTGTTGAGAGGCGGGACCATACTATCAGAGAGATGGCTCGATGAATGTTGGAGAATGAGAGTGTTCCCAAGAGGTTTTGGGCTGAGGCAATATATATTGCAGTTTATTTGCTAAACAGGTCTCCAACACAGGAGATGAAACATCAGACACTAGAGGGAACATGGTTTGGGAGGAAACTAAAAGTTAGTCATCTTAAAGTCTTTGGTTCTATTGCATATGCCTAGATTCCAGATGAAAAGAGAACCAAGTTAGATCCTAAGAGTAAGAAATTGATCCTTACAGGGTATAGTGACAATCATAAGGCCTACAAATTGATTGATGTTGACATTGACCTCTTGACTTTTACCATAGATGTTGTGATTGATGAGACCGTAGGTCCTTTCCAGACATCTCTAGAGTTTCAGATTACCGAAGACCAACCTATTGTGGCTAAAGGATTTAGGTGTTAAGGTAGTTGTTGGTAGGTGGCGATTGATCAGGAAAGTACTGTACACTAGCCATATATCCTCGCCGGGGTTCGGGGCCGGGCCGGGCCCCGAGCGGGGGTTTGGGGGCGGCAGCCCCCAAGAAGCGGGGGTTTGGGGGTGGCAGCCCCCGAGAAATTTTTTTTTAGGGCCAACTTAAAAAATCCTATTTTTATGACCGACATAAGAAAACCCTAATTTTTGTAACCGACAAAAAGGCTTGATAAAAAGCGGCCAAGGGTTAGGGTTTGGGTAATTGTATTGTAGCATTTGCAGCGGTATTGAGTTGCAGGGATTGCTGATTGTAATCGTTTTGATTTACTGGATAATAATATTGGACTCTCTGTTTGGTGGATGTAGCCCGAGCTTGGGTGAACCACGTTAAATTTTGTCTCTCGCTGTTATTAATTTTGTGTATTTCCATTTCTCTGTTTAATCTTTATTTGCATTTAATTGATATCTTCTGCCGGCTAACCCTAACAAGTGGTATCAGAGCCAGGTTGTGTTCGATTATCATCTGCAGGAAAGTCTCACGGTTGAGTGGGAGCAATGGCGGACGAGGGAAGATTGAAGGTTGATAAATTCAATGGGCAGAACTATCAGTTATGGAAGATGCAGATGGAGGATTACCTCTATCAAAAGGATTTATGGATGCCGTTGGAAGGAGTAGCCAAGAAACCGGCAACAATGTCTGATGAGGATTGGAATCTTCTTGACAGAAAGGCACTGGGAACCATTCGGTTGTGCCTGGCACCCTCGGTGGCATTCAATATAACGGAAGCGAAGACAACAGATGGTCTGATGAAAGCTTTGGCAAAATTGTATGAAAAACCTTCAGCCTCAAATAAGGTATTTCTTATGAAGTTTGTTTAATCTGAAAATGGTTGAAGGTGGATCTGTAACAGATCATTTAAATGAATTTAATACGATTGTCAGTCAATTGACTTCTGTAAATGTAAAATTTGATGAAGAAGTTAGAGCTCTCTTGATATTATGTTCATTGTCTGAAAGCTGGGATAGTTTGGTAATGGCGGTTAGTAACTCTGTTTCTGGTTCAAATACCCTGAAATTTGATGATGTTGTTGGTGTTATTCTGAGCGAGGAAATTTGTAAGAAAAGCTCAGGTGGATCCAAATCAGGCAGTGTTTTGAATGCAGAAAGCAGGGGCAGATCAAAGGAGAGAGGAAAAGGTTCTGGAGGTCATGGGAAGTCACGAGGAAAATCAAAGGACAAAAGATCCCAAACCAGAGGACAGAAGGATTGTTGGTATTGTGGAAAACTAGGTCATCTGAAGAAAGATTGCTGGTCTTGGAAAAATAAAGGAGACAAACAAGAAGGCAATAAGGAAGCAAATGTGGTAAGTAATAAATCTGAAGATGACGCTTTGATTCTTTCCCTAGATAATGCTGATGATTCATGGGTTTTAGATTCAGGGGCCTCATTTCATGCTACGCCCCATAGAAGTTATTTTCTTGATTATGTACAAGGGGATTTTGGGCTGGTTTATTTGGGAGATAACGAACCCTGTTAGATTGTTGGAAAAGGAAGAATCAAGATTAAGTTGCAGAATGGGAATCATTGGCTACTACAAGAGGTAAGGCATGTTCCAAGGCTCAGTAGGAATTTAATTTTAGCAGGGCAGCTAACTGAACAAGGTTGCACTGTTATATTTACTGATAAAAATTGGAAGGTTTCAAAAGGTGCCTTAGTAGTAGCAAAAGGTGTGCAAGTAGGCACCTTATATCTTTGTACAGGTCATACTGTTCCTTCTACTTTAGATGTTATAGAGGAAAAACAAACAGGTTTAGGAACAGTTGTTGCAGGTTTGCAGGAAGAGATTGGAAAAGTTGCTGCAAGTTCTGAAACAACACTGTGGCATAACAAACTTGGGCATATGAGTGAAAAAGGTATGAAGGTACTTCATTCTAAGAAAGTTTTACCAGGTCTGAAATATATTAATATGGATTTCTGTGAAAGTTGTGTGTATGGAAAACAAAAGAGAGTCAGTTTTCTCAGAGATGGGAAGCAAAAGAAAAATGAAAAATTGGAGCTTGTGCATACAGATGTATGGGGACCAGCTCAGGTATCTTCTTTCGGTGGCTCTCGGTATTATGTTACATTCATAGATGATGCAACTAGGAAGGTCTGGATTTATTTCTTTCGACAGAAATCTGATGTATTTGAAACATTTAAAAAATGGAGAAGCTTGGTTGAGAATGAGACAGGTAAAAGATTAAAATGTCTCAGATCTGATAATGACGGTGAGTATTGCAGCAAAGAATTTGAAGATTATTGTTCTTTTAATGGAATTCGTAGGCAGAAAACGGTTCCAGGGACTCCATAGGAAAATCGAGTGGCTGAACTCATGAACAGGACAATAATGGAGCGTGCAAGGACCATGAGATTGCATGCTGGGCTGCCTTTAAACATGTGGGCAGAGGCTGTCAACACTGCTATATATTTAATTAATAGAGGTCCTTCAGTTCCTTTGGGCTGTGGTATTCCAGAGGAAGCATGGACAGGTAAGAGGGTGAGTTATTCTTTTTTGAAAACCTTCGGCTGTAAAGCATTTGCACATATAGATTCTGAAAATAGAACCAAGCTGGATGCAAAATCAAAAAAATGTACCTTCATTGGATATGGCATTGATGAATTTGGTTATAGGCTTTGGGATTTTGAAAATCAAAAAGTTGTGAGAAGCAGGGATATTATATTCAATGAGAAGGTGTTGTACAAAGATCAGTTGCAGCAGCATGAGAAGAAAGAAAAGGATTATGTGGTGCTGGATTATACTCCAAATAGTGATGTTCTAGTGGCTCCTCATGCTCCGCAACAGCAACCAGAAATACCACAAACTCCAGTGAATGTTAGACGGTCAACAAGGATAAGTAGACCTCCTGAAAGGTTTTCTCCCTCTTTGTATTCTATTTTGTTAACAGATGCTGGTGAACCAGAAGGGTATGATGAAGCTATGCAGGTGAATACACAAGTTCAGTGGGAGCTTGCCATGAAAGAAGAAATTGACTCCTTGCTGAAAAATCAGACTTGGGAATTATGTAAGTTACCTGCAGGTAAAAAGGCTTTACCAAACAAATGGGTTTACAGGCTAAAAGAGGAAGATGGAGGTAAGAAAAGATTTAAGGCCAGGTTAGTTGTAAAAGGATTTGCACAAAAAAAGGACATTGATTTTGATGAGATATTTTTTCCGGTTGTCAAGATGACTTCTATTCGTACTGTTTTAAGTATTGTGGCTGCTGAAGATTTACATTTGGAATAGCTAGATGTTAAAACTGTCTTTCTCCATGGTGATTTGGAGGAGATATATATGGAACAGCCCCAAGGATTTGAGGTCAAAGGTAAGGAGAAACTAGTGTGCAGATTGAAGAAGAGTTTGTATGGCCTGAAACAAGCACCTCGGCAATGGTATTTGAAATTTGATAGTTTTATGGCTGAGCAAGGCTACAACAGGTGTAATTCTAACCATTGTATTTATTTTAAGAGGTTAGATAATGCAAGCTACATTATTTTATGTTTATATGTTGATGACATGCTTGTAGCTGGGTCTAACATGGATCACATCAGAGAGTTAAAACATCAGTTAGCACAGTCATTTGATATGAAGGATTTGGGGGCAGCAAAACAAATCCTTGGTATGAAAATTTGCAGAGATAGGAAGAACAGAAAATTGACTCTATCTCAGGCTGTTTATGTTGAAAAGGTGTTGCAGAGATTCCATATGGAGAATGCAAAAGCTGTCAGCACACCTTTGCCTAGTCATTTGAAATTGACTAAGGAGATGTGTCCAAAGACACAAGAGGAGGAAGAAAAAATGTCCAAGGTTCCATATGCTTCAGCTGTAGGAAGTTTAATGTATGCCATGGTATGCACGAGACCGGATATTGCACATGCTGTCGGAGTCGTTAGCAGGTATATGAGTCATCCCGGATTTGAGCATTGGCATGCGGTAAAATGGATTCTCAGATATTTGAGAGGTACATCTAATAAACACTTATGTTTTGGGGGCTCTAATATTGATTTAGCAGGTTATGTAGACTCAGATTTGGCAGGGGATATTGATATTAGGCGGAGTACTACAGGTTATGTCTTTACTGTAGGTGGGACAGCAGTGAGTTGGATCTCACGGTTGCAAAAGGTGGTTGCTTTATCCACCACAGAGGCAGAGTATGTAGCTGCAACAGAGGCAAGTAAGGAGATGATATGGCTGCAATCTTTCATGGAAGAATTGGGTACACAACAGGCTAACAGTTCTTTGTATACAGATAGTCAGAGTGCCATACATCTTGCAAAGAATTCTGCCTTGCATTCAAAGACCAAACACATACAGTTGAGGTATCACTTTATTCGGTCGGTGTTGGATAATGGACAGTTAAGGCTGGAAAAGATACATATAGATGAAAATCTAGCGGATATGTGTACAAAGGCAGTGACAAGGGAGAAGCTGAGCTCCTCTTCAGCTTCGGTTGGTATTCTAGACTGACAACAACAAAAATAGAACAGTAGAGTCCAGGGTGCTTATTTCCAGTGGGAGCTGCCTGTGCAGCGGTGTCATCCAGGCTCAGTCTCCAAGTGGGAGATTGTTTGGTGTGGAGCCTGATCAGTCTCCAAGTGGGAGATTGTTGGTAGGTGGCGAGTGATCAGGAAAGTACTGTACACTAGCCATGTATCCTCGCCGGGGTTCGGGGCCGGGCTGGGCCCCGAGCAGGGGTTTGGGGGCGGTAGCCCCCAAGAAGCGGGGGTTCGGGGGTGGCAACCCCCGAGAAATTTTTTTTTAGGGCCGACTTAAAAAATCCTATTTTTATGACCGACATAAGAAAACCCTAATTTTTGTAATCGACAAAAAGGCTTGATAAAAAGCAGCCAAGGGTTAGGGTTTGGGTAATTGTATTGTAGCATTTGCAGCGGTATTGAGTTGCAGGGATTGCTGATTGTAATCATTTTGATTTACTGGATAATAATATTGGACTTTCTGTTTGGTGGATGTAGCCCGAGCTTGGGTGAACCACGTTAAATCTTGTCTCTCGCTGTTATTAATTCTGTGTATTTCCATTTCTCTGTTTAATCTTTATTTGCATTTAATTGATATTTTCTGCCGGCTAACCCTAACAGTAGCTCCATTCGAAGGGGGGGATTAAGAGCACGAGGAGTCTTCCATGCTGGTAATAGACCTAGTTTTCATTGATGCTAACTTGGAACAACATCCAGATGATGGATACATGTAGCACAAGCCATGATGGCAATGCTGATTTGGATGTTGAGACTTCCAAAAGGAGACCAAAGTGGTGGGAAAGCACCATTGGAGATGTTTGGGTAGATCATCGAGAGGCAAGAGCAAGTTGAACACAATTAATTTTGCTCTCATGGCCAATATTTAGGGAGTGTATGAGCCACAAGTGTTTGCTGAGGCAAAAGGAAAACCTGAATGGAAAAAGCCATGTAAACTGAACATGAGAGTCTTATGAAGAATGAGACTTGGGATCTTTCAGATCTTTCACCAAGGAAGAAACCCATTGGATGCAAATGGGTGTACAAGGTCAAGTACAAGGCAGATGGTACATTAGACAAATACAAAGCTCGGTTGGTTGCTAAAGGGTTTTCACATAGAGGGAATTGGCTATGAGGAGACCTTTGCCCCTACAACAAAGATGAGCACCATCTGATTAGTCCTAGCCATGGCAGCTCAATTTGGCTGGATAGTCCATCAAATGGATGTAAAGAGTGCCTTCCTCAATGGAGATTTGGAGGAAGAAGTGTCCATGTAATATCCCCAATGGGATCTGCCCTAAAATTCTGAAATTTATTTTCTGAATTCTGCCCTAAATTTCTGCACTTTAGATTTCTGCGCAAAACCCTAATTTCTGATTTTATTTTCTGCTCTTAAACAAATTATTACAGCGAACATAAACATACCCAAATATGACAAATAATGATGGCAAATGATACTACAAGTTGATAATCATCACAAGCATGAAATCCTCCATGAAATACACAATGTAGGGAATCCAAATCCAACAATTAAGTCTGATTTTCAGAATAGAAGTCTGCTGTTATAAATCAGAATAGGAAGTCTGAATATTACATCCAAAACATGGGCTCAAACATGACAAAACCGGAATGCTGCTGTCCAAATTAGACCTAATACATAGGTTTGTACATACCAAGAGATGATGAAATGATGCTCCACAAACCCTCCAAAGTGATGGTGCTTGGGCTGCTGCTAGGGTTAGGTTTTAGAAACCCTCAACAATGGTGAAATCGCCTCCAAAAGCCACGTTGCCCTTCTCTAGGTGTGGCGCTCCAAACTAGGGCAAGCCCTAATGCAATGTGCACACCAAAATGCCACAATAATGATCCTCCAAGTGTGGCGCTCAAATCTAGGGCAAAACCCTAGTGCCAATGAACATACAATGCCATAAAGAATTCGTCCTCCAATGCTGATCTAAAAATCTGAATATGCAATCAAGTTCTTTCCTCCAAAGTCGCCAATGAAGCACAAATAGGTCTCCATGATGAAACCTCCACAAGGATGAGCTAGGGTTTCATCCAACTCACCACATTCCTAAGGGTTTTCATCCTTAGAATGAAGGCTAGCAATATTACAGCCAAATGAGATAAAACTCAAGAGAAAATGATATGTGAATGATGATGGAAATGCCTCAAACAACCTTGTATTTATACACAATACTTCTTCTCTCCTCAAGGCCGACCTCCTCTTGGCATTTCATATTTTATTTCACCTTTTTTCCCTCTCATAGGGCCGACCTAATGCTAGGCGCCCAAAACATTATAAAGATATTTTATTTTATCTTCTTATCTCCTTCTTGGCCGACCAAAGAAAGGTATTTTATTTTTCTTATTTATTTTATCCACTCTCCAAGTGGGGCAAACCACTTAGGTATCTCAAACATCATGATTTTGATCTCTAATCAAGTTGTCTTCCTCCAAGGGAAATATCAAAATTTATTCTTATTTTTCCAAAGGCATTTTTCCATCTATTTTCTTCTCTTTTCATTCTCCTCCTTGGTCGCTAATCATTAGGACAAATTATTTTATTTGTGTTGACTTCACCAAAAGACTCACAAAAATATACCAAGTCATCTCCCACAATCATTTTGCCCTACAAATTGGCTAAGTATGAAATCTTGCCAATTAGGTTATTCCCTTAGCCCTCCGGCTTAGCCTACGAGAGTGGAAATAGGCTAGCCAACTTTGCTAGGCAATCACTTGAAAAATGGGGACATTACAATCCTCCCTTCTCGGAGTTGCTTGCCCACAAGCAATTGCAAACCTGGATATTGTAAAACATCCTCAAGTGGCAAGTCTCTCCATCCAATCAAGTACTCTGTGATCACCCTACTCCTCAACCTGTGGCTATATCTCCCATAGTGAATATGAAAAATGATATGCAACATGAGCTCTGGTGGCCAGCAATGAGACAAATACAACCATACACACTCAAGCCTGAATTGGCTCCATTCCCCAAATTCTGAAATTCTACTCCTCCGTGCAATCTCCCTGTGTATTTGTAGGAACAAGAATGAAAAATCCTCAACCACAAGTGTCATCAACTCTCTCCCTTCCAAGGCTCCACTCTCCACTTATATCAAAGACAAAGCACCATATATATCCAAAGCCCTGAAGAGTGCTATACCCACCAAGTGATATATGATATAATCTCTGAAGCACAACCACCTGCACCAAACCTTTTGTTGCTCCACTTTGATACAAACATCACTAAGCCAAAAGTTGTGAAGCAACTCACCATGATCCCTGTGAAATAGTGCACCGATCACACCGATACTTGGATCCCAAATTATCACACCATCACACCAATTGAAAGTGAAGAGATAGATGTCTTTCATTGTGTCATCAACACCAACTATCCAACTCTGAATGATCTCATATGGATGTGAAAAATGTCCATCACAGGTGCATAAACAAACATGCCAATCCACACTAGGCTGCTGATATAAATCAGAACAACGCTAAGAAAACTGAAAATCATACCTTTGATGGTGTCAAGAGTACCTCTACTGTCATAGGATGATAGGATCTCATCACCATGCAAACCTCCAACACTGTAGTAGCAATCCCAAACTCTCCAAGCCATCCAAACAACTGCCATCATCAATGTATACCTTGAAGACTCCATGATCAGCGACGTAGAACAGCCATCAACCAACAATGTGTGAGCTGGAAACCAATGGATTAGGGCTGGAAATTTTCCGCTCTCATGCTCATCTCCATGTCTTGGACTATAGTCCAGCTGAAACTCAACATCTCCAAGCACATACCAATCAAATGCCTCCATGACATCCCCTTCACTTGTCTCAAGTCCTGAAATTAGGACAGCCCCATGCTCCAAGGAATCATCATAATGACAGTGTTGTGTCAAAACACAAGTAGACTCATTGAGCTCTCCAAGGAGGGTTAGATTCCCAACCAAATCTGAATCACGAATGCGTTCTTCTATACATGCATACATATCATTATTGGCTGGTCCACAAAGTGTATGCACAACTACCTCCTCCATAACCATGACTTGAGCCTTCAACAACCTCTCCAAAAGGTGTGACTCATGAACCTTATGATGATTATTTGCACAAAATGAAATTTCTGAATCATACCTTTCATCAAGTCCATGCAAAACTGATTGCTCCTCATGCTTGACCATCATAAGAGGCTCATCCCTCACATGCTCAACCTCCATAGCTTCTTCCCTTGGAAGAAATGCTCAACTCTAAACAAAGCTCATCAACTTGATTTTCCGATTCTTGAAGGGCCATTTGAGTACTCTTCAAGGAATCCATAGTAACTTTAAGTTTAAAGGTAAGCTTATCAACTTCATCTTCGTTTCCTCTCAAGGCATCAAAATATATTTCATCAAGCTTGAAGAGATGATCTCTATCTGAAAGTAGATGTAAGTAATTTAATTTCATTACTACCAAAGCTTTTTTGAGTACCTGTAAGTTTCCAAGGTTCAATGTTTTTGTGTCTCTTTTGAGCCTTCCAACAATAATTTGCCATCCAACAATAATCTGCCATCATCTTATGAGTATTATCAAAATGAGTTAGGGCTGCAACAATCATATCCTCATTGACCTTCAATTGACTTTCCAAATGATGCAACCCATGGGACCTATCATCTTCATATAAATTTTCTGATTTGTCTTCACAATCATGCCTCCCCAAATCAGTTACCTCTATGACATCTTTTCCGCATAATTCATGTTTTGAAGTTAGGTCAACATCATGCTCAATCAAGGACTCTTCATCATAATGGTGAGTAGAATCATCTTCAACCTGCCCCTCTTCAATTGCTGGTCTAGAAAGTGTATGTACAGCTATTACTTCCTTAATCATGAAGTGATCCTTCAATTCTTGCAATGCTAAATCAATTTTATCAAAGTCCCTTTGTTCATTACATAACAAATTTTCAGAATTGTCTTCGTATGTATGAACAACATCACTTTCAAAGTCACCCAATTCTTAAATTGATTCCTTGCCACAATGATGTAGAGATGGTGAGGCAATGCTATGCTCAAGTAATGGATCATTAGGAGCATAGTTGAAAAACTCGGACTCGGCAAAAACTCGGCAGACCCAAAAATTTTAAAAACTCGGGACTCGCCAAAAACTCGGGGAAAAACTCGGCAATAACTCGGCAAATTTATCGAACATTTAAAAATGCATAATTTTTTAAAAATATTCTTAAAAAACACACATTTCTGAAATTGTAGAATGCATTGTTGATTTTCTTCATATATAAATCAATTTTAAAAAGACTATCATATGAAAGGAGAGATTTTGGACGAACTGTCAAAATTTATATAAATTTTGACAGTTCGTCCAAAATCTCTCCTTTCACATGATACAGTCTTTTTAACTTTATAATCGATCATCATATTCATCGATTCATGATTATTCATTATTGATTTCATCATATCCTATATAAATTTTAACAGTTCGTCCAAAATTTCTCCTTTGATGTCATGTCCCGATATTAAGACATTATTTAAAGATTTAAACATTATGACAAAGACGAATACGCCACTTTTATCAAATATGGTGTTTTGGTGATAATCATATATATATTAATATTTAATAAACATATATAATATTATTAATATGTAATAATATTAAATAATATTATTTTATAAATATGTTTATATAATCAAAATATAATATATCTATTGTATTTATAAATAATAAATATAAATACAAATATAAATTTTATCAAATTAAATAATATTATAATATAATATATAATATATATAAATATATACATAAAATATAAATAATATTAATATAAATATTAATTATCATTTATTATATAATAATAATATATTAATGAAGATATTCTATAAATATTATTAAATTAGATATTATAGAGTAACAATATATATAATTATAAATATAAGTAATATAAATATAAATATTTACATAAGTGCAGCAATGACTTGTATATAAGGCAAGTCTTATTAGAAAAAAAAGACTAGTGAATACGATGCATGAAGACACATTTGAAAATAGAGAACAATTCTATTATCGAAGGCAACTCATAGAATGATAATTAGATAGGCTGCGATTACTATTTTTCTAGAAGACAAAATTATTAAGAAGAGCCATGATTTGGTTAAGGTAAAGCTGCGATCCATTTGGAAAGACATGACCATTGGCGACTTACCTTTGTCTTGAGTCCCTGACTTCGATTTTCGAATTTCGTTGACAATTTCGTAGCTAGGGTTTCGCTCGCGGACGCAGAGTAATGAAAATGAATGACGGTTTTAGGTTTTTTTTTTCTTTTAACTTTTTAATTTAAGTTTTCACGCCGCGTTTTGCAGGAATACCACACGAGTTTTAGCGATTTTCAGTGATTTTTTGAGAAAAACTCGCCGTGAGTTTTTCAAAAACTCGGGCCGAGTTTTTGAGGACAAAACTCGCGGCCAGAAACGACTCGCGATTACTCGCGAGTCGTGCGAGTCACCAGCGAGTTTTTCAACTATGATTAGGAGAATTCATACCTTCATATAGCTGATCAATCACTGCTGGTTTGGCAAACTCCATGACAACATACCCTTCAACCTTATGGACATCATGAAGACACATGTGTTCTTCACTTGTGGATGCAAGAGGCGATTCTTCTTTGTCCATATCATCCTCTTGCTGAAGTAAACTTGTGAATATGGCCTCATCTTCTTTAGGGCTTCCACATACATGGCTAGGTGTCCAAATTTCAAGGCATGTGAAGCAAAGTTGTTCTCTTCTCAACTGATTTTTGCTCTTCCTAGGATCACCGGTAGGCTGCAAATTGGACGGAAGCAATTCTTCTTTCTTCTATATCTTCTTTTCCTTTTTCTTAATGACAACTTCTGATTTTTCTTCTTCTCTTCTTAAATTTCTGATGTAGACATATAGATCTCTCTTTCCTGGATTTCCGTCTTCATGTATTCTCAAGAAAACATCAAACGGAGTTGAATTCTTGAAATCATCGGATAAACCCTGGTATTCCTCAATGATTTTTGTAGCCTCCTTTTTCATTACTACCTCCTTATCTTCTCTCTTAGGTAAGAACCTTTGGAGAGTTCTCATCATCTTATTTTGACTTTCTCTAAGAGATTCAAGCAAAGAACTTGTTTCTCTATCCTTCATGATTCATAATCGTATCTATTTGCTATAGGGGCCAAGGGGTTGGGGGAGTGGTCGAAAGTTGGAGTAAGTCCCTTCATTTGAAGGGACTTGCCCTCAAGTTCTCGTCTGTCCTGACATATTTGAGGGTATTGTAGATATCGCAAAATAAATAGACGAAGACGAAAAAAGTTGAGGAAGATGAGATGAAATGAAAATCAAAGTTAGATAACTAGTCTCAAAAGGATTTGTTCATGTCAGGTTCACCAAAATATGTGGTTGCCAAATTTTACTCACCACTACCATGCATGACTCATCAATGGTGGGCACATTTGCGATTCACATTGATTGGATAAATCTTAAAAGTTGATTGCATTGTTTGAGGCCACGTCGGATGTGATAGTGGGGAATCAGTCGGGCTTCTCTCTTCACGAGAAAGGAGTGTTCTATGGACAACAAAGATGTTTGGTTGTCGTGTGATGATTGTGGTATGGGTATGAGTTGTTTGTGGGGCATTGATTTCTTAATGAAGTTAGTTTAGGTTTTGTCGAACAATTGAGTTGAGCAATCTCATGCTCGAGGATTTCGTTAAAATGGGCAATTTCAAGTGCTTGTAATATCTCATTTTTTTGTTGGATTTGTTGTAAGGTTCGAGTTTACTCTTCTTCAATGGCTTCAAGAATCGGTAAGTTTGCCCTCAACTTTCTCAAAGTAACTTCTATCCAATCTTCTCTTACTCTTAGACACATAAACATGATGTACTAAGTGTGACTAGGAGAGAGAAAACATGATTAGAAACCCCTTTGAAGCCTTTGTTTGTGTGCTTTTTGTTGACTGACTTATGGACAAGTTTTGAATTGTTTGCGTGTTCAATTATTTGATTGTTGATTGTGTTGTAACCTAATCACACATCACCCCATTGCAAATGGGGACCCCCTTTTTTTTCCGCTTTCTGCCTTCATTTTGCTTTAGGTTTAGGTTTTCTCTAAGCTTGTAGGTTTGGTAGTGTTGTTTTTACCAGGTCTCGCCAATTTCTTGCCAAGGAGTCCGTATGCTCTCATCCTGATGTATGTCTTGAAGCCCTGAAATTGACTAAGTCTGGAACCCTGATGCATGTCTTGAAATCCTGAAAAACTAAGTTTGAAATCTGGTGGATCCTCAAAAATCTAGAATCTGCATGTTAAATCTCATGGATCCAAGACCTATCTCAAACATCCTGGAAGTATATTTCAAAATATTTAAAGTATATCTGAGCATATACTTAATTATATTTTGAAATATACTTGGATTTCAGGTGCTAAAAATTGACTAAGTCTGGAAAAGCACACTTTAGAGGGTTGTTTGCATAAACATTTTATACATGACTGCTCAAAAAGTCCGCTCATCCTCTTTGGCGCACTTTTGGAGGGTGTTTGCATCATGTCAAATTACATGAGAGCATAAAACTTGCGCTTTTCTCTTTAGCCTTGAGCGCACTCTTTGAAGGACCTCGTGCTTCACATTTTATACGAACAAGCATGAAACTGGCACTTTTTTTTTCTCTAGGGCGCACTTTTGGGAGGTGCTTGCACTCTACGTTTTATGCAAACATACATGGAAACAACGCTTTTGGAGTTGGGCGCACATTTTGAAGGCCCTTGCATCACGCATTTTATACAAGACTACATGATTTGAGCGCTTCTCCCTTAAGCGCTCATTTACCCAAGGTCTGCATTTAATTACCTAGGCGCACTTTAGGGGGTCCTTTGCACACTGTATTTTTGACATAGTCACAGAGACGTGAAATTGGTGCCTATCTCCTCTAGGCGCATTTTTAGGTGGTCTTCGCGTTTCACAAGAAAACGTCTTATTCAAGCTTACATGAAAAGTGCGCCTCCCCTCAATGATGCATATACTCAAAATTGGCGCCTTGATCTTTGCAAGTCATTTATTTTTAGACTTCATAATGAAATATTATTGATAATCAAATGTCTTTTATTGATATATGTTTTTCTTGTGTAGGTGATGGAGGATTCGCAAAGGAGAATAACAAGAACTTACGCTAAGAAAGATAAAGACGGAGGAGCGTTGCCCGAATCCAAGTTCAAGATCATTGCCAAGTGAAGAACCCGTTCAAGATGATCAAGTTCCAACGCCAAAGATCATATATCAAGGTCATGCTTGAATGGAGGCAGAACATTACTGCACTTCATCAAGGACATCCAGATATTGTCAAGATCATCGTACTGCAAAGGAGACAACTTCACTTTCGGAAGGAAGTATCACTTCACCTTGCGGGTCCAGGAGTCCAAGAGGTCCAGTTTCACATTCAAGTTCCGAAGGTCACTCATTCCATGTGCCAAACAAAGAGAAGACATCCATCATGCAATCCACTCCAAAATTCATACACAATCCTCCAGAGGCAGAAAGAACATCTATCATGCAAATCTACTCCAAGAAATCATAAACAAAGATATCTTCTACTTCTTGCACCATCCAGAGCTGGAAGCCTGCATGAGCACAAAACGTCACAAGAAGAGAAATGAGTCAGAACACCAAGCAATCGTCACAATTCCATGAGTTACATCAAGGCAACAAGAAGAAATTCGACGAAATTCCCAAGTTTTCAAGTTCGAAGCACCCAAGTTCCAGAGCTGAAAATTCAAATTCAAAGACTATTCTAGGAAAAAATGATAAAATTTGGGAAAACATTCCGAGCAATATGAACACAAAGAAAATCAAACCGGTTTGCTCGATGTTGAGGTGGCATGTGCACAACATTGACCCAATCACAGTCTGCCACATCATCCGTCCACATTCAATGTTCTAAAAATAGCAACTTTTGTAACAAACTGCCTTGTTGTCTCAATTTTGGCCATTGATTCTCAAATCAATCCTGGCCGTTCATGTAGTTTTGGAGCCTATGTAAGGCCCATTTCTCTCATTTGTATTGGGGAGATCAATAGAGAAAGTTGTTAGCTCGCGCAAGGGTAGAAGTAGAATAGGAGTAGAGTAGAGGAGACTCTTCAAAATCATTGAGGGGAAATATGAAATTGTTGTAATCCTACATTTCCAAAATCAATACAAGCTCATTGTTGGTTCGCATGGTGATTTTGTGTGATTGAGGAATGTTAGCATGGTTTCTAATTCTCGAATATGATGGAGAGATGTTTCCAAGTAGAGTAGAATTAAATTTGAAGTTCATTGATGTAATGTTTATGTTGAGATACTTGATGAATTCTTTAAATGGTTCATATTTTTTATGATTTGTTGATGATAAGTCATTTTGCAAAGTTAGCCTGAACCACATTTGTTTTAGTTCAGTTGTAGATGCTTGTTCAAGCTGCGCCAGCAGTGGGTGTTTGGATGAAAGTTTACAACATGAAAATCCTTGAGTTTCCTTAGAAGATTGCACTGACTTTGTGTAGTTGTTAGTTCTCATGGCGAAGCGGAGTTTGGTTTCATTGGGAGTTTGTCTATCTCGGCATGTTTCATTATCTCATTATCCTTAGAATAGTTTTCTAAACCCTTTCTCTTTTGCATTTTCTTTTCGTAGTTGGTTTTAGAATTCCATTTCACAAGGAGAATATCATATCTAGAGTGGAGTAAGGAGTCAATTCAGCATAAGTCCCTTTGTGAGTTTCAGCAAATCACATCAGCTACTGAGTCTATCCATTGCAAGTCAAGACCTGACATATCATGAACCCTAGAGTTGTCTCATTGGATCACATTGTTCAGCCTTTGAGAGACTTTGTTCAAGAGAGGATAGAATACCTTGGTATTTTATTCTGAGTTTGCATGTGCATAAAAAACACATCAACAGATTGTTGAACATGCAATCTAAGTTTGGACCTTGCTTTGCTCAAATGTCAAAGGTCCTACAAGTTTGTTTTGTGGTTTTTGTGTGATTTGATGTTTGCAACAAATGTTTATAACCAAACCAAATGCTGAAAACAAAATACAAATGAAATGACTTAAAATCAAAGTAAGTTGGATCCAAATGTTAAACTACACTAGATACTGAAATGGACAATGCTAAATAAAATGATGCAACTAAGCTACTTTTTTTTTTGTGTTTTCTATGTGTAATTGAATGCTCGGAAAAACCAAATCTAAATGTTTTGAGCTATTTTAAATGCTGAAATGATTAACACTGAAGTGAATAATGAAGCTAAACTATTTTTTTGTGTGTTCTGTATATGTTTTGGATGCTTGAATAAATTGAAACTAAACACTACTAACTGCTGAAATGCATGTGTTCTTGTCATGTCCCCTTCTCAAGCGTAAGTTTTCGTAAACCCTTAGCCTATCTCTTTATTTTTCCTGTAGGCTAAAAAGGGGTGGAATCAGGGAAGTAGTTTTAATAATTAAACTTAAATTTTTCGAAAAGTAACTTTAAGTTATATTTAAAAAATGACAACTCCTGTGTTATTATTATAAAAGTTGTTTTAAAAGTGAGTCTATAAAGTGTCTTTAGGAATGGGGTACAAAAGGTGATGACATTTTTAGACACTTAAGTTGAGGGAAAAATGACAAGTAATTAAAAATATATTATTTTCTCTCAAAAGACTATATAAAGGGTATCTACGCACAAAAGAACTTCTTCCTAGCTAATTTATTTCTATTTGCTTTGTGTTGAATGTGAGTTCTTCCATTTGCCTGAGGACAAAAACCCTTTAATGAATCTAGTTTCGAGAATGAAAACCCTCCTAGTTGGTTTGAGTGGTTTCATCTAGGAATCACCTGTGTGTTGAATAGTGGAGTTTGATTTCGAGTTTCCTGGTTTATTTCTATTATGGGGGTTTTTGATGTTTTTTGAGTTACAAGTGGATGCTAAGTTTCTTTTTTGATGTTGTAAGTTCCAGTCGCTGATTTTGGTGGGTATTGATAAGTTTTTTCAGGCTGTACCATATTGGAAAATAGGCCGTACTGTTTCTAATGTTGTTTGGAGACCTCTTTTTTGGCCATACAGACTGAGAACTAGGGCGTGTGAGTTTTGGATTGAACCACACCTTTTTTGCTATATAAAATCAATGCTTGTAGGTGGCCATATTGTGCTAATAGGCTATTGTACCAATTTGGTGTGTGTCGTACCTATTATGGGTAGAGATTGCTATAATTTTCAGTCACCTTGTGGACCGTACTACTCTACAGAAGGGTCGTATTGTCATGTCCCACATCAAATCGATTATCTCATTCCAATTAAAGATTGGAATGATAAAACCAACTTCATCAATCAAAGAAGACCATCGAGGCAACACTATTGATTGACTTGCATTATCATGATCGATCACTGAAGACTAACGAGCAATTCTTATAATAGAGTTGGCAAACTCATCAACCCGTCGCAGATATTGAAGCATGGAAATATACATTGCAGATCCTGTCCATTGTGCATCGATTTTATATCTGATAACATCTAACCAAGATCATTGATGGAGGATGGATCAGTTCTATTATAACTACGTACATATTTGAATTTCATCATACATTGCCGGCGCCGATCAAGTGAATGAAGATACATCGTGGGAAGCTTACATGGTAACCATTACTAATCCTACGTATGATCCAAGTCAGCCACTAAGGACAAAAAAAGAATAAAAGACAAACTAGATCAAGCGCCGATTATGATAAAGGAGATAAGACAAAAGTAGAGCCTGATTAAGATCAAGGCAAAGATTAGCATCGGTACAAAAGGGAATGACTCCCTTGACGATCGCGACCCTTCAAGGAGAAGATCAATACATAAGGAGAATGGATCGGTCATCCAAGGGTCATCGAAGATTTCATCTCATTCATTACATACAATCTCACATCTGATATTTAAACAATACATACAATAGCAGATATACAGAACTCTTAATAATGATCATCATTGTATTATTGAAGTCCACTTAATATTTGTATTCGTCGAATCTCAAGAGCAGATCATATCCTTCATCAGCAAAACACATACAGATCAGCGAAGGCATTTGTATCAGCCAGCATTAATAAATATATATAGCAGACCCAGCGTATCATACAAAGGTATGTCACTTTGCCTGAAGTTATGATGCCTCATAGTAATACATTTATATATATATTCTCACTATGATAAATGTAAAGAAAGAGAATGTTTATGATGATATCATGGATAAGGTCCAAGTTCCATAAGGAATAATAAAATGATTTCATAATGATAAATACTATATATACACATGTGATAATCAATGTATTATACTTGACCATGAGAAGGTACAATGATAAGTTCTCGTAGAGGAACAATGTGATCAAAACACTATCTCGTGATCCATGGGATCACAAGATCATAAGGACAAGTTTCCTATAAGGTATGAGTCCTAATTCTAATCATGATATACTAGGGTCTAAGCGTCTCAAATTATAACATTAATCTATCAACCATCCGGTGAGAGTATGGGTTAAACTAGGGAAGAGCGGTAGTTTATGATAGGTCTCTTTTGGTAGGTGACTCTCAAGTTTAGTGAGGGACCACCGGACGTGTGGTGAAGCTAATGGCGAGGGACTGTCGGGCGTGCGACGAAGCCAACTCGAAGCCAACTTGAGCCAAACGGTGAGGGACCAACGAGTGTGTGGCGAAGCCTTTGGGCCTACGACAATGGAGATAGGCTTTACTCAAGTGGGTGAGGGATCACCAGGCGTGTGAAGACGCCCCTTGAGCCAAGGGGTGAGGGATCGCTGGGTGTGCGAATAAACCATTGGGCCAAATGTTATTAACCTACACCCTATATCTATACCCCATCTCCACTAGGGTTTATAAATGGATAAGATTAACGCATGGTGGACAACCCCAAGTATATCATGAGGTTCAAATGGAATTATTAAGAATTGAATTAAGAAAATGAATATTTGAATTACTGATTTATGATGATATTGATTATGTGGTTACTAATCCTAATTTGGTTATTTTAATATGATTTATTGATCTATTTATTACTAATGTTTCCTTTAAGAAGTCATTCTTGTTTGCAAGGTTAAAAATAAGAATCTTCTTATAAGGGACATTACACGTACCATATGGAGACATGTTTGCAGCAGTGTTTGGTGAAGTTTAGCAGGCTAAACTGATCAGATTGTACCTGCAGCAGGCTCTGACTTCCATCAGTAGATAGTACCTACCCCAGTAGGGGTTGTACAGATCATATTTAAGGGCCTATGTTGAGTTTTTAGTGATCAGTTTAGTTCTGGGTGAGCATACAATGTGTAGTTGCATTTTCCATCAGTTTTTAGGGGTTGCGATTAGTGGTTTTCAGTTTGTCTTCAGAATTCATGCGTTGTACTTTATTTATAAACTAATCCTCTGTGTTGCAGCAGTGTTATTCTGAGTTGGTTTTATGTTTTTAGTAGTGTATTGTAGTTGCTTTCAGAAAATAATATATCTGTAGTGCATATTGCATTTCTATTGTAACTTTGGAAGGTAGTACTGCTAGAGAGTTGCATTTCATGATTAGCATATTGTAAAACTGGATGGTTTATCGCCAATTAGTTGCATCTTCATAGTCCATTTTGGCATGGATTAAGTATGCTAGCAATCAACCAATTTGGCTTGATTAGACTTGAAGGAATTTGCCAGTGGCTTTGCATTCAAGCATACTTGTCCACCAAAGAGGTGTCGATTTGGGTTGGCTTTGCCGCTTGTATGCTTGTAGTCGTCTTGCTGCCTTTACTTTTAGTAGTGCATTCATTTGTTAGAGTGTGTGATCCAAACACTATATGCTCTCACCTTGCCCACCTTGGGAATTGGGTGATTAGAAAGTGCAAGGAGTTGCATTTGCATCTCTCTATATTGTAAAAATCTCAAAAAAATTAGTTTGGGTCATAGTTTTTGTGTTTTTTTAAAATTTTTTATATGCATGCATACATGTAAAGGAAACTAGTTTATGCAAAAATGATGAATCTAATGTAATAAGCAACACTATTCACTTCTTTTCTCTCCTTGTTTTGAATGCGTTTTGGATGATAAACATGCACAAAGTAATGGGATTAATCAATAACAAACTCAATGTTTTCTTTCCCACTTCTTTGCAATCAAATCAACACCTTTACAAATTGAAATAAGATGTGACAATTCCAATTTTTCCATTGCAAATGTTATCAATGATGAATGTTTATTTCTACTTGTTACTTGTTGACAGTCTTGTTGGAAAGGAATCGATTAGTGTGTTGTTTTAGTTTGATCTTGTAAATGGTTTGAAGTAGGTTTGCATCACTATTCTGAAAGTGATGCTTGCAAAAACTAAATAAATTCAATTCTAAGAGAAACAACCTATTCTATCCTAAATCTGAGTTTCATTGCAGAATGCAATAAATTCAGATCTAATGTATCACTACACTAAACTAACAATAACTAATCTATACTACTGCAATAAACAAACTAATCTAAAATAAAAGAAGGAACTCCACACGTAGGAAATGAGATTATCCAAGACGTAGAGTTGATTGATGTTGTTGGCAAGATAGTCCTCAGGGACCCAGCTTGGTATCCTTCTCCTAGCTATGGATACTCCTCCTGATGGAGAGAAGCTAGAAAACCCAAATACAAGGACTGAAGAAGCATACTACAAAAGAAGATGATGCTGTTGTGATTGATTGTGTTGCTTTGAAGTTGATAAACAATGGTTTGTGAAGCCTAGAGGCTGTATGCAACTTATGCTGTAGGAAAACTTGTGAAAATGCGTGGACGTTTGATATAATTCCCTCAAATGAGTGCTTGGACCTAGTGTTGTGTGTATGTGTGGAGAGGCGCGAGCAAAAGCTTTGGAAAAGAAAAATTCGAAAGACCCATACAAAGCTCTTTTTCAAACTACTAATAATACCAGATCCATAATTAGTGAAAGGAACTAAGAGTTTTCTATGCTGGGCGCATTCATAAACAAATTGATGAAGAGTTCCCAAGCCAAAATTAGTGCAAGAACTGACACATGCAAAAATCCACATGTGCAAAACTAACAAACAGAATCACTGGTTTTGCGAGTAATAGAATTCTTGGGGCAGTTACAATCTTGTCAATTAACAATTAAAAAGCAAGTTTTTGCAAAGCGACAACGTCTGAACACTTGGTAAATGACAAATAAACATGAAATAAAAATCCAAGGGAGTCCTATAGGTCGACTCAATACTTCCATCAAGTTTGGATTAGTTGGGAGAATGTTTTATTCACGCCATGTGGATTGTGTGCTAGGCCAATGGATCATCATCGGATTTTCCATGTATGGTTGTCCATTTTTAGGCACTTATAGTCTCTAGTAGTGGAGATACATCCCAGACACAGAGACACATCCCATGGGGTGGGAGGCATGTCTCACTAAAACACTCTAGTGTTTTAGGACGCTTAAACTTATTTCTTCTGATGTTAAAAGTTTTTCCAAACGAAATTTCCTTCTGGGATTCCTACAAATATTTTTCCAAAGGAAATCTATAAAAGAAGTCTCTTGAATTTGAGAATGACTTGTTTTATTGCTACAAAATTTGTTTTGGCAATATTGATATTGAAATGGCGATTGCAAAGCAAATAGCAATTATAAACAAAATCTAGTTATGAGCACAAACATCTTAATGGGCAAAAAACACAAATTTGACTCTAAATCTGCACTAAACAAGATTGAAATTAGATTTGATCTAACAAAACAAAGAACAAAGTCAAATCTAATCTAATTGATTAAAATAGTCTAAGCAAATTGTGTTTACTCACCTATTTGATAAAATGAACACTTGCAATAATGAACAAAATTAACAATGCATACCAAATAGAGGAGTAAAAGTATATCTTTATTCACACATGGAAGTATTACAAAAGTAGACCAGAGATGGGCGGCCAAGGATTAGAGTCTATCGGCCAAGGATCAGAGTTGATCAAACTTTCATTTTACCTTCCTTGACGATACAAAGACTATTTAGAAGACCCGACAACTGCCAAGAGGAACACAATCGTCGACTAATCGATTCTGACTGACTGACTCTTATAACTACCCGGAAGCCAACAAACAATTAATACATAGTCGGATAACCCATATTATCAAATATAATAATCGACATTGTACACTGACTACATTATCCCCCCAAAAGAAAGTCATCTTCTAGACGACAGAAAACCATGAAACATCAATTGACATGAGGTAAGGTTTCCGACACCACTAACGACGCTGGAGACAAAGAAGCTGTAGGCAACCATGGAAGTACACACAGCGTAGAAGAAGAACCAACATAGCTTGAACGCACACTAGTAGCCAGACAAGGTTGAAGACCAACCCACCAAGGAATCCACCGCACATAGTAGTCTAAAAATATTGCACACAACCAGTATGGCAAAAATTGCAAATGCAGGTGAATGGTTAGAAAATTTTGAAGGAGCGCACGCCATGGAGAATTTTCTTTTGGTTTCTGCTGTACACTGAAAATTGAGGAGAATTTTGATTGCAGGTCTCGACTGTACAATATAGAGGAGAGATAGAAATAGAGACCATACTGCAATAGCTGAAGGGGATTGTACGATTCTGAAGAAATTCCAAGATTGAACGTATAGCAAAGGAGAATAGGTACCTACCATACGATATGAGACAATACTTAAAATTTTCCTGGCTGCAACCAAAAAATGGACTGTACGATGACCATATGTAGATAAAGACATGTTAATATTTGGATACAAGCGTACGGTCAAAGGAGAATATTCTATACAGTGGCAGGAAGGAAGTGGGATTGTACGGTGGTTAAAGGAAATTTTAAACTATCTAAGTCTTTTATTCCTTTTCTGCTATACGGTTAGTATGGGATGATTGAGCCCCATGGTAGTCTTGAGCATTAATTTTTTAAATTTTTGTTTAATAATTTTTTTTCTCTCTTAGCTGCCGTACCATAAAAAAACAGATATTTATTATTTAATTTTTAATATTTATTATTTTCTTTAAACTGGAACGTTCATTTATTTCCTTTTCATTATTATTTTTTTTCGTTTTTTCCATGTGGGGCTCACTTGGGATTTTTAATGTTTTTTCTTAGTGACTTCAATATTTTGATTTTTCCGTTCGACATTATTTTTTCCTTTTTCTTTTTTTTGCTTTATAATTTAATTTTTTAATTTTTTGCTTTGCCACCCAACGCAAATGGAAGGAATTTTTTTAATTTTTCTTCAGCAGGGTCCACCTATTATCTATTGCTCTGATTGCAAAAATTTCTTGTCCCACAATATTTTTCTCTTCTACGTAATTTTCCTATACAATATTTTGCCCTCTTCCGGAGTTTTGCTATGAAGTTGATTTGACTGTACAACAAGTATCCGTACGTTCCAGTTTAAATATTTGAATATTATTACTCAGAGACGTACTAGCATGAATTTTGCATTCTTTGATAAAGTCGGATGCCTCTACTAGAACCAGAGCTACTGTCTTTTGTGAACCATGTATTGCGTCCCGCACACAAACTGTCTAATTTTTCAAAATCGTTTTTCATCTATTGCTCTTCATTGATCACTGTAGCTTCGAAAAATTACAAGTCGACAGAAATACCTCATAGTCCTCCATTTGCTAGTGAAGTAGGCCATGGAGAAAATTTGTTTCATCCTCTGAGCATGACTGTAATTCCAGAATCCCTTCGTCGTTCGGCTCCATCAGTCCTAGATCATGCTTCTCTGACCATTCTTCTTCGGAGTCCGAATCTGACGAATCGGAGGAAGTTGCTCCCTCGTTGACTACTTGATTTTTCAAATCGATTATATACTTCAGACGCTTGTTTTTGTAATGTCCCCTTTTAGGATATTTCTAATTTCTTTACTTACATACAATAAGATCACTAGAAAGGGACATTAGAAATATTAAAGATCAATAAATTAAGATAATATTCAATTCCTAGCATCATTCATATTAAATTCATCTTTCATATTAAACTCACCTATAATAGCATAATTAATAATGAGAATAATACTACATATTTTTAAATAATGAGATCAAATCATCATTAGCATAATCCACATTTAGTTCAATTCATAACACAATTCAATATCGACTATATTCAAGTCTTAATCCTTACTTCCTTTCTAATCCTCAACCTTAGATGGAGAGTTACTTGTCTAGGGCACGCTAAACCATCTCCAATGTAATTGGGATGGGATTACTCTGCCTCTCCCTAACAAAACCTTGTCTAGGGCGTGCTAAACCATCTCCAATCTCTTCGGGATGGAATTACTCCGCCTCTCCCTAACAAAACCAACCTACCCTAAGGTTAGAGGCAATAGAAGTAACTAAGTATTAGCTTGAACATACTTCGATATACTTCAACATACCAATTGATCACATTTTTTCATAGCACATTCTGTATTGGCTATGTTCAAGTCTCAATCCTTATTTCTCTTTTAATCCTCAACCATGGATGGGGAATTACTTGTCTAGGGTGCGCTAAACCATCTCCAATCTCATTGGGATGGGATTACTCCGCCTCTCTCTAACAAAACCACGCCACTCACTCACAGGATGAAGGCAATAGAAGTAAATAGGCATTGAGTTTGAACATACCATTTATTGATGTTTGCTTTTATATATTGCATAGTAAGTTTCACAATGCTTATATATATACATGTCTAATGATAATCTTTCAATTATATGCATTTGTCACTACTTACCACATGGCATTCATCATAATAGACATAGGGTTAGATACATCATACTAAGAGGATGATTCTTGTCTTTGTGTCCTTTAGAACTCTTAAGGATTTTATTCCTTCCTTCTATGTTATCTGTAGCCCAATATATTCTTCTTCTAGATCTGCCTTTATTCATATAGTATTCCTTGCCACTGTAATTGCTTGCTGTTATATCTGAGTATATATAACATGTCTTTATTCTCCAACTCCCTTCTTTCTTTATATCTCTTAAGTATGATCCTTTCTATACTTATGCAGATCTGAATATTAATTCATATATATATTCAGACATATATTCCTTATTTCTGCCTTAGAATCAAATATGATTTTCTTTTTTTCTCCCTCAACCGTACTTCACAATCTCAATATATATGTCCTCAAGAGAGGCAATTTTAGCAAGTAACATAACCCCTTCATAATAAAGAGACACAGCAAATATAAGTCGCACACTTAGTCATTGATCTTTGCTTTCATAACAATCTAATTTTGTCATATGATAATCACTATAATTGAAAACCATTATCTTAATCCGTCCTTCAAAATATAATTACTTGTTACTTATATGATCACTGGTATACTTCTGCCCAATCATTGTCTTGATTCTTTTTGGACAGTTGCTCTTACTCAAACATAAGACATTACTTTGTTAATGATAAGACAAAGTTGTCTTATATCATGTAGAGGATTTGATCTTATTAATTATTACTATTATTGTGATGTCCCTTACCTGATTTGCCCTAGAATTCGCTTGTGAATTAGGTTTAGGGTTTCTTCTCTATAAAAGTTTTCTCGGAATAATACCTGAATCACCAGGCTATATGTCAGTTTTAATATCTATTGTCCAACAATCCAATATAATCATAATTACAGATGGAATCACTTAAATAAGAACCATTCAGCATGCCAGGGGAGGGGAATCATAAACCTTAAGTAGCCTAAGGTCTACCACAGTGCCAATTGCCCAATCCCTTGACTCAGGCCTATTGGGGCATTATGCCCAACCCTTGTCTCGGGCCTACGGGGCATGATCCAATGTGGGAACCCTCACCCTTTTCTGACCCAAACCTTACCTCGGGCCTGTGGGGTAGAATACCCAACCCTTGGTTTAGGCCTGTGGGGTAGAACCATGGGTGGGGTGTTTAGACAATCTACTCAAGTTATGGTTCTCCCCCTCCTGATAGAATCACAATCAGAGTGCCAATAATTTCTATGTAATTTCCAATTATACAGTCATTTTGATCTATTTGTACTTTTATTCCCATTAGTCTATGAAAGATTCAACAGAGATAAATAACTTAGCCAAGGATGCATCAGTATGCAGGAATAAATATAATAACCTATGTTCATGGTTCTGTAATCAATTGATGCAGTATGTCAGAGATATTAATTCAGCATGCACATAATTTATTAATTATAAAATAGAGCACAACATATGGGTCCATACGAATGTAGTTCCTCACTACAGAAATGTATGATAAATGATCATTACTGAATATCTTCATACTATATATGAGTCGGCATGTCAAGGGGGGGTCGGCTACAGGCAGCCAAGTAATCGCCGCATAACAGTCAATGATAGTGGAGAATTCTAGAGGTTTTTGTCAGTAAATTGATTTTGTAGGATTTATAAATATTAAAACTGAGTGAATACGGTTTCACCTATTTGATATCTACTTTGCGTCCTTGTTCTTCTTTTGTTCTTGTTTTCTATCTTCCTTGTTTCCAAACCTCGTCCCCCATTTTCTACCTTGCAGATATGCCTTTCTGGAGGGACGCGTTCCTTTTAGATTATTCGCACCTTGTGCGATTTAATTAAAACTAGTTTATAATATATTTAAGCAGTGAAAGAAATGTTTATATTATTTTATATATATAAAAAAAATAAAAAGGGGTCGATGTAATTTTGGGGTTATGACAGTCCTCCCCCCTTACATTGCTTGCCCACAAGCAACTGGAGATTTGGGTGGTTGAAAATTTCTTCACTTTCCCATGTGGCATCTTCTTCAGGTAGGTTTTTCCATTTGATTAAGAACTCAGGAATAGTCTTATTCCTTAATCTTTTCTCCCTCATGTTGAGGACTGCTTCCGGTTCAAGGATCAACTTACCTTCATCATCCATTGGGGGTAATTCTGCACAAGAGGCTACTTGTTGACCCAATACTTTATTTAATTTGGACACATGGAAGACATTATGGATGCGGCTGTCCCTGGGTAACTCTAGTTCATAGGCCACCTCCCCGATCCGTTGAATAATCTTGTAAGGCCCATAGAACTGGGGTCTCAGCTTCTCTGTCCCATTAGACTTGAGGGATGATTGCTTATATGGTTGTAACCGGAGAAACACTAGATTTCCTACTTCAAAAGTCCTTTCAATACGGTTCCTATCTGCATACATCTTTTGTTGGTTCTGTGCTTGGTGTAAATTATCGTTCAAGGTATGTAGGATGTCCATGCTTTCCTATACAAAGTCCATAGCTCGGGGCACTTGGCTTTCTTGTGTAATCAAGCTCCCAAAAGTTGTGGGTTCATATCCATACAATGCTTTAAAGGGGCTCATCTGGATGGACATGTGGTGTGTTGTATTGTTGGTTCTGTGACTGGTGTAAATTATCCTTCAAGGTATGTAGGATGTCCATGCTTTCCTGTACGAAGTCCTTAGCTCGGGGCACTTGGCCTTCTTGTGTAATCAAGCTCCCAAAAGTTGTGGGTTCATATCCAATAAATGCTTTAAAGGGGCTCATCTGGATGGACATGTGGTGTGTTGTATTGTAACAATATTCTCCCAGATGCAACCATTTGACCCATGCACTTTGCTGATTAGTGACATAATTCCTTAAGTAACCTATCCATTTATTGACAATTTCTGTCTGTCCATCTGTCTAGGGATGATAACTAGTGCTTGGTGTAAGATTCATTCCTGATAATCGGAAAAGTTCTTGCTAGAATTGACTTATGAATCAGCTGTCCCGATCACTGACAATATTCCTTGGGAGACTATGGAGCCTACAAATTTCTTTGAAGAATACCTCTGCTACCTGGGGCACCCTATACTCCGTGGATATGGCAAAGTGGGCATATTTGGTGAGCCTATCAACCACCACGTAAATGCAATCTTTTCCTTGAGTTTTTGGCAATCTAGTAATGAAGTCCATAGGGAACTTTCCCACTTTTGATTGGGAATGGGTAAGGGTTGCAGGAGTCTGGCTGGATGACTTTGTTCGATTTTATTCTTTTGACATGTCATACATTTTTGCACATATTTCAACACATCCTTCTTGAGCCCTTTCCATGAGTACTTTTCCCTCACCTGCTTGTATGTTTTGTAGTACCCCTGGTGCCCCGCTAGGGGTTATCATGATATTCTTTAAGGACCTTCTCTTTTACTTTGGAATTTAGCGCTAAAAAGATTCTACCCTTATATAAGATGAGTTCTTCTAACACCTTGTATTCTTCATTGGGAAGATGTCCTTCCAAGATTTCACTGGCTTGAGGATCTTTAGCATATTCTGAAATGATGTCATACTTCCATTCTGTGGATATATTGGTGATAGTTTTCAAGCAAGGCTGTCTAGATAGGGCATCTGCTACCACATTGTTGGCTCCTTTCACATATTCAATGTCAAAGTCATAGGCTTGTATTCGGCTCACCCATTTTTGCTGACGGTTGTTCAAGTCCTTTTGATGCATGAAATATCTTAAGCTATTATGATCGGTTTTCACATGAAACTTTGTGCAGACTAAGTATTGGCGGAATTTTGACAAGGCATGCATTATAGCCAACATTTCTTTATCATAGATAGGGTAGAGTCTTTCTGCTTGGGTAAGTTTCCGGCTTTCGAAAGCTATAGGATGCTTATTTTGCATCAAGACTGCACCGATTCCTTCCCCAGAGGCATCATATTGTAACTCGAAGGGTAAGGTGAAATCGGGAATGGCTAACACTGGACATGAGCTCATGGCTTCCTTCAGCCTTTCAAAGGCTTGTTGGGCTGTTTCATTCCTTGCAAAAGCCCCCTTTTTGGTTAGGTCTGTAAGTGGGGCCGCAATCCTCGAAAATCGTCTCACAAAGCGCCTGTAATAACTGCATAGTCCGACAAAGCCCCTCAACTGTGTAAGAGTTTTGGGTCTAGGCCAATTCTTGATGGCTTCTATTTTTTCTTCATCCACACTCACCCCTTGAGCGTTGATTTTATGGCCCAAGTAAAGTATCTCCTCCATGCCAAATTCACATTTTGATTCTTTGGCATACAAGGATTCTTGCTCTAAAATCTTGAGGGTTTCATCAATATGTTGGAGGTGTTCTTCCCATGTTTTACTATATATAAGAATGTCATCAATGAAGATTAGGAGGAACTTTCTGATTTGCTTGTGGAAAATACGGTTCATGCATGATTGAAAGGTAGCAGGGGGCATTGGTGAGCCCAAAAGGCATGACTAAGAACTCAAAATGCCCATAATGGCAATGGAAAGCTGTTTTAGGTACATCTCCTTCCCTCATTCTTATCTGATGATATCCCGATCGAAGATTGATCTTGGAAAAGAACCTTGCTCCATGGAGTTCATCTATGAGTTCATCAATTCGAGGGATGGGGTAGCGGTTCTTGATGGTCTTTTTATTTAGAGCTCTATAATCTATGCACATTCTAAAAGTGCCATCTTTCTTTTTGACAAGTACTACGAATGACGCAAATGGGCTAGAGTTGGGTTGAATATGCCCCATCTCAAGAAGTTCTTTGATGGTTTTCTCTATCTCCTCTTTGTATTTATGGGGGTGACGGTATGGAGTAGTTATGACTGGTTTTGCTCCTTCCAACTCTATGGTGTGCTCAAATCCCCTCTTCGGTGGTAACCTTGGTGGAATTTCTGAAAACACCTTCCTATATTTTCTTGTGATAGGTTGGATGTCTATGTGGATGGCTCTTCCTTGTGAGGTGCTTTTATCAAGTATCATACATTGAGCTGCCCATTCCCCCTACCCTCGTCTGAAAATCCTCAAAATCCTCTCCATTCTTTTACATGAGATCACTTTTTGAGCCCCATTGGGTAAACCTTTTAGAGTGACTTCCTGCCCTTCATGTTGAAAGCGGATGGTTTGGTTTGAGAGATCAAACATAAAGCAGCCTAAGGAGTAAAGCCATGGGGTACCTAAGATTATGTTGGTATCTAAAGGGACCACATAAAAGTCTTCTATGATGCAGTGGTTCCCTAAGTAAATTTCTAATTGGGACACTATTCTTGTACATTGTACCCTAGCTCCTGTGGTAGTTGCTGCCTCAAACCCCTCAAAATTCATAGTTTTTAGTTTCCTTTGGTTTACTATTCTTTGATCGATAAAATTGTGGGATGCCCCACTATCTACAAGGGTAATGACTTTATGTCCCTTGAGTGTGCTCTTAATGCGGAATGGGTTATGTTTAGAGGCCTGGGAGATGGTGGCTAATATTACTGGACTCTCTTCAATTCTGGCCCTCTTGTTGGGGTATTCATCATTTGGATGTGCTTTGAGTTGGTGAGCTTTGCCACTGCATCTGTGGTCTTGCTCCCATAGTTGTTGGCATTTGAAACATAGCCCTTTTCTCTTCAGCTCTTCCATTCTCTTACACCAGTGGTCTCGGTCCCTTTTTCCCTTGCACTAGGGGCATGTTCTGGGATTTTCTTCCCTTTTGCCTCTTTCTTCTCTATAAGGGGGTTTAGGTGATGGAGTGAAGTTTTTAGACTTGTCCCTTGGCCAATTTTCTTCATATTTCGATGCTTTTTGAATAGCTTCATCTAGGTGAGTGGGTTCTAGTGCACTTACCAAGCTTCTGACTGGTCCTCTTAGGCCCTCTATAAACAAATATGTGAGTCTTTCTTGGGAAATTTTAGGGACCATTATTGCTAACTTTTGAAACTTGGCGGCGTAATTTTCTATAGTGCCTTGCTGCCTTAATTGTGTTAGTTCCCTGAAGTACCATTCCGGGTGCTTTCGATCAAATCTTTTTATCAATCTTTGGGTGAAGTCATCGTAGGTGGTAACTTGTTGATGGTCTTGAGTGATGAGACCGTGATGCCACCAATCATGGGCCATCCTAGTTAGATGTAAGACGGCAAACTTGATGGCTTTTGCTTCGGTTGTTGGGCTTAAGGATATATAAGTATCTAATTTTTGAACCCATGATCGGGCTGTGGTCTTGCTTTCTCCATCAAAGTTAGGGAAGGTTATTTTACTTACCTTGTCCTCAAGTTCTTTATCGATTGGGTTCCTTCCCTCTCCTCTAGGGATGGCTCTTTGTTTGGCTTTACAGTAGTCTTTGAAAGGCACAAGTTCCCTCAATTCAGGTTATATGTAATGTCCCCTTTTGGGAACAATGCTAATTTTCCCTAATTTATCAATCTCCAAGCAAACAAGGGTTTAGAGAAATATAATTTCTTCCCTCACTAATTTAATCCAAATCATGCACAACTTCCTTACACAAAACTGGTCATAATTGAGTCAATATCTTCATATAAATTTCTGCTCATATCATCATTAACATTCAGCTCTTAATCATCATATATATTTGTCATATATATTTGTATTTGTTCTTCATACATGGCAGCATATACTCTTCAATATGAATCTGAAATGGACTACATATTTCTGCTTTTTTCCCTCTTTCTAAATCTTTCTCTTTTCCATCCTATCCTCCTCGTTTTATTCCTTACT
The DNA here is from genome assembly GCA_027924645.1 of Cunninghamia lanceolata. Classification (NCBI taxonomy): domain Eukaryota; kingdom Viridiplantae; phylum Streptophyta; class Pinopsida; order Cupressales; family Cupressaceae; genus Cunninghamia; species Cunninghamia lanceolata. Next base: position 2,077,877 of record BSBN01001097.1, read on the forward strand.
TCTCTTTTATATACCTTTGAGAGGAGTTGGTGAAGAGTTGTATTTCTTGATAAAGAGAGGCAACTTTTCCTAACACACCCTATACTTTCTCACTGCCTTTTCATAATGGATCGTTGCACTCTTAATGTGAATCGCTGCCTTATAAGAATATGAATCACAGCTTTTGTTTCTTTTAATCACAATCGCTGCCTTTTTTAATCCTTATGAGATCTTCTTTTTGTGTCTTATTTCCTTAATGTAATATTTAATCTCATGCCATATAAGAGTCTTTGAACATATGATATGGCTACCTTATCTAATATTTAGAGGTTTAGCTTTATTTATATTAATATTTATATTTATATATTATATATTATATTTATTATATTATTATAATAAATGATTGTAATAATATTTCTTATTTATATTTATATTTATAATAATATTTATATTATTATTTAAATATATAAATATATTTATTAATATATCATATTGTAATTATAATAATAATATCAATATTGATAATATTATTTTTGTATTTATATTATCATTTATAAATACCATAAATATAAAATATTTATAAAATAATATTATTTAATATTATTGCTTATATACACCATTGACGATGACAAACACTATATTTGACGGGAATGATTTCTCCTTGTTTAAATCTTTAATTTAAACAATGCCTTAATATGGGGACATGACAACCCTCCCCACTCAAGATTGCTTGTCCTCAAGCAATCACGAGTTCTTCCATTACTTTGCACTTCTTAGTGTCTATCCTCCGATGTGATTGAGATGAAGTCATGGTTTTGATTCCGGATGAACATGCTTGAGTGGAGAGAAAAAAATGATTGTGATTCCATTAAAGAGAATTTGTGATCAAAAGAGCATTTGTTTGATGTTTTGAATAATAACAATGGGATGCAAGCATCATAGATTAAGAAGATTTGAGAGTATTGAGATTCCAAGATTCCAATGGATGATGAAGACATCTTGGTCTTTGATTACGAGATTCCGTCTTGTACTTGTCATATGTTATTGACCTCAAAATTGAGAAGAGTCATGTTCTTGAGGAGCAATTGATTATATGATGTCATGGACAGAAAATTTATGATTAAAGAAGATTTGGTAAGCTCTTGTTTGAATAGTGATGTGATTGATGAAATATAAGTGTTATAGATGATTATGAAAATGATCCTGGGAATTTGTGGGTTATGGGCCCATATTATGACTTAGTATCAAGAGAAGAACTTGAAGAGATTCTTGGAAGAATTGATCAAAATTAAATTTGGTTTATGGGTTTTTGTGATTAATGAAATTAACTTTTTATGTTCTATACTTCTCTAATGTCAACTTGTAGGTTATACAGATTTTTTCACCTGCACACAAGAATAACTTTTGAAAGGGACATTAGCAATATTAAAGATCAATAAATTAACAATGAAATCAATACATCATAACATAATTAATGATATAATATAAGTAACATTTAATTTCAACATATAATTATCCATACCTCAAGTCAATCCTTCGATACTTGCAAGTTAGAGCGTGATGGAGGGCACACTTCTACCTATCACCTCTTATGTCCACCTTCGAGGCTCAAGAATGTGATGGAGGGCACACTTCCTACTTATCACTTCTTGACAAGCGCATGATGGAGGTCATTCTTCCTACCTATCATGTCTCGTTGAGGTATGATGGAGGGGGCATTCTTCCTACCTATCATCCTCTTAACATAATTAAATAAGAGCATGATGGATTGCATTCTTCCTACCTATCATGTCTTAACGAGGGTATGATGGAGGGCATTCTTCCTACCTATCATCCCTTTAACATAATTTGACAAGAGCATGATGGAGGGCATTCTTCCCACCTATCATCCTCTTAACATTAAGGATCAAGAGTGTGATGGAGGGCACACTTCCTACCTATCACATCTTGACAAGAGCATGATGGAGGGCACACTTCCTACCTATTATGTCTTGATGATGGAGTGCATTATTCCTACCTATCATGTCTTGATGAGGTATGATGGAGGGCGTTCTTCCTATGTATCATCCCCTTAACATAATTAAATAAGAGCATGATGGAGGGCATTCTTCCTACCTATCATGTCTTAATGAGGGTGTGATGGAGGGCATTCTTCCTACCTATCATGTCTTGAACAGGGTTTGCTTGTGCTCGAGCCATCATGAATATTCTTCTTTACTTTGTTTCCTTTTCTTCTCATTAGGTTCAAAATATTCATCGAGAAAGCTTGCATTAAATTCTTTCACAGGATGTTGAATATAGAAGTGATTACACCAATCTCTATTTACATAATAAAATTGAAGTAGACAGCCAAGTAGCTTAAGAACGCAAACAACTAGCTCAAGCAAGTAGGCAAGTAGCTCAAGTAGACAAGCAAGTAGGCAAGTAGCTCAAGTAGACAAGTAAGTAGCTCAAGCAAGTAGGCAAGTAGTTCAAGTAGGCAAGCAAGGAGCTCAAGCAAGTAGACAAGTAGCTCAAGTAGACAAGCAAGGAGCTCAAGCAAGTAGGCAAGTAGGTCAAGTAGACAAGCAAGCAGCTCAAGCAAGTAGGCAAGTAGGTCAAGTAGACAAGCAAGTAGCTCAAGCAAGTAGGCAAGTAGCTCAAGTAGACAAGCAAGTAGCTCAAGAAAGTAGGCAAGTAGCTCAAGCACGCAAGCAACCAGCTCAAAGTCATAGAGTATACACTCGAATATAAATACAAGTCATAGAGTATACACTCAAATGCATATAAGTCAATTATCATTCACAGGATGGCAGGACGATAGCTCTGATACCACTTCTAATGTCCCCTTTTGGGAACAATACTAATTTTCCCTAATTTATCAATTTCCAAGCAAACAAAGGTTTAGAGAAATATAATGTCTTCCCTCACTAATCTAATCCAAATCATGCACAACTTCCTTACACAAAACTGGTCATAATCAAGTCAATATCTTCATATAAATTTCTGCTCATATCATCATTAACATTCAGCTCTTAATCATCATATATATTTGTCATATATATTTGTATTTGTTCTTCATACATGGCAGCATATACTTTTCAATATGAATCTGAAATGGACTACATATTTCTGCTTTTTTTCCTCTTTCTAAATCTTTCTCTTTTCCATCCTATCCTCCTCGTTTTATTCCTTACTTCTCTTATATATACTTTTGAGAGGAGTTGGTGAAGAGTTGTATTTCTTGATAAAGAGAGGCAACTTTTCCTAACACACACCGTATACTTTCTCACTGCCTTTTCATAATGGATCGTTGCACTCTTAATGAGAATCGCTGCCTTATAAGAATATGAATCGCAGCTTTTGTTTCTTTTAATCACAATCGCTGCCTTTTTTAATCCTTATGAGTTCTTTTTGTGTCTTATTTCCTTAATGTAATATTTAATCGCATGCCATATAAGAGTCTTTGAACATATGATACGGCTACCTTATCTAATATTTAGAGGTTCAACTTTATTTATATTAATATTTATATTAATATTTATATTAATATTTATATTTATATATTATATATTATTATATTATTATAATAAATGATTATAATATTTCTTATTTACATTTATATTTATTTATATATTTATAATAATATTTATATTATTATTTAAATATATAAATATATTTATTAATATATCATATTGTAATTATAATAATAATATCAATATTGATAATATTATTTTTGTATTTATATTATCATTTATAAATACCATAAATATAAAATATTTATAAAATAATATTATTTAATATTATTGCTTATATACACGATTGACGATGACAAACACTATATTTGATGGGAATGATTTCTCCTTGTTTAAATCTCTAATTTAAACAATGCCTTAATATGGGGACATGACATTCTAGCCTATAATAGGTTGCAGCTATCTCATCAACATCCTCTACGGGATGCCTATTATTATTGTTTTCCTTCATAGGTTCCTTAGTGGGCAAGAAATTGGGTCGGGTGGGCCTAGGGCTTGTGTCTTGTAGGGGTGCGGGATGGTTGTTCTTGGAGTGGTTAGAGATTGCTTCCTTTGTATTGATGCTGTTTAGGTTTTGGAGGGCTTGAATTAAAGCTCGGTTAGTTTTTTCACTTTGTTCCAATAAGGCTTGGGTTTTTTTATCACTATTCTCCACGAAGGCCCTAAGTTCATCTCTTAATGGGTTATCCATGAGGTTGTTTTCTTGGGAGTTAGTCCTAGAGCCTCTTCGGTGGTAGGTTTGCATTATTTCCCATGGGATGGCAGGAAGGATGCTCTGATACCACTGTGATGTCCCTTACCTGATTTGCCCTAAAATTTGCTTGTGAATTAGGTTTAGGGTTTCTTCTTTATAAAAGTTCTCTCGGAATAATACCTGAATCACCACCTACATACAAGTCCATATGGCTATATGTCAGTTTTAATATCTATTGTCCAACAATCCAATATAATCATAATTATAGATGGAAGCACTTAAATAAGAAGAACCATTCAGCATGCCAAGGGAGGGGAATCATAAACCTTAAGTAGCCTGAGGTCTACCACAGTCTCAATTGCCCAATCCCTTGACTCAGGCCTACTGGGGCATAATGCCTAACCCTTGTCTTGGGCCTATGGGGCATGATCCAATGTGGGAACCTTCACCCTTTTCTGACCCAACCCTTACCTCGGGCCTGTGGGGTAGAATACCCAACCCTTGGTTTAGGCCTGTGGGGTAGAACCATGGGTGGGGTGTTTAGACAATCTACTCAAGTTATGGTTCTCCCCCTCCTGACAGAATCACAATCAAAGTGCCAATAATTTCTATGTAATTTCCAATTATACAGTCATTTTGATCTATTTGTACTTTTATTCCCATTAGTCTATGAAAGATTCAACAGAGATAAATAACTCAGCCAAGGATGCATCAGTATGCAGGAATAAATATAATAACCTATGTTCATGGTTCTGTAATCAATTGATGCAGTATGTCAGAGATATTAATTCAGCATGCACATAATTTATTAATTATAAAACAGAGCACAACATATGGGTCGATACGAATGCAGTTCCTCAATATAGAAATGTACGATAAATGATCATTACTGAATATCTTGATACTATATATGAGTCGGCATGTCAAGGGGGGGGTCGGCTATAGGCAGCCAAGTAATCGCTGCATAACAGTCAATGATAGTGGAGAATTCTGGAGGTTTTTGTCAGTAAATTGATTTTGTAGGATTTATAGATATTAAAACTGAGTGAATAGGGTTTCACCTGTTTGATATCTGCTCTGCGTCCTTGTTCTTCTTTTGTCCCTGTTTTCTGTCTTACTTGTTTCCAAACCCTGTCCCCGTTTTCTACCTTGCAGATATGCCTTTCTGGAGGGACGCGTTCCTTTTAGATTATTCACACCTTGTGCGATTTAATTAAAGCTAGTTTATAATATATATAAGCGGTGAAAGAAATGTTTATATTATTTTATATATATATATATATATATATAAAATAAAAAGGGGTCAATGTAATTTTGGGGTTATGACAATTATCTTGCTCAATCTGTTCTCAATTTGTTTATCTTTATTTAAATTCTTTCCATATGAGAATCAACCTCTTCAACCCTTTAATCTTAAATTACTTTTAGCTTTTGCCTTATTCAATCCTTTAATCGGTCTCTTAATTGTAATTATATTTATTTTATATTATGATAATGATAATTATAATAATATTTAAAATATATATATATATATATTGATATTTATATTTTTATTCACAATTGTTATTTACAAATAAAATTATGTATTCTTAAAAATAAATATATTATATTTGATTATATTAAAAAATATTTATCTAATAATATTATTTAATATTGTTAATCATCTCTTACGAGTCAAATTTTTTTTTTATTTAATATTGTTTATTAAATATTTTATAATAATAATATTATATCTATGTATTAAATATACATATGTAATGATCTCTATTCAATGACTAAACACCGTATTTCACGAAAACAACTTCACCGTCTTTTATCATGATTTTTAAATCTTTAATTTAAACAATGCCTTAACATCGGGACATCACAGTTTTCAATGGAGATTGTGTTCTTTTTCCAGTTGTGGTTGGCTTTGGCTGCTACGAGCTATCCTCGACCGAACAATGCGTCATATGCCTTTTGCTGTAATGAAATGACCACAAAATTCAACATAAATACTTGGGTTCCAATAATTAGCTTTTGGCCCATTAAAACACCAAGTACCTTAATACCTTTTTGGTCTGCACCCACCAGTTGAAAAGTTGGGGGCCAGAAAGTCGGCGTACCTAGACTTATCTAGGTATTTTCCAGAAGTATGTTCACACTCGACCTGCCATCAACAATTGTATTGGTGAGATTTCTTCTAAGGATCTCCATATTTACCACAGTTGGTTTCTTTGTCGTGCTAACTGTTAATAACATGGGATCAATTACTTGGTCGCCCAATAGCGGAGCGTCGGTTATTGGGTCTTCATTCTCCCTAGATTGCAATTGGGTCGTAGCATGCACCATCTCATTCTTCCCCATTACAATAGCATGTTGGAGTTCAGGAATGCATTGTAATAAATCCACTACTTTAATTGGTATGGTAGTTTGAAGTACTTGCTTGGCAATATTTTTCTTAGATTTTAATTGATTTGTTACCATACTTGCGTTTGCATTTGAGTGGCATTGTTCATTATCCATAGTCTGCTCCACTTCAACGCTTGCTTCACGAAATCTTGTTTGTTCTATACGTGGGTCCGGGTACACAACCTTCTTTGCTTGGGCTCGAGTAACAACCAATACTTCATTTTGCCTTTCAACATCAATTAGGTTGATGTTGGCCTTTTGCTTCGGACATCCAGTGTCTTCATGGTCTCCAAGTCCACACCATTTGCACAATAAGTGCACTTTGTCCTACTTGTTTTGGCAGTCTCTCGCAAAGTGTCCCCATTCGTTACATTGTCGGCATTGTATGATCGGATGTCCTTTAGGGTCGTACTGTATTTGACTTTGACCTCTCCCTCTTTGATTTGATAACTGCCTAGACATGCGTTATGTGGCTTTGATGTGGTGGACTGCTCTCCTTATGTGAAGAGTACTTTTGTACTCCTGGTCTTCAAATTAGACAGGCACTCTTTTATCAAATGACCCATAACTTGGCAAATCTCACAAAACAATTTTCTGGGACAGTCATCTTTGGTGTGACCTTCACTTTTGCTCTCAATACACCAGAGTTCAGTGGATTCTTTGTTGGTTTCTTTCTCCGCCTTCAATTCTTTCATTATTTGGAGCATGTCCCTCCGGAGTGCTTGTACCGTTCTTGATTCAGTGTTGTTGTCATCCGAACTTCCATTTTCCTTTATTTTTCTTTTGCTGTGGGAGGACATTTTGTCTTCACTTTCTATGTCCATCACCCAATTGTAGGCTTCTACATAAGAAGAGGGTGGTGCTACCTTCATCTTTTTTCTTAACCTTTGATGGACCACCTTTTCTTGAGATCGTCAACAGGTTCTTCTTTTAACTTTACAAGCAATTCTTTAAGTCTACAATTGTAAGCTTGTACGTTCTCATGCTTACGTTGCCTGGTATTGTAAAATTCGGCTGCTATTTCATTATCATCTTGAAGCAATTTAAACTCTTCTTCAAAGGCCTTTAATCTCTCCCATGTGTTTCGGGAGACTTGGTCAAGTTCGGTATACCAGTCAATTGCTACACCTCGTAAGGTGGCTGGAAAAGACCATAGCCAAATTGCTTTATCATTTTGCCCATTTGTTGTCCAGATTGTCTCACAAGTCTTAAAATGCCTGACGGGATCCTCCGATCCATTGCCGGTAAACTTGGGAAACTTCTGCTTTTCTCCACTGGGGCTTACCATATTTTTGTTCTGATGCAAACCTAGCGCCTACAATTTGCTTGCTAGGGTGTTTTGATTCAAACGTTTTGGTGCCTCTCTCGCACTCTCAACCACATGAGAATCTGTAAGAACCCCAACCAAACCTGCCCTGTATTTTCTGGTTTGACATTTTGTCAAACACTTGTCATGCAATGGGACCGAGTTCTGATTTTTGAGTTTAATGTTTGTTGTGATGCTTGTTTGTGATGGTTTTCATAGGAAATGCATATGCCAATATAGTAGAAACGTAACACATAACTTTGCATTCATAAAACATCAAAATACCACACCAATCATATCTTTATTTTCACCATAACAAGTCTGATTACAATTTATGACAGGTCTGATACATTTATGACAGCGATTACAAACCCTATTCAAATTAAATATTTGAATAGTTAACCTTGTTCCACATATCCGATATTGTGTCTTCTTGAAATGTACAAAGATATGCTTTGAATAACAATGAAGGATGATTGAATATTAGCATTGGAATCTGTTATAACAACAACTTACACAAGACTGAAATCTGATATGCAAAATGATGATGAAGATGTCCATGATCTTTCCAATATGGTAGTGCTAGATCCTCCAAGGTGAAGTGCCTAAACCCCAGGCGATAGAGGATATGGAATAGATGATGAACCCTCCTCAATAACCCATGATCTGCCAATATGATGCGCCTAGGTCTGCATAAACATGTCCATTCGCCCTTCTCACATGCCAATGATATCAATGCCAAGCGGCCAACAAGAAGTTGTCTCCGAATCGCCTCCATGCCAAATTGATATTTGGAACAAATTTCATCAATTTGGTCCTCAAACCCTAGCCGTCCATGGCTGGTATACACTTGCAGAAATAATATGTCTTTGAAGCTTCAATCTATGCCAAAAACTTGCAAATAAGCTCTATAGCAAACTTTGAATGGATTCACCTCTTAAATGGCATTGGGTTTGCGTCCAATCCACTAATTTCCAAGGGTTTTCGTCGTTAGAAATGGCTGAACCTGTTGTTGCAGCTCAAAGGAGAATATACAATATGCAAAATGACAATACAATATGATAATATGAACTTCCAAACACCTCCTTTTAAAGACTCCAAGAGGATCGACCTCTTTTGCCCAAATTTAATATAATTTTGAAGTCCACAAGAGGTGCGCTACCATGTGTAAATAAAATATTATTTTTAATTCACTTTTCCTCCTTCAAATGGGTCGGCCCACTTGTCAATTAAAATAATATTTTATTTGTCATTTTATTATATTTTACTTTTCCTTTTTACAAAGTGACTTTCCTTCCTCCAAGTTTCACTTAACTGATTTTCCTTTCTCCAAGTTGTTATAAAGTCACTTTATAAAGTACTTTTCAAATTTGGCTCAACTTAATTTCAATTTGGCTTAGGAGAAGTTGGCTCAGCTAAGGAGAACAACAAGGGGACATTACAAGTCCTCCCACCTTGAGATTGCTTGTCCTCAAGCAACCAAATGAGACAAATCTGCACTAGGCCCAAACACTCCAACCAATTCCCGGATCCCAAATTAATCTAGGACTTTAATATGAGTTCTCATGTGACATGCTATGCTGCCCAAGGTTTGCAAAAGAGAGTATGCAACCTTCTTACTAAAAGTGCCACAATCCTCCACATGTATTCAGCCAACTTCCTCTTTTTGCATAGCACGTACTTGTGAATGATCAAAATGAAGTGTTTCTTTGTCCATAACTCTCATACTCTTGGCTGTAATTTGGTGTGGCAGCGTGTGCTTGAGTGCTTTTATTGTAACTTGTTTCCCTTCATGTTGGAAACTCAACTCCATGGTTTGTAAGTCTTGAATAACTCTATGAAGTGAATGTAACCATTGCATCCCAAGAACAATGTCATTATCTTTCAAATCAAGAATATAGAAGTCATCACAAAGTGTATACTCACCAAAGAGAATACTAAGCTTGCTGATTTTCTTCTTGCATGGAATAATTAAACCACCTGCTGTAGTCACATCAAATCCCTCAAAATCATCACTATGCAATCCCCTCTTAACCACCAAACTCTCATCAATGTAGTTATGAGTAGCTTCGCTATCAAGAAGGGCCATGACCTTACACCCAAATAAGATGCCTTGAAATAGAAATGGATTATACCTTGGAGTTCTTGAAAGATAAGTGATCATATTCCCTTTGTTACCATCACTCTCAATATGTGGTGTTGGCTGTCCATGTTCACTTTCCGAACTAGTGTCTACTTCCACATCATCAATATCGGAGGTGACCTCTATATGGTGCACTTTACCTTTTCCAAGACACCTACAACTAGGTTCCCATGGTTATTTGCAAGAGAAACATAATTTTATTTTGCAAAGATCATTCTTTGTCTCAAGATCCATCTTTGGTGGTGTTTCAAACTTTGTAGGCTTGGGCTGATCAAGTAAATTCTGATCTAATTTTTCATACTTAGAAATCTTCTTATATGGCTGATTGGTAGAAGGTGATGTTTCTAAGTCAAGTGCCAATTGAATTGCTTCTTGTAGTGTGCTAGGCTTGAAAGCCTTTACCATACCTCTCAAATTTGCATTCAATCCTTGTACAAACAACATTACAACTTTCTTTTTGGGCAAATCAGGAACCATAACAGCAGTCTTTTTGAAACTCATTGATGTATGTATCCGCATGGTCATTTTGTTTCATATGTGCCAACTCCCTATAGTAGACTTCCACATCTTTCCTATCAAACCTAGCAATGAGTTTGCTTGTAAATTCTTCATAGGAATGAATCATTGCATGGTTTTGAGTCACAAGTCCATGATGCCACCAATCTTATGCTACTCCTTCCAAATGCATGGTTGCAAATTGGATTGCTTCATTTTCTGGCATGGGTTTGAGTGTCAAGAATGTATCCAAGCATGGGTTATACTCTTCCCACTACCATCAAAATTAGGAAGAGAGTTTGTTCAAGGCCTGCTTATACTCCTTATGTTGCTTCTTTGGTCTTCTTTCCTGTTTTACTTTCTTCTTGTCCTTTCGCTGATTCATATATTGATTCAATGTAAGCTCATTTCTAACCTTCTGTGGAAGTGTATGGTACTCATCATAAGCAACCATTACATCATCGGTCATATGTCTCTTCCTCCTCTTTAGAAGTTTCTTCTTCTTCCCTATGCACAAATGTGGGACGAAGTGGCCTATCTGAAACACTTGTCGTAACTCTACCTGCATTATAATTTCTTGTATTGCTGTCCTCTCCTGCAATAGGCTGATTTGTTCTCATTTGTGACATTTGACCAATGGCTGTAAGCAACTATTGTTGTGACTACATAAAAGTTTGCATCATTTGCTACTGTTGTTGGGCAAGATTATTCAAGATATTTTCAATATTTGGCTGCTCATGTCTCCTAGGACTTTCATTACTAGCACCACCTCCACCTCTATCCATCTCAACTTGTTGTGTACCTGTTAAGGGAGTAACCTCTTCTTGGATTTCTGGTTGTTGACCAGTGCCCTGCTCTTCTTCTAAAATAGTACCTGTTTGAACCATAGAAGCAATTTTTTTTTTTAAAACGCGATTTTTAATAAAAATCAGGAATCGCCAGCGGTGGTGAGTTTAACCCCAATAAAAATTGCGAAAGCTAGAAATCATGTCAACAATTTTAGGCGATTTTTTCCAGTTAAAATCGTATGGAAATTGCGATTAAAACACAATTTTTGTTTCTCACACCATTTTTTCCTAGCATGAGAACAACCGACGATTTCTCATGCTCTATAGCAAACCCTGAATGGATTCACCTCTCAAGTGGCATTAGGTTTTCGTCCAATCCACTAAATTCCAAGGAGAATATTGTCATGTCCCCATATTAAGGCATTGTTTAAATTAAAGATTTAAACATCCCGATAAAGAAAACAACTAAATTACCGTAGTAAATATCAATTCAAAATAATATATATATTATTAAAATAATAATATTATTATATGAATATTTTAAAATATAAAAAGAAATAATAGCAATTTAATCATAATTGTCATAAGATAATATTATGATTATAATTATCAAATATAAATATAAATTATATAACATATAATATATTAATATGATAATAAATATAAACATAAATAATAAATATATATTTTCATTGCATATTATAAAAGGCACTTTATATATATGTGAGGATCGGGCCTCTTAAAAGAGACACCGATTCCTTAGTAAATGGTGTTTAACAAATTAAGTGAGCAAATATATTAATGGTAATTATTATCACTAATAGTGGTGACGGTTGGGTATAAGCCCATCAAACACTTAAATAGGGAATCATAATCAGATATATATGATCATCAGCAAAGGAGAAAGAAAAAAGGGAGTCTAAGAAAAAGAAAAAATAGCAGATCAATAAACAATAAAGATTAACAGCATTGAGAGTTATCAATATCAAAGACACAACAAAGAGAAATTACAAGGAAGATACGGAGGAAAGATATCGTAAATATATATAGGGAAGAATTATTCAAGTAAATATATATATATATATATATATAGAGAGAGAGAGAGAGAGAGAGAGAGAGAGAGATTATTAATATTATAACAAATACTATAATATATAAATATTAAAGAATAGGTGAAAGAGAATAGAATCCAATGAACAGATTCAACAAGACAAGCAACATAAAGAGGTACGTGCACTTTCCTTATTAATAGCTTAGGCAATATAAATGTTGTAGAAGAATAATATGAATATAAATAAATGAATACTGCTTATATCAGGATAATAATTGGAATTTATTACCATCAATGATGTATATACATTCTCTGCATAAGTATGAATATAGAATAGGTATAATAATATGAGAATAAATAGGAGTGTAGAAATAAGGTAAATCTGCATACATATATGAATGGAATATGGATATAGATGTGAACATTGTTAAATTGAATACAATGAAATGAATGTTGTAATTCAATGAATGTGATAGCTAAAATCCTTAGACAATTAAGTGTATGAACAAATGATAAGTTGGAAACATTATATAAGGACATGAATATACAAATTGAATATGGATGAATAATGATTATATTGTTAATATGATGAAATGAAAAGAAAATGGAACTCTAATGTTCTCTTCTGTGAGTTGAATTGTGTAAGGTCAAAGAAAAAATTTGGACTCACTAGAAGGGGACATTACAAATATCCAATATGCAAAATGACAATACAATATGATAATATGAACTTCCAAACACCTCCTTTTAAAGACTCCAAGAGGATCGACCTCTTTTGCCCAATTTGATGTAATTTTGAAGTCCACAAGAGGTGTGCCACCATGTGTAAATAAAATATTATTTTTAATTCACTTTTCCTCCTTCTAATGGGTCGGCCTACTCGTCAATTAAAATAATATTTTACTTGTCATTTTATTATATTTTACTTTTCCTTTTTACAAAGTGACTTTCCTTCCTCCAAGTTTCACTTAACTGACTTTCCTTTCTCCAAGTTGTTATAAAGTCACTTTATAAAGTACTTCTCAAAATTGGCTCAACTTAACTTCAATTTGGCTTAGGAGAAGTCGGCTCAGCTAAGGAGAACAAAAAGAGGACATTACATAAACCTCCACTCTGTTGGTTTTAGGACAGACAACTTAAAAGCGGGGTGGCGGGGGGGGGGTCAATCAGTTGTCACCAAAATTTCTGTTCTTTAAACACTTAAATCATTCTTATATTTCTGCAGCATAATAATGATTCAATCACGGAAGCACTATGCAATAACTCAAGAGCAGAAACATATTAACACATGACAACAAGATTTTAACGTGGAAAACCCGATTAAGGGAAAAACCACGAGGTGATTAACCCAAGATTGTATTCTCTGTTAAAAGAACAAGAAAAACAAAATGGCACTTGCCAATTAGGGCTCACTGCCCGAGCACATTGCTCACAAGAGTCCCACTGCCTACAGGAAACACACTGTCTACAGAATAATATAAATATTACATACTTGAACTGGAGATTAGCATCTTCACCATGCTTGAGACAGTTCCATTTAAGCTCAACACTTCGGCTTTGCTTTTCCCTCTTCTCCTCTCTACCACTTTCTCATCTCGACCAAGGGATACATTGAAATGACTTCACAAATCTTATTTATACAAGACATCGACTTTGGGATAATCATCAAAGTCGGCACAATACATACTTTATTTTATTACAGAGCAATTACACAAATACAACTTGACTTATTATAAAAACTTCATGTGTATCACCACACTGTCGACCACACATATCTGGGACTTCAATCTTCTTTGAGGAACACGCCATGCTTCACATAACATCTTCAAGATCATCCACAAGATATGTAAAACATCCGGTCGGCCAAGATTAGGAAGAACACCATCACCCGAAAGTAAATCTTCAATTACAAGCTCAATCTTCAATGCGGATCGCCAACACAAACTGGACACACTCTAGAGACCTCCACAAGCTTTCTTGAATCACCAGAAACATCCACACCACTTCTGCTTACTGAAATCATTCGCATCTTCATCCGGAACCTCAAGAACACAATTTGTCATCACTGTCACATTAGAATAATTGCTTGCGGACCTCCAGACCACGAACCAATTGAGTTGTCAATTCACATTGGCTTCCTAAACATGCCACCAGATCCGCAGAACAAGATATTGCATTTCCGGATCTCACCAGACCTATTTGTGTCACTCTGTCACTTCTAAACAGCTGCCAGAACCAGTTTAACTCATATGGCCATAATGTCATGTCCCCGTTTTCAGCTTGAGCATCAAGTGAAGAATGGATTAGCCTATCTATCATTCTCGGAGGCTAATACCAATGATAAGGGAATGAAATTGGTTTTTGGCTAACTCAATGTTGTGTTTTTGCAGGAATAAGTCAAAAACTACTTCAAGGGAACTATGACAAGACTAGCAAATTTGACTAAGTCTGAGAGTCGTTTTATCAGCTCAAGTGGTCACATTGTCAAGTGATGTTATCATGATGTTTGGGCGCATTTCTAGGCAATTCAGGCTCATTTTGGCGCCTAGCTTTCAAGTTCATTTATAGCACTCAATAAGGGATCTAACTTGAGGCACTCCATGTGACTAACCTCCTCCAACTTAGCGCCTAGTACTGAGATAAGTGGAGTGGGTGTGGATGAAGTTTTCATGCTTGGGCGCAAATGTCATGTTGAACTCACCAAATGAGCGCCTTGGACTTTGAAGGCAAGAACCAAGAAGATGAAGTCATCTATTAACCAGTTGAGCATCACTTGTACTTGATCATTCACCAAACATGTGTTTGGGGTCATTTAAAGAGCCTAATTGAGCTAGGCGCACTTTCTTGTTCTCACAAACCCCAGAGTCCGCCTAACCTTCATGAGGCGTCAATCCAAGTTCAAACACTTCGAATGGGCGCCTTGATCTAAGATTGGTTGTTGGGACCATTGAATGAGTAAGGAACTTCTTCAAGTGAACTTCATCTTGAAGGAGATCAAGTAGAAAGTTGGGATTGTCAAGTAATGATGTTTTGATACCTAGGCGCATATTGGGCCAAGAATCCTCCATTTGAGCGCCTAGCATGGATGATTGATAGATTGAAGGCTTTGAAGTTAGGAGAAGTCACTTGGATGAACAATCAAAGTTAAAGAGGGAAACTCCTAGCTTAGGAGCAAAACTCCTCAATTCTGGCGCCTAGGATTGAAATCTATGCGAGGCGCACATTTTGATGAAACACTTCCATTTTGGCGCCTAGGACGGAATCTCACTCAAATGGCTTATAACATTGAAGTTGATCAAGTTAAGCAAAGTTGATCTAATAGAAGAAGGATAGAAGACTCCTAGAACTAGCTAGGCGCACTCTATTGCCTATCTCACCTTCAAAATGCACCTAGACAAGTAAGGCGCCTTTTCCATTTGCCAAAGACTCAAATAGCACCTTGGTTTGATGATCATTCCGGACACTTGAAATGGCGCCCAGGGATCTATCAACTTGCATCATGAAGAAAGGAACTATTTTCAATTTTTGCTCAATAACCTAAGCCATTAAGTTGTCAAGAAGTAAGCCAAGATGATGAAGGCGCACATCTTGGTCTCAATCATCTCAAAATGCACCCAAGCAAGTTAGGCGCAAATCTTCCTCTGTCCTACCTCCAGATAGCGCCTAGACTCCAGAGACCTCATTTAGGTGCTCAATCTTCAGTCAAAAGTCTAAGAGTCTTCACTGGATGTTGTTTGAAAGCATAAAGGGTCATCAAACTTCACTAGGCGCATATTCATGCTCATGCAACCTCAGATTGGTGCCTAGGATGCAAACATCTTCTCAAGTCACAGTTTCATTCCTCCATGATATTGATTTGGCACTTGGAAGCATTTTTGGGTCTTTACAAACCTCAACTAGCGCCTAACCTTTACAAGGCGCAATTTCATGTAGCATCCATCTTAAGTTGGCGCCTAGCCTTGAGAAACTTGTAACTATGGCATCATTTTGGCGCCCCGAGTCCCTGATCTCCTATTGGTCCAAGTGGTGGCGTTGGGATCCGTTCCAGCTCATTGGATAAGGTTGCCACCTCAGATTGAGTTGTCAGATGGAATATTCTCCGTGGATATGCTTTTTGGAAAACGTGCCTTGGTTCCTCTCTGTGCCTTGAAAAACGTGCCTTCATTGCCTTGGAAGGCCTATAAAAGGAGGAGCTCTCTCATTCATTGGACATCTTATCTTTTGGCGAAATTTCTCTCTGCAAAGCTTTATGCTTGTGATCTTGAGGCCTGCGAGTTTCAAGTGTTGGGGTGATGCTCCCTCAACTGACAAGGTGATGCTCCCATGTTGCATTGTGAGGTGTTGACACCCAGTTGACATCATTAGGTTCAATTGAAGTGCTCTAGTTGTGAAGAAGTTGAAAGCATTGTATACATCTAGGCTTCAAGGCTTTTTCTTGTTATCATTTGAATAAGATTTTATATTCATGCCATTGTGGGCAATCATCATTGTAATAAGACATTTGCATTGAGTTGAATGAAATAATAATACAAGTACCCAACTTCAAGTTGATTCATACAAGTTGTTATCATTGATGTATGTCATTGAGTTAGTTGAGTAGTTGATGAGTTAAGTGCAAGTAAATTTGTCTAAGTAAAGAAAATTTTTAGTTAGATATAGTTGGGTATCTTACACATAACTTCTCCAAATCTTCATGCGGACCTCTCAAATCTTGACTGGATCATCTTTAGACACATATCTACAAACCCTTTGATGCGCATTCTCTGATCTTTATGTAGCTGGGATCTTCACTTCATAGAGCTCCACTGTCTTCACTGTTCTTCTCTATTTCTGATAGGACTAATTTTCTCAATATCCTCAGCACACAGCTCATCCAATCCTTGACATCAATGCAACAGGAGTATGTTGACATCAATGACAACACCGGTTAGGCCCATATTTACAACAATCTCCCCCTTTGTCCTTGATGGCAACATATAATGTGAAAAACTGTTTTTAACCATCAAGACAAGAACTTCTCCTCACTAACTGACATAGCCCCCCTATTAACAACAATCATTCATATGTCTTCTCTTTCTTTACTGCTCCCCCTTTGATTAGCAACCACTTTTGTTTTTCACATGTCTTCTCTCTCCCTTTGACATCAATGGCAAATGGCACATACTTGCATCAATACTTCAGAATCATACAAACTGCTCCCCCTGAGTAGCAGCTTCCTATCATCAATCCAGACCACAAGATATGACTGTGAGATCCACCGGACTGATGCACATCAATGCACCTTAATTCAAAACCGGAGGGGTAATAACCCCTAATTTCTCCTTGAGATACTCAAAAGAGTCCTTAGGTAGAGGTTTAGTAAAAATGTCTGCAATCTGATCTTTTGAGGGCACAAACTCCAATCTGACTTCATTCTTGTTCACCTGCTCTCTCAAAAAGTGAAACTTGATGGATATATGTCTTGTCTTTGAATGCAACACCAGATTTTTTGATATATTTATTGCACTTGAGTTATCACAAAAGATTGTGATAGGTTCCTCATACTCCACTCTGATATCTCTTAGCATTTGCTTCATCCACAATACTTGAGTGCAACTACCTGCTGCTGCAATATACTGTGCTTCTGCAATGGACAGAGATATTGCCTCTTGTTTCTTGTTTAGCCAAGAAACCAATCTTTTCCCCAAAAAGAATGCACCACCGCTGGTACTCTTCTGGTCATCCACATCTCCTACCCAATCAGCATCTGTATATGCGTGAAGAGAGAAATCATGATCCCTAGGATACCATAAACTATACTCAACTATTACCTTTAGATATTTGAGAATTCTCTTGATTGCCATGACATGAGATTCTCTAGGATCAGCTTGGAATCTGGCAGCAAGACCAACAACATTCATAATGTCAGGTCTAGTTTGAGTAAGATACAGTAGTCCTCCAATCATTGACCTGTACTTTTTCTGATCAGCCTTAGGAGATTCATCATCTTTGCTTAGTTTACATCTGGTTGCCATGGGAGTATTCATTGGCTTTGAATCTTCCATCCCAAATTTCTTTAACAATTCTTTCACATATTTGGTCTGTGATATGAAGATTCCTTTCTTTGTTTGAGTGATTTGCAGACCCAAGAAGAAATTCATTTCCCCAAACATAGACATCTCAAATTCATTTTTCATTTGATTTGCAAAAATCTTGCACATATTATCTCTTCCTCCAAAAATGATATCATCAACAAATACTTCAACAATCAAGATATTTTCATGATCAATCTTGAAGTACAAGTTACTGTTAGCAGTACCTTTGCTGAAACCAATCTTCAAAAGATGTTTATCCAATCTTTCATACCAGGCCCTTGGGGCTTGTTTGAGTCCATACAATGCTTTCTTCAACTTGCAAACCATATCACCATGATCAGATAATTGAAATCCATCTAGTTGCTCAATGTATACCTCTTCTTCCAAATCACCATTCAGGAAGGTAGACTTGACATCCATCTGATATACTTTGAAATCCTTGAAGGCAGCAAAATCAAGAAATAATCTGACTGCTTCAATTCTTGCCACTGGAGCAAAAGTTTCTTCAAAGTCAACTCCTTCTACTTGAGAATAACCCTTACAGACCAATCTGGCTTTGTTTCTGACTACCTCACCATCGTCATTTAGTTTATTCCGGAAGACCCACTTAGTCCCAATCACATTTTTGTCTTTAGGTCTGGGAACAAGATCCCAAGTGTGATTTTTTTCAATCTGCATCAACTCTTCCTTCATTGCTTTAGCCCAGCTTTCATCATTGCATGCTTCATTTATTATTTTTGGTTCAATCTTTGAAATCAGACAATACTTCTTTGAATCTTGAGCAATCTTTTTTCTTGTTTGAACACCTTTGCTTCTATCTCTTATGATCTAGTCTTTAGGATGGTTCAGTCTTACATACCTAGGAGTTTTGAGAAGTTCTTGCACTTCTATTTCTTGGACAGGTTCATTCAAACTTATCTTTTCTTCCTGTATTTCAGGATTCTCCAGATCAGTCTGAATCTGAACTACAAAAGGGGTTTGATCTTCTTGGACCAAAACATCATTCCGATCATTTGTTTCATACTCATAAAACTTTGAGGGATTTTCAATGCCTTCATCAACCTTCACATTTGTACTTTCTACAGTCTTTCTCAATCTCTTGTTATAACACTAGTATACTTTGCTTTGAGTAGAATAACCCAAGAATATTCTTTCATCACTTTTAGCATCAAATTTGCCAAGATCTTCATCTCTTTTAATGTAACATTTACTACCAAAGACTCTTAAATACTTCACAGTAGGAGTGATGCCAAACTAGAGTTCATAAGGAGTCTTACCAGTATTGCTTCTGATTTGTACTTGATTAAGAGTATAGACAGCAGTGCTTACAACTTCTCTCCAGTAGATATGAGGGACATTTGCTTCCATCATGGTTCTAGATGCTTCCTGAATGGTTCAGTTCTTTCTCTCCACTACTCCATTCTGTTGTGGAGTCCTTGGAGTAGATAACTGTCTCTTTATCCCATGTTTCTCACAGAATTCTATGAACTCTCCGGATGTAAATTCACCACCTCTATCAGACCTAATACATTTTATGTTTAACCCAGTTTCATTTTCTACTATAGTCTTGAATATTTTGAACTTCTCAAGAGCTTTAGATTTCTCTTTCAGGAAGGTCACCCACATCATCCGAGAGTGGTCATCAATCAGTAACATGAAATATCTGTCAACTTGCAAACTCTTGATTCTTGCCGGTCCACATAGATCAGTGTGTACTAAGTCCAACAATCCGATAGAAGATTGTTCCTTACTTTTGAATGTGACTCTGCTCTGTTTACCCAACTGACATTCCTTGCACAAACTGTTAGTAGGTTTCACCAGTCTTGGAAGATCTCTTACAGCCTGAATGTTGCTTATCTTGATGATATTATCAAAATTTACATGACACATTCTCCTATGCCACAACCAACTCTGATCAATTTGAACAAATAAACAACTTTTGCCAGTACCAACCAAGTGGAAGATGTTACCTTTTGTTTGAGTACCGGATGCAATCTCTATTCCAGAACTTTCAAAGATTTTACATCTATTTTTGAATCGGAGATCATAGCCTTTGTCCACCAACTGCCCAACATTGAGAAGATTATGCTTCAGACCTTCAACATACAGTACATCACTGGTTTTGTTCTTTCCATCAAAAGAAATAGTTCCTCTGCCTCTGATTCTGCTAGCAGAATTATCACCAAATTTTACAACTCCTTCATATCTTTCCAGATCTATGAACTTATTTTTATCACTAGTCATATGGTGGGAGCATCCACTATCAATGACCCATTCATCCTTTTTTTCAATTTGAGCAGCCAGAGTTCTTTCTATCAGTTTATGATTGACAGATTCAATGGGCATTGGATCTTCTTCCTTGATGGCAATAAACACCCAGTCACTTCCGGATTTGTTTCCTGTATCTGATTCATCATCTGTTACTCCATCATCATCTTCATGAACATAGTAACATTTCTTTTGGAATCTTGATCTATTTGGATTTGTCCTTGAAAATCTTTTCGGACACCTTGAGGCAAAATGACCAATCTTGTTGCAGTTGAAACATTTGAAGGGCAATTTTCCTTCATACTTGCCAAATCCTCTTGGCACTTTTTTTGCAATAAGGGCTTCAAGTTGAGTAGCTTCTGCCTCATCTTCTTCCAAATCTTTTCTTGCTTTTTCATACCATGATAATTTCTTTGAGGAATTTTCCCTGGATCATACCTTTGTTTGCCTTTTACAAAGGCACTAGCTTTGAATGCAGATTCAGTCTTGGGAGGTGCATCTCCAAACTCAGCCATTTCAAATGCAGCTAGTTTCCCAACCAATTGATCCCTTGTGATATTTGATAAAGATCTGAATTCCTCAATAGCAGCAACCTTGTGTTTGTAAGCAGGAGGTAAGGATCTGAGAACTTTGGCGACAATCTCATCTTCATCCAAGGTTCCACCAGCACATCTAATGCCACAAACAAGCTCATTTACTTTTGGCATAAATGTAGTGATATTCTCATCTTCAAGTTTTTGAATTTTCCTTTCAGACTTTGTAGCTTGGCACATTTAACATATTTGTCTGCTTGATGCAGAAGTGCCAACTTTGACCAAATTTCATATGCAGTTTTTAAATCCATAACATTTGTCAGCTCTGAATCAGATAAGGCACTTAGTAAGGCTTCTTTAGTTCGAAGATTATCTTCAGCATCTCTGATTTCATCTATAGTTGTCGGACATTCTTTGGAGGAATATACTTCTTTATAGTCATGTTTCAATATTGAAATCCCATACATTGCAAGTGACATTCCATGCGGCTTTTCCAAAGAGTGTAGTTTGTTCCATCAAACCTTGGACTATCCTTTTTGTAGGAAGACATCTTGGATCTCCTCAAGCGGTTAAGCTCTTTTAGAGGAACTTAGCTCTGATACCAATTGTTGGTTTTATGACAGACAACTGAGAGGGGGGGGGGGGTGAATCAGTTGTCACCAAAATTTATGTTCTTTAAACACTTAAATCCTTCTTATATTTCAACAGCATAATAATGATTCAATTATGGAAGCACTATGCAATAACTCAAGAGCAGAAACATATTAACACATATGACACCAAGATTTTAACGTGGAAAACCCGGTTAAGGGAAAAACCACGGGGTGATTAACCCAAGATTGTATTCTCTATTAAAAGAATAAGAAGAACAAAATGGCACTTGCCAATTAAGGCTCATTGCCTGAGCACACTGCTCATAAGAGGCCCACTGCCTACAGGAGACACACCATCTACAAAATAATATAAATATTACATACTTGAACTGAAGAGTTGCATTTAAGCTCAACACTTCTGCTCTGCTTTTCGCTCTTCTCCTCTCTACCACTTTCTCATCTCGACCAAGGGATACTTTGAAATGACTTCACAAATCTTATTTATACAAGACATCGACTTTGGGATAATCATCAAAGTCGGCACAATACATACTTTATTTTATTACAGAGCAATTACACGAATACAACTTGACTTATTATAAAAATTTCATGCGTATCACCACACTGTCAGCCACACATATCTGGGACTTCAATCTTCTTTGAGGAACACGCCATGCTTCGCAGAACATCTTCAAGATCATCCGCAAGATGTGTAAAACATCCGGTCGGCCAAGATTAGGAAGAACACCATCACCCGAAAGTAAATCTTCAATTACGAGCTCAATCTTCAATGCGGATCGCCAACACGAACTGGACACAATCTAGAGACCCCCACAAGCTTTCTTGAATCACCAGAAACATCAACACCACTTTTACTTATTGAAATCATTCGCATCTTCATCCGGAGCCTCAAGAACACAATCTGTCATCACTGTCACATTAGAATAATTGCTTGCGGACCTCCAGACCACGAACCAATTGAGTTGTCAATTCACATTGGCTTCCTAAACATGCCACCAGATCCGCAGAACAAGATATTGCATTTCCGGATCTCACTGGACCTATTTGTGTCACTCTGTCACCTCTGAACAGCTACCAGAACCAGTTTAACTCATATGGCCATAACTTCTCCAAATCTTCATGCGGACCTCTCAGATCTTGACTGGATCATCTTTAGACACATATCTACTAACCCTTTGATGCGCATTCTCTGATCTTCATCTAGTTGGGATCTTCACTTCATAGAGCTCCATTGTCTTCACTGTTCTTCTCTATTTCTGATAGGACTAATTTTCTCAATATCCTCAGCACACAGCTCATCCAATCCTTGACATCAATGCAACAAGAGTATGTTGACATCAATGACAACACCGGTTAGGCACATACTTGCAACACACTCTTCCTGCAACTTCAGCGTTCCACTCACTTGTTTCGCCTTCATATTTTCTTTATACACCATTGGCTTGTCTTCTTCTCCTTCAATTGACAACCCTTCAATGCCTCGAAGGTTGCTCTCGAACGCTCCTATTGACAACCCTTATATGCCTCGAAGGTTGCTCTCATACGCCCCAATGAAGGAATCTTACTCCAACTCCCAACTTCCCTTGTCCAGAGAAGGTTGTCTTGACTTTTCAACTTGATCGGAAAGATCAATCGACGCTTCGTCTGGTAGTGGAAGGTGCCTTGCGACCTCCTCCCACTCTGCTCTTGTGTGATAATTTGTAGTGGAAATGTGTTCCCTCTCCCGATTACGACTCCTACTCACGCTCCAACTCTGACTTCTACTTTATGGTGGACTCTGGCTTTGGACTTCGACGATCTCTCTTAGTCTTCTTTTGCATTCTCTTTGTTCTATTAGCCTAAGAGATCATCTGATCTCTTGATCTTGACCACGTGGTCTCTTCCCGCGTTTTGGGGTCTAAGGGCATGAATCGCTTGTACTAGACCTGATTTCTTTTAAGTCAACGACACCAATGTTTACTCGCCTATTTGATAAAATGAATACTTGCAATAATGAACAGAATTGTAAAAGTATATCTTTATTCGCACATGGAAATATTATAGAAGTAGGCTAGAGATGGTTGGCCAAGGATTTAGAGTCGATCAAACTCGATCATCCTGCCTTCCTTGACGATACAAAGACTATTTAAAAGACCCAACGGTTGCCAAGAGGAACACAACTGTTGGCTAACCGATTCCCGCTAATTTACTCTTATAACTACCTGGAAGTTGACAAACAATTAATACATAGTCGGATAACCTATATTATCAAATATAATAATTGACATTGTACATTGATTACAAATTGAATACAAGAATCTAAACTAATTAAAACAAGGAATTTAATGCTAATTATACAAAGAAACTAGAAAATCCACACCTATAGTTGAATGCTACTGATGTGGGGCAAGCTATATGTTGATCCTCAGCATCAAATCCTCTTCGTCCCTTTGAGCAGTTGCATATGGTATGCCTCCAAGATAAGTTATGAAGGGGGAGAGTTTGAATGTTGGGAGAACAACAAGTCTAATTGTCTTGATTGGATTGTGCTTGCAAGGAACTTTTGGTAGAGTTTGTCTTGCTTGTTAGAAATCTTTGCACACCTTACAAATGAATTCTTTTGGATGCTTTATATGAGAGTGTTGCTAGGATAGACAAACGTAAAAAGTGGATTTAGATTGAATGAACGAAACTGAAGGAGGAACAAAGGGAAAACTCATGTTTTTGATAAAGAATTATGTGCACAATGGACTGTGAAGCTTTTGTCAGTTTCGCTAAGTGGCTAAAATGTTTTTTCTGTGACAATTTCACTTTCATTGCCTACAAGAAGTGGTAAAAATGTCAAGTTGGGAAGAATACAAGTTTTAAGACAAACATGAAAGTACACAAAAACACAAAAAGACAAAGGAGAGCTATTGGAGACAACTGGGTGGGTCTAAGAGGTTTGAGATGTAGAATTTTGCCTTGGAGACATGAATTGTTTGTCACATTTTCATATTTTTAACATGCCATGTCAGCTTTTGAGGATTTATGTTATCATTGGACTTGCTATGGTGGCTTGTATGTTTTTGGGCGCTTACGAGGATTGTGGGTTTTCCGAAAATTACATGGTGTAGAAAACTTCCAAATCGTAGATTTTTGAAAAATCCCTAGTTAGACCGTAGTTTTGCAAACATGGCCCAACAACTAAGGGGAAGGGGATGTGATACTCATAGAGGCTAACCCATGTTCCTGAGGAGCTCTATCACACTAAGTAGACTACTAATGGGTGACTTTGTAGGGCTAATTGTGAAAATGTATGCTAATGTGAGTTGAGCAATGTATGGATGCAGTCATGAGGAGGTAGAGAGTAAGTTTGGTGAGATGTGGAGTAGGTAGAGCACACAAATGTGCCTATCCGCATTGTAGATTTCTGAAATTTTTTTTGGCCAAGCTGCAGTTTTGAAACCATGGACTAGAAAACAGAAAGAAGGGGATGGGAAAGTTGCATAGGTTGACTTGAGTTCCCAAAGAGCCCTATCACTCTAAGTAAACTAGCTAGTGGGTGATTTCTTAGGGCTACTTGTGAAAATGTGTGCTAACAAGTGACTTGTCAATGTGCGGATGTAGGCATGAGGAGGTAGAGAGAGCGAGTTTGTCCAGACATAGAGGAGGCGGGGTTAGTAGGGGTAGAGTTGGGTAGTGGTTTTTCATGGTATGTGTATCATGGAGAACCACAAGAGATTCATAAAGTGGATGAGAGGGGCCAAAGGTTGGCTCACACTAGGATGGATTGAGGTTATCTGATTTAGCTCACACTAGACATGGCTTGTAGATCGGTTAGCATCTCAGACCTAAACAAGCATGTGTTCCAACTAGGCCCAAACTGGGAGGCAATCGTCAACCTAGAGGACATAGGCAAACTGATCAACACAACACCAATAAGGAGACCAATCAACATGACCGATGTACAAGATTTAGATGTAGCCACCCTATACCTAGGACCCCAAGGCAAAGAAGAGATTGTTGAGGGGTTAATATTGACAAGCACACTTTAGAGGTGCTAGCATTAAGGTCAGTGATGAGTTAATTTCATCACAGGTTTATCAGGTCCAAAGTTCATGCTTCTTGTTGAACTGTGCCCGAGTAGCGTAGAGTGCAGAGGGAGGAGCAACATATGCATGGGGGAGTTACAGCACAACCTCACTATATGATTAGGGTGAGAGGGACAAGGGAAGCACTTATACTATACTCCTATTGGCCAAAGGGGATAATAGTTCATTTAGGACCAACAACATTGACACTATTTGAGGAGAGGGGAGAGACTCCCGTCCCATTTGCAAAGGGGAGAGATGCATTTGTAACACCATGTGCATAGGAGGCGTAGATGGGCCTTGGTGCCAAGAGACATACAAAGGAATGACAAGATCTACCATCTACACTTGGGACCAATGGTAGTAAGAGTGTAGAAGGCCGACCAACACTGCCGAAGGGGGGATCAACTCCTCATGTAGCAGGTAAGAAAGAAAGTAAATGTTAATTACATTTACTATATTTTGTTATGGGATTATATGTGATGGATGAGACATAGATCATGACCATCTCTGTGTGCGCAGGTGGAGTGCCACAATGAACATGGACCGAGGTGTCTCAATGCCTCATTGAGATATTCCTTGAGCACCCAATCCAGCCAGGGGAGATAGAGTTGGGTCCATAGTTGCAGGTTTTGTGCCAGGCCACACACGGTGTACTACCTGACAACAATATTGTATGCATGAAATCTAGCATATGCAGCTTTTTGGAGTCAGGCCAAAGCAAGCCACATGGAAGTGGTTCAATGTGAGCTGAAGGCTTAGGATAGGTGAGTTGATGATCAATTATTTAATCTATTTTGCGTTTGAAAGTAAAACAAATAGATTTGGAAAGCTAACTATCTAACAAACTTGTTGGGATTTAATATTATATCTATTAGGTTAGTAATAGTTAAATAAATAAATATTACTAAATAAATAAACTTGTTAGTGGTTAGTTGTGTGGAATAGTTTTTGAAGGGAGTTTGTTGGTTCAGATAGTTGATAAAAAGTCTTTTATAAAGCCAAATGCAATCAATGTAAAAATCTATCCCGAATGCATATGGCATAATCTAATATTTGGTGTTATTCTCTACAATATGGTTTATCTTGCAATATTTGTGCTTGCAATTTCAATATGGTACTAGAGCGGTTTGATGATGTCTGAAGATGGAAGGTGAATGAGAGCAATCTTGAAAGCATTGGAGAAGTCATAATGAAGTTGCAATGAAAGATTATTGTGCAACATGTGTTGATTGATACCCTTGTTGCTGACATCGGATAGAAGCGTGGGACTCCATCTAGCAGGCATTGCCTGCAAAGCCAATAGAGACAAAGCCATGGCATACAAAGACTTTCAATGGAGAAGCATTGGAACATCTGAAAAATGTGCCATTCTCAGCAATTTCTGCCACTAGCAAGTTTACTCCTGTGCTCAATACCTGTTATGTGTTGTGTGTGGTGTGAAATATAATCCGATTTCTGTGTGTTTTCTCGTATTTCTCATTGTGAGGCATTGAGCTTGGATAGGAAAGATGTGTAAGGTATTTAGTCCTACATGGTATTCCTTTATCTGGCGTTGCAAGCTTCCAGCATACACTTTGGTAGGTGCAGCAGTAAGAAAATGCAAGTGCTCTTCTAAATATTGCAAAATAAGAGTCTTTCATATAAAGTACTATTTTGTCTATTATCATGGCAATAGAAATGGAAGGAAGGCAGTGATTTCTATTAGGAAAGCAGCAATATCTATTAGTGTGGAATTTTTGATTGCATAGGCTGTGTTTGAAGAACGTATAAGTGTGCAGGCCAGTCTAAGGAAGCAATGTTGTTTGAAGGCACTTGCAGTCATAGAGGGGCATAGAAGACAACGATAGCTGATATTTATAAAAGTCAACCTGGAGGATGCAATACAAACAAATAAAAAATAAGAGATTCCAGCAAGGAAAGGCATGATTGAGGCGAGGAGGAGGAAAGGTAAATTCACAAAAGCTTGAAGTAAAAAGAAAATATTTATAAGTTTTGAGTATACCACGAGAATGCATTTTTAGTGAAAGAAGCATGATTTTTTTAAAGTGAAAGAAGCATATAAGTTTTGATTTGCAAAAGTTTATATAGCCATACATTTGGATTTATTATGTCCCATCTAAGAGAAAAGCTTTAAAAGAAAGATTGGTTGAATATTTATCAACAATGATGTGTGGAAGAGTTGTAATGAAGCTCTTCAATAAGACTTTGAATATTTGAGGTTTCGGTTCATAGTCCACTTGTCTTTTTCATCATGCCATTTTTGCTCAATGAACTAGAGTTATAAGTTCTTCATTTTCTATGTAATCAAAGTTTTGAGACTATTTGGTTTGATTATTTTTGGATCTCTTTGTAAATGGGTGCATTATCAGTTGAAATGACACCCCTTTTTTGCCTTTAATCACGACCACATGCAGTGCTTGTGCTCTTGAGGCCATCCATGTGTAATTTCCCCATTTTCGGAGTGATCACAGAAGAAGACCTAAGAGGCCAATTTTCACACTTCGGGATTTTTGGTGGGCAAATTGAGTATGGGAAGTGATTTATCATATTTTTCTAATAATTAAGGTATATTTACTTTGAATTAAATAATTTGCTCTCTAGTGGAGCGAACCATCTAGGGATGGTAAAAGTGCAGAAAGTGGGCCATTGAAGGGTTTTGGTGTAAGGTGAAATTGTTATCCTCTCTTATATTTTGATGAGTACCCTTGGAGAAGATTAAGTTAGAAAAATATGAAACAAATTAATATTTGGTTTGGGCGCCCAAGATGGGAGAAGATTCAAAAGAGAATTAATAAAGTCTTACACCTTAATAGGTCGGCCAAGATGAAGACAAAGGTGGGTCGGCCAAAGTTTGAAGGAAAAAAAAAGACACATTTATTTTGAGCGCCAATCTTTGCTAGGTCGGCCATCTTGGAGGGAGAAATTAATAAAATAAAAGTAAACATGCCTAGGTCGGCCAGCTTGTGGAAAAGGAGGAAATCATGTATAAATATAAGGAAAGTTGTGGCATTTCAAATCATCATTCAGCTTATATCTTTTATTTCTTTTGTGGATCTGCAACTTTGTTTGCATTATTTTCCAAGGTTGAAAACCCTTGTGAAAATAAGGTGGATTGGACAAAAACCCAATCTCATCTTGGAGGTGGATTCATACGGATTCACACTTGCACTTCATTGGAGAGCTAAGAAGTTTGGAGCAGAATTGCATATCAGTTGGAGCAGAAATTTTACCGTCATTTGAGCAGAATTCTAATCAACTTGGAGCAGCATTTTGTTAGGGTTAAATCCCTCCACTTGAGCACCATATTTAAGGAAGGGCGAGTCACATTTGAGGGTGGATTTTGAGCAACTTGGAGGAGTTTAGCCTTTGAAGTCTACAGCAGTTTGGATCAGACCTGTTTGTTACCTTGGAGCAGCAGTTGTTTGTCATCATAGAGCAGAATTGGACAACTTGTGAGGGCAGATTTTGGAGCAGACCTGTGCGCACTATTTGGGAACCATTTTTGTGCTTGTTGTGAGGCATATTCTTCATTGCATAGGGTTTCTAAAACCCTAATTCGTAGCAGCAGACCTGAGCGCCTTGGGAGCAGCATTTCATAGTGGTTTAATGTCACATGTCACTAGAGTTTAACCCTAAATAGGTGCGCCAGCCATTGGCGATGTGTGGAATATCATTTGTCATTGTTTGGTGTAATAGTACTCTTGTTGGATTAGAATTGTAATGACAGAAATGCTTGGGCATGTTTGAGCCCTAAACTTGATGTAAATTGCATTCCATATATTCAGTTTGGAGCAGCAGACTTGCATACTCAGAAATCAGAATTGGTTGTCATATGTTTTGCCCTTGAATGGTTATTGTTCCTCATTGCAATCATAGCTAATAATATCTACTTGCTTAGCACTTTGTTGCAGACATTTGTCACATGTTTATTGGCTGTTCATGAAGTGTTCATATTCAGAAAATATAATCAGTTTTCAGACCTAGGGTGTAATAAGCTACCTCAAAATTTTTTCAAACTTATACAAATGATCATATCAGGGTTAGCACAACATTGCAACCAACTAGAATTAGCTCCACACTTCTGATCACCAAGATCCCAAATGGGCGAGGTGAGAGCATACAGTGTTTTGGTTTACAAATCAAAGTTGTGCAAAGAAAGCTAAATACATTCATCCGCTATATAGCAGGCATCCACTTATGCTGTGGGGATACTCCACTTATTCAGTGGGTGAAACAAGAAAGATACGCAGGGTTCTTTACTCTACACTGGCGGTAAACCATCCAGGGTTTATACAATGTTTGCATAAATAAGAATAATTACAAATGATAGAACGAATGCAACACTGCTCAGTAAAGCATTTGGATGATTATATCACATTCTAATAGATTGGGTAACAAGGAAATACCCTACACAAACAGAACATTAATTGTACTAAACACCATTGCTCATGCTGGAAACAATGTATAGATATCACTGAGATTTAACCCTGCACAAAATTATCATCATAAACCATATCATTAACTGTCCAAAGCAGCTAATACTGAGTTTTCTTGCTGATCAAAACTGAGCTACTAAAAATCAAAAACTGCCCTTGCTGTACAGTGCCCTGAACATGTCCATTCGCTCTTAAATGCATACATATTACAAAGACTATCACCAAACTGTTCTAGAACTGATTATAACCTCCCTGCAATATAAATGAATACTGAAGACAGCCCCAAAAAGAACAGAGACAGCCCATGACGCACATCACTGCTCACACAGCTCTGTATTGTCCTGTAGGTACAGATCCTCACAAAAACTCCACAAAGACTGCCCAGCATACAAGGAAATATATCTGCACATAGGCACCCACTCTAAACAAAGGCAATACAATAAATTTCTGCACCAAAACAGGCATAAGGATTTCATGATTAAATTGTCCCTCACAAGGGTACGGACTCCATGTACGGATTTGCCCGAAAATTAACAAAGTTTGCTCCCAAATCACTGCAAATACATGGAAAGGCAGCGTCTGATCATAGCATTGAAGGCCCAAACATTAGGAAGATCAAAACATAAACCAGTTTTAACTATGACAAATCATCCTACATGCATTGTACGACTCTATAGCAGCAAAAACCCAATCATATATCACAGAAGATTGCTCAGATCACATTCATATGGATCAGATATGAGGCGCCCAAACAAACCATTGATCTTCATATATTATTTGCTCCAAACAACTGAAAAAACAGACCAAACCAAAATTGAATCTCTAAACCTGTACGACTGGTTGTACGACCAGTCTGAAACAACTCTAGAACCAGCAAAAAGAATGCACATTCAAAATAAACATTGACCTAAACACATTTTAAATCATTTCCCATTGACAGAGTTAATCTTCATAACAAAACTCTCACAGAAAATCAAATCCATTAAGCTCTATGTGATTCCTGACTGAAACCACACCCAACCTCCAGAGGGTTTTCATTCTCAAGAGCATTCTACAAGAGGGTTTTCGTCCTCAAGAGAATATGGAAGACCTCACAGGTTCAATCCATCTGCAAACAAAATCAATTCCAAAAGCCTCTCCTCCAAATGAGAGCTCATTCTCTTTTATAAGGCACTTGAGGAGTTACAAAGGAAATGAATTATTTCTTGGAAATAATAACATTTTCCTTCCAACTTAAATTATTCTTTTTTCCTTCACTTAAGTGCTCACTTTTATGTGCCTAAATAAAAAAATATGTTTTCCCCTTTCTAATGAGCTATAGCACTTAATAAATTTTTAATTATTTTCACCCTTAGTAACTTAAGTGAAAATAATAATTAAAATAGCTCATTAAATATTACTTTTTGCGGAAAATTCCAAACTTCATCCAATTGCCAAATAAACTGAACCATTATGCTCTGTAAGGTTTGGGATGCAAAATGATGCCTTCCGGGTGACTTTCCAAAAATAGATGGCTCCTCCAAGAATCTTGGAGAGCAATCCGAGAGCCCGATAAGACTTCTAAAAACATCACTGTAACCCTGGACATCCACTGAGCTCAAAGCCAAGGAAAATAATCCATTAACACAAGGGAAACCCATATAACTGATCTGCAGACTGAACCACGACTACTCCAAGAACATTGGAGTCCTCCCAAACATGTCGGATAGCCTCTGAGAGACTAAGAACAAGCAAAATAGGCACAAAAATCTATGCGCCAAAAAAAAGAGACATTACAGTCCTTCCCGCTCAAAATTGCTTGTCCTTAAGCAATACATGCTATCCAACAGAAATACCTAGATGATTGTCAATATTATACCTAGATCCCAGATCAACCTCAAGAATGCTCCATACCGCTTCTGTTGCGTTACTCTGATGTAATTGCAAATTGCACAGCTGGAATTTTGCTTACAACTATGAAACATTCTTTTATTCACAAATCTTTTTGGATCCCAAACATCTGTAACATTACTAACCCTGAAAGTGCAAGAGTTAGCATCCTTCAAAAAGTTATCAATACAATTTATCCACCCTGAAACTACTGCTTGGAACCAAAATCTGAAATGTTCCTCCAAGGAAGAACACAAATCAGCTTGAACACAAGCTGAAAGTAACTCTGAACAACCATGAATCACCTGATTCTCACGATCCAAAAGAGCGTTAATACCTATAACACTTATCCTTTTCAGCTGAGTGCTTCTGTCATCTTCCCACAAAGAGCTAAAAACAACAAACAGATCAATCTCATGGCTGCAAAAGTCTGAAATAATCTCATGAAAATCAGATTTCAGTAATCTAAAATTGGGACAGCAACAATAAAATTGAAATCTTTTGAGAACAACAAAAAAATTAAGCCATCTACAACCAAAATACATCAAAGTCATGACCAAAATTTCTCTCCAATCCATTATAATGTATGCAATGGAATACTTATGATGGCTGATTGGATGATGGACAGCAGCTTCATGACAGAATTTTGACTCCAAAATCATCCATAAAACAATCTTACCAGCACCACTATCCTCCATAGAACCCTGAGAATAAACTCCATTATGAAAGTAAGCCATCACTGAACTTTATTCATTGCATACCTGAACCTTATGCCACACTTCAACAACTGATGGTGGCTTTTAGTTGGTGAAGTTTTTGTGCAAAGTAACATTCCATGAGTGCTCTTCACCAGGATCCCATATCCTGTTACTATCCTCCTCCATGTTACTAACACCAAATTGGTCTTCATCATTCAACATGAGAAGTGGATTGTCATGAGAAGGAGAATTATCACATGATTGGTAGTTGCTTTCTCCCCCAAGATTAGATAAATCTTCATATTGGTCCAACTCTGCATTTGTATACTTAGGAGATTGTCCTAAGTCAAAACCTTCTTGGAGCAAATCAAACTCTTCAGTCATCAGCTTGATTTCATTTGTGCTAGCAACTCCATCTTGCTTCCTTAATTGATGGACATTATCAAGTTGATTTTCTACTTCTAAGAGAGCCATTTGGGTACTCTCTAAAGAATTTTTAGTTGATTGAAGCTTAGATATAAGCTTATCAACTTCAACCTCTCTTTCCTTCAATGCATCACAAATTCGACCAGCAAACTCAAGGACATGATCCCTATCAATAAGCAGGTTCAAATAATCTGTTTTCAAAGTTTCCAATGCCTTCCTGACTATACACCAATCTTCAAGTGAAGCTCCTTTTACCATGCCCATTTGTCTCCTTTCAACTTGAGCTCTCCAAATGTGATCTTCAACAAACTTATGTGAGCTATTCAAATTTGTTAGAACTTGCACAACCTTGTCTTTGGTGACTAACAACTGATTCTTAAAATCCAAATCTGCTGCACACAATAAATTTTCTGTCATATCCTTAGAGGCATGATCCTTGAAATCAGCTACTTTTAAGTTGTCCTCTTCATGGCCATTTTGACTACAAGAAGTAGCATCACCGAAATCCATTGTTAAGCCAACATTCGAGGCTGATCCAAAACTTCCAACAAACTTCTCAACAACATGCTCATCAACTAACTCTTCTACAAGATCACTAGGTTCTTCAATTTGTAGAGTAAATGAATCTTCTTCTTTGTCAAATGTTATGGCAGCATCCAATTCAAACATTGAGTCATTTGCAATGGCTGATTTAAAGTCTTCATCATCATATTCTTCATCAAGGATCTTTGAGGAATCAATCAGTTCTTCATTTGGCATGGGAATTTGCCACTCATAATCTGAACTACCTTCACAAGCATGGTGAAGATACTCCTCATAAGGTGTTGTCCTCAACCTCATGACTCTTTGCTACAATGCTTTCAGATTCACTTGCAAAGTCCCCTTCTAGAAATCGATTAATCATTTTTAACTCCTCAAAATTAGTGGCATCTTCAAAGTCTTCATCAAATGGACTTGTAAAGTCCAACACTTCTGGCTCTTCGTCAAAGCAAAGCTCAACTTCACTAATTTCTGTTGTAGACTTCTCCAAATCAGCAAACTCCTCTATGCATGTCTCATGATTTGTGACTTTGTCTTCATCATACAGAGGCTCAATCTTATGTATTTCAGATATCAGGACTTCATCTTCATTTTTTTTGTTTCCACATCATCCTGAAAGAAAGGACATGTCGTGAAAGTTACTGGTTCAGTTTCTTTGTTCTTGCAATGATGGTTAGGCTCCCAAGAATCTTTGCATAGGAAACAAAGATTTCTTCTTCTAAGTTCATTCTTGCTGAACTCTTTCTTCCTCGAAAATAGGAGGATTCTTGTTCGGTGGGTTGGAAAGTGATGACTTAGAATGGATCTTGGTCCTTGCCAAAGGAAAAGGTAATTTGGGCTTGCATAAAGACATTGTCTTCATCTCCTCTTCCTTATCTTTTGAATGTATTCTATTAAGCCCTCTTTGCCAAGATTCCCCTCTTTGATGATTTCCAAGAAAGCATCCCAAGGGATTTACTGCTTACAGTCATCTGATAGTCCTTCATACTCATCAATAATCTTAGTGGCCTCATGATGATACTTCCTTCGATCCAGCTTCTCTTGAACAACTCTTTCTAATTCATCCAGGACATCTGTCTCACTTCTTTTCCACATAAGAGATGCCATGATCTCTCAACATTGCTCAAAATCTTTCAACTACTCAACTCTGAACACACATGCAAGTGCTGTTCACCTACATGCAAGGCTGAAAACTGACTTGCTCTTGAAAATCTACAAGGAATGAGTAACAACCCAAAAAGGCTGGCAAGATCACCAGCTCTGATACCACTGTAATAAGCTATCCCAAAATTTTTCAAACCTATACAAATGATCATATCAGCGTTAGCACAACATTGCAACCAACTAGAATTACCGCCACACTTCTGATCATCAAGATCCCAAATGGGCGAGGTGAGAGCACACAGTGTTTTGGTTTACAAATCAAAGTTGTGCAAAGAAAGCTAAATACGTTCATCCGCTATATAGTAGGCATCCACTTATGCAGTGGGGATACTCCACTTATTCAGTGAGTGAAACAAGAAAGATAAGCAGGGTTCTTTACTTCACACTGGCAGTAAACCATCCAGGGGTTATACAATGTTTGCATAAATAAGAATAATTACAAATGATAGAACGAATGCAACACTGCTCAATAAAGCATTTGGATGATTATATCACATTCTAATAGACTCGGTAACAAGGAAATACCTTGCACAAACAGAACATTAATTGTACTAAACACCATTGCCCATGCTGGAAACAATGCATAGATATCACCGAGATTTAATCCTGCACAAAATTATCATCATAAACCATATCATTAACTGTCCAAAGCAGCTAATACTGAGTTTTCTTGCTGATCAAAACTGAGCTACTGAAAATTAGAAACTGCCCTTGCTGTACGGTGCCCTGAACATGTCCATTTGCTCATAAATGCATACATATTACAAAGACTATCACCAAACTGTTCTAGAACTGATTATAACCTCCCTGCAATATAAATGAATATTGAAGACAGCCCCAAAAAGAACACAGACAGTCCATGACACACATCACTGCTCACACAGCTCCGTATTGCCCTGTAGGTATGGATCCTCACAAAAACTCCACAAAGACTGCCCAGCATACGAGGAAATATATCTGTACATAGGCGCCCACTCTAAACAAAGGCAATACAATAAATTTCTGCACCAAAACAGGCATAAGGATTTCATGATTAAATTGTCCCTCACAAGGGTACGGACTCCGTACGGATTTGCCCAGAAATTAACAAAGTTTGCTCCAAAATCACTGCAAATACATGGAAAGGCAGTGTCTGATCATAACATTGAAGGCCCAAACATTAGGAAGATCAAAACATAAACCAGTTTTAACTATGACAAATCATCCTACATGCATTGTACGGCTCTATAGCAGCAAAAACCCAATCATATATCACAGAAGATTGCTCAGATCACATTCATATGGATCAGATATGAGGCACCCAAACAAACCATTGATCTTCATATATTATTTGCTCCAAACAACTGAAAAAATAGACCAAACCAAAATCGAATCTCTACGCCTGTACGACTGGTTGTATGGCCAGTCTAAACAACTCTAGAACCAGTAATAAGAATGCACATTCAAAATAAACATTGAACTAAACACATTTTAAACCATTTCCCATTGACAGAGTTAATCTTTCATAACAAAATTCTCATAGAAAATCAAATCCATTAAGCTCTATGTGATTCCTGGCTGAAACCACACCCAACCTCCAGAGGGTTTTTGTCCTCAAAAGTATTCTACAAGAGGGTTTTCGTCCTCAAGAGAATATAAAAGAACTCATAGGGTCAATCCATCTGCAAACAAAATCAATTCCAAACGCCTCTCCTCCAAATGAGAGCTCATTCTCTTTTATAAGGCACTTGAGGAGTTACAAAGGAAATGAATTATTTCTTGGAAATAATAACATTTTCCTTCCAACTTAAATTATTTCTTTTTTCTTCCACTTAAGTGCTCACTTTTATGTGCCTAAATAAAAGAATATGTTTTCCTCTTTCTAATGAGCTATAACACTTCATAAATTTTTAATTATTTTCACCTTTAGGAACTTAAGTGAAAATAATAATTAAAATAGCTCATTAAATATTACTTTTTGCGGAAAATCCCAAACTTCATCCAACTGCCAAATAAACTGAATCATTATGCTCTGTAAGGTTTGGGATGCAAAACGATGCCTTCCGAGTGACTTTCCAAAAATAGATGGCTCCTCCAAGAATCTTGGAGAGCAATCCGGGAGCCTGATAAGACTTTTGAAACCATCACTGTAACCCTGGACATCCACTGAGCTCAAAGCCAAGGAAAATAATCCATTAACACAAGGGAAACCCATATAACTGATCTGCAGACTGAACCACGACTACTCCCAGAACATTGGAGTCCTCCCAAACATGTCGGATAGCCTCTGAGAGACTAAGAACAAGCAAAATAGGCACAAAAATCTATGCGCCAAGAAAATGGGACATTACAAAGGGTTAGGGCAGAAATTTGAATTAAAGGTGCAGAAATTCAAATCAGAATCTAGGGTTTTGGGCAGAAAATTAAAGCGCAGAAATTAGGGCAGAATTCAAAGTATTAAAATCAGAAATCAGAATTTGGAATGCCCGAAAATCCAAAATTTCAGTTAATATCCCCATTTGGGATATTACACCATGCGATACCTAATGGGGCTTTTGGAGACTTTAATGTTGAATTTGGCTATTGGAGCTGAAAGAGGTCAAAGAGGTTGGAGGACATAGGAGGTTGGAAGAATTTTCCCATCTCGAGCTAGCTTCTTGCTTTGAGATAGATTGTTTGAGAAACGCCATCAATTTGTGTCCCTTCTTGGAGCAAGGGGGGCTTTGTAGTTCTTGGCAGTATTTGTGGATAATCACATGAAGAGGTGTGGCTAGTGTATCTACATTTATTGGTTTTATTCTTGTTGTACATTGGAGGAGAGATTTGTTCCCTTTGATTTTAACACTCTTAGAAGAGAGTTGTTCTCTCATTGTGCTGGCACTAGAGGAGGGATTCAGACACTCTTAGAGGAGGGGAGACTCTTATAGGAGAGTTGTTATCTCATTGTGCATGGAGGTTGGGATTTGTTCTCATATGTGGTATAGAGGATTTGTTACAAGTATTGTTTGACAGCTAGGACATCCACTGATGTCATCAGTTTGATGTGTTTTGGGCAAGTTAAGGAGATTTGGTGGAGTTGCTTCATCAGATTTCCATTTGGGGCTGCTGTGTTAAGCCATGGTGCAATGTTCCTTCGTTTGGTTTGATGTAATAAGGGGGGAATGTTGGGAATATTACGTCTATTAGGTTAGTAATAGTTAAATAGATAAATGTTAGTAGATAAATACATTTGTTAGTGGTTAGTTTTGTAGGAATAGTTTCTTGTAGGGAGTTGGTTCAGGTAGTTGATAGATAAGGCTTTTATAAAGCCAAATGAAATCAATGTAAATGTCTATCCCCAATGAATATAGCATAATCTAATATTTGGTGTTATTCTCTGCAATATGGTTTAGTCTTGCAATATTTGTGCTTGCAATTTCAATAGAACTTGAATATAAACTATTTATTTAGTTGACATGCAAAATGCAAGCAGATTCTAGTTTGTACAAGCAAAGGTCGAGTATGTGAATATTTAAGACTTTCCTCAAACTGCATGCAAACGGTTTGGGCTGATTTAGGAATGTTTACACATGCTCACGTCAATGTGCAAAACAAAGAAACAAAAATCACATAGGACAAATTAGATTCATTTGGAATTGACAACAAAAAAGCAAGATCACCGTTTTGCAGGAAAAGTTGTCAGAAGTGCAGGAAAAATGTTGCTAATGTTGCACAGAAGCGGTTTTGACAAAATGGCAATAAGTGTTGTTGAACACAAAGTTGAGAATGTTGTATGAAGAGTTGTTTCTGACAGAAATGCAATTTTGACAAGAAATCAACAATTTATGACAGAAAATCAGTTTGCAAGAAATCAGCAATTTTGGAGAGAAGCAGTTTTGCAAGAAATTAGCAGTTTTGATGAAAATCAGCAACTTTGGCAAAAAAAATATTATTCTTGAGTGCTTCAGGATTTAACTGTGTGAGTTTTTTCATCAACGTTTTGGATCACTCCGTGATCCATCATTAGGAAGAAGAGAGCCAAAGAAGAGAATTAGAAAATCACGGAGTGTGATCCGAAACGTTGATGAAAAACTCTCACACAGTTAAATCCTGAAGCACTCAAGAATGATATCATGGACTGTGGAAATCTGATGTCTATTATTAAAAAAAATATTGCAAGAATGACAAGACTTACAACAGAAAAGATGAGTTTCTGTTGTAATGTTGCCCAAAATATTGTTTAGAATTGTTTATGGTTGTTTGTAGTTGTTTATAGTCGTTTAAGATTGCTTAATTGTAAAGCTAATAAAAGCTGAATTACTGTAATGACAAAAGGTGATTGTTTGGTAGGACTTCTTTGATAGCAAAAATTGGAATTGTCTCTAACAAAGAACAATAAAGTATCCATGCTACTAAAAGTAGACTAAATCTATTACAAGTAATCTAAAACTAATCTTATTTAATCTAATTGATCCAAAACCTATTCTAATGCAAAAAAAGAAATCCAAACCTTAAATTGAGTGTTGCAGGTCTAGAGCAAGATGAATTTGTCCTCAGATCTAATGCCTTTTTCCTCATATTCATGAATTCGTCCAAGACTTTGAGAACCTATTGGGGACTGATGAGAAATGACTTAAAAAAAATGGTGGCAACAAGAGCTTACTGTGGCCACCTAGGGCATAATAGTGACAAAGTTGTGCTACTCCAAAATTTCCAACATTTTAGAAGCTATTTGGGGTTATATTTATAGATGGGAAAGGTGCTATGAAGTGGTGAGCTTGTGAGGGAGGCAAAATGGACAGTCTGTGGAAGAGAAATGGAAAGACAAGGTGGTTTGATGCTTGAATAACCCATATGGGTGATTTCAATAACCACCGGTTTTCAGCAGGGGGCAATTTTGTAATTGCTGCAGCACTTGTGAAACTGCCATGGTGATTTCGCAAAAGCCACGGCAATTACAAAATTGTTGGATTGGTCGCAAAATTTCCGTGGTAGTTACATGATCATTGGGGCAATTACAAAATTGCCATTGAGGTTTTGCAAGAGCTGTGGCAATTATGAAATTGTCAGAGTGGTTGCAAGATTGTTGCGGCAGTTACATGATTGCGGTGGTGATTATGAAATTGCTATGGCAGTTACGTAACTGCCACTTGCAACAAACCAATGGTTTTGCCCAAATAAAGCGAAACACAAGTAAAGAAGAGCCAAAAAGAGAGGAAAGACACTAAAGGGCTATGAAGCATGCTGGAAGGGTCTAGAAAGTTTAATTGACATGATTTGTCTTGGAGGTTGGAACTGGTTGTCACTTTTTCTACCATTTTTGGCTTTTTAGGGTGCTAGTTTTCATTGGACTCAAAATGTTGATTAGTACATTTTTGGGTAGTTATGTTATATGTAGCACAATACCTAGGGGCACAAAGACTAGAGATAGAGTCTAGGGAGGCTGAGTGAGTGCAGTTGATATACAGACTGGCAGCAGCAGAGGCCAAGAGCTTGGCACACTAGAGGGAGGTCATCCAAATACAGGCAGAGCTAGTTACACAGGGAACACCACAACTATATGCATGGAATCTGACATACATGACTTCTTGGGGTCAGGTCAGAGCAAGCTGCAGGGATGAGGTTTGATTCAAGCCAAAGGCTCTATGGCCAGGGGAAGATACAAGCAACTGATAAGCTAATATAATTATTTAAGAAAGAGAAATAGAAACAAACTACTGAAAATTCTGAACTTTTTGCAAGAGAGGAAATTGTTGTTTTAGTTCTTTACAAGCATGAAATGAATATACAGCTGTTTATACTCGCTAAATTGTGTGCAAACTGATTTAAACTGATCTGAAGCACCCAAATGCTCTCAAGATAACACAGAATTTAGAAAAATAGTAGCTATGTATCATGAATTGAAGTTGTTTTATAAGTGCTTTATAGGGAGTATTAAGATCAGGTCATGAAAGGACCTCTCCCAAATCTGTTGTAGGCTATTTGGAATTATTGTGCAATCTGATTACTCCTTAAAACAGCTATATATAAACCAGACTTTGTTAAGGAAATATTTGAATTCGTTGCAGGTTATTTTAGCTGTTATTTGTGATGGACAGGACAGTCAATGCAACATGCTTAATTTATTTTCACTCTGTTTTCTGAATTTATAGTTCATGTCTCACTACGTATCATGTTGACCATACTTGTAGAGACAGAAAAATATTGAAGGGTATTTTAATAGTTGGGAAGTCCTCTTGCTTATTGCGGAATATTATTTCTGTTTTAGGTTTTCTGGGAAATCAATTATCTTTATTTTTCTTTGTGGTGTCTGAATTGCTTTCTTCTGGCTGTGGGTGTTCTTTGTTTTCTGTGCTTCTACCAACCTTGAGATTGATGAAGTTGCTCCATTTTTTTGTCTTGTCAGTTTTGTATGCTACCTCGATTGCTTTAGTGTTTCTTCCTAAGCAATCTCTGTATTATATTTGGTATTTATACTTATTCATTTGCCTTATGCAGATTCCTGTTAGCTTTCGATACAGGCGTGAAGTTAATGACCCAGAATCTCATCAAAGTGGCAGACAACAAAGGCATAATGCACATGGCAATCAATCTACAGCTCTTCAAGCAAGTATCAAGCCGTCCATTTTTGACAATGCTATTCACAAATCCTCTACGATGAGGGAAACTGGTCAGAATGTAGCTAATCCAGAGGTAATCAATATGGCATCATCTTCCTTAGGAACAGTATCTAGTTCTTCAAATAGCACTGGCACAGACATTCCTTCTAGATGTTTTAAAGCAGCGAGTCGATGTGGAGTAACTATTCCCCTCAACGATTCTTCTTTTCCTCCCCTTCCTGTGGTCAACATGAGTGCTCGGAAGAAAGCAGAAACCACTAGACAAATACGTGGTAAGACAATGGCTACGAATCTTCATTGTGGTAGATTTGGAACTCTAGTTGTCAATAGAGCAGAACCAAGAGAAATTAGACAGCACTCCTTGTCAGATTCTGTAAGTTCAGGAGGAGTCTCTTCATC
Organism: Cunninghamia lanceolata; assembly: GCA_027924645.1. Classification (NCBI taxonomy): domain Eukaryota; kingdom Viridiplantae; phylum Streptophyta; class Pinopsida; order Cupressales; family Cupressaceae; genus Cunninghamia; species Cunninghamia lanceolata. The sequence continues at coordinate 2,119,893 of BSBN01001097.1, forward strand.
AGTTTGTGTAACTTCAGCTGTCAGTCAAGCAAACACCATTAGTGACATTTGCCTTATGGAAAGATCAAGTCTCTGTACCAGTAGTGGAGTACACATATGTCCACTCCCTAGTCCTGACATTTTTGGGGGAATGCAAGCAAATGGCGACAACTTTCCACTTGTTAGCGGAGCAAAAAGTGCAAATTCTGTATCTGTTTCTGAAAAGAAAAACTCATGTCCAAGCAGCATGCCTTTACTGAGCACGAAGGAAATGCATGCTGCAAACAAAGCGTTAGTAAAACACATTTGGTCAGTTATAGGGGAGAATGAAAAACAGTTTGCTGCCTTCAAAAATGTGTCTGCTCAGTACCGGCACTGTCAAATTGATGCTCAGAATTATTATTCATGCATATGTGAATTGGGTTTGTTAGATATTGTTTTAGAGTTTGTGAGGTTATCTCCCAGGCCACATAAACAGAAGGAGCTTCTTGAGATTCACAATGCCAACATACAGAAGAATACAAAAAACACACTACAAACTGATATCCGCAATATCGATTCGCCTATGGTATCTGATAATAGTAACACATGTAAAAAAGGAAAGTTCAAAGTTGGTGTGAATTGTAGCAAGGATCCCACATTCAGTTCAATCCTAAGTTCTACACACAGTCAGAAGCTGGGCAGAAAAGCTTCTGATGAAAAAGTCAATAAAGCAATTAGCTCATTGATTAAGGCAGAAAACAACTTGAATTCTGAAGTATTGATAAGCCAGAGTTCTGTCTCAGCATGTTGTGCAGAGAATATTGATTCCACTGAAAGATGGTCTTGTCTTATCTGCACTCTCGTAAATGAAGCTGATTGTAGTCATTGTGTGTCTTGTGGGATGGAACATCCCAAGAATAAATCTAAGAAGGAATTGAATGCAAAAAATACCATGCTACAAACTGATATCCGAGTTATGGGTTCACCTATGATATCTGATAATAGTAGCACATGTAAAAAAGAGAATTCCAAAGGTGGTGGAAGTTGTAGCGTGGTTCCCACTTCTAGTTCGATCTTAAGTTCTATACCCAGTTGGAAGCTGGGTAGAAAACCTTCAGATGAAAAAGTGAAGGTATTATCCAAGGGTAGATACTGGGCAGGAAGAGAAAACACAAAGATATGGGATACAAATGATCCAGATAATGCAGCTAAAACAATTTGCTTATTGAATACGGCAGAAAATAACTTGAATTCTGAAGTATTGGTTGAGGCAGATTGGAGTTCTGTCCCAGATTGTGGTGGAGGGAATATTGATTCCACTGAAATATGGTCTTGTCTTGTCTGCACTCTTATAAATAAAGCTGATTGTAGTCATTGTGCAGTTTGTGGGATTGAAAATCCCAAGAACAAATCAAATTCCGGAGAAAAGGAAATCAAAAAACATAAAAAGAAGACATCAAAATTCCACAGAATACACTTAGGTGCTGGTTCAACAGCTGCTTTCCTTGACCTGGGAAATAAAGAACATAATTTAAAGGATAATGCTAAGGCAATTTCTGGAAATACTGAAAGATTATCTAGTTATAGTGTTTGGAATAATGGTGGTGGGCAGAGATTAGTAGCATTGGCTCAAAGAAATCCTTCTATTGACATGGGGTTTTGAATTCTTCAAGCTGAAACAGCAGGAATATATTTATTATTTGGTTTTGCTGGCAACATCAATTCTAAATTTTGTAAATATGTAAAATGGAGGTAATAATAACCTTGTCAATCAGCGTAGTTTTACTCATCAATATATTCTGGAAAAATTTCATTCTGTGCAGAGTTGAAGTCATTTTTCTCTTTGATATGTTTGACACTTGGAGAGAGGCCTGGGCACTTCCTAAAACACACTGTTATCACTTCGTGCATACAATAATTTAATATTGTAAGTCTTCTTGTAAATTTCTCTGATGTTTGAGAGGCTACATTGGTAGCTAATTCCAATGACTTGATTTTTTTGAGGGCCTTCTTGCTATACTCTTTAGAAGAAATTTGCAAATTCACTTTCCTATGATATAAGATGCTTATTTTATTGTTGGTTGTCAGTGTCATCTCTTGATTGAATTGATCACTGTAACAGAGTTGGCTTAGCAGTAGATTTTTAGCCAAATGAGGGATGTATAAAAAGAAATAATGAAACTCTTTGAATATCCATGAATGACTGAAGTAGTTAAAATGGAACATGAAAGTACTAGTTACAACAGCAAGCAGGACTGCTGAAAGGAACTTAAGCAACCCAAAACTATATGAATATTCATGAATAGCAGAAGTGGTGCAATGGAACTTGAAAGTACAAGATACAGCAGTAAATAGGACTGCTGAAGGGAACCCAAATAATCCAAAACATAATTAACGCTAAAACCATAAAGATTGGGGGTAAATCCAAACAGGTAAACCTTGTGAAAGAAAGATCCCTTGTCAAAGTAATGTCCAATGAATTCAAGAGAAGGTGTCTGAAGGAGAGAAAGGTTGGCTTTGGCTATAATATGTACCAGAGTTTGGGGCAGAGTAAGGGTCATTAGCCCCATTAGTTGCCATGAAAGAGCTAATAAATAATTTGATGATGCTCACACAAGAATGAACTAGGCTATGGGGGGTTGGTTGGACAATCTTAGGAGGAAGGACAATACTCCCTGGAACCTCACTTAACATCCATGGTCGACTATACTGTAGAAGTATAGTGCCAGTAATGTGTGTCTATCTCTGTAGCCTGGACTGCAGGGGAGTAGCTAACCATTCATGCTGGAGAGTCACCAACTTACACACGTAGTGTGAAAATAAAAGATCTTGAGTACTGTGGTGGCCACTTGAAAAGCTATGCTTTCTCACATATATAGCATCATCTGCATGGATTACTAGTACACATGAAGAGTGCTTAACACCTTCAATGGCTGGAGTTACCTGAAAGGAGATAAATCAATCAGGCTTTCCTTACTAAGCTTGAAATTTAAGTCAAACTTCTTGAAGCTGAAGGACCACCTGATCATGCTAACAATAAAAGTTAGCTAGGGACCTTCCTGAATTTCTTTGTAGGCAATGATATCTCCTCTGAATCACATAGATGACAGCAAATGTGATGATATGTAATGCTTTTACTATCTTGGCCAAAATGGGAGAAAAAGCTGCATCTTACCTCTGTAAACAAATATATGCTAAGATGTGCAGGTAGTTAAACTAGGTTGCAAATTTTGGTTTAAGTGAATTGTGGGTTTACTGTAAAACAGTGCTAAGCAACATGATTGATGGAATTGCATTCATCAAAATCTAATGCTTTCATCCATTATCTTTTACTTTTTAGCGTCTTCAGACTCTATATGGCACAATCAGTACATATAGTTTGGTTAAGCTTTTCCAAAACCTTTTATGAAATAAATTATAGATATGATTAGTTTCTGGCTTTGAGAAAGAGGGTGCATGGTTTGAACTGGAGCTCTTAGTAGCAGATATTTTGTTTACAACTTTTCTTGCTAAATAGTTGGAGCTAATTTGAGTTTGCCACCCTATCCCTCTGATCCCACAGAGATCCAGGGGCACTTGGGTGGCATCTGCGAGGTCGAAACTGGAAAATATCGAAAAATTAATTTTTTGGTATTTTCTATGCTTCCGTAATCTGTATTTTTGGAGGCTGCCGGAGCGAAATTGGGTCTCAAGACATTCATCGGTTGCTTAGGAAGGGACAGCCGTAGGCTGCCTTCCTAGCAACTCAAACTAGATTTCTTGGAGATCTTTCCAATGCATTAAAGAAGTCCAATTTTCGCCCAACGGGCTAGGAGTTATGACCCCACCAAGTTGGGGTACCAAATCAACTAGTTTTTTTTTGCCACTGCCAAAATCTTGCTCCGTGAAGATGAGGAAAACTTATTCCATTCATAGATGTGGGTAAACTGAAAGGCCCTCCATTTCATTGTTGATAGAGGAAGTCAAAAGAATTTGATCTCTGTTGAGATTGCCAAGAGATTGAATCTACAGACCACACCACATCCACAACCATATCATATGGGATGGGTAAGCCAAGGGTGAAACATTCAGGTGAATAAACAATGTCATTTACATTATTCCATCAAACCATTCAAAGATGAAGTGATATGTGATGTGGCACCTTTGGATGTATGTGATGTATTGTTGGGGCAAAAGCGTCATGGCATCTATGAGTCTAGACCATGTAGTGTCATTGTCAAGCTAGGCGAAAAGAAATATCAGATACCCAAGGAAAGTCCTGCAAAACTAATATCTTTGATTACTACAAAACAATGTAAACGTTTAATTGCTCACATTGGAACATTTGCCCTATTAATGATTCGACCTGAGGAGGAAAGGTCAGTTGTAGCCAACACTCATGCCAAAATGGCCACTACTACCTCTCAACAGAAGCATATGGGTCAGATATTGTCAACATATCAAGATGTATTCAATTCACCAGCAAGGGTACCACTACATTGTTAAGTGAAGCATCAAATTGATCTAATTCTAGGGACACCATTACCAAATGGGCCACTATACAGACGGTCAGTTTTGGAGAATGATGAAATCAATCAGCAAATCCAAGAATTGATTTAGAATGGACACATTCACCCAAGTGCCTCACTGTGTGGAAGCCCAATTGTTCTTGCCAAGAAAAAAGATGGAACGTGGCAACTTTGCATCAATTATTGAGTTCTCAACAAAGTCACTGTAAAGCCGATATTCAATTCCTTGCATTGATGATTTGCTGGACCAACTCAAGGGGGCTAAGTTTTTCACCAAAATTGACTTGAAGTCTGGGTACCACCAAGTACCAATCAAGCCATCGGATGTGTGGAAGACTACTTTCAAATCCAGAGAAGTTTGAGTGGCTGGTCATGCCTTTTGGTTTGACTAATGCCCCTACCACTTTCATGAAGATGATGAATGATGTCCTCAGACCATTCTATGATTCTTTTGTTGTTGTCTATTTGGATGACATACTCATTTTCAGCAAAATATGGAATGACCATTTGCAAATGTTCAACAAGTACTCTCAACCCTGTGACAACACAAACTCTATGCTAGCAAAGATAAGTGTTCCTTTGGTATGGAGAGTATTTAGTATTTGGGATACATTGTGGACAGAACGAGTGTTCATGTGGACCCTGAAAAGATGCAAGTTCTTAAAGATTGGCCATCTCCCAAAAACCTCACAGAACTTTGTAGTTTTTTGGGGTTGGCTAATTTCTATTTGAGGTTCGTACTTGGATTTTCACACTTGACATGGCTTATGAGTCAAGCACTCAGGGGAGGAGCAAGAGAAAAATTTTGTTGGACAGAGGCACAACAAAAAGCATTCATAGAATTGAAGAGGGGGTTATGTTCTACACCAATATTGGCACTTTCAGATTTACAACAATCTTTTGAAATTGAGACAAATGCTTCTGAGTATGCACTTGGGGTAGTGCTCATGCAACATGGGCATCCAATTGCCTACCAAAGTGAGACTTTCTCTAATATCGTGCACATGTATCCCACATATTGTAACACTACTTTTCTCTCATAGTTATTAAGTATTAGCAGCAGATTTATTATAGTTAACATTAGAGTTAAGATAATATATAATACTAAGTGATCTGTAAATAACAAAACTAAATTACAACATGGGATAATTTATTAAAAACTCTAACATAAATCATTAACAAAGAAAATTGGATAACATAATCACATCATCAAATTAACATCAAAACCCACATATATCATAATTCTAATATATTTTATTAACAATAAGTTCATTACTTATTTGAATCACTGAGCACTGGGATCAACCACTCTCACCCTAGGAAGATTTCAGTGGTCTTGGCCCTCATAGCCATGGCACACTCTAGGAGGAACCAACTCTTATTTAGAACCAACACACATGCTTTCCAAGCATCAGCTCTGGCTAGGACAATCCTTAGTGTACCCTGTACCCCGAGTTGGACACATCCCATGTGCCCCTCTCCAACGTCCATAGCCCACCAAAACCACCTTCTTCCTTGAGTGATCTCCATGCCTTTTCCAAGTCTCACATAACTTCCTTACATAACCTTTTAGGGGTGGTTTCCAAACCATCACACCCTTTCACAAAGGTTATCATTAATAATTATTAACATACATAATAATTCCTCCCTTTTAAATGGGGTTTTTATAAATATTCTTTATTTATCTCCATTTTAACCAAAGGATCATAATATCTTTTATTTTTTCCATCTCCTTTTTATTATAAAGGATTAAATAAACTTTATCCTTTTATAATTTTAAAGGGTTATTCATTAAATGACTTTCTTTTCCATTTTGGAGAAAAAGTCACATAACATTTCTCCCCCTGTAAATCAGCTACTGTCCTCAGTAGCTCAAGTTGAACCTACAACATAATTCCACAAAAATAATTAAAGTAAGTGTGGATGTAACATTATCAATATCACCATGAATCTATTTCATTTTAACTTTAGTAATAACTACATTTCTCAAATTTTAGATCTATTCAATAACTCTTCTATTTTCACTGAAACTACAATTAGATCCCATAGAATACTTTGTTAATCAATAACACAAGTATATTTTCATATGAAATAGATCATGAATTTGTACTTGAGAAGCTAATACAAGTGTATACACTAAATCTCTTATCAAATAACTTTTAAAATTTAGTCATTCATGTGTAACCTTATCTTTAATACAAATATTTAATCTTTTAGGTGTCATTTCAACATAAAATTTACAAAAGTATTATCATGTGATCACATAACACTTACCTAGTGAATGACATACATATCCCATACGATGTAGTCACTCATCATTGAGTACAATATACTCAAAATACATTCCAAGATGATAGTCATGCATTCTAGACTACATGAATATCCTCTTTTCCTATACCAAATATAATTTAAGGGAAACAAGTACATAATTACCCCTAACTAGAGTTCATGTCACTTCACATAGTCACTCAAACAAAGCTTCAAGACAAGTTTTGAATCTAACAAGGATGCAATTTAATTTAGCTTATTGCTATCAATAGGGTATTTATAATACCTATGTTAAATTGAGAACTAACATACTTCACCTTGTCACAGATTCATAGATAATCAACAAAGCATATGTACAAGGTTATTGGGTTGATCAGGCCAATAACGAAGTACAATAAAACAAAATAAGGTACAAGAAATCTTACAATTCATCTAAAGAAACAAAAGAATCGTAGCAAATAATTACCATACACAAAACACTCCATATAAATTTATTAACTCTAATCTTTATAAGGAACTATGTTAACTGAATTGTAATTTAAAGTAGGGATGAGTTTTTTGTTCAATTAATTTTAGGATGATGATTTTGCTAAAACGAGGATACCCTCACATTAATGTCCATGTACAAAAACTCAAAAAAAAAAAAAAAAGTGGACCATAAGTATTGTTGGGGATTTCTTTTAAAAGGAAATAGCTAGAGGTACTTAAGGGGAGGAAATATTATGAATCATTCCCATAAGGTAGGATTTTTGGGCATCTATTGATATTTGATATTGTTAGACTATGTATGCAATGGAAAAGAATTAGTACAACTTTGCAAATTTTTATTTTATTTTTATTGAGGTTGTCTCTCCCCTTGTAAAATATTACATGTCCCCATGTTTAAGCTTACGAGAAACTAATCAATTTCACATCTTATAGAAATATTATTTGTACCAACTAACTCACTCCAACAATAGTATCATAGTGTCCCAACGTTTAAAGGTAAAATGATCCTAAGACCTATGGGTTGTGGGCCCACCATCTGTCAATCTGTTGGTTTTTTCTCAGATTGGATGCTTATTCCCAGATTTCCCTACAAGGTAGCCATCAATGATCAACAGGATCTCTGGGCCAGGGGCCAACAGTGTAGGAGATAGACTCTATATTTTATCTCCTCTTCTTCTTCAGGCTCTGCAAAACCTAGGGGGGTATTCCCTACTCAACATCCATGAGGATATACATACAAGGCTGGGATGCTGACCAAAACTGTAAGATAAGAGCAAAGGGGCTAGCTTTGGGCCTATTTGCAGTTGTAGACAGAGGACTGAGGATCCTAAAACTAATTCTAATGTCCTAATGGTTGTTTTAGAGTTTGGTTTTGACTTTATAGTTGGATGCAACGCTGGACATGGTATATAACACAAAGACAAAGTTAGATCGGTGCCTATCCAGGGCCTGGAGTCAATAGACATACACCTGTGAATGATATGCATGAACAACTAAAACTGGATTTCAGGGGGACACATATGATACCTGCCTTACAGATATCTCTCAATACAGAGTGTTAAGCTATCTATACTTATGGCATCCCTACTGCAGTATACCCTTCCCAATGTTCAATCTGAGAACAATTTAATCTACCCCTTGAGCAGAAGTTAAGAGATCAGACATTCAACACAGGAATTCTATGTTCTAGAGTCTCAAACATTGCTTAAATATCCAGACTCAGAAGAAAGATACATGCAATACTGGAGACATAATTAACAAAACACATGCTAACATAGCATTTCTCATATAGAATTAACCATGAAATCAGTGGATTCATGCAAAAACGTACAACAAGAGATACATAAACTCACAGGTTTTGCTGTACAGAGCAACCAAATCAGCTGTATTGTATTACAGAGCCAAATGTTCAACTTTCAACAACCTAAACAATGGTAACACAGTCTGCTTATATCAGCCAGAAAGTGTACCACAACAATTAATTACAAGGCTTTTACAAAAATCCGCCAGATACAGATCCTTCAAAGGAATGGCGCTCAAAATTTATTGCTACAGAGACAGAAAGTAGACAATGGTGGCCTCGAGCCCTGTGCCACCATCTGGAAGTCCTCACGCCAAAAAATCGGGTACATGACTGTTCAACAACTCGCCCATGCCCCTGCTACAGTCGCCATTGATGGCTCAACCACCCGCGGCCGCTTGAAAACTGTCGCAGCACTTCAAAAAAGAAATTCCCGCCAAAACGCGTTCACCACAGGTTCAAAAAATGCAGGGAGATTAATCCCACATTGGTGCTGCGGAGACAACTTTATCATCTTAAAAACACGGCCGCATGTATAACAAATGTCGAGCACTTCTGCTGCGCTCGACGCATAAGCCTTTGTCCAAAGCCTATCGCCAAGACCCGAGCCATCGGCACACTCCCAAATCCTCCTGCCGACATCAATAGTCTCTCCGATGCCTATCGCAATTCCCTGTCGGCCAGACTACTACCATCGGACTAGCCACAAAAACCTCTCGCCGATCTCAATAGTCTCGCCGATGCACCAATGAGCTACACTTTGCTCCTCCATCAGCCAGACACACACCAACGACTCCTCATCGGCCAAACCTCCCGTCGTCGGCATAACTCAAAACACTCAGGCCGACAATACAGCTCTCGCCGATAACATATCCATCGGCCAAACATTGTATATCGGTGAACCCTCCGACGGTTAGCCCGATATTCCATGTCACACCGAAACCAACCTTGCAAACCGCTAACCTTCCATCGGCCAGAGGCAAACCGTCGGGCCAACACTCCACCGTCCACCCGATGATGAACGTTACGCCGATAAGACCAAAATCATAAGGCTTTGAACCATTGAACCCTGAACCAATTCAACTCGATGGTTCAAAAGAGAAGTTCAACGCCGATAACACAGATGAGCAAAGAATTCACTGACGGGAAAAGATGGAGCCTAAGCCCATGAACCGTTGAACCTTGAACCAAAAGGGTTCAACGCGATGGTTCAAAATGATGGTTCAAGCAAAATCTGAGTACCCAAAAAGCAGTTTCGCCAATAGAGAAAATCACAGCGATGAACAAGGAAACTTAGGGCCCAAAAAGGAAAAAACCCTCCAACATCCTGCGCTCAGATCCAGACCAAAATTAGTGCTAACACTATCCATAGACTAACTCAACTAACTAGAGAGTGGCATCTTAATATATGACACCATGAGAAGGTTGACACTACTAGTCACCTCATTGCTAACTATATAATGCCTATGTAAGTGAACACTTGTGGAAAAAAGGTCACATGCAATGATCACCCAACCTAGTAAAAATTAGCTTCTTCACTTCTTTTATATAATTACCACTAGAACATGAAACATATTTTAATGAACACGACTCTTCCTCCACACATATCATTGTCATTTATTCATAAGACTCTTGAATGCCCTCATTTGGTGGAGATAATGTTGAAAAGGTCTTATAAAGCTTGCACTTCCCCCTTAGTGTTAGAACTATAGCTATACATGCTTTTATGCCAGCGCTTGATGCACTTCTATTTACCTACACTTGTGACTTTAATTGTTATTAATAGTTGCTACCATGTTTGCCTCTTTAATATTTGCATCTTAATTTCGCATTGGAGTTTCAATAGCATGGATATCCTAACACCAATGTTATTGTGTTTGCTCATAATCTTAGGATGATATGTGATTTTGATGTAGAAACTAATCCTTCACTTGGTGCCATTAACTATAAACCATAACCAACAGATATGTTAGCTTGCAATTAGCATTTGTCCAACATGGAATTCAAACCATACTCTATATCCATTATCATAGTATTTATTTTAACTTTTCTTAGTTGTGTGGCCCTTTTATTCTTTTGATTTGATATTTTGAACAAACTACCACACCCTTGTTAAATTAGCTTTCATGATATTTGATTCCATGTGTCATTTTATCAAGACCTAAATTCATATCCTTAATTCCTTCATAAAAAATGTGTAAAAAAGATTAGATGAGTGCAAAAAGGATGTTCTACACCAATATTTACACTTCCAGATCTGCAACAATCTTGTGAAATTGAGATAGATGCTTCTGAGTATGCACTTGGGGTAGTGTTCATGCAACATGGGCATCCAATTGCCTACCATGGTGAGACTTTCTCTGATACAGTGCACATGTATCCCACATATGACAAGGAATTGTATGCCATTGTTCAGGCTTGCAAACAATGGATACACTATATCTTGGGAAAGGAGACTATCATCCACACATACCACAAACCCTTACAATTTCTGCAAACACAAGGGAAGCTACAAAATGATAGGCATCAAAGATGGTCTACCTACTTGCAACAATTTCACCTCAATATCCGCCACAAAAAGAGAAGTAATAACAAAGTTGCAGACTGCTTGAGTAGACCTCCAATCATAGCCCTAACAGTGGTATTGGATTCTTGTGGCCACCAAACAATAGATTGGCCTTAGTTGTATGGCACCGATCTTGATTTTGCTAACATTTACAACATGCTAACGAAGGGTAAACAAGTCCCTAATTTCTACTTGCAAGACACATATGTGTTCCAACTAGGGAGCGACAAAAGATGATATGGGAGGCACACTGCAATTGTGTTGTAGGACACTTTGGAATGGAGAAGACCATTGCTGTACTTTAGAGGTATTTTTATTGGCCCAGATGGCGACATGATGTCACTTTGTACATCCGAGCTTGTACAACTTGTGCCATTGCAAAGCCTGCCAACCATAAGCAAGGATTGTATACACCTCTTCCCGTCCTTGATAAACCTTGGCACTTAGTTTCGTTGGATTTCATGTTTGACCTTCCTTCTACAAAACGTGGTCATGACTATGTGTATGTCGTGGTAGATAGATTTTCAAAAATGGCTATCATGGTAGCTTGCAAGAACGGGGTCTCCATAGAAGAAACTGCCAAGCTTTTCTTTGAGAATGTTTGGGTCCATTTTGGTTTGCCACAGAGTACCATCTCTGACAAGGGTAATAGATTTCTTAGCAATTTTTGGTCATCACTCTGGGCCTTGATGGACACCAAGTTGACAAAGTCCACTTTATTCCACCCACAGACAGATGGGCAAACTGAGGTGGTGAATTGAATGATCATTCATATTTTGCGGACGCATCATTCAAAACATCCTCGCACTTGGGATGGAAGTTTTTCATATGTACAATATAGCTATAACCGTGCATTGCATGGTTCATAGGGCATAGTCCATTTGATGTATGTCTTGGGTGTCAACCATTGGCTCCCATTGATGTGGCACTACCAACCACGCTAAGTGATCCATCACCACATGCTGAGAAGGAGGTAGATAAAGCAACCAAGTTTGTTGACCATATCTAGCAGCAAGTTCATGAGATACTGCATCACACCAATCAAAAGTACAAGGAAAGACATGATCAACATCACACACCTCATCAATTTTAGGTTGGGGACAAGGGCTAGCTTCACCTCCAAAAAGAGAGACTTTAAGGGCCACATAGGAAACTTCGTCCCATTCGATATGGACCATATACCATCCTCAAACAAATTGATAAGAATGCTTTTGAGCTCAATCTACCATCTTTTCTGGGAGTGCATCCTGTTTTCAATGCTGAGTTGTTGCATCCATATTTTCCACTAATTGCTAAACACCTCAAAAGTTGTAAAACACATTAGTAGTACAGAAGTGAATCCTGACACTACTGTCCCACTCACATGTGATCAAATTACTGAAGTTTTGGTAAAAACACTGAAGAATCAATAGATCCCTCTTTACTGTGTGGTACATGTAGGCCAATTTCCTCACCAGGGCAAATGGTTCACAAAGAATCAAATTGAAAAACAATTTCCTCATTTGCTGCAACACATAGGTGCAATGGGACCCATTGCCTTTTAAGGGGGAACTAAGTTGATCCCGTAGAGGTCTAGGAGCACTTGGGTGGCATCTGCGAGGTCAAAACTAGAAAATATCAAAAATTCAAATTTTCAGTATTTTATATGTTTTTGTAATCTGCATTTTCGGAGGCCTTCAGAGAAAAATTGGGCCTCAAGACTTTCATTGGTTGCTTAGGAAGGGACAAGCGTAGGCTTCCTTCCTAGCAACTCAAACTAGATTTCTTGGAGATCTTTCTAACACATTAAAGAAGTCCAATTTTTGCCCAACGAGCTAGGAGTTATGACCTCGCCAAGTTGGGGTACCAAAATCAACTAGTTTTTTTTATTTTTTTATAATTCAAACGGATGAGGTGACCTTTCGGCTTCTATGCAAATGTATATATATTGGCTCATTTTGAAGCCAATGGATAGTTTTTGGAGGCATACAACTCCCAACGAGTTTGCCAAAGTTGTAGAAAGCCATAATAATAAAATTCAATTGTTTTGCACATTATGTCATGTGTATTTTTACAATACTACAAGCCTGGCACTAGGTATTGTCCTCTGAATTCACAAACAATTCAGATCACCCTTCACCTTGAGAGTATCTTCAAACTTACTTTCTACATTCATAGCCAGATCCTTAAGTGGATTAGGTTAAGGTTGGGAGAGATGCTCATATTTTTACCTTTGTTCATATGAAATGACTGCCTTTTTGGGCCCCACTAAATGTTGATGTTTTGGGTATCTTGAGGCCAATAGGTTCTTCCAATCTATTGGCATCTCTAAATTGATCGTTGTTAGTAGGATAAGTACCAGAATAGGGGATACTGGAGAATACTGGAAGACAGGTCAAAGAAGACGACCTCGGTACCGAAAGAAACATGAGGTGCAAAACAAGAGACATGTCACTTCAGGAATATATGTATATATATCAAATGTAATAGGTGGAGAGGAAATAGAGAAGAAGAGGAGGTACATGCTATAATATGAATTCATACTAGAGTAGAGACTAGACTTGCCCGTTTATATCGGTTATGACATGAATTATATATTAAAAGGAGTTATAGTGGAATTAGTGTGTCATGAATGAATATCTCTCAGGGTGCTTCCACAATAATGGGTTACACTTTCTGGGACATCCTAATTTTTGCTGAAATCACATATTTTTAGAAAATATAATGATTTAAGCCTTGAAAGGTTCCATTTAAAGGATTTTAATTGAAGAGGGTTTGATCAAACCCCCTTGGATAGAACCCTGCTAGTGTTAAACATACCTATAATGAAGTCTCCTCTACACCTATCAAAATGTTGATAAAAAACCACTTTTGATTTACCTTTTGGGGGATCAAATGAATTCATTTAAAATTTATGTTTTGTAAGTATGTAGTCCTTATTATAAGCTTCCCAAAAAATATAATTTTAAATATATTTAAGTTGATTATTATATTTATTTTTTATTTCTTGTGAATGTAGTTTTTTCGATGAACATCAAGGTCTTTGTTTCACACATACGAAAAAATAGGAAAATAGAGAAAACAAAATTCTAAAAAATACATGTCCTCTAGGTATTGATGTCCTTATTCCAACAAAAAAAATGAATTCTGATACATACAAAAAAAGTTATGTTAGACAGAATATGCCCATGTCTAAATTATAATTGTCAAAACTTAATTAAAAAAAAATTCAACAAAACATTTTGAAACCAAATGCATTGTCTAGATATCGGTGTTACCAATCTAAATTCATAAGAATCAGAATTTTATCCTTTGTAGAAAAAAGTCATGTGCGACAGAACACACATCACTTTAAAAAAAGTTTACTATTAAAAACTAGTTATCAAAGGAGATGCAAAATTTTTACAATTTAACTCCAATTTTTTTTAAAAAAATATATTTAGAATCTACACACAAAATCTCACAAATCACTAGTTCGCATCATCTTCAAATTCCTAATGGTTTAGTAGCTATAGGTGTCAGAAAGTGAAGATTTAGTTCAAAATGTTGATTTCAATGTCAAGTTTGGCCAAAAAGTGTAACCCATTATTGTGGGATGACCCCTCGTCTTTTACTCGTATGTTATGTCTTGTATATGTATATGATTCTTACTGGTTAGGCCTAATTCTATGACTGTGTCCTCTGAGGTATAAATAGACTACACAAGAAGTATCGGGATACAGTTCTCTGGACTATACTGACCCCTTATCTCTTGCCAACATTGGTTCCGTTGCCGGGACCCTGGAGAGAACAAGAAAGGAATTAGGAGCCTAAAGGGGGTAGGAAAAATTGGCAAAACAAAATTCCCATTAGACCCTAAAGCCACCTTTGTGAGAAGGGGATAGGCCATTAGGGGATGACAAATGGAAAAGGGGGGAGGATCCCAAAGGTCCTTGAAAAGATGCGACTGTTCAGAAATCCATTCAAAGCCATGATATAGAGGAAAGAGTATTTGAACCAAAAGACATATATGGGAAAAGGAAAAAACGGAAAGGAAAGAGATATGCAAAATCATCGAACTAAGAACAGAAATGGATATGGAGGACAGAAAACTAAAGCAAGCCCAAGAGAGGGAAGAAAGGTACCGGAAAAGGGAAATGGAAAGACAAAAAATAGAACAGGTGGGAAGAATGGCAGAAGAAATCTTAAGGAAATGAGGAGAGCGCACCAAGAGGGATGTTGTTGAGCGTGCCACAGTGGGTGTAGCTGAAAATAAAAAGAAAGAGGGACAAATACCGGAAGCCAAAGGCACTGTGATCAAACGAGGAGATGAACTGACAAAACCCAATCCTGAGGAGTCATTAGTTAAGCATAAACTAAGTTTGATTATTAACAAAGAGATACAATCAGAAAGGCATGAGGAACAGTCACAACCCCTGGACCAGGAGTCACCCCTTAAGGTGGATATAACACATATAGAGACAGACAAAAGAAGCAAGAACCTTGAATTGTGGACAACCTATACAATAAATTGGGATATCATAGACGGAAATGATCAATCGATTGAATCAGGAACCATAGAAGGCCGAGTGATTACGAAGTTTTTAGAAAGTGATACTGAATACAGTTCGATATTCAGCAACCAGAGAAGTGGTACAACAAGCCCTGAAGAGGAATCATCAAAAGAAGACATGGCTACAATGAAGAAAATGAGTCTTCGAAAGAGATACCAACAACGCAGCGGAACACATCTTCTTGCTAGAAATCATATGGCAAAACCAAAATGAACAAAGGGATAGTACAAAGCTATTTGATTTTATCAGCTCCCTAAGGGAAGAACCATTGAAATGGTATCGAAAAGCATACCCCCAGAATAATAAATCTTGGGACGAAGTGAAACAGGCTTTCCTAGAAAATTTCAAAAGTCCGAAACTCCCAACAGAAGGGGTAAGTAAACTAAGGGAATTATCCCAAAGAGATGAAGAGTCCATTTTAGAATTAGACAAAAGGTTCAAGGAAGTGGTTTGAAGGCTAGACAAACCACTAAATGATAAACAAAAGAGAGAATGGTTCCTATTAGCCATTATTCTGGAGATAAGAATGGCCTTGGACGCCCAGAGTTTTGGTTCATATTCTAAACTAGTTGCGTTAGCATGCCGGATAGAGGGTCAGTCCTGGAGAAGGACGGAAAGGGAAAAAGGAAATAGAAAGATGGAAAAATTATAGCTAGAAATGGACCAGTTACAGCTAAGACAAGAACTCATGAAACATGAAATTGATTCGCAGAGACCTAATATTTGGTGTTCCTATTGCAGTAGAGAAGGCCACCTCCGGAATGAGTGTCCAATGGAAATAGGACAAAAGAAAGCAAATGCATTATGGGTGGACCTCCACACCGTTAGGAAACCAAATTCAGCCTACTACAGGGTATGTTGAGAATGGGACAACCATGAAACAACGGAATGCCCATCCAACAATTTTTTCATAAATGAAGAACTGAACCATGACCGGGAGATGGCATATGAAAAAGGATTGGCAAAGAGGCCACTATATGCTCCGGATCATGGATACCGGGCCCCACCATGGCAAAGAAATGCTAATGCCATTCAAGGACTAGGAGGATTCAATGACAACAACCCATTCCATGGAGGAAGAGACCGTGGACGGGAAAGAGGAAGAAGAGCAGATGCTACTTGTTTCAATTGTGGGAAACCGGGACACTTTGTTGTAGAATGTTGGGCAGAAAAGAGGAAACAATGTGCATTTTGTGGAGAGGAAGATCATGATGCCTTCAACTGTGAAAAGGCACGCCAACATTATAACGGTGCACAGTCCCATAAAGACCATCAACAAGACCCCGGTACCGCAAGAGGGAAGAGATTCCTTCGAAAAACACCCAAGGAACCGGAAGAAGGAACAAAACAATGTCAGAAAACAGGGAAGGAGGATAACTATACTACAAAAGGAGATAGTACTGAAGATGACTACTACATTGAGGTCGAGCCCGAAAACTTCCGAGGAAGAAGACAACTCTGCAAAAGTAGAATTCTATCCCTTGAAGGAACAACATGTCCAGATAGTAGAACAAACTAAAAGGATCTTGGAGCAAGAACAAGAACAAGAAAAAGAAAAAATTGAGAACGACTACTTTACGGAAAAGGAAGTAAGGATCCTCAAATAATTCACAAAATTAGCATAGCAACAAGACCTACTTACTAAACTAATACAACTTAATAAGTACTGGAACAAAAGACCATACCCCAAGTAAGAACGGTGGGAAGGCAATGGATGCTGCGACCAATTATGATCGAACTCAGGATCCTCCAGAAGAAGATCCCTAAGGTTATGGTTGATTTGGGACCATACATCAACTTAATTCCCAAAAGAGTATGGGAAAATCTAGGCAAATTGGCACTAGAGCCAACCCCCTACAATATTAGCTTGGTAGACGGTACCAGAATGAAGACAATGGGAACCTGGAGAAATGTGGAGGTAAATATAAGAGGGGTAAAACAATATGTCGATTTCGAAGTGAAGGTATAGGGAGATTGTCTAAGAGAAAGGGTTTCAAGATCCGAAAACAGATTGCGGAAATTCCTCTGCGGAAGACTTGGGCGCCCGTCCCAGCATTCTAATAAACATTGGAACATGCATATGGATACTCTCAGCAACATTTCTCTAGTTCTAAGTTTCTAGAGATCTCGAATTTTAGGACTTGGGTGCCCACCTTAAAGTCCTCTGACATTTCAGTTTCATGACACAGGTTATGACATCTCACTAATCATCTTTGTACTTTCAGATCCTAGATTTCTATTGTTGTTTGTCTATTACAAGCTAATTATCTCATAACTAGGGTTTTACTCATACTTAACCTAGGGTTTGATAAAAAGCTCAAGGTTAAATCACATCTTTTCATAGCAAACAGGAGCGCAAAATCAGTAGCTAAGTCCTCTTTCATCTTGTAGTGACTTATCTCGGTTTTGTCCTTGAGTATTATTGAGGAAGAGGGTTTGATCTAGTGTACAAACTAGCTTACACCATTCCCCATTTTTCCCCCTTAACATCTTGGTGAACCCGTAGCATTGAGCATTTGCATCTTGCTAAGTGTTGAGATTAGATCTTACATAAATTCATTTCATACTTATCATTCTTCATTGAAAAATCTTGCTGAAATTTGAAAAAAAGTGAAACAAATAAGCATTCTAGGCTTGCATAAAGGCATAGTTTTGCATTATTTTCATTGCATATCATTGGAAACATTTGATTTTCTTATTTTTACATCAGATCTGAGTCATATTACAACAATTAATGATTTCATGTTATCATATCTTGCATTTGAAGATCTCATTTTCTAGGGTTTTGTTGAAAACTTGCATCTTTTCCTATAACCTAGTTATTTGCAAAACTAGGGTTTGTAGTCAAAATCTTATTTCAGATTTTGCTACTCTCATAAACATTCATTCAAATATGATTTTAAATTGTAGTGTTGCATCATTTAACATCCTTGCTTTCAAAAATTCAATGTTTGTAATGTTAGAATTAGGGCAGACAACTGAGAGGGGGGGTGAATCAGTTGTCTCAAAACTTTAACACTTGTTGCAATTAATTCTTCTCTACCACTTATTTACAGATCATTATTATAACCATGAAAGTATGAATCAATAACAATTGAGCAGAAACACAAATAACACATTTGATACCAAGATTTCTAACGTGGAAACCCGATTAAGGGAAAACCACGGTGGAGGTTAGTCCACAAAAATTAATACCCTGTTAAAAGTATTACAAATGGGGAAGGCACATGCCTTCGGGCTCACTGCCTAGAGCTCACTACTCAAAGAGGCTCACTACCTACAGAAATGATTATAAGATGATTACAGAGTGTTTGAACTGATGAATAACATCTACCAATGCAAGAATTTAGTTCCGGTTAAGTAAAGAATACTAATCTTACACACTTCATCCTTGCTCTGCTCTATTTACTATTCTGCCATGATCCAATCCTCAGATCTCTTCTTCTTCACACTTCTTTTTGCCTTTTTCACACTTACTCCATCATCACATCACAATCGCACACCAAAACACTTGAATCTATCGGCTATATATATCCGCATCAAGAAATTCAATCAACTGTAGTCGACTTCAATAAAACTTAGAACATTTATTAAGCATTCTGCTCTGTCGGCTGAATCTATGCACAAATATCAATGCGGACCAAAAACTTGTGTTCCCAGATCATCAATCATGTCGGCCAATACCACTGATTATCACTAATTGCTTATCCAACCACTTTTCTGCATCCAGACCAAGATCAAATACTAAGTCACTCTGTTCTTCTTCTGACTGTGTTGACTAACTGGAACCCGATACCCAAATCCTTATAACTTTTGAATCCTTTATCACCGGAGGCTAAATCTCTGGATTTAGATAGTCCTAACAATCCTTATCACTCCCTTAGATCTGCAGCACACTATGATTTACTACCGGAGAGATCCAAACCAAGATACCGGACCCCGTCACATGCTCTATTTCTGACATCTGAACTTAGACAAATCTTTACTTTGACTTCTGGTTTGAACAAATCATGTAATGCGGATGAGTAGGATAGACTTAGTTGCTATCAATGACAACACCTGTCAGGCGTAGTAGTGTCTCTTGCCAACAATCTCCCCCTTTGGCATTGATGGCAACACTTAGTGAAAAATGACTAAGTGTCTAAACAACTCCCCCTTTCTATGTATACTTATGCTTTTCACCAATCCCTAATGCTCCCCCTTTATTGGATTCCTCATTTTTCACTGCTCTTCACTCCCCCTTTGACATCAATGGCAAAGGGTGGCGTTCGCAAAACAAAATTTACATAAAAAATCTATATACCAGGCCGCATATGTACAACCAATCCTTAGGTCTTATTTACGTAAACTTAAGTATATCACCAAAAATGTTCTTTAATCATGCCAGCTCATTGTCCCGACTCTTTTTCATAGTGTTCAAAATTGAGATGTGGCCATTGAATAGGAATGCCTGTTATTTTGTCTTCCACAGATCAATGGGGTCACTTGACTGAGCTGCAGCTTGGGCTTCAATCAGAGCATTGTACATTGCTTCCATTTTGGGGGAAATTAGTCCCCGGATCTCACTCATCCTGGCCTCTATGCTCTCCTTTTCTTTTGTCAATTTTTTTATATCTTCAATCAAGCTGATCACTTGACCTTCCTTGCTTGCCATTGATGCTGTCACAGGATCAAAAGAATTTGATACACTAGATAATTTTTGCTTAGACACTTTTATTTTATCTTCAAGATCCTCTAAAACTTTAGGACGGGATAAGCAAAATTTATATACATTTCCTCCTTCTGTAAGAGCATTTTGAATACTCTTTACATTGGCATCCAACACCATTCTATCAACTCCAATCAAACCTTTAAGAGCATCAAATATTTTATCGTTGAATTCCTTTTGGACCTTGACCTCTGCAAGCTTCTCTAAAGATTCAAAATGAGAGCTTACCGAGTTTATCAAGATCTTTAACTGTCTGGAGGGGGATGCAGAAGAATCCTTCTAGTATGTTGGCGTGATTTTCTCTAGAATCCCTGATGCCAAACCAAGTAGCTCACTATCTTCTATGTGAGACTTCAAAATGTCTTCTCTGGCTTTAGCTTGAGCAATGGAAGCCAGCTTTATCTTTTGTACTGGAGATAATGTGTCAAAATTTATTGGACCTTGGATTATGTCCTGATCTTCTTCAATTTGTTTGTCCCTTTCCAAAATTTCCTTTACTGCCTCCGCAGTGTCTCTTGCCCAAGATGATGATGTGTCTATCTGATTCTTACAGATATTGTCAACCAGATTATCCTACTTGGGCTCTTCATCATTTTTCTCCTTGACTTCTTTTGCTTCCTAGTCCTTAGCCTTTTCTTTTTCATGCTCTTCAATCTTTAATGAATCATCTTCAATTTGATCATATGTTTCTATATTCATCTCTGTATCTTTTTTGTTAGAATGATCTGGAGGAGTTAGAATACCTCCTGCATCAGCAGTTTCATCTGTCATCTTTTCATCTTCCTTTCTTATTGATTCCTCTTCCGAGATAGAGGAGTTATCTATTCCAAATTGTTTATCATCCTTCTGTTGCTCTTCTTCATCTGGAACTAATGTGTCATCAGTAGTTTCATCTGTAACCACAAAGAACTTGTTTTTGTCCAATGCTTTCCTCAGAATTTGCTCAGTTTCTTGGACAACTTCTTCTATGTCACCAATCATCAATTTGTACATCATTTTCTTGCTTCTAAATTCATTTTTGACCTCCTTAAAAATTTTGTCTGCTTCTTTGTTGGAGATCACTAGACATAGAGTGGTTAGCACATGTTCTCTCAGCTCCATATCTTTTGCCTTGGCAACCTCTTTCCTAATTTCCAAAATATCTCTCAAACCTTTTGGAACTTCTGACAAAATCTCTACCAGTGCTCGATTGAATACATTCAAGTATTTGATAATGGCTTTCTCCAAAAGTCTTTTGTCAACATTATTGTAAAGATCATAGAACTCAGTAATTGGTTTGAGATTGCCATCAACAGTGATTATTTTGACACTGTCTTCCACATAAGCGATTGCCTTCTCAACATCAGCCTTTGATTTCTTCTTCTTGTTTGTCACCTTGCTTTGCTTCTCCCTGGACACTTTGACTGCTTTAGTACCTGTGGCCTTTAGCTCTTTAAGCTCATCATCAAAATGTCTTTTCTTCATCCTCTTTTTCCAAGCTACCATATGGCCTTTTGCCATTACTTTTGTTCTTTTCTTTTCCTTCCGGATGATTTATCTTCCGGTTTCTCAATCTTGGTAGATTTTGGGGGAACAGGGGCAGCAACAGAGCTCCTAGTTTTTCTAGGCTGGCTAGAGGAGACTTCTGGAGCACTTGCTTGTTTCT
This sequence comes from Cunninghamia lanceolata, assembly GCA_027924645.1. Classification (NCBI taxonomy): domain Eukaryota; kingdom Viridiplantae; phylum Streptophyta; class Pinopsida; order Cupressales; family Cupressaceae; genus Cunninghamia; species Cunninghamia lanceolata. The sequence goes on from BSBN01001097.1 coordinate 2,141,870, forward strand.
TATCCTGCTTTTTCTTCTTAGCCTTTTCAGTTCTTTCCCTAAATTGCCTTACAATTTCCTTGGTGAGGCCTAGATTCTTGGCCAACTGCCCAACTTCTTTCCTTACTTTCATATTGATTTCAGGTTTTCTAAGCTCAACATGCAGTTTCATACTTAGCTCCTCATATGTCCCAAATCTTTCAACTGTTGTGTCCTTTGGCTTGCTCAAAAGGTGTTGAGCATACATATTCAAAATTTTCTCATCTACCTCATACCCCATGGGCATGATCCAAATAGTTCTGGGCTCTACTGCTTCCATTAAGAATTAATCAGTGTCCACCATAAAATAGATTTCATTCTTGTATTTCTCAATAATTGATTTAGGGATTCTTTCCCTAGAATGCATCATACTCTGAAAAATTTTGAACTATCCCTAGATTGCAGTTTTCTGTGCTTTAGAGTCACCAATGCTTTGAAGATGATCTCTTATCTGAATAGCAACTGGCATGTCATTAGTCCAGTGCACACCCTTTACTCCAGGCACCTCATTCATGAAATAGAAAAATAAACATATAACCAAAGAACCATATTTGAAGGTGTTTTTCTTGTCCTTAATTGATTTTGCTCAATTTTTCAATTAGTTGGTTCTGTAACAACTCACACAGGTCATAATCTACATTTTCTTTCAACATTTTGTATGCAACATATATGGCCATTCCGGACACAGAATTCTCCCTGCTTGAGTGATAAATCTTGTAACCAATTACCATTGGAGCAAACTTAATATCCAGATCAATAATGTCATTGATAGTCATTGCCCTCTTGTCAAATTTTGCACCGGTTGCATCAGTTATGGTCTGGTTCTTTACGGATTTCAGCATGGGTAAACCACCAGTTGAATTTAACCCAGTTACAATCCTGATAGTATCCTTTGTAATCTTAAATGGTTTCAACAGCCACATAAACTCATCATGCATTCGGCTCAAGACATTTCAAACCCACTCATTTTCATCAAATGTCATAAATTCAATGACCTGTAAAAATGTTTACTTTCTAGGGCTTTGTATTCTGGTTTCCATTCATAGTTATCATCCCTTAGGTAGTTGTCAAGCAAATCCAGCAATTTCAGATTCCCAAATTCATCCACGCTATAGTGGATGTATGCCCTAATATCCTCGACATGCAGTACTCTGTATGGGACACCAGAAAATGCTCCTAATGGTTCAACTTCAACTGATTTGTATGGATGCTTCTTGAATTTTGGTTGGGGCCTTTCAGTAATATCAACAACAAGAGGAGTAGCCATCTTCAAAAGATTACAAGTTCAAAGCTTCGCAGAAAAATACCTTTTACTTCAACGGAGTTAGGGTTAGCTAATGAATTCACCGGTCGCATTTCAAATCCTTGAAATCTTAGCTCAAGTGTTCTTCTACTTGCTCTCTTTGAATGCAAAGTGATTCAATGCTCAAATGAATGACCTTTTATCCTCCGCAAAACCTAATTTGTCATTGTAATAAATGCTCTACCCTAAAACATCTGGTTACACTATTTTTGCATGCAGTCAATCTTCAATTGCTCTGCAATCAATCACATTGTCTTCTTTTCTTCTAGAATTTGCTTCAATAGGCCTGCAATGGGCTTTTCTATCTTCAATCATCATGTCAGATTCAAGCATCCACTTACTGGCTGGGGGAATTTGTCTTTCTATGCAGCTCCCCCTGAGCCAAAGCTCCTAATTTAATTCCTGGAGGAATTACCAGCACCAGATTCTGGTGCAGACCCATCATCATTGATCATTGCACCTTTCTTCACCCATGTCTTGTTCATTTCATTCTAGACCTTATTTACATCAACTTGGCTCTTGCCTTTGTCTTGTCTCTGCTCATTCGGTTTTCTATTTACCGAACTTCTTCTTTCATTATTCCTGCTTCTGCAGAATCTTGCAATATGACCGGATCGGTTACAATTGAAGCATACAACATTTCTTTGCCCATTTGATTGATTTCCTCTTGATCTACACTAATTAGCCATATGTCCAAATCTATTGCATGCAAAGCATTTTCCATTGAAAGAATTGGCATTTCCTCTATTGTTAGAGTTATTCATTATCATATTTCTGCATTCATTGGATCTATGACCATATCTCTTACACTTGAAACATTGACCGAAGAAGGATGGACCAGTTTGATTTACTCTACTTCTGCACTGAGTAGCTCTATGACAAAATTTATTGCAATTGAAACAATTTCCATTGAAAGATGGATATCTTTGAGCATTAGGTTGTCTTACCGGAGGTCTTCTAAGTTGGTTTCTCCCATTCGATTGAGAATTTCTTTGTCTGGATCTTGAGCTTTCACCTTTTTCATACCCAAGACCATGCTTATCATTAGCCTTCTGACTCTCAAGCAGTACTTCAAGTTTAGTTAAGCTTATCTTGAACTTCTCCTTGTATTCATTTGCAATTTCTAGGTCATGTCTGAGAGTGACAATTTTCCTTTCAAGTTCCTCCTCATTATATCTGTATTCTTGTAGATCAGATTTTAAGTGACCAATTGTTCTATCCATTTTGCAGCATTCTTTTGTTCTTTCTTTCAATGTTTGATTCAGGTCTTCTTCAATCTTTTTCCTTTCCTCAATTTCTTTGGTTAGCCTCATCACCCCAGATTCCATCTCATGTTTTAGAATAGAAACTTCTTTTGTCAGCTTCTCACATTCCTTTGTCTTTTCTTCCAAAGCCTCATTCATGCCATTTTCTTCAGTAAGATTAGCTAGCTGATGAAGTAGCTCCTTCCTTTTCTCCATTGATTTCTTTAATTTTTCTTTTAGCAAGTCAATGCAATCATCAGCATCCTTAAGGTTTGCTTTCAGGTCATCTACTTCTGCTTTGGACCGGTCAAGATCTTCTAAAACCAATTGAAGTTGTTCTTTGAGTGAACCCATTGAAACTCCTTCCCAGATCTTCCTCAAGATGTTAAGCTTCTTCCAAGGACCCTTGCTCTGATACCAATTGTTGGAATTAGGGAAGACAACTGAGAGGGGGGGTGAATCAGTTGTCTCAAAACTTTAACACTTGCTGCAATTAATTCTTCTCTACCACTTATTTACAGATCATTATTATAACCATGAAAGCATGAATCAATAACACATAAGCAGAAACACAAATAACACATTTGATACCAAGATTTTTAACATGGAATCCTGGTTAAGGGTAAACCACGGTGGAGGTTAGTCCACAAAAATTAATACCCTGTTAAAAGTATTACAAATAGGGAAGACACATGCCTTCGGGCTCACTGCCCAGAGCTCACTACTCAAAGAGGCTCACTGCCTACATAAATGATTATAAGAAGATTACAAAGTGTCTGAACTAATGAATAGCATCTACCAATGCAAGAATTCAGTTCTGGTTAAGTACATAATACTAATCTTACACACTTCATCCTTGCTCTGCTCTGTTTACTGTTCTTCCATGATCCGGTCCTCAGATGTCTTCTTCTTCGCACTTCTTTTTGCCTTTTTCACACTTACTCCATCATCACATCACAATCGCACACCAAAACACTTGAATCCATCGGCTATATATATCTGCATCAAGAAATTCAATCAACTGTAGTCGGCTTCAATAAAACTTAGAACATTTATTAAGCATTCTACTCTGTCGGTTGAATCTATACACAAATATCAACGCGGACCAAAAACTTGTGTTCCCAGATCATCAATCATGTCGGCCAATACCACTGATTATCACTAATTGCTTATCCAACCACTTTTTTGCATCCGAACCAAGATCAAATACTAGGTCACCCGGTTCTTCTGACTGTGCTGACTAACTAGAACCTGATACTCAAATCCTTATAACTTTTGATTCCTTTATCATCGGAGGCTAAATCTTTGGATTTATATAGTCCTGACAATCCTTATCACTCCCTCAGATCCACAGCACATTGTGATTTACTACCAGAGAGATCCGAATGAAGATACCGGACCCTGTCACATGCTCTATTTCTAATATCCGGACTTAGACAAATCTTTACTTTGACTTCTGATTTGAACAAATCATGTAATGTGGATGAGTAGGATAGACTTAGTTGTCATCAATGACAACACCTATCAGGCATAGTAGTGTCTCTTGCCAACATGTAAGTACGCATTGTGCATTTCAACATTAAGGGCTTTAACACACTCTTCATACTTCTTTGTGCAAAATCTTAAAATCATTTACATTACCTTGTTGTACAGCACTCTTCACATCATATTCACTTTGTTTATGGTAAAAATTAGTGTAATTTTGATCTTCAAAAACCTGATTTCCTCAAACTAGTGTTTGGGTGTGCAACGAGTTATCATATTTTCATTATGGATGCTTTATTATTCATTTTTGGAAGCTTTGTTTGCATACATCATAGATATTGATAATTTCTACAAATTCACCAATAAGCATCCTCAAGTCTTAAATCAAATAGCATTCATATATAACATATATTTCTATGTGTTCCACATATGAAATCATTTGTTATATATCTGACTTTGAAAGCTTCATAAATCTCATGGGAATATATCCTTCGATATTAGATGATCTCACTAAATTCATAGATAATAATAAATATGATGCATCGTTTAGTAGTGATGGCTTCAATATGTTAATTGAAGCCCTAGATGACTTTATCTCTATTGGACATTCCACTACGACTCCTATTGCTAAAGGTCAGGACCATGCCCTAGATCTAGTCTCTAATACATGTGATGGTAACCTAGTTTTGTCTATTTCAACTTATGATCTCTCTCCCAAAGTTGTTCCCACTTATGAGGACATTTTGATGGAAGAGGATGAAATCATTGACACGTCCCTTAACATCACCCTAACCCCTCTTCATTCTAATGCTCTCCCTTTGAAGGATGAAGCATTAGTGAATGAAGAATCCCCTGTAACGAAGGACACTCCATGGATAGATAATGAGCATTCATCTAGCAATATTAAAAATTCTATCCCTACCATAGTGCATGAAGTCTCTATGGATCATCCTATCGATCTTCCTCCTTTAGTTGAATATTCAAGTACCTTGGATATTACTAAGGAAGTGAAGTCCCTTGATTTTCCCCCTTTAGTTGAATGTCCAAGTCCCTGGGATGTCACCAAGGATGCAAAGGCCATGGATGTTTCTCCTTTGGTTGCATGTTCAAACCCTTTGGACATCATTAAAGATACAATCACCAACAATTCTCCTAACAACACTTTACCTTCCCTTCGTTCCCATGCTCTCCCTTCAATCGACGAAGCACTAGTGGATGAGGAAAGGTTTTTCACATTAAATCCCTTACGAATGGATGTCGAGAAAACTCAAAACAATTCACTTATTCCACCTATTAAGGGGATAGTGAATAAGTGTACTAATGCTAACACAATATCAATAAGTTCAAGACTAAATATGATATATCTTGCGATGATAGTTATGGATTGTTTGCCAGGAAATATCCCATTGAATTAGGTAAGTATTTCTCCCTCATTTAACCACACTCGATGTAGCACCTATTCTAGTTTCTCTCAAGGGTGGCCTCCTCCTAGATATATATGTTGTTAGCATTGTGTTGTGTTCCTTCGTGTTGTGTTGAATGTTGTTTAGGTCTCCTTGGATGACCCTTGATACTCTTGTAAGGTCAAGGATACAAGGAGATCACCTCCATTGTGACACTTCTTCTATTTGTGTCTCTATATTCTTCTACTCTCCTCTCTCTTATTGTAATTGTTGTGTATGGTGCCTTGGGGGCATAGTGTTGTGGAGAATGTCTTGGGAGCATTTTTCCACGTTGTGACCCTAAGTCACTTTTGTCCCCTCTCTCATTTTAGTGTTTACCTTTTTCAATGGCTCTACTTGTCAGCAGATGACAAAAACAAACAAATACTGATAAGGACCGTGCGTCCCTTCAGCAAGAAAGAAAAATAGACCTAGTCCATATATGAAGATGGGGTTGATATATATTATTGACGCTTGACTAGTAGAAACACTTCATGTTGTGATTCATATCTTGATATTTGTTGTAACAAACCTTTGCAATACTCTAAATCTACTTGTATGCACCTTGGATTGTTTTGTATCTCACCTTGTAGCTACACTCGATTCTAAGATACCTGAAGTATAACCTCACAGCTATACTCGGTCTTGAACCCGCAAGTGTAGCCTTGGTCTATTATGTGATATGTAACTTTCATAAATTGATTTGGTTGTTATCTTAGAGTAAGATTTTCTAACCAAAGCTTATATGTTGTTGATTATGTTAGCAAATGACAATGAATGTGTTTGTGGGAACATTTGGTGATTGTGGCACATGTCACCTTTGGGGCATGGGCTTTGTGAAAGCTCTTGTTCCCTTGGGTGTTTTCACTTTACCTTAAATGTGCTCAATACCGACAAGTGGGATCAACCACTTTAAGGTGGGGGCATATATCATGGTAACTGCTTGATTATTTTTATATATTGATAAAGCATGTTTGCGTGCACTTCCTTTTCACTGTAAGGCATCTCCGTGATGCGGATGGGGTTGTGTACTTGATCTATTGTGTATACCAACTTTTCACTATAAGGTATTTCTTTGATGCGAGTGGGGTTGTATACTTTGAGCACATGCTTCCTTTTCATTGTAAGGCATCTACGGATGCAGATGGGGTTGCATTTTGAAAGCCCTTCTGCGGAAGGCGGGATGGTGTAACTCTTGAGCTAGTTGCACATCATTTTAACAAAGTCCTCATCGCAAGGTGGGGTTGGATCTTGAGCTATTCACCCTTAAGCATGTCTTTGGTGGTTATGGTAGTGTAGCTCAACCATCAGGTGTGTTTGGCATGTCTTAGATAGTGGAGTGTAGCAATGAACCCCTCCATATTGCCTGTGTTTGTCGTGTATAAGACGTACATAGTGTGTTGATGACATACTATGCAGCGCTCGTGTATTCTGTGTGTTTTATGTGCCTTCCTTGCATGTTTTTGCATGGTCTAAAGATGTGTAGTGATGAGCTCACCCCACGCTATGTGTGTTTTGCATGTTTTTGTGTGGTCTAAAGATGTAGTGATGAGGTCCCCCACACTGTGTTTTATAGTTAGAATTATATATATGCTTAATTGTTTAAATCATGTCTTCTCTTCATGTCTTCTCTGTGTCTTGCATGACTGTATTCATGACTTCTCCATGTATTGCGTGCTTTCACTGTATTCTCCATGTATTGCATGCTTCCTTACTGTATTCACTATCTTATGTGACTGTTAAGTGTTTTCTTATGTTTGCCTAAGCTTGGGGGCTAGAAATAGTCCTTCAAACTTAGGGTGTGTATTCATTCTAGTCTTTGATGTGTTTTGATATGCTTCGACCGTACTCTAATGCATGTACTGAATCATAAGATCACACACACATTAAAGTGGGGGCTAAATGTTATGGAGTAAAAAGTGGACACATGCCTTTTTACCTCATAGTTTAGCTCCTAGGTCCCCATGTTAACACTTTACACGAGAAATATTCATCCCGATGAGAAATCCCTTGAAACCCATGTCAAATGGGAACTAAGGGCCCATTTAATGCCTTACCCCAAACCAAAAAGGCCCCTTGGGACTTGGGCACCTATGCCCAAGTCCTCCCTGATTGGTTGGGGTGGAATTTAATTCATGTCGGCATAGGACCTTTAAATGGGTCTCTCCTTGTTGGCCCTTTCAATTGATATATGAATGTTTAATGGGAAAGTATATATGAGTGAGTGTTTGAAATTATTTTAAGGTTAATGATAGCGAAGTTATGATCTTAGAGCAAAGAGTATTCAAAGCATTCATTGTGTTATTGTTGCAGATTTGTGTTTGTATTGTGTGTGTTACATATTTGGAATCATCATCAATCTCCTTATGAGTTGAAGGATCTTCATTCTCTTAAGGACTTCACCTCTGAGGTGATATCATTATTGTTTGAATCATTTCATCATTTGGTTTATCTTTAGCCTCTACCCTGTTAGGGCATGCTCTCTCTAACAATGGTGTTGGGAAGCTTGAATGATATCCTAGGATTTGACTGAAGCAAATCCCTAAACACCACAACCCCCAAACCTCTTTTCTTTTTGTGTGCAGGTTACAGGTGTCAGGATTGAAGAAGTGAAGGTATAGGGAGGCTGTCTAAGAGAAAGGGTTTCAAGATTTGAAAATAGATTACAGAAATTCCTCTATGGAAGACTTGGGCGCCCACCTCGATGTCCTCTTACTGAAGCAAACACTAGAATAGACATCTAGATACTCAGCAACATTTCTCTAGTTCTGAGTTTCCGGAGATCTCGACTTTTAGGACTCGGGTGCTTGCCCCGGAGTCCTCTGACATTTCAACTTCCATGACACAAGTTATGGCATCTCACTGATCATCTTGGTACTTTTAGATCCTAGCTTTTTGTTGTCATTTGTCTTTTATAAGTTGATTATCTCATAACTAAGGTTTTACTCATACTTAACCTAGGGTTTGATAAAAATCTTGGTTAAATCACATCTTTCCATAGCAAACAGGAGCACAAAATCAGTAGCTAATTCCTCTTTCATCTTGTAGTGACTTAGCTCAGTTTTGTCCTTGAATGTTATTGAGGAAGAGGGTTTGATCTAGTGTACAAACTAGCTTACACCATTCCTCTTTTTTTCCCCCTTAACAAGTAGATAGAGATATATAGAGAGAACGAGAGAGAGGGAGATAGAGACATATAGATAGAGAGGGAGAGAGAGATGGAGAAAGAGATATAGATAGAGATAGAGATAGAGATAGAGATAGGGATAGGGATAGGGATAGAGATAGAGATAGAGATAGCGATAGAGAAGGAGAAGGAGAGGGAGAGATAGAGAGATAGAGAAAGGGAGGATAGAGATCTATATAGGGAGAGTCTTTTTCTACCTATCCTCTATCTCTATCTCTTTATCCTCCCTCTATGTCTATCTCTCTACCCTCTCTCTCTCTCTCTCAATCTCTCTCCCCATCTCTATCCATCTCTTCATCTCTTTACCTCTCTCTATCTCTCCCTATATCCCTATCTCTCACTCTCCCTCTCTACCCCTCTCTCTCTATCTATGTATATCTCTATATCTTTCCAACCTATATACATCAAAATTGGGTTGATGAACTCTATTGTTGTTGAATATGTCCAAGAAATAGCCCTGCTCCTCATGAACTATCAAATTAAATCCATCATGACAAAATCAAATGGCTTGCACTACTCTAAGAGAAAGTAAGTCTACCTTTCTATTATAAGTCTCTAGAGAATGCCACATGGCACTTGTTAAGGATCCCCACTGACAAAAGAAAATAAAAATAATTGGAGGTGGGCCCTATTGCTAATAAAAGATTCTTAGCACAAAATAGAAATGTAGGCCTACAAATTAAAAATTTCAAATTGTGAAAATTGGTGAAGATGCTACCACTTACATATTTTTAGAGAATCCAGAAGCTTCTCCCACTCTTTGTCTAAGGGAAAATTGATCTTCTATAAGAGTCTAAAGTGGCAGTCTAATTCAATGGTGAATTCACAAGACACCTCCTATGCTTGAGCCATACATGTTTGTACAAGGGCCTTTAGCTCTGCTAATGTCTTGAAAACTAATTGAACCTCTTTGATACTAGGAGATAAGGACCACATGTTGAATATAGTTTCTTCTTGGCTCTTGTTATTCACTAGCTCTAGAAATTTGGCTCTTCTCATTTACAAGGCTTGGATGATGTGGCCTCCATTTTGTCCTTACAGTATGATCTTCACAAGACCTTGATGTGGTCAAGGGAATCCACTAGCTATTTAAGCTCTTTAATTTGCATCTTTAACCTCTTGACCTCCTCCTTTGATTCTTCTAGTATATTCTTTAGTTTAGCCTCTTTTTCTCTTAGGAACTTAAGTGTCTAGGCCTAGGTGTCCACTTGATTATTTAGCTTGGCTAGATCATAATCTTGGCTACAGGGTAAAAGTTCAAAGCTGTGCCACACTTTGGGCCAACTTATCAGCATAAATGAATTTAAGTATTTCCAACTAAAAGTCAATTTTGGTGAAAGTTATCTTCTATCTGAATTCATTCTAGCTAAATTAGATCTAGGCCACAACTTTTCCAATTGGAACCATCCACTAAAACATATGTAGCATCATGTTGGGGCTCATTTACCAAAAAATAAAATTATTTGAAAAACTTGATGTTCTAACAACTCCTATTCGTGTAAATAATCATTTTAAAAGAATATGAAAATACCCTTTTGTAGATCTATAAGTCTACTTTGTAAAAATATATATTTTTAAACATTTCAATTAGTGTTTATATTTTATTTTTTATTTATACTAAAAGTAGGTAATCAACACCAAAATATGGTGTTGATTGTCATCTCAAGATAAAATAGTAGAGTTTATAAAAAAAAATGATGCACTAGAAGAGAGATTCCTTGTCAATATATATTTTTTTCCTATTTTAGATAAATAATCAAGACAAAAGTTGACATCCCATCGAAATAGTTGTGTTTTCATTACACACAAATTCCAAGATTTATTTAAAAATATATATTTATCAAATTGGGGGGAAAAATAATCCATGCATTAAAGTTTTGAGATATGAATACACAAAAAAATATAGAAGGAAAATAAATGAAATTTACTATATAAAGTGTCATGTCCCATTCAACCTTATTTTTTTAGCATTCTATTAGCATCTAAATTATAGTGTCAATTTTATAAAATATTACATTTAAATAAATTTTTATTTTTTTTTTAAATACAAACATAAAATACAATAAAAAAAATCTATATTTTATTAGTTTACATCATTTTAAAATTTAAATCATATACGTCACGTTGTAGTGATTCAAGTTAAAAAGTTAGATCAGTGTTGGTCGTTTCTTTTATAAAAGTGTGACACAACTTTGAAATTTGACCCTACAGGACTTTTGCTTTAGTGATCCTATTTCAATAGTCTTAGAACTTGATGAAGGGGGTAAATCACAAAACACACAATAACACCAATTGCACACAAAAAATAGAAATGTTCTTTTATTAATTTGGACAACACATTACATTACAGAAGCTCAAATAGAATCAGAGGATGAATCCTCCATAGGTTGCAAAACATTACAGCTTCCTATCTCCCGACTCTGGAACCTTCTGCCTTATGTAGCCCCAAATCTACTAGGGTTTCTATTTGCCTGCCTTTTCTTGACTCTACACTTTCCCCCTATCTCTACTACTACCAAGGGTTCCCAAAAATGGTCATAAATATCTCTTTTTGGCAGCCTCCAGCCAAATTTCAAAATTTGCATCTCCCTCCAAAAATAGGTCAACTTCTGGGAGCCATAACTTTTGATTCGGGTGTTCGATTGACAATCTATTTAAAGCGTTGGAAAGCTCTGAGAGTGCTCTATGCGCTAAGAATCCACTCTGTTGATTCCACCCATTTTCAGGGCCATAAGGGGCCTCTAAGTGCCTCAAACTTGACTTTGAAACTTTTTCAAGGGGTTTTTTAGGAAACAAAAACTTCAATATATTTTAGCCCACAAATGATCTTTTCCTAATTCCTTCGCCAAAGGTCTTATTTTTTATTTACAAAGCTTCCTGTAAATTTTCACTTCCATATGTGCCCAAATGCAAACTTTCCAAAAATAGCAGTTTGTTATTTTTAGCAATTGGAAAAACTGAAGGTTCTACATCATTATTCAAGTGATTATGGAACCAGAAATATAAATTTTGAAAAGAAATGAAAATAACATCAACAATTTTGAATCATCATTTTCTTTAGTGATGCAAGATTACCCTTACACCATTAGATGCTCCTGCATCAGACACCCAGGGTAATTTGAGAAGTGACCTTGTCACATCTAAGGTGTTTGAGGAAAACCCAAACTATCAACCTCTGCCTTAGACAACTAGGAAGAATCTTCAACAGGCCTTCCTTTCCACTTCACTAGATATTCCTCATATTGCCTGTTCTAAGTTTCCACATAGCTATCCAAGATCTCTTCTATCTCCTCCCTTGAAGTAGATGCTAGAATACTCCATTGTTCTTCTGTTGGCCCATCATTTGTTCCACCTTCATGATATTATGTTAAATCAACAATGTTGAACATAGGGGAAATGTTGATCCCACTCGACAGCTCTACCTCATATGCATTTCTTGAATCATTCTTCTTTAAGATTCTACATGGTCCAAATTTTTTCATTTTCAACTTATTATATGTTCCAACTGAAAACCTCTCTTTTCTCAAGTGAACCATGACTTCATCTCCTACCTGAAATTCCTTATATCTCATTTTCTAATTTGCCTTAGCCTTGTACTAAGTATTCATCTTATTAATGTGCTTTCTCACCTCTTCATGCAAATTATTTAGGTGTTCTGTAAAGTCTTCAGCTTTGATACTTGTCTTTTCTCCCTTGTCCAGCTTCCTTAACTCTGAAGCATTTTTTGGATTACTCCCATAAACATTTTGGAATGGTGATTTACCTGTACTCCTATTGGTAGAATTGTTGTAAGCAAATTATGTCTATGGTAGAATTAAATCTCATCCCTTGGGCTTATCTCCTACTACGCATCATAACAGGTTACCCAAACTCCTATTCACCACTTCCGTCTGTCCATTAGTATGTGGATGGTGTGCAAAACTGAACTTCAAATTTGTCTTCAACTTATTCCACAATGTCCTTCAGAAATAACCAACAAACTTGGTATCTCAATTTGAAACTATGCCCTTGGGTAGACTGTGTAGTCTCACCACCTCTCTGAAAAATAACTACACAATATGAATAACATCATTGGTTTTCTTACAAGGAATAAAATGTGTCATCTTCGAGAATCTGTCCACCACCACAAAAATAGAATCATGTCCTCTCTGAGTTCTTAGTAAACCAAGAACAAAATCCATACTAATATCATCCCATGGCCTCTCTGGTACAGGTAATGGCTGATATAGCCCCATATTCTGACTTGTTCCTTTTGCCATCTGACACACTCTGCAACTCTACACAAATTTCCTCACATCCTACTGCAACTATGGCCAATAACAATGCTCATCAACATTAGCAATGGTCTTATCTCGACCAAAGTGTCGAGCTAATCCCCCACTATGTTTCTCCTTAATCAGGTTCTCTCTCATGGAACTCCTCGGAATGCACAACTGGCTTCCTTTAAACAACATGCCATCTTGGATTATGAAATCCAACCATTTTGTCCTGTCCAAAGTAACAGGTTCCAAACAAGCTTTCCAAGCCTTTGCAAAATCTGGATCTTCATGATACAAACTTTTGAGCTCATCGAACCCAACAACCTCTATCTTCATCTCTGTCAAGAAATTTTTCCTTTTTCTTAAGGCATCTGCGACCTTGTTTGATCTTCCACTCATGTGTTTCAGAACAAAAGTATAACTCTGCAAAAACTCAACTCATTTTAAGTGCCTCTGGTTCAACTTTCCTTGACTATTAAGATATTATAAAGCTTGATGATCAATATATAAAACAAACTCTTTTGGCAACAAATAATGTCTCCATTTCTTCAAAGCTGAACTATTGCATAAAACTCCTAATGATAAACAAAATACTTTTTCTTGGCATCATTAAGCTTCTCATTGAAATAGGCAATGGGCTTAGCTTCTTGACTCAAAATAGCTCCTATGGCACTGCCACTAGCATCGTAATCTACATGAATTACCTTATTGAAATATGGAAGTGCCAAAATAGGTTGCTCTGTGACTTTTTACTTCGATGTATCAAAACTCCTGGCTGCTCATGTAGTCCATTTAAACTATTTTCTATCTCCTCTCATTGTCTCAGTTAGGGGTACACAAATGCTACTAAAATTCTTGATGAATTTTCTATAAAAACTTGCCAAGCCATGAAAAGATCATACCTCTATAGCACTCCTTGGCATAGGCCATTCAATGATAGCCCTCACCTTCTCTGGGTCCATCTTAAGACCTTCCTCTGAGACAACAAATCCCAAGTATACCAACTCCTTTGCAAAACTATATTTCTTTAGATTAATCAACAACTTCTCCTCCCTCAGCTTTTCTAAAACTCTTCTGATATGCATTAGATGCTCATCCCAAGTCTCACTAAAACTTAAAATGTCATCTAAATAAATAATAACAAAATTTCCCAATAACTCTTCCAATACCTTGTTCATGAGCCACATGAATGTGCTTGGTGTATTGGTTAGCCCAAATAGCATGACTAACCATTCATACAAAACTTCCTTTGTCTTGAAGGTTGTCTTCCATTCATCTCCTTCTCTGATTTGGATCTAGTGATACCCACTCTTCAGGTCAATCTTCATGAAGTACTTGGCTTCACTCAGACAATCCATTATGTCATCCATTCTAGGCAATGGAAATCTGTACTTGATCGCGATCTTATTGATGGCTCAGGAATTTGTACACATTCTCCACTCTCCATCTTTCTTCGGTGCTAGTACTGTAGGTACCGCACATGGGATTAGGCTCTCCCTTATCAATCCCTTCCTTAACAACTCGTGAACTTGTCTATTTAGCTCTTCATTCTTTGCTGGAGTCATTCTGTGGGTTGCCTTATTTGGAAAACTAGCTCCTGGTATCAAATCCATTTGGTGAGTTATCTTCCTCACTAGTGGTAAACCTTCTGGTACATTATCAAAGACAATATCTTGAAATTCTTCCAACAGATCTGAGACATATGTTGGTACATCTTCACATTTCTCCTAGTTGAACTTAGGAATCAACACAAAGTAATCATTCTTGTGCTTCATACTCTCAAAAAATTTCCTAACATCTACCAAGAAAATTTTGGCAGTATACATACATTTTCTTCCATATCCTATAAGGGTTTCAACTTATGATGAACTCCATCCTTTGTTAGGGAATAGGTGTTTGCATGACCATCATGGACATCACACCTATCATACTGCCATGGCCTCCCCAATAGCATATGACATGCATCCATTGGTATGATGTCACACAACACCTCATCATGGTAATCTCCAATCTTGAACTTAACTAAACACTGCTCATTGACCAAACCTCTATGGTCCTTCTGCAACCATGCAATCTGATATGGATGTCGATGTCTTCTTCTTGTCAACTTCAACTTGTTAACCATCTCCTCTAAAACAAGATTTTCAGTACTTCCACTCTCAATAATAATATGACAACACTTACCTTCACAGTTATACCTTGTGTAGAATAAACTCTTCTTCTAATTTGGTTCTTTCTCCTCATTCAACAAGGTTCTTTTGACAACTAGGGTTTCTCCCTTTTTGGCATCTTCAGAATGCTCAGACTACGCGTCTTCATCTACATGTGCAACTTGTGCATTACCTCCAAGTCTCTTATTTGTCCTTCCTTGATGTTGCGAACACTTGTATGCTTAATCTCCTCCACATTGGAAATAGATTCCTCTAAAACCTCCTCTTCCAGGTCCTTGCCTAGGTCTACCTCTTCCTCTTCCTCTTTGCTCACCATTGTTTGGGTCACGAGAGCAGTAGGCATTATCTCCTCTCTGATTTCGACTGGTGCCAACTTATTCACTTTTCTTTTGATCTTCATTATGACTTTCATAGGATCTTCCACCAGTCCTTCCACCTTGACCTATTCCCCTTTTCTTTCTTTCGAATCTTTTATTCAGCTTCTCTTCCACCTTCAGGGAAAATTGATACGCATCTTCTATGGTGGTCATTCTGATTAGGCTCAACTCCTCTTGAATACTTTGCCTCAACCCATTAATATAACGGGCTACCTTCTCCTTGTTGGCCTCTGCATGGCCTATCCTGATAGTAATCTTATAAAACTCTTCTGTATACTCCTTGACATACTTGTTACCTTGCTTCAATCATTGCAGCTTCTTCAACAACTCCAACTCATAGTCCACAGGAATGAACTACTTCTTTAGTTTGTCCACCATCTGATCCCATCTAGTAATCTTTCCTTTTCTTCTTCTATTTCTCTCTAACTGGACCTTCTTCCACCAAATACTAGCATGGCCCTTCAACTTTGTTTTTGCAAACTTGACCCATTCTAGATCTTCCACATCTTCATACTTGAAATATTCTTCCATATCATTGATCCAATCAATAAGCTCTTCTGGGTTCAAATTCCCAGAATAGGTAGAGACTTCAATCCTTGGTCTCTTTCCAATCTTTGAAATAGCCCTCAACAACCTAACTTCTGCAAGATCTCCTGCAACATCTTGTTCTTCCTCAGATAGCTCTTCTTCAGCTTCATCTTCGCTTTCTTCTCTTGTTCTCGGCTCAAACCCTCTTCGTAGCTCCTCTTGTAAATCATCAATTTGCCTTTGCATGGCTCTAAAATCCTCTTCTATCAAAGTATTTCTCCCACCATGGTTTCTTTGTGGAGGCATTTTGATCTCTACAGCAAACCCACAACCTCACGTCCTGGTGCAAACTACCTCATGGTCGGCGATTTGTCTACACACTCAGGAACCCTTGCTCTGATACCACTTGATGAAGGGGGTAAATCACAAAATACACAATAACACCAATTGCACATAGAAAATATGAATATTCTTTTATTAATTTGTATAACACATTACATTATAGAAGCTCAAATACAATCAGAGGATGAATTCTCCACAGGCTGCAACTTCCCATCTCCTAACTCTAGAACCTTCTGCCTTCTATAACTCCAAATCTCCTAGGGTTTATGTTTTCCCACCTTTTCTTGACTCTACACTTTCCCCCTTATCTCTGCTACTACCAAGGGTTCCCAAAAATGGTCATAAATAGCCCTTTTTGGTGGCCTTCAGCCAAACTTCAAAATTTGCATCTCCCTCCAAAAACAGGTCAACTTTCAGGAGCCATAACTTTTGATATGGGTTTCCGATTGACAAACCGTTTGAAGCATTGGAAAGCTCATGGAGTGTTCTACATGCTAAGAATCTACTTTTCCAATTCCACCCATTTTGGGGCCATATGGGGCCTTTAAGTTCCTCAAACTTGACTTTGAAACTTTTTCAGGGGTTTTTCGGTAAACATAAACTTTAATATCTTTCAGCCCACAAATGATCTTTTCCCAATTCCTTCGCCAAATGTCTTATTTTTCATTTACGAAGCTTCCTATAAATTTTCACTTCCATACGTGCCCAAATGCAAACTTTCCAAAAATAGCAGTTTGTTATTTTTAGCAGTTTGGAAAAACTGAAGGTTCTACATTATTATTCAAGCGATTATAGAACCAAAAATACAAATTTTGAAATGAAATGAAAACAACATCAACAATTTTGAATCATTATTTTTTTGGGTGATACAAGATTGCCCTTACACCACTCGATTCTCTTGCATCAGAACTAGTTTTATCCTTTTCATGGCTCAATTATACCTCCAAGTCTTCCACTTGCTTTGATAATGCATTCTTGGTAGTTGTCTTATTTACCATCTAGCTTTTCCCTACTACCAACTCTATTTTTGATTTAGTCAGTTTTGTTTTAACCTCTAAGAGTTGTTTTTTAGTTGCTCCTACCTATGTATCTTCAGTTTCAATGGCTTACTCTACAACTATGGTGATCTAGCCTTCTAATGCCTTTATTTTCACTTCAAATGCTTTAAGTATTTTCTTATCCTACTCTATCTTGGTGCACTTCTTGAATTTTCTCTTCATGGGTATTGGTGAAGTGTACATTGCATTTGCACCCTCAAGGAGAAAATCTACTCTCTCCTTTATTTTAAATCTACATATAATTTTTATGATACAAGATAATTGAACCAATAAGAAAGAGTTTTAATGTATTAATATGGTCAAACAACAAGATAGTGGGTAATTTAAGGATGTTAGACATACACCAGTATTATAGTCAATACTGGAAGAAAAAAGTAATAGATAGAGAGATAGAGAGATAAATAGATAAAGAGATAGAGAGGGGGAGAGGGACAAGGAAAGATAGAGATAGAGAGGGATAAATAGAGAGATAGAGGGGGAGAATGAGGGAGAGATAGAGATGGAGAGAGGGAGAGGGAGATAGAGAGATAGAGAGATAGAGAGAGAGGGATAGATAGAGGGAGAGAGAAGGAGAGAGAGGGAGGGAGAGATAGAGGAGATGGAGATAGAGAGAGTAGGGAATAGAAATGGGGGAAGGGGAGATTGAGAGATATAGATAGAGAGAGAGGTGGGGAGATAGAGAGGGAGAGATAGATAGGGAGAGGGAGAGGGAAAGGGAGGGATAGATATATCTCTACCTCTCTCTCTATCTCTATATCTTTCTCTCTCTATCTCTCCCTCACTCTCTATCTCCCTATCTCTCCCCTCTCTATCTCTATCTCTATCTCTCTCTATCTCTCTCCCTCTATCTATCCCTTTCTCTATCTCATCCCCCCCTCTCTCTATCTCTCTCTACTTCCCTCTCTCTTGATCATGTAGAATGAAGGTCTCATCACTATGTATGGTAGAACCTTTAACAAATGTGATAGAGAGTGGTGGAACTATTGATTTATCTTTATTTACCCATTATTCCTATTTCTTTGGAGGTGGTGCCATATGTATAATTTTGCATTGTAAATATTTCTTCGAGATTCAAGTATAATAAGTTCCTATAGAAGTTTAAACGTGTTTAAGTTCCTTATCATTTACAATACCTTTATTCTTTTTTGTTTTCCTTGACACATGAGTAATTTTTTTCATAAGGATCTCCTAAATGCATAAAAATATCAAACCCTTTATGCACATTAACGATAGGTTCTATAATTTGAGGTGCTTTAGGCCTTGCTTTGTCAATTTCTTTCAAACATGAATGTGCATAAGTAACTTTGGACTTTATCACTATAGGCTCACTTGGTCCTCTCTCTCTCTCTCTCTCTCTCTCTCTCTCTCTATATATATATATATATATATATATATATATCTTTCTCTCCCTCTATCTTTATCTCTATCTCTATCTCTCTCTCTAGATCTATATCTCTATTTATTCATCTCTCTCTCTCTCTCTCTCTCTCTCTCTCTCTCTATATATATATATATATATATATATATATATATATATATATATATATCCCTTTATCTCTTTATCTCGCTATCCTCCCTCTCTCTCTTTATCTCTCTACCTCTCTATCTCTATATCTCTTTCCTTCTCTCTATCTCTCTATATATCCCTCTCTATCCATCTATCTTTCTATCTCTCCCTCCATCTCTATCTCTCTCCCCCTCTCTATCTCTCTCCTCTATCTCTCTTTATCTTTCCCTCTCTAACTCTATCTATTCATATAACAAGGTGCATATGATGCTACTTGTTCCAACACTGCCTCTTCTATTTGAAAGTATGGAGGCCTTGAGTCTTCCTCCTCATCATCACCCAATGATATAATGGTCGTCTCTTCCTAGACATGAGGCTACTCTAAAGTCAAAGAAGATGGAGGGATGACATGAGTCTACTCATACAAGTTGTCCCACTTATCATCCAAGGCATTTTAACTAATTTGAAACAGGAGCGTGTTTTTCACTTCTTTGGGAAATTCCAACCCTAAGGGTTGGATTTGCCTTGGGCATCCAACCCAGAGGGTTGGACCTACCTTTTGGATGCCAAAGATGTGTTTTCAACAAAACAAATAATATCAACTAAATCTCGAGTGTGCTCCCCATTAGTTTTACATGTTTTTCAATGTTTATCAGCTTTCTAACCATGCAATTATTTCTAAAATATAATAACATTAAGGTTTCCTTCTTAAATTTCTTTTGCTAATGTGTTCATTTTTTACAGAAAACCTATGTGTAGTATTTCTAGTGTCATTTTTTACACGTTCATCAAAATTTGAAACAAATTATATTTTTAGATTCTAGACTCTATTCTATACACATTGGAAAAAAATTTAACTTTTGATTAGTTTTGAAAAAAATTAGGGGGGGGACACGCTCAAATTTTTATTTTTTAGGATGTGTCCACTTTGAAAATTCATAAAACATCATATATTCATTAAAAATTTAACAAAAAAATCAAGCATGAACCACATGATGTTAGCTAATTTTCCACCAAAGTGATTTGTGAAATACTTAAAAAAAGTCAACATTTTAGGGGGACCACAACAGATGCTATGTTATGTTTTTCTAACAAAAACATGAGCACTTTGTGTGCTCCCCTTATTTGAACCTCTTAATCTCCACCATTTTAGAAAAAATAGTAGTTTAGAAACTAGATTCTAAGCACTACAAATCTTGTTCTTATCACATCTAATTTTGAGCGTGGCTATCTTTAATTTCTCATCCAAGATCAATTTTTATTGATTTCAAGAAAAAAAAACTGGCCACTTTTGACCCCCTTTTGGTCCCCCATTTCCATGCACATACCCAAGGGGGATGATGTTAGTAGAAGAAAGAGAACAGAAAGTACAACATTCAGGATCCACTACATTTGGCCGTAAAAGGGATGTGGAGCACTAAGCTGACTACAACAAATAGGAAAAGGCATTAGAATTGTAAGGGACACATCCCTAATGTAATACTATGTATATAGAAGAATAGATAGAAGGATAAGAAGAGAGGTGATAAGGAGAAGACTGAATATCTGATATTGTAATCCATGAAAGATATATATAAGGAATACTCTATGCTTTGGATTGTGTGAATGTATGTTTTTATTCTGTTTATGGTTTCTTTACTCTATTATACCGTAGTATAACAATATCTGATATTGTAATCCATGAAAGATACATATAATGAATACTCTATGCTTTGGATTGTGTGAATGTATGTTTTTATTCTGTTTATGGGTTCTTTACTCTATTGTTATACTGCAGTATGGTAAATCCTACCTCTAATCATCTGATCATTCTCATATTATAATCAACGAGGTATAAATACAACATGCAAGATTCCTGGACTTAAAACTTTGGTCTGTGAATCCACTTTTCTTGCCAACAAGGACCAAAGTAAGAGTACATTCATTATGTCATAGGGAACTTTATGTTATGTGATTATGCCTTTTTTCTTGAAGAATGTTTGAGCCACATGAGAAAGAGCAATGACCCTAAATTTCTAGAACCCCATTCATATCATTATGGAGATACATGTAGAGGACCTTTTGGGCAAATCAAGGAAAATATCACACTGAGGATTTGAAAACCATTTTCACCCAAGTTCAAGAGCATAAGGTCAGACTAAATAGTAAGAAGTGTGTACTTAAGGTTACCATTTGAAAACTATTGGGCTTCATTGTTTCCTATGGGGAGTAAATGTTTATCTAGCTAAAATCAAGGTTATCCTAGATATGACACCTCCAACTAGCATACATATCATATGATCCTTCTTAGGAAAATTAGGATCCATCCAACATTTCATTCTTGATCTAACCTTCAAGATTCACCTGATAAATACTTTATTAAAGAAGAAAAATTAGATCATGTGGACATAGAATTTCCACAATACCATCTACTAGTTTAAGATTTTTTCTATCTTCTCCTACTCTAATACCTCCAAAGTAGGATTGTCCTCTCATTTTTTTTATCTAAGGATGATTAATGTTTCTATGGCCTCTATGCTATCTCTAGAGAGAGAGAGAGAGAGAGAGAGAGAGAGAGAGAGAGAGAGAGAGAGAGAGAGAGAGAGAGAGAGAGAGAGAGAGAGAGAGAGAGAGAGAGAGAGAGAGAGAGAGAGAGAGAGAGAGAGAGAGAGAGAGAGAGAGAGAGTTGTCTACTTTATCAATCACAGGCTTCTTATATACAAAAGGAATTATACTCCAATTGAGAAAGAGAGTCTAGAGATTAGTTTTTCAATTAATTTCATTTTCTAAAATGGATGATGTTTGAGTGCATGCACATTTGACAAAAGTAGTTACAATTTGGTGATAGGGATTATGATGATAGCTAAGGGATCTTGATGTGGGACTTTGTTTAAGCTTGATGCATCTACTTATTGTAACTCTACCTATGTAACTAAAAACTCATATTCGTGTATGGTGTGGCACCAAAGGATGGGTCAAATTGGTGAAATAGGGCTTAAGGACCTTGTTAATAAAAATAGGATGAATGATTTGTTTGGTTATTGTACAAAATTTAACTTTTGTGAGCATTGTTTTTGATAAACAGAGTAAAGTTTAATTCTAGTAGAACTAGAGTAACAAGATTAATTGAAGTAATTCATAGTGACATGTTTGGCTCCGTGGATGTTGCTTCTATTAGAAAATCTCATTATTATGTCTTTTTTTTTATCAATGGTTACTCATGTCATACTTGGATTTTTTTTTGAGGCATAAATCTAAAGTTTTTAACAAGTTTAAGGATTTTAAAGTTCTTGTTAAAAATTAGATGGATTGAAAAATACAAGTATTAAGGTCAGATAAGGGAGGGGCCTATTTTTTTGAGAGAATTTGATGATTTTTTCTAACATGCAAGTATTATAAAGCAAAAAAGAACTCCGTGCACACCACAACAAAATGACACTGTAGATAGGATGAACATGGCATTAATATACTAAGCCAAAAGCAAATGTTAAGTGTGTTGTACCCAACCAAATTTTTGCTTCATCATGGCATTTTGAAACAAGTCTAGAAAATTTTTCGTCAAAAGGTCAAAAAAGCAAAATTTCTAAAAATAGAAATTTCTATTTTTAGAAATTCTTAAAAATAGACGTCGAGTTAGGTTTTCTGGATTTCTTGAGATATGCATGTTGGCAAAACTTTCTAAAAATAGAAAGTTTCTAAAAATAGAATCTCCAAATCAGGTGTCGCGCTCGATTCTCATTGGTCGATTTTCCTTCATTATCGGCGCGGTTCAGATGGAATCTTCAAACGACCATGTTTTCTCTACTGGGTCATTTTTTCTTTTTCAAAAGGTGAAGCATGAGCTTGAAAGTCATCAACACAGAAAAGTTCACCTGCCAAATCTCTTCGATTAGTTTCCAATGCTGTTTCGACGACGCAAAACTGACAAACGGCCGTCGACTCGATGATGCACGCAAAACGATGCAAGATGGATCCAAGGTGAATGGAAAAGTTAGAAAATCACAAAAATGGCTAAGTCTGGTGAAACTGGGCACCCCTGGAGGCTTGGGGCACCCATCCTCTCCTGTGTTAGTTTTTTTTACATTTTTCGAGAAACGTCGAAAATGCTTCCGTCAGCTCCTTTCTGGTTGGTCAAACTTGGTCAAACTTAGTCAAAAGTTAGTCAAAGCCAAGATTTCATCACAGATATGTTCAGACTACTCAGATCACCCTCCGTCCCACCTCGACAGTCGTCAAAACGATCAAAATCAAAGATCGAACATGAGCTGTCGGCATGGAAATCGAGAAAAGGTACAAAATTGACAATTTTTGAAAAAATGGCTAAGTGTTGACAAACTGAGCGCCCTTGGAGGCTTGGGGCACCCATCCTCACCAGTGTTAGATTATTTTTCATGTTTTTCTTGAAAAACGTGAATCTCCTTCCGTCAGCCCGCTCCGGTTCAGTGTTGATCAATTTGGCACATTTTTCGAGGCAAACGGAAGGTACAATCAGCTCAATTTTCATTAGGCTTGCATATTTGCCAAATCATCAGACTCATTTTCATCCCAATTGTTAGAAATTGACAGCCAAACAGGGGTCCTGTGCCTTCGAAATGCGCACGCAAACCAAGAAATTGTAAAAATTGAAAAAATACAAAAATGGCTAAGTGTTGGGAAACTGGGCGCCCCAGGAGGCTTGGGGCACCCATCTTGTGCAGTGTTAGAATATTTTTGTGTTTTCAGTGTTTTCCGACATGCCTTGTTACCAATCTTCGCCCGTTGGCAGTTTCGGGGAGGTCAAACTTGGTCAAATGATGTCAGATCGTCGAATGGAGGCAGGGGATGGAATCTCAGTTGATCAATCTTCAAAATGTGAGGATCAGTTAGCTTTTTCAGTTCATGATGACATTTTTCCACCTTGTCAAAGTCGGAGATAGGCCATATTTGAGTCAAAACGAGTGTTGAAGTGTCGAAAATGAAGAAAATTTTGTTAACACTTCTTCCAACTCGCGCATTCGATGACATCATCAAAGAAGATATTTTTTGTCATCTTGCACATGAAGCCATAGGCTCCTACAAAATAGGGATTCTTCCTATTCGAAGACATCCACTTGGATTTATGCTTTAAAAGTTGCTTTCTTCATGGATGAGGATGAAGTTTTCTTCTCACACAAGTAAAGCTGCTTTTTCGACCAAAGATTTATAAAGACAAGCTTTGGGCTTCTTTATTTCATTATTTTTTTGCAGGTTGCATCCAGAGGAAAGATTTTATTTTTCTTTCAACAAAGATTCGAAGACCCAAACCAGGTGCTTTTTCAGTGTTCTTCATAGATTCGGGTTGAGGAAGAAGAAAGGCTTGCATTTTCAGGGTCCTTGTTTCAAGGAGATCATTTTTCAGAAATCCAACCAGAGCTTTTTTAGTTTTCGTCGAGATGGGTCCATCTAGATTATCATCCTCTTGAAGATTAGGAGTTGTGCTTTTTTTTGGGAAACTGCTTTTTTCCCGCTTTTTCAAGAAAATCTCCGCTTTTTCAAAATCCGACAATCTGGGTTGCTTAGAAACAGAATTATCTACAAAACCCATGTGCCAGCTTTTTAAGCTCACACTTTGCTTTTTCTAAAAATTAGCAAACAATTTTCAGCCATCTATTCAATACTTTTTCCAACATAGGCGTGTTCACAGTCGATTTTCAAATCTTCCAATATGCAGTACTCTCCAACACAATTCAGGCACAAAACAGCATTGGTTCATGATTACCTGAAAACTTGTGAAACAGACTTGCATAAAGTACTTCCAGTTATCAATTTACACTCCTTGGAGGATGCAGGAAATAATGCCATCAGGAATCTTGGACACTCCGGTTTGCTTGCAGCGGCATCCTTTCCTATCACCGTGCAAAGTATCAAGTTTGTGATTGCTTGTGTGACGCATTACAACTCGGTCACAAGAGAAATTCAGTCAGGTGATGGACGTGTGCTCTGCAGCTTGAGGCCAAATGACATTGAAAAGTGCTTTACAATACCTATTTGGAGAGAGAACTTAACTGTTTCACTTGAAGAATGCAAGAGGGTTTGGAATAATGATAAGGAAAAATACAGAAAAAAGATTGGTCAGAGGTGGTTGAAAGAAAAGCAGAATATTATGCCAAAGAACGTTGGACGTGGAGAATTCAAGGAGGAGCATGCAATAATGATTACTCTGCTAAGTCGTATCACGGGTCAAGCAGATGCAAACAAATTTCAGCCTTGGATGTTTTACATCATGTCCCAGATTGTTGATGGAACCGAATTCTATGATTGGTCGGCACTAATCAGTGATTGTCTCCACCAACAAATAATTGATTTTCAAAGGGCTCATGAATTCCATATGATATCATACCTTGTGTATTTGATGGCTTTTCAGGGTCAATTCAGAGGTTTGAATGTTGTTGGAACTCTGGGTACTCAGCATGTGTATCATCATTTCCCACAATTAGAGATCTCTCAAGCTAAACGACATTACAGGCGGGTGAATGATGCATTCTTAATGCATGCAGTGCGAGACATGGACAAGGAGTTGCATATACAATTTTCTATAGAGGCTAGAATAGCAATGGCAGAATGGGTTGATTGGTTTATCCAATTTCCTACTTTTTCCTACATCAGAGTATATGGCTTCTCAGGAGAGCCAGCCATGTTGCCACGATATCCTACAGATGAAATAGCATTTATGGAATTTTTGAGGCAAGCTTATCAAGTGCATACATTTTTGCGTAGCAGACGCAAGACTGCCTTCAATTTTGCACTTGGGATGAGTATTTACAGATGTAGATCTGGAGCAGATGCCAAGGCAATCGGTAATGAATCATCTAGATATGGTCTTAAGTCTTTCGACAGGAGATCTTCATATGATCCCCATGGTGTCTATGCATCACATCTTGGTGAGAATTGTACACACAAGTTTACAGTTGAAGACTTCTGGGCTAATTGTGCTAATGAGTATGAAGTGCAAAGACGCAGTTACAGTAGGTTCACTCTTCAGCGAATGTCCGATATCCTATCAGAGGACATAGAGGGTTTGACAGAGAGTGGTGAAGTTCTACTTCCCACGTATTTCAGGGATCAAATTGAGCAACAACCGTTGCCGCTAGTTAATTGGTCAATAAAAGGGAGTACTTCCATTGAGGAGAGAACAAGTCGAGTGGTTAAAAATAGTTTGATATTCTTGAAGACTAAGCGGAAGGATGATATTCCAGTAGCAGAGCCGCCAGTTGTGCAACCATCAGAACCTTCCACTTCCAAGCCAAAACAAAGAGTAAAGGCTATGAGTGTTCTCCCAGAGGGAACAAAAATGGCAAAGTTAAAGAGGAAGAAAGATGAGTCTCCAGCTCATGTCCAACAGGAACATCCACCAGTTGAACCAGAAGCTCCTGTTGAAACAACGTCGCATGATGAAGTGTTACCTTCAGATCATGTATCTCCACCTTCACCGATCCCTTCTCCTATTCACATAGATTCAAAGCCAGATTCACCGGTTCGCAACTTTGATGCAAACATTGATTCATCAAGAGCTGACAAGGTGAGAACTGAGTTTCCAAGAGAGGATGGCTCATCCTGGCTTGAAAACATTCTGGGAAGGAAGAGAAGAAAGCCCTCATATCAGCTGGACTTAACAGAGCTAAAAAGCGTCTATCAAGACACACCAGACAAGCAGCTGAAGAAGCAGATTCACATTGAGAAGAATGTGGATGGAGAAATCATTCTTGAGACTGCAACACCTCCAGAAAATAGAAGTGCTAATGATGTCGAGGTTGATGACTTCATAGTTGTCAAAGCTAACCTTGGCAGAAGTACTCGCCATACAGATGTCAATCTCTTTGAGGTTGCAGCGGATAGCTTGAAGGAAATGGTGTTGAGAGATGGAGAAGACAAGGCAGCTCTTAAAGCTGAGGTTCGACAGTTGTGGCAATATATTTCCAACCTTTTCCATGGCACTTCACAGGTTGATTTGCTTCTTCCACCGAGTCTTGGATCACCAGCCGATCAGCGGCATTTCAGTAAGTTGGTCCTCTATGGGAGGCACATGGATAGTTGGGTAGAAGAATTTGTGACCAAAGGGAGAGTTGTACTTGCAGAGCTTTATCATTTGAAGTACAATGCTCATGATTTACGCCAAGGCATACTGGGGTCACAGCAGATCATGGCAGAAAATAGACCGGTGTTTGAGATCATTATCTCTGACTTGAAGATTGCACTTGATACTGTTGATTCAACTGAAGATAAGAAGACAGTTTCTACTTGGAAAGCGCAATATTACCCTATATGACCTCGGGGAAGTGCAAGCAGAGTTCTAGACTCTCGTCCGCAACAACTTTAATGATGATATCAATGCCGGCAAGATGAGTCGTCTTGCTGCAATGTCAGTGAAATTTGACAAGGCTGCGGGTGAAGTTCACAAATTTCTTCAGATGGTTGCCAATGGTGAAGAAATGTTAGAGAATCAGAATATTGTTCTAGAGAGTATCAGTGTTCCTAGCAGAGATGCGGTCACTCACTTTTTAGAAGATATTGTTTCCCAGAATATCGACGGATGACATCACCAAAAAGCTTGAATGTTGATGAGGATGCATTCCAAAATAAAGCAGCTTTAAAACATATGCTTTTTGTTTTAAAGCATGTGCTTTCATCCTAAGCTCATCCATTCTATATTTAGAAAGAAAGTACCTTGTGATAGTTGGAATCTTTTTGCTTTAAAGCAGATTGCTTTAAAGCATTTGTTTATTATATCTTTGTCTTAGAATAGTAATAAAGCTTGCGAGTTGGCAAGTTAGGGTTAATCAAGGAGATTTTAGGGTTCCCTACTCCTTTGATTTTAGTATAAATAAGGGCATCCTTGCCCATTGTTTGTAATAGTAGTTGTGATAGCAAATTTGCTGTGCCTATCCTAGCCTACAAACATTGTTATTCCAAGTGTCTGTTCATTTGTGTTCAAGTATTCTTCGGTGTTTGATCGCTTACTGTATGCCTACCTTTTGCTGCAGTCTGGCTGTCCTGGAGTTGTATTAAACTTTCTGATATTGAATAGAAATCTCATGCCTACTTTGCTCTAATATTCTATATTGATTCATCAAGTTTTTTTGTCGTCAGATGTGTAGCTTCTGTGGCTTTCATTTTCAGCTTTCATCATTAAAGTACTCTTAGTCTTGTGGTGTAAATCTGGAGGAAAACTACTTGAGTTTTTGTGTTAACAATCATTCCCCGTTCACTTTCAACTTCCTTTGCTCTGAATTTACTCAGGAGATTGAAAGTGTCATTAGTCTATGCTAGTTGTAATAGAAGTTTTATTAAAAAGGAAAAACCTCTTCTGCAGCGTTTAGAGTTTTATAACCTTGTGCTCTGCAGCTGAGAATCAAAAAGAAGATAGGCGAAGTTTCATTCAAGTTATCTTTTCAGCAAACATCAGCAAGAAAGGGAACTCCCCCTTCCAATAGGAGAGCAGTTTATCTGTGCATAGCTGTCCATTTCCAAATCGCATACCAGAGGTGCGAATTGAAACGCCAACAAAGTGGTGCTTAGTTAGATTAGTGATTTTGGGTTGAGACTATAAGTATTGTTTGTTATTTGATTAATAGATCACCATGTTCTACTTTAGTTTATAGAACACCATATGAAGTGTGAATAGGTAAGAAACTCTTTATTTCACACATTAGAGTCTTTACCTAAGGCTTTTATTCACATGCCAAAAGAAAAATGGTCTAAATTATATTTCAAAGCTAACAAATGTATCTTCATTGGTCATAGTGATAACGTGAAGGGTTATAATCTTTGGAATCCTCTAACCTTGAAAATGATGCATTATAGAGATGTAATTTTTAAGGAACTTAAAGTTAAGCTTGATCAAGTGTAGCCAAAACAAAAGAAAAAGAGAACTATGTATTTTGAAAAAAAAATAGAAAAACAATAAGATGCATAAGTGGAAGAACAACAGGTTGGACAAGAGGATGTAATGGAAGACGAAGGTTGTGATTCAAAGAGTTTAGAGGAAGAAAAAGAAGTCTCTTGATACACCCTTACATAGGTCCACAAGGCAATGAAAACTAATTGGCAGGTATATCTCATTAGATTTTCATTGTGTATTAGTTTTATCTTGTACTAACAATGAACCTAGATCTGTGAAGGAAGCTCTTTCTTCAAAGGAGCATGAGTTTTAGATGGAGGCCATGCAAGATGAGATGATGGCCTTGGACAGATGTGAGACTTGGGATCTAGTTGATCTATCTGAGGGAAGGAAAACCATTGGTTTCAAATTGGTATTTAAGAAGAAATTTAGAGTAGATGGACAATTAGAAAGATACAAGGTAAGACCAGTGACAAAAGGTTACTCTCAAGTTGAGGGAATTGATTTGGTAAAATGTTTTCTCCTTCTACAAAACTAACTACTATTATATTCTTACTCTTTATTGTTTCTACTTATGATTTAGAAGTAGAGAAAATGGATGTTAAAACTACTTTCTTGTATGGGGTTCTTAAGGAAGAAATTTACATGAAACAACATAACAATTTTGTGATAAAAGAGAACTTGATTTCCAAGTTGAAACAGTCAATGTATGGTCCAAAGTAATCATTGCAAATGTGCTATCAAAAGTTTAATGTTTTCACAATGGACCTTGGGTTTGTTAGAAGTGAATGTGATCATCGTGTTTATTTCAAATAAATTTGTGATCAATTGCTAATCATTCTCATGTATGTTGATGACATGTTGTTCATTGGAAACAATAAGGGAATGATTAAGAAGCTCAAAACTTAGTTGTCTGGTGCATTTTACATGAAGGATTTAGGTACTACAAAGTACATTCTATGTACTGGGTTGATAGAAAGCTTTGGCTCAGTTAAAGTAAGTATGTTCAAACTATTTTGCATAGGTTTGTGATGCATGATAGTAAGCTAGTTAATATTCTTTTACCTGTTGGTACTAAGTTATCATTGAATCAATGTCCTAAGTTAAATAATGATTTGGAAGATATGTTTAATGTTCTTTATGCTAGCATCATAGGAAGCCTAATGTATGTTATGATTTGTACAAGACCAAACATTGTCCATGCAATGGGAGTTCTTAGCAAGCTTATGTCTAACCTTGGTAGAGCATTGGACTTATGTCAAAAGAATTTTTAGATATTTGTGAGGGACTTCTTATTATTGTATTTTCTATTGTGGGACTGATGATGCAGGCAAGTTGTTTGATATATAGGGCTTTGTTGATTTGGATTAGGTTGGTAATTTGAACAACAGGAGGTCCACGAGCGGATATGTTTTATTTTATTTGGAGGAGTTGTCAATTGGATGAGTAAGCAACAACCTATAGTTTTATTGTCCACTAAAAAAATAGATTCCATGGCTGCAATACATGCCTATAAAGAGGTAGTGTGGTTACATAAATTGTGTTTAGGTATTGGCTTTGAGTGTAGATGGGTCATGATCAGATGTGATAGTCAAAATTCCATTTGTTTGGTGAAGAACATAACACACCATGCTCATATGAAACATATTGATGTTCAGTATCACTTTATCCATGAAATGGTTGAGGATGGAAGAGTCGTGATGCAAAAGGTTGACACATTGGTTAATGTTGCAGATTATCTCACTAAGCCAATGAGCACAAAGAAATTTAGTTAGTACAGAGAGGCCATGGGCCTTGCCTCCTCTAGCACTTGATTTATGTTTCAATTTTCTATTATGTCTTGCAATATAAATGTCAAGTGGGATAATGTTAGGACAAGGAGTGTTATTCATCTTACAATCTTAACTCTTGATTAATTGTATTTAATCATGTAGACTATAAATAATGTATGATCTCCAAACATGTTGGAGTGGGATAAATAAGATGCCTATGTGTGGTTCTCTAAGATACTTGGAATCTTTTTTTAATTGCATATCTATTACCAATATCAAGTTCAAATTATGTTACATCAAAATTGGCATATTCTACTTCATCCTACAATCCTAGAGCAAAGTATACAATGCATAATATATACAGATGTGGATCTACCACACTATTACATCATATCTATCCACTTATCCAAAACACTTAATAGTTTTTACTAAAATATAATAGTCAAAGACTATTTCCATTTTCTTTAAACCGATCTGTACACTAATGTAAGATACTCATATTTTCATTGTCCTTCTCCATTATCTTTATCCTGATCTATTCCCTTCTCTTGTTCCACTTCTGCAAGTTGCTCTCTATTACCAACACCTGCCTGTACCATGTTAGATTCCTTGTATTCTATCATGTTATCCTGTCCCTCATAGTTTGTTCCAATATACTCTCTGTTGTTGCTTTCCTTGTAAGAGTCCATTCCTTTATAAGTTCCCACTGGTGGAGACACTTTGCAATCTATAGTTTCTCCTTGATCATCAAAGTTTTAAAAATGAGATTTCCAAATACCTTAACTCTTCCTCCCTCCTCAATTCCCACTGGTGTTGCTTGTTGTACCTGTTCTAGAAATCTATATACTTCTTATGAAATTTATTTTCTATCTTTCTTAGGTCATGTGGCCAAAATTTTGCAAGCTTTATATCTGATCTGAAGATCACAATCGAGCTTTCATCGATAATCTTCATGAACCTTTTTGTTGGTAATTCCAATGTCATTGTCACCTATTTCACAATTTTATATATTGTGAGTGTACTATTAGACTTCGTAAGTTCTCTCTGTTTGCCCTGGAAGAAATTTTCATTCATTCTATTTCATAGAAAACACAAAATCTCAATTGATAATGCAAGCCAAAAATTGTTATTTTTACTACTAAGACCATTTATAAAACCACATAGAATTTATTTCCATGTAATTTTATTATTATAGTTGTAGAGGAAAATGAATGTGTTGTAGACTTAAACAAAATTCAGGGGTAAACCTAACTGAAAAGTCCACTCTATCATTGCATTCCTACATTGAATTATCAACCAAGGAGCGTAAGCTTATGATGATGCCCGCACTATATATGCCTTCAAGACTCATTTCTATCTTAAACTAACTCATACAGACTTATTTTAATTAGCCTAGTCTGCTGAAGTTCACAGAAATGTAAGAACATCAAAAACAATTAAAAATCTAGTTGCTACGGGTACCCTCAACATAAGCTAAAGATAACTATATTCAACAGGGAATTACATAATTAACTCAAAATATTTAGAATGATAAAAAGAACTAACACTAACCTCCGAAGGACTTAAAATATGCACTTGTTCATGAATCACAACTACTGGAAATAGAAATCAAGATATTTCACTTGTCTCAATACAATTTATGAAATAACAGAAAAATAATTTTAACTAGGAATGCATAAATAAATAAAGAAATGTATGAAGTGAGGATTCGTACCTTGAGTGGCCAGCTCAGGAAACTATCTCACTTAATCTAGAAACCAAATCTACTTCAAATTCTCATGCATTCTCATAACATAGAGTTGTATTCAATTCATATCAGAAACATAATCTTCTTATATTTTATTCAAATCAAAACATGTCTAGATAATTGATATTGAAAAATAAAGTAATGGCTAAGTAACTGGAAAGTAAAAGCAACTAACTTAGCAATGAACTCCTCCCTCTAACTTATACAAAATTAGGAGAGTTTTATGCAACTACTAACTAATCCTCAATCAATCAAACCCTAGATACTAGGATACATGTTTCATGATTGATTTATTAATCTAACTAATCAAAAGAAGAAAAGCCCTATTCAAAGAAGAACTCTCATGAAACGGTTTGTATGAAAAACCACTCATAGACTGCGTTTAGAACAAGTCTTCTTTTCTGCATTTATTTCAATCCATGATGGTACAGATTCATCCTCCATCTATCTTCACTTTTGGCGTTCAAACTACACTTCACTTAATCCCCTTGTCCTGCAACTCACTGCAATTGCTCTTTCCTTAATGCCACATCCTTGCTACATAGGGTTAATTCTCCAAACATATGCACACAAAATAGCTTTCATATTAAACTATAGAATTCTATCTATATTACATGCATACTTATAATTTAAGTCATTCACTTGATAATATAACCACCATATTCCATATTATCAACATAGGTTTAAAGTCTTTGAAAAGTATATTAGAAACAACATATAGTAATGCTGATGTTTGTAAAGTATCTGTAGGATCATATGAAAAGGTTTTAAAAACATATAAGTCAACATAAAAAGAAGTCAATAATTCAACCAATCAATAGTCCCAACCCATAATATTCCCCATAAATCTTCCCAACATGACCTTAGCAAAAATACTCTAAAAAAACATGTTCACAGGACTCGACACAATTACAAAGATCACATATTCTATTAGGACTACTAATGATTAACTTTTTTAATAACATACACCATTTGAAACAGCATTTCTTAGGCTCAATGAGTTTTGACCAACAAGACTTTAGGGCTCTTGACCAATCAATACCATATAATCTTAGACTCCAAGCTTGTTTGACATGCTCATACACCTCATAGGAATCAATAGACATGTTATACAATAGTTTTGGTTTAATTCTGTTCATTATAGTTCCATCCTTCCATTTGAGCTCCTTCACAAATCTTCTATTACTAATCATCTTAACTTCTTTTTTGCAATTTTTTATATTATTAACAATAATAGAATAAGTTCTCTTATTAGATTCAGGTAAATCAAATTCCCTTTTTAACTAAGCCCAAGTTTTTAAACAATCATTAATGAAAATGTGCTTGAATTCTTTAATACCTTTTTTGTTCCATCTTGCTACAAAACAACCTTGTAATAAAGCCAAATGTTTCCCTTTGAGTTTAATGTTCCACCAAATAGATCTATGGCTATAGAATTCCTTACTACTCTTGTTAATAGCCTTGCTTTCTAAAATTAACTCTCTTGCTATTTCCCAAGCCTTCTAGATGTTGTAGAATACCCCAAAACCTTTAGGTCTAACTTTGAAATTCCCAAAAATGATATCACATGGATCCAAATTAATCCATTTTCTAGCCTTTAATGGAACAACCTCCTGAATATTTCATCTTACTAGAATTTTCCAAGGCTCCTCTCCTTCCAAGGCCTTAACAATCCATTTAAGAGCTAAAGTTGCTCCTTGTCCTTTAAGTCATTCAACCCTAATCCTCCCTTATCCTTACCCATGCAACACCAATGCCAATTGACCATGTGTCTCTTTTTTCTCCCTTACCATCAGACCATAAATAATTTCTTATGGTTTGGTGCAAGAGCACCTAGATGTCTAAGCTTTGGTTAATGTTCAAGTTGTTTTGTTTGGTCTTGGAGACCATCTACTTGTTGTAATAAGGCTTGGAAGCCATATTTGTGAAGCCATATTTGTAAAAGGACTATGTCCAATTAGCTAGAATCTAGTTTTCATGTAGTAGTCCTCAAGAGGACAGTCTTGTGGCAAAAAGACAGTCATAGGAGTCATTTGAGTTTTAATGTTTGTAAGGGGAGTCATTTAAATGTTTGTAGCCTATAAATGCATGTCTAAGGTTAGGAGGGTGTTTAAAACCTTTTCCAAGGTTAATCAAAAGTTAAAACAAAGCATTGTTTAGACAAAAATAGTCATTACTGTCCTAAAGAAGACAGTTTCTATTTGTGACAGTTAAAAATCAAGAAGGGAAATCAAGGGTTGGGCAGTTTCTTCGACCCCCAACCACTCCTACCTGACTTCATGCAAATATTGAGGCTTCTTTTAAGCCTACCAAGATGTATTGGAGGAGAACAACCGATGGATGTGGAGGAAATAACAAAGAAACACTATTTTTCTGCTTTTTCTCTGCTTTTCTGAGTTTTCTTTGCTGTTATCAAGCCGTACCCGCACCTGTACGAAACTGTCAAGGTACATGGGCATGTTAGTTGGAAAGTAGATTGAGTTAGATTTGATTTGAGTCTTGGTTGGAATCTTGACAATGCTCTAGGTGAAAGATATCGTGGATTTCCCAAAAGCTATCTTTTTAGAATTGTTGTTCACTTCTAAAATTCATTGTTTCCAGCATTGTTCCGTACTTGTACGGCCTGGGGGTGAATGGTGTTTGTAATGCATGGTTAGGTGGGTGAGTTACCTGTCCTTTGCATATTGTTTGGGCTTTTGACACTGCAATAGAAGAGAGAAATCGTTGTTTGTCTACAAACTACCCTAAAACCTAATCTAGGTTTTCTTCTGAGTAGCTCGATGAGTTTCTCCTCATTCCTTTGATCCTTTCTGCCCCTGGTCAGAGGAATGAGTTGTATGATAGCTAGTGCAGGGGCTTGTAGAGGTTGGGAGAGCAGGGGGACAATTTAGATTGAGTTGGTCATGTTAATGACCCTGCAAAAGTCATGTCATTAGATGTTGAAGGAGGACAGCAGCAAATAGAAGACCATAGGTATGTTTGGCTTATAATTGATTGAGCAAGAAAGGTCATTAGATGTTTGGCATGTTATAGAGTTGGTTGTTGCATGGGATGGAGGTTTAGAGACCACCATAAGAAGAGTGTTGTGACTGTCACATTAATGGAGCAGTGAGGTTGTGACTATCCATGAAAGGCATGGTAGATGTTGCTGTCCTGCAGACCCTGCACATTGGGTTGTATGGAACTTAGATGGAGCTAGACATCTTGTGATAGGTGTCCTGAAGTCCCTCATGTTGTGTGTCAAGAACCAGGTAGTGATTGTGTTGAAGCCCTTCATGGGTAGGAGAGTGAATCTCTAGAGAAAACAGTGAACTTGTGAGTTGTTGCATGTGGAGTTTGAATCATGCTTCTGCTGTCATAGATGCTCTACATCATGGTTTTTTGAATTTCATCCACTTGATAGCAAGACACTACCCAGGATGAAGCAAAGTATATAGAATATGCAGATAAAACCTTTTGACAAACTTGGACTCTCCCTACTAAAGAAAGGTATTTGTTATTCCAAATTTTTAGTTTTTTCTCAATTTTGGCATAAATCCATTCCCACATGCCTTTTAATGAAGGCTCAACTGCGAATGGGATACCTAGAAACCTTACCTATTTATGCACCCCTCCCCATTTCTAGTGGAAATCTTTCAACCATTTTGGAGGATCTTCATTCTATCCTAAAAGTATGGATTTTGAATCTGAAAACTTAGCCCCATAAGCTAAACAAAATATTTGTAACCTTTCAACCATATGTTCAATATTATCCTTCTCAAGAATAGGGAACAATGCTATGTCATCTGCAAACTATATGTTCAACAACATCTCATTATTTGGAAGATCAAATTCCATTCACCTTGCCACTTATTTTTTCTGTTCTTAATAAATAATGAATTACCTCAGTAGCAATTACAAGCAGCATAGGTGCTAATGGGCAACCCTGTCTGATCGACCTCTCCATGTCAAATGGCTCTATTAAAGAGCCATTTATATCTATTTGAGCATTAACATCTTTGAATAGAACATCTATCATGTCACAAAAATATTTAGGAAATCCCATTGCATTAAAAATTGCAATTACAAATGACCATTCAACTCTGTCGTAATCTTTTTCAAAATATAACAAAAGTATCTCCCCCTTTTGTCTTATATCTTTAGCCCACTGCAAGGCTTCCCAACTAGCAATCAAATTTTTGAGTATGTACCTTCCTTTAATAAACCTTTTTTGGATATAATTTATAATTTTTGGAAGAATTTTTGTCAGTCTCAATGCCAATGCCTTAGCCAAAATTTTATATGATACATTCAACAATGTTATAGGCCTCCAATTCCCAATGTTGCTTCTATCCCCCTCTTTTGTTAACATTTTAATTATGCCTTTATTAATATTTCTCCCAAGAGAGTCTTTTTGGTATGCTTCTACATAAAACTCATGCATATCATCCATAATCCAATCAATATTTTCTTTGTAAAATTCTATAGGTAGTCCATTTACCCCTGGTGATTTCCCATTTTCCAGGGAGGTAATAGCCTTATTGATTTCTTCTTTTGAGATTATTTTCCCAAGCAACTCTTTCATCTCTGGTGTTATTTTTTCTGGAATGATTTCTTGACATAGTTTTTGTGCTCTTCTACATTCTGTACTTTAATCTTCTTCTGTGAACATATCCTTATAAAATATTTTGAATAACCTTTTGATAACTTCATTATCTTGAAAACATCTATCCTTATCACAAATAGGTCCAATAGCTTCATTATGATTCTTTTTGTTCACCATATTAAAGAAATATTTTGAACCTTTGATGCAGGAGCATCTAGTGGTGTAAGGGAAATCTTGTATCACCCAAAAAATAATGATTTGTTTTCCACTATTTTCATTTTTTATGTTTTCAGATACCCATTTGCTTGAATAATGATTCAGAACCTTCAAAGTTTCCAACAGGGCTAAGAATACCAGAACTTACTATTTTTAGTAACTCTATAGTAGAGAAGCAGTTGAGCCCAAAATTTTCCCCATAACTTTAGAATAGTCAAATAAGCATTCTTCGTAAATTTTAACTCAAGATCATATATAGGTTTCAAGATATTAAAGTTTCAATTTTGTGAGGTCCCTAGAAAAGTTTTGAAATCAGATTTGAGGTACTTAAACATCCCATAATGCCCCAAAAATTTTATGAAAATCTGTTTATAGGTTTTTGGCATCGTAGCTCACTTCATGAGCTTTCCAATGCTTCAAATGGTTCGTCAATCAGACACCTGGATCAAAAGTTATGGTTCCCGGAAGTTGTGCTACCAAATTTTTAAATTTAAAAATTCTTTCATGGGCGGGAAAAGGGTAGCTAGGTTCATTTTAGCACCCAAATGAGAGTTACACATTTCAAAGAAAGCTGACATTGGAGAAATTAAACTAACTAGTTCTGATGTGTATTTAAAGCCTATCTTGGGATAGTTCCGGGGGTGATGGTCGGAGGTGTTGATGTATTTTTTTACACATTCATAACAAAAGTTAAAATTCACAAAAGAACCTTAGCTTTCTTGAAATATATGAAGAATTGACTAAGAATTCTTAATCTCAAGTTTCTATATGGTCAGGTCTTGACTTTGTGGATAATTCAACAGGTTGATGTGAAACTGTAATATTCAAGGGGCCTTACGTAAATTAAAGTAATCAATGACTTATTGGACTTCAAATTATGCAAATTGTTGTAAATATCAACAAAGTATTCATTCTTTTGCATAAATTCACTATTATATCACAAACCTTTATATGAATCTCAGTAAAACAAACTTTGCCTTTCAAATTTATATGAAAATTGTCAAATATCCATGAAATTCCTCATTCTTTACTCAAATGTATGACAATTTCCTTCAGATTTCTATGTTTAAGCTAATTAGTTTTTCAATTGTTAGAGAAAAGTTAGAGAAACTCAAATTAAAGTACCATTCTATACAGGATCTAAATATTCTGCTACTCACGTTTTAAAGAATATAGTAATCTGAACAACTTAACACAATCAAATCTACAAATGTAAAGTCCTAAACATTTTCATGAACATACATAAGAGATTACAAGCTTTCAAAGAATAATACTTCAAATGCAAGTCAGAAACAGAAAACACTCTATAATAGATGCAGAATTCTTAGTTTACTTATATTCAAAGCACAAAGTCATAAAATTTACAATGTAAGAATGACTTTTGTTTCATTAATCAAATCACTAGAGAACTTACAAATGTTTTGACAGATACACTAAGGAGACCAGACATTCCACGTACTCCTTAATGCAGACACAAGTGACCTCCTCTTTAAAACTAAAAGAACCATCTTCTCTATTTCAATAAACTTTGACAAATTACAACCTCAAGCTAAAATTCTAAAATCCTTGTGTAATATGATACAAGTAGCAGATCTTATTATATAGACTTCGAAGCTTCATCCTGCTACGGTTACAAAATTCAATCAATGGTCAGCATTCAAACTTTTTAGATCAATGGTAGGAATCAATTCCTAACCATTCTCAAAATATCTCAATGGTATCTTTGCTCGGTTAAAAGGATGCCTTTGGAATCTTTTCAAAATAAAAGATACCCGCTGACTTCTTCCTATTTGTTGACTTTAGCCAGTAGTACCCTCCAATTACATTCTTACTTAGCATATCTTATTTTCAATATCCTTCTATTTCTTCAGGTACTCTACAAGATTAATTGTCACTCCCTTGATGAAAGCATGATCACTCTCTTGACGTTTTGCCCACGTAAATTCCTGTGCTTCGACTCCCTCTTTCAACTTCTTCTCTTTTGTTACCAAATCCTTAACTCTTTTCTGATATTTCTTGATCTTAGCATTTATTTCCATCATTGAATCAATCATCTCTATGCTAAGATGCACTCCAGAGTTCTCCAAACATGGTGAAAATATTGCCTTAAACTCTTTCACAGCCTTTTCCAATCCATACGCTGGTACCTCTAGGCATTCATGCCCAATGAGTTTTTCCATTATTTTCATATGTACCTTTATCATACTATCAGTGACCTCTTCTAAGACTCTAGTGTTTATGATATAGCTTCTAAGAATGTCTTCTTCATATTTTAATTCAAACTTTTCTTGTGGCAACTGGTTGACCATTTGAGGAGTAATGACTCCTTCAATTATCAGTTCTTCTATTCTTTCCTCTATTTCTTCAAGCTGCTTTATTTCTGATATGCATTCTTCTTTTCTAAATTGACAACTATGTAATATAACATTACATTTGTTCCTCTCTGCCAAAGCCATATCCCAACTTATTGCTGCCTGCTTTGTTACCTCTTGTCCTTTCTGTATGAGGCCTTTTAACCATTTCTCAAAAATGTTAGCTTCAATCTTCTTATTTCCCATCTCCTTTACCTCTTACTTTGATAACACTGCCATTTCAGTAGGCAACTCTGGTATAGTGGCATTGGGATCAAACATCCCTATGATGAATTTCTTTAATTGGACAATATATCCTTTCAAGTATTCCTCTTTATCTTTATCTTTCTTCAATATTTCAGTAGTGTCCTGATGCATGTCCTCCCATTCATTTATATGTTGCTCCCTAGTCATGTGACCTAGATCTAGATTAAGTATTTTATAATCCTCCACAGTCATGTCTCCTTTTGATTTGTCCTTTTGTGGTATAGCTAGATCTAGAATCCTAGATCCAGAAGGACCTCTTTTAATGGTTGAAATAGTTCTGGCTTTTCTCTTCTCTTTATGTGGTGTAGAACCACCCAGTAAGCTCTTGATATAAATAGGTACTAATTGTACCTCTACCGTCTCTCTTCTAACATCTGAGCCTAACCAGGTTGGAGCCTCCTTAGTAACTTCTGTTGTTTTTTCTTCATTGATCACCTCTTCTTGAGGTTTCTCCATTTATGCATGTTCCATGTGTTTTTCTTGTTACTACTGAGGTGGTTGAGGTAGAGGACCATGTTCTGGAACAAGTGGATCATCATTATCTTCTTCTATTTCAGTGTCTCGTCCCTCTTCATCTTCTGGATTCTCTTTTCCTAAAGCTTCCTTTTGTTCTTCTTCTTCTTTATCCTTCTGCTCCATATTTTCTATATCCATACTTTCTTTTTGTTCCTTATGCTCAGTATTATCCTCAGCAACATTCTCTGTATTACTCTTGCTCTCCTTAGGATTACCTGATATTTCCATCGATTCCTTTGCTGGTTCAACTTGCTCTTGCACCTTTTCAAGTATATTTGTTTGTTCTATTTGTGAAGGTGAACCTGTGACTTTATCAGGTTCTTCTGTATCCTTTTCCTTCTCATGTTTGCCTTCTGTGTTCTGTCTTTCTTCTATGTTTTCTTCTTGTTCACTATGTCCATTATATATATTCAGAATATCCAAAACATCAGCACCAGAAGCATTTATCTTTGTTTCCTCTTCAGCTTGGGCTAGGGTTTCCTTTACAGCTTTATTAGATGTTTCTTCCTTTTCAAACTCTTCTATCTATTGTGCCACATCTTGTACCTCCTTTATAATCTCAGGTCACACCAGTGTTCCAAAAGGATCCACTGCTTCCGACCTATCCTGTACATTTTCCTCTCCTGATTCTTGGCTTTGTTCTGTTTCCATATATACCTGAGTATCTTGTTCTTCTTCTGCACCAGAATACTCACTTACTTCCTCTTCATCTTTTCCTATTTCTTCTCTTGCACCGAGATTCACCTCTCTGACTTCACTATCACTACTGTCATCTTCCACATTGACAGTCTCACTTACTTTTTTGGCTTCATGAAGTTTTGACTCTTTCAACTTCTCTTCAGCCAATTCTTTCTTAACCTTTACATATTTTTGTCTTTTCTCCTCAGGTGTGGCCTCACTATGTATGCTACTCATCTTAGAACTCACTACCTATAACATCACCTTGTTATGATGTTTGTCCCTTTGAGGTTTCAATTGCTATGACCCTCATGATTGTCTGTCATATTGACCTCTTAGCAGTTCGAGTATGATCTGCACTAATGTTACGTCCTGATGACTCTGCCTCCATGAATGTCCCTGAAGATACTGCAACTGTAACACCTAATGCATAAGGATCCATTAAGGTGGCATTTTTATCTTTTTCACTGATTTTGGTTTCTACAATTCTTCTTTTCTTCTCATAAAAGCATTGCAGCTCATCTTGATTTTCTCTTACCCTCTTCTTTCCTTTTTTTTGCAGGGTAACCTCAACCCCTTTGGCTCTGAGCTCTTCTATTTGATCTTTTAACCATGTTTTAGAATATAAAATAATTGGTTTGGATAATGCATCCAAAGATGCTCCCCATGGTTGTGTCTAATCAAGTTCACCAATAGGAGCAAATCTAGCACTCTCATAATTGTGGTGTAACAACTTATCATCATCTTTAACCTTTGGAGGCATATAAATTTCCCCCATATTCTTCATTTGTTCTATTGTCAGCCTCTTATGAGCTCTTTTCCTCACTTCTTTGTCATTTTTGCAATCTGACTAGTAGTCTTCAATATGCACTTGATGCTTGTATTTAGGATCAATAGTTCTTTGGATCCTATGGAAAGGATCAAAGCATCTTGCCAACTCAAATTCTTCAAAACCATAGTATCTCAACTCTTTTTCCGAATAACCAGCCACTTCTTCACTATAGCAATAATATCTTCCAATTGCCCAAGGAAGTTTGATATTTCCTCTGCTCCATTTCTTTTTATACATCCTAAATGCATTCAAGTTCTATCTAGAAAACTCCAATACAATTAGCTTATTTGATGGATACCTAAGAAGCATGAATAGCTTCCCTTCAAAACCTTTAGTTCTAATATATGTAAAATTTGGGAATTGTATATACCATGAACTGTGTAACCCAATAGTATTCTTTGCATCTTCAAATAACCTAAATTATCTTTTGCTCCCTTTAAAACTCTTACCATGTAAGTATAAAATACATCATTCAGTAAATCATACTTCCTTAATGCATTATCCTCTTGCAAATCTGGATAATGATCGTAAACTAGTTTCTGATCTGGGCCATTCCCCATGTTCCCAACTCTGTCAATCCCAATTATGTATGGCTGAATCATAGATGCACATGAATATAACACATATGATGACAAATAAAAAGGCATCATTTTTTGCTTTCTCAACATGCGTTGCTTCCATATGGCTGTAATGATAGCCTTGGCCTAGTGAATTTGCCCATCTTCCTCTTTTGCTTCCCTCATAAATTGAATAATAGTGAACATCCATGGTTCACATTTTGTTGCATCTCTCAACCCTACCAATCTACTCAGCATTGTAATCATTAGATGTATCTCCTCTTTAAAATCCATCTTATGAAGGTTCCTTGGTACTCTTGCTACAGCCTTAGGTTTGTTTTCTGCATTATACCAGCTGTAGAAAATTTTGCTTTTGCACTCCCTTTCATTGCTATTAAAGTCTTCTGTGTATTGGTCTATGTTTATATCCACCATTTTTTCTTGAATCTCTAGTCCAAATGTCCTTGCTATACCTTATGTGGTCAAATCTACAATAACCTGGTCTTCATGTACTACTTTTCTAGTATTTACATCATATTTGTTTATGCACTCCAAAACCAGATCCTTAGCCTCCATGGCTAATGGAAAACCCGCAGCCTTGTACAATCCTCTATCCCAAATGCACTTCATATTAGGGGTAGCGTCTAATGCTATAATCTTTTGAAGAATACCCTCTGCATCATAAGATCCTACATTTGTATCAGTTCTAACCCAACTCGTGCCAATCAAGGATGGATATCCTCTGTGCAGTAGCAATTCTTCTTTTTCTGTTTCTTTCCGCAGCTTTCTCTCTTTCTTTATCTTTTCTTCACCCCCTGGATCTATTCTCTTTGTTTTGGAGCCATCCTATGAAAAATTGCATATTTAACCTCCTGTTTTACTTCATTTACCTAAGGTTTTACCGTGAATTTTTTACATTTTACATTTACCCTAACCCTTTTTGTCTTTTTTCATTTTAAACTTCATGCTACTTAACACAATCAACTAATCCCTCTAATCAGATACAGTAATTTGACATTTTCTTGCATTTTTTAACGAAATTACTCATAACCAATTTGCATTTTTGATTAACTGTATTGTAATGGCGTTTAAGAAACATACCTGTATTTGTGACAGCTCAACTCTACGAGCGTTGACCCACTTTACCATTTTTTCAAAGTCATTCCCATTCTGAAATTCTGTTCAGTTATGGACTGTTTGTTCAATTTGTGCAATAGTTTCCTTTCTCTGCAAATTTTAGCTTTCACGATGCAATTCTGAAAGAAAAACAATCTTTATTTACCCTAACATGTTAAATTCAGCATTTCAATTGTTAGTTTTGCATTAAATGTTGCATTCAATGCACGTACGGCTTCAGCTCTCTACTTTACGCTTCTATTTTGAACATGTATCTGTTACTCTGCCCTTTGCATACATATCATTTTTGTATGTCGCCTTGTATATCACTTTGCATGTCGTTAATATACAAGCCTAAATATGCAATGGGTTATAAAACATGTTCAACTTTGTATCTTCCGTTTGTATGTCACAATGTATATAAAATAGATACAAACCATTATACAAATGCAATATATACCAACCCTTTACATTTATTTCCCGACAGTGCACTTTTATCTCTTTGTATATCGGGACTGTATGTATACCATCTTTCATACATACAAGAATATTAATCTTATTTCATCCCCTTTTGAAATCCGCATCAAGTCTTACCTTTTCATTTTTTTGGATCTTCATTTTGTATATGCAACATACAACCGTGAGATACCATCGTGGGGCCCACTCTACTTACCCACTTGTATCTTCTTAAAGAAACAATAATTGTATCTGCACTTAGATACAACCTCTCATACATGCAAACTTTTATACAACCATATTGGACTTTCGACTTTCATTAACTGCTTTGCATAATCTTTTCGGGTCCGTGCATGTATATCAAGTGAATGCATAGTTATTCGGAATGTGTTAAGAAACAATGCATCGCTTACATCAGAAATGAATAACTTTTGGAATTCGTAATTGTATGTACCTTAAAGATGCAACTCTGAGACATTCAAAAATACAAATTGCGTGAAGTACCCTTTTCACCTTAATAAACTGTATTGTATACTTCCCTCAGGTCTGTGTATGTATATCGCCTTGTATATTGTTTGCGCTTAGATTGAACATACATACAAACCTACATACCATGCGGATCTAACACTTTATTCATTCGACTTTTGAAAACCTATCGGGTCCGACTTGTATACAAAGGGCCTAAACATTGAACACATGCATGCAAATTTCCAAGTTACAAAAACCCAACTGTACCCAACACGACTTATACAAAGACTTCACATACAAATGACTTTGTATGCGACATACAAACCTCCAAAATGATGCATTTTACCAAAAAACACATATCTCACAGAATATTGGGAATTTCTTACTGGTTCAAAAAACAATCTTTACTCATTTTTCACAAAGAATTCACCCCTACTCCTACCTTGTACTTA
Source organism: Cunninghamia lanceolata (assembly GCA_027924645.1). Lineage (NCBI taxonomy): Eukaryota > Viridiplantae > Streptophyta > Pinopsida > Cupressales > Cupressaceae > Cunninghamia > Cunninghamia lanceolata. Next base: position 2,186,639 of record BSBN01001097.1, read on the forward strand.
ATGCCAGATCTTTTCAATTTTCAACATGGTTTGTAATACTGACCTCCTTTTCCCTTTACCACCAAGCAAGACCACACACAAACAAAAAGAAACAGCCACAGCAGGGGTCCTCATTTTGCTAAGAGGTAAAATGGGGCGTGTTGTGAACACCACAACAACTAGCAACCAAATAAAACAACTAAATTTAAATCATTAAAGAAAACCAAGTTAAATAAATTCATAACTTCTAACTTTCTTAGATGCAAACCCTTATTCGATTTAAGACTCAATGTATTCAATAAGGTGTATGAATCTTTCAATAGAGTTTAGGTGTGTGCATGTGATTAATAATTCTCATCTTGAAAATGAGTTGAAAACACTAGTGACTGGTGTTAAACTACATAGTTGATGTCATTCCCTCATAGCCAACCAGATAGAGCCTTGCTGCCAGCAGGCGTTCATAGTCCCGGCAAGGTTATCGTTGCAATTCTCCTAAGTAGAGCCCTACTGCTAGCAAGCGTCTATAGCCCCGGTAGAGTTACTTAGATGGCTTAATTTATATTTTCAATGAAATCCCCTTTTATATTTATAACTCTGTGTAACATAGAAATTCATAAGATATTATCATTGTAAATTCATGATGCAAGATATGATCACTTGCTAAAATTAAGCTGAGAATTGCAATGGTAGCAAGGGTGACCTCTAATTTTTCACTTAACACCTACAATGGTATGTTCAACAAACCCAAGGATTTTAGGTGTGTCATCGTGAAAAACTTCCCTTGAATACTCAATTCACAGTTATTGAATAAAAAATTTCACAAGCCAAACAATTATCTATATTCATGAAAGTCACAACAAGTTATACATAAGTTTCAAATGATTAACTTGAATGTTTTAAATTTTTCGTTGTTTTCAATGGTTGTTAATATACTCTTGCATACCTCAAATCAAAACAAACATCCCTGCCAAGGAAACACAACAAACAAACCAACCAAACAACAAACCCACAAACAAAACAAAACAAAACATACACTATACATTTTTTACATTATGATATACAATAGGACAGACCTTGTCTTCTCAAGCTTGAAAGTAATGTTTCAAACGTTGTCCATTAACAGGTAATGGCACTGTTGTGATGTTCACAACATGCCCCATTTTGCTCCTTAGCAAAATGAGGAACCCTGCTGTTGCTTTGCTTTTTCGATTCTGCTTGTGTTGTTCTGTTTGGTGGTAAGGGGAAAAGAGTCAAAATTTGCAAACCTTGTTAAAAATAGGGAAAATTACATTTTTAGTACTAGTGCATGATGTGGTTGGATTCCTTGCGAAAAATGAGCCAGGGTTGCTTTTTGAACCATCTTGAAATTCGCCATATTTTGCAAGTTATGATCATTTTGGTAAAATGTACTATCGAGTTTTTGCATGATACACAATCAGTTGTTTGTCTTTTTCCTTGTTGGCATTCGGTTAAAATTTTGAAATATGTATGCTTAGTGGATTTCAGGATAAGGTGAATTTTGTCTGGGTCCCACTCTGTATCTCACAATTGTCTATTTGACAGGAAAATGCACAGGTGCACTTATGAAATTGGCAGGCCCAAGGGGTTATTTTACAGAGTTAGTCCATCTAAATGTTTGGGCAATATGCATATTTGATGCGAGCCCTAATACTTTACAACGAAGTATGCATTGTGTGAAAGAAAAATGCCATCAACATGCTCTGGAAATGCCTCGCCGAAAGGGGGTCTCTCGCCGATGGCCTTTTGCCATCGGCGTAACATTTGGTATCGGCAATGTTTTGAGTTCTCTCGCCGAAGGGTATAGTCTCCCCGATAGCCAATGACTATCGGCATAGCTTGTACCGTCGGCGGAGTTTTGATTTCTCTTCGCGATGAGGTTGTGTCTCCCCGATGCCTTAGTCGTCAGTGTAACATTCAATATCGGCCGAGTTTAGAATTGTCTCCCCGAGGGAGAGTTTCTCGCCGATGACAGGACTTAAGCGATAAAAGGGGTTGCATATGTATCACCATCGGTATAACATATACCGTCGGCGATGTTTAGAAATGTTCCGCCGAAGTAAAGCCTCTCACCGATGGCCTTTTGCCATCGGTGTAACAATTGCCATCGGCATGGTCTGGAAAAGTCCCACCGAAGGGGAGGTCTCTCACCGATGAGTGAGTCATCGGTGTAGCTTACATCATCGGGCGAGTTTGAGTTTCTCTCGCCGAAGGCTATGATCTCCCCGATGGCCTTCGGCCATCAGTATAACTATTATCGTCGACCGAGTTTGGTTATGTCTTGCCGATGGGGGTCTTATGCCAATAAAGGGCCATCGGCGAAAGCAATGAACATCGGCCCATCCTTTTTTAACTCATGCCGATGGAGGATCTCACTCCGATAAGGAGGCTGTCAGTATGATAATGACGATCGGTGCGAGCATTTAGACCTTTGCTGATAGGAAAGGTCAGGTCGATGGAAGGAAGGCTGAAGGATATAGGGGTTTGTCGGCAGGAGTCGCACCGACAGGTAGTCATCGATAGGACATTAGCGATCAGTGAAGAAAATTTTGGGCTCGCCGATAGTGCGGTGTCATACCGATAAGATGAAACACGAGCCGATAGGGCTACTTCGGTGAGAGTCACACCGATACGAAGGGATAAATGAACAAGCAAGGCCATCAGCCAAACAACGAGCATCGGCCAATCGATTTCTGGACACGCCGATGGGCGAGAAATAGAAGGCGATGGGAATTTTAAAGGGCATTTTTGGCGCCCGTGGCTTTTTTTGGTCAACGGTGGTTGATCCGATGGCATTTTGAGTGATCTGTGTGCATTTTGAACGTGGTTTTTTGCAGATTTGGGCCCGATTTCCATTTGTTTTGCACAGTCACACCCTTTTTCAACAGATATCTTAGTTTCTTGTTGTTTGTTTGTTGAAATGATACTTATTGCTTGTCTTGTTTTGCAGGCTTGCAGTTGAAGAAGTAGCTGGAACTTGATCACAGTGACATCACTCAAAGAAAGGAAATCAGATCTCAGGAGCAGATGGATAGTAAAGATGAAGCGCGAAGAAGTCAAAGGCCATGCAGCTGAGGACAAAATGTAGCTGAAGTATTACTGCAGCAAACAAACAGAAGTTATTGCCGAGCTGCTAGGGCTTCTCAGAAGGGGCTTTTTTTTTGCCCAGATTTGACACTGCTCAGAGGTATTTTGGAGAACTGGTTCACTTGCATTTACTGCTATAGCCAGGGGTTTGAACCAGGGGTTTAGTTAGGGTTTTTTTGCTGTAGTGAGGACAATCAGAGAGTCTTTATATTGTGCCTCTCTGCACTGTAATATTTTACAACAGCGATTTTAGGAACACATATGGGATTTGAGTAGCTAGCTTAGTGTAGTCTAGAAGTAGAAGAAGGAGGTCACCTATTTGTCTACAGTAAGGTGTGCGTGGAATGTCTGGCTTCCTTACTGTATCTGTAAAGCTTATAAGTTCTCTGTAGTTTGATCAATGAAACTAAGAGTCATTCCAACATTGTAAATCATGTATGACTGTTTGTTTCTAATACAATAGAATCTGGAGTTCTGCATCTATCTTCTGAGTGTTCTCCTGCTCTTCTTTGTGTTTTGAAATCTTTTCTTTGAGAGCTTACAATTTTAAATGTATGTTTGTGAAAATGCTCAGAATATACATTTAAGGTTTTTTTACTATGGATTTGATCAAATTGTTGTATGACTTACATAGTGCATAATAGAATAATTAGATCCTTTGGTAGATTAAAATGGAGTTTAGTTTAGATCTTCCTAACTTTTCCCAACCCATCTGAAATATTTAGTTGAAAACGTAGAAATCTAAAGGAAATTTGTCTCAAATTTGAAAGAATATGCATAACAGAGTTTAAAGTAGACAGTTTTCATAAATGTATAAAGAAGAAAGCTGCAATAATTCAAGGAAACTATCTAAGATTTGCAGCACAGTATAAGTTTATGTAAAGAATGAACAAACATACCTATATTTCATGATTTCTTTGCATAGTTTGAGTCCAGTTAACCAACAAGCAACCTTAAATTACGTAAGGCCCCTTGAACATTACAGCTTCACATTGACCAACTAAATTTGACCAACAAGTCAAGACCTGACCACTGTAGACTTGGGATTAAGTGAATCTTAAACGATTCCTTCTTATCTTTCAAGTATAGTTTCAGTTCATTATATGTGAATTTTAACTTAATTGTTATGATTGCATCAAAACAATCACTAACAATTTTTCTGGCGCTAGAAGAAGGGCCTTTTGAGTTAAGGTTTGTTTCAAACTGGCTAATAACAGTGATAGAGTGACCAGGTCTAGATCCAGTTCAGGAGATATATTTGTGCAACTACCTAATATAAGGCGAAGAAAGAACCCTTTAATTTGGAATCCTAAAATATCGCAAGCAGGAAGTTCATCTGGAACACCTCCTGGATCACCTTTTAACATATGTAGCATTGTGAGTCCTGACAGATCACTATTCAGATCTTTAAATCTCTGTTCAAGCACTCCTGGACGTCTTAGTCCTCCTAAAAATCCTAATCCACCAATCAATCCAGGTATTCCTACAAGCTCAGGTCAAGCTCAAACACCTGCAATGGCTTATTTCAATGTCAATTCTCCCATATTTTGCAATGATTATCATGAGATGCCTAAAAATCCAGAGAAGATATGTCCCAAATATCAATTACATCAGGACCCAGAAGACCATATCAGAATATTCAAGGAAGCATGTTTCAGGGCCAGATTAGAGCATGAGGACGTTGTGTGTAGATTGTTTCCCTACACCTTTAGTGAACAAGCCTCTAACTAGTATGTGAACCTACCTAACGGTTACATTTCTTCCTGGTCACTTATGGAAGAAGCATTTCTATCAAGATTCAGAGGGCCCATTGACCCTTGCATCTTGTATCATAAATTGGCTACCATAAAATGAGGTGAGGGAGAATTGATTGATAATTTCAACGATAGATTTCAAAAGGCCTACTCTAGGTTAGTAGAGCCTTACACCGTGGATGATGATACCTTGTTGGCTATGTACTATGCAGCCTTGGATCCTTTAACTGCCATGTTTGTCAAAAGAAAACCTGACATAGATTCAATATCCAAAGCCTACAAAGAGGCAGCCTCGGTGAACCAAGAGATGAGGCACACGACTTATAGCCCATTGGCTAATGGAGGAAATTTTGGAGTGCAGAATCAGGCACAACCATGGAATGGAGTTCCCATGCAGCACACTCCATTATTAAATTCGGTTCCTCCTTGCACACCTGTGTATAGTCCTACCCCAATCCAAGCTATAACTCCTTACACAGGTAGCACTCCCCATAATACTCAAAATAATGGTCAGCCTTTCTTCCAACCTCCTAGGGACACAACTGTGGCAAAAGCACAGGAGGAAAGGGAAGAAATCAAAGAGATCACTGCACATTTAAAAAGGTTAACCACTGAAGTGACACAACTAAGAAATGAGAACCTCTATGGAAGAGGCAACCAAAACTACAATCAAAACCAGAATTATAGCCAAGGCCAAAATTAGAGCTATAGTTCCAATCAAAATCAGCATTACAATCAGCAGTACAATCAAAACCAAAACTATAATCAACATCAAGGCCCTAACTAGGGGCAACCAATGCAGAATAGAGGGCCAGTGGTAGATAATAGGACCTGGGGCAATAATAACAAAAATTAGAATCAACCTAGGCCACCCAAGACATGGAACACTGGACCTAACAACGGTGCTCTAGCTTCTCCTTTTGAGAATATAGATAATCATAACGCAAAACAAACAGCTAGCATCCAAATGGCCAGTATAGCACCCAAAAATTGGTGCAGATTTCACAATACCAATGCTCATGCTGAGCACGACTGTCCACAGTTCCACTTAGCAGCTAGCATTTTTAATATAGATGTGCAGCCCCCTACCTCAGAATTTCTCATTCCCAAGGATAATGAGGTAGTACCCTCAGGATATGACATAGCATTAGTCTTAGAAACGTTTACCTTTGCAACTGCAGAAGAGAAAGAAGATGAATTGCTAGAAGATGGACCATACTGTTGTGAAAATCTTTATCCTGAATCAGCCTTTGTGTTAAATGCTTTTCAGTTTCCCTTTGAATCTGAAATGAGGTATTAATTGAAACAGAAGAGGTGCAGGCCTTTCAACAAACAAATAAAAACCACACCTACAATTTGAGGAACAACCCTAGGCCAGGAGGACCTTTCACCACTTCTGTTCCTCCGAACAACTTCAACACACCCCCAGATCAGAATGCCAGCAACAATTCTGCCATACTTAAAGCTAATCAGCACACAAATAGCAGAACAACAGTACAAAAGGATCAAACAAGTACAACTGAGACAATAGAGACAACAAGATTAATGAGTTACTTGTCAGAGGAAATAAAGAAGATTAAGGTCAGTATACCTCTAAATGAATTATTGAAAACTCCAGGGATCAGAAATGCTTTTATAAAATCCCTGGATACATCCATGATAGATGAGGTTTCTGCTGATATAACTGTTCCTAATAGAGATTCACCGCCTAAAGAGAAAAGTAAGAAAGTTGAGCAGCCTTCCAATACAAATGTAGTAATACATGCTGATAAGAGGGATGCTCCCCCTTTCTTGTTAACTGTTAGATTGTGTGGGAAGAACATACACAACTGCATGGTAGATTCTGGTGCCTCAGCCAACGTAATGCCCTTAGGAATATGTAAAACTCTAGGGCTGACTCCCACCAAATTTGCTAAGGTTGTCACACAATTAGATAAGACTGAGGTCAGCGTGATAGGAGAACTCATGAACATTCAGATGCAATTAGCTTCAGACCCTAGAGTAAGCCAAATCATTGACATTCAAGTAGTGGATATACCCGTAAATTATGGAATGTTGCTGAGTAGGGATTGGTCTGTTGACATTTCTTCTGAATCAGCATTAGGGTTTGCCACTTCTAATGCACAGGCAGATTCAGGCCAACTGAATACAGGAGGTCGCGTGAGCTCCTCCCCTTCACTTCTGGTTCTGCCGCACCAAGGGGGGTATCCCTATAACTTAAGATGTAACCTTGACTAGCTCAAAGATAGAAAGATCTAACTTGACAACAACAGGCAGAATACTCTCATGTATGGACCAAGATCTGCATGATAGATCACAAGGCTGGCAACATTCTTGGACATGATGTCTGGTTGAGTATGAGAGTATGCAGGGGGTTCCTAATCCTACTCCTACAACTAACAGGTGGAGGTATGAAATGGTTTAATATGAATTTGGATGCAAAGCTGGACATGGTGTATAACACAAGAACACAGCATGATTGGTGCCTATCCAGGGCTTGGAGTCGGTAGACATACACCTGTGAATGATCAGCATGAATAGCTAAAACCGGATTTCAGGGGGATACACATGATATCTGCCTTACAGATATCTCCCAATATAGAGTGTTGAGATATCTCTACTTATGGCATCCCTACTGCAGTATACCCTTCCCAATGTTCAACCTGAAAACAGTTTAATCTGCCCCTTGAGCAGAGGTTAAAAGATCAGAAATTCAACATAGGAATTCTATGCTCTAGAATCTAAACATAAGCAAACATCCAGATCTAGAAGAAGGATACATGCAATACTGGAGACAGAATTAACACAACACATGCTAAGACAGCATTACTCATACAAGATCAACCATGAAATCAGTGGATTTATGCCAAGTCCTACAACAGGAGATACATAAACTCACAAGATAAACTGTACAGAGCAACTAGATCAGCGGGTTATGGATTACAGAGCCAAAATCTTCAACTTTCAACAACCTTGAATGAATAACATCGTCTGCATTATATAGCAGGAGGATGTATTCAGCATTAACTACCAGGTTGACCAAAACTCCCGCCAGATATACAGTATCATGGAAATGGCGCTCAAACACAACCAGATTGGCGCCCAAACTTGACTGCAGCAGGTAGGGGAGGACACAGGAAGATTTCTCGAGCCTTGCGCCGCCGCCTCGGGATCCAGATCTTCAATCAGGTACTACATCGGCCCACGCCATCGCCCATACCTCTGCAACAATCGCCATTGATGGCGCACCAACCCGCAGCCTCGGGAAGAACATCAAACAGTCGATCGCAACCACTTCCCGCCGAGGTTCATCATCATGATATTTTGAATATGCAGGATAACATTATCCCACATGCACCCCGCGATGACCTCTTTGACACTTTATATACTAGGTCATGAGCATATATCATGTCGGTGCTTTTGCTCCTGACGACACTAGTATAAGACTTCATCATCATCATCCTCCAACAGCATGATATCCTGTTGTTCGAAATATCACCCTGACGTCAGCATCATCTTCGCAATACAAACTGCATGATATTCGCCTTCACCCGCACAACCGGATCCATCGGAGGAACATCCTCCTGCTGAGCTTATAACAAAAGTCTGGCTGATGAACATCCTGATGACGTCATCATCATATCCTGCTGACGTCATCATCATATCTGCCTACTGCGCACCTCCTCATATCCGGATGACATCATCATCATGTTTGCAAATGTCGGGAGATCTCCTCAAGATGATCAGTGTTAGAAATATGACCCCCCCCGAACCTTGATGACGTCATCATCATATTAACATCATCATGATATTCGGAAGACAACCGGATATTTGGAAATATCCTCCTGATGTTCAAATATCAGGTTGCACTGTAGCTCCTCTATAAGATCGGGGCGATAACTGAATATGATGACGCTGCTTGAAAAGATCACCCCCAGTAGATAATGCGCGAAGCCAGCAGGCGGATATCTCCTTGAGATCAGCATCATCATGATGCTCGAACAAACATATATCCGGGTGATATGAAAATATCACCCCCTCCTTCGGAAATATCATGATGCAGATAGGCAGAAAGAAAGATATCACCCTGATCTTAGGATGACGTCAGCATCATCAGGATGACAAAACAACGAACAAGAGGTGATACAACATCATCAGGATGATATTGACTAAGATCATCCTGACGTTCAAAATATGATGACCCCAGTGAATATCGGGTCGCACTTAGAACTCTTCGACAACATCATCAGGATGATATTAACCAAGATCACCCGATGATAAAATATCACCTCGGCGAAATATCATGAAGGCAGAAAATATGATGACCTCCGCAAGCAGCAGGATGATAACTGGAAATATCATGATGATGACGACCCTTAGGAAAAAACAAGTTAGGTCGAGCAACTCAAAGAATAACCCCTTCAGAATAACGGGGCAACATCATCATCATGTTTGGGCAAGGTGATATTCGGAAGATCACCGGATACTTGAAAAATCACCCCCGCAAGCAACTGAGGGCGCACTGTAGCTCGTCAGCATCATCAGGATAAAACCCAAACATCACCCGACAGCGAAATATGATGATGACGATGAGAAACCGGCCGACGGAGAACATGATGATGCTGACCTTCCTCGAAACAAACATGATGATGATGACCTCCTCCTTCGGAAAATATGATGATGCAGCTGAAAACTGCTGAGGAGGTCCATTACTTAGAACATTTTTTGGATACTTAGGGAGAGTGCCTAAATGAAAATTGCTCAGAAAACTACCAGTCAATTCAGGCACTAACAGTGGCTCTGTCTGGGGACGTGCAGGTGAAAACCTGCAGCGAGAACACCAGATCTCTGGGATGCAGACCAGTCCCTTATCCATTGGGCATAGAGTCATGAAGTTATCATGATCTGCGTCACCAAACACACTTGATGGCCTAAGGCCACCAAGAAAAGAAAAACATGTATCTCCCTTTGTCAAATATCTTGTTTTCATCTGCATGCACTGGGTCAAGCTTGGAGATACTACAAAGACCTACCCACAAACAAATCTTGTCATCTGCATATTCAACCCTCTGATTTGGCTTGTCATTATCACCTTTGTGCAGATAACCCTCAGCATCATGTGACATGTGGGTGCAGAATGTATCAAACAATGCATGTTCATATGGCATATAGCACTTATCACCTATATCATCATCATGCATTGCAACATGATCTCCTAGCTGGACTGCAAATAGGAAACACTCAGAGTCCACCACAAAACTAGGAAGATCAAGGCTCATTGTATTATATGCTGGCTCATCAAAAGAAAAGCTTTCAAAATCACAATTGTGTACATCATGTACACAACCATCTGGTACACTAGGCTGGAAAAGATCAGGCTCTGGCATCTCTTTTAAGTCAGGCACACTTTCACAGTCACTTACCTGATGTACGTTGTTTCCTCTTTCATCAGGATGAGAAATAGAATCCAAGTCAAAAATAGTGTCCAGATCCTCACCATACTCAGACAGATCCTCATCACCATATGTGTCATAAATGGGTGACCTAGGTGCATCAGTTTCATCATAGTATGCCATTTGTTCATGGGCAGCAGAGCACATCTCTTCATCACCAATGGATTCAGTCTGTGGAGGAGTATCAGCCTGTGTGTCATAAGCAAAACAGCCATCAAATGAAAAACAATCATGCTCTGAACTAGCACTTATTTCAATTTCTGACTGCTCTTCATGATCTCCATGTGTTTGAAAGGTAGGCAATGGGTCGCACATAGGACTGCCTCTCTGTTTGCTTATATCTTCTCTGTCTTGAGTACAATACTCACAATTGTCTCCACAGGTCCATTCTAAAAATTGCTCATTGCTGTCCACAACCTCGTTATTGTCTTCATGGTCAGCTGCCTCATCATTGCAATGGGAATCCTCATTAGTCCTCTCACTGGCATCCTCAACTGGTGAACAATCCAGTTGAGCAGTATTGTTAGCATTATGTTCAAATACAGCAGTCTCAACCTCTATGCTTTTATTTTCATTTTTATCTGCACATGATGCCATAATCACTTGGTCATTTGCAGCTTCACAATAATTATTCACTTCAAGGCCTGGGGACAGGGGTTTCAGCAGGTGCACATTTCTCATTTCTTCTACATTTTCTAAAAATTTGTATGCCATCTGCATACTTGTCACCTTGAAAACCCTCAGTAATGCACTAGAGCCCTCCTCAAAAGCTTCAAAGAATATGCCAACACAGGCTGAAATATCAGGTTTGAAACTTTCAGGGACATGTGAAAGGGCTACTGCAAACCTATGACTGAAATCAACACATGGCTCTTCATCTTGTTTTCTGATTCTCATCAATTCTGCAACAAGATCAGCCGGTTCTTTTGCAAATTCTTCCTTGAAACAGTCAGCAAGCTCATCCCAACAGGCAAAAAATTTCTTTGGAAAGCTCAAATACCAGTCTTTTGCTTTTGCATCAAAGGACCTAACAAGGAACCTCATCCACATATCCTCATCTCTGAATGAATGTTTTCCCATAAAACTTTGAAAATTTTGGATATGTGCATTCCCATCACATACATTGTGACCACTAAATCTAGGCATCTGACAGTATATCCTAGCAGGCATAGTTTCTACTTTATAATCCACCCATGACAAATCTAGTTGGTCATACAAAGGATCAAAAGGGCTGACAGGAGGTTTAGCTTTTTGACTGGCAGACACAACAGGGTTACTGCTTCTTAACTGGGCCTGCTCAGCCTCTAAGAATATCAACCTATTTCTTATCTCTTCTATTCCTTTATCCAACATTTTACCACTGAGTGTGGGATAACTCATACTTAGATTCATAAAAATCTTACTCTTAGACATTGTTTGTCTGTCTAAGACCTAAGGCTTCCCCTGGCATCTAACCTATGCAGTAAAACAACAAATAAAGGGGAAGTAACAAAGTACCTTTTCTCATACAGATGCAAAAATATGTACATCTTTCAACCAATAACATACATTCATCTTTCATGTGCATTTGGATCTTTTTTGCAGAGTCGCCACCTCTTCAAAGAGGACAAAATTTTCAATAGCTGAAAGCTACTTTTCCAGGTTCATTCCACCAGCAGAGCATCATTTTGTTATTGACTCGGATGGGCCACAAGCATATCATTTTTTAGTCCATCCCCAGCGGAGTCGCCATTTTGTTGACATTTCTTCTGAATCAGCATTAGGGTTTGCCACTTCTAATGCACAGGCAGATTCAGGCCAACTGAATACAGGAGGTTGCGTGAGCTCCTCCCCTTCACTTCTGGTTCTGCCGCACCAAGGGGGGTATCCCTATAACTTAAGATGTAACCTTGACTAGCTCAAAGATAGAAAGATCTAACTTGACAACAACATGCAGAATACTCTCATGTATGGACCAAGATCTGCATGATAGATCACAAGGCTGGCAACATTCTTGGACATGATGTCTGGTTGAGTATGAGAGTATGCAGGGGGTTCCTAATCCTACTCCTACAACTAACAGGTGGAGGTATGAAATGGTTTAATATGAATTTGGATGCAAAGCTGGACATGGTGTATAACACAAGAACACAGCATGATTGGTGCCTATCCAGGGCTTGGAGTCGGTAGACATACACCTGTGAATGATCAGCATGAATAGCTAAAACCGGATTTCAGGGGGATACACATGATATCTGCCTTACAGATATCTCCCAATATAGAGTGTTGAGATATCTCTACTTATGGCATCCCTACTGCAGTATACCCTTCCCAATGTTCAACCTGAAAACAGTTTAATCTGCCCCTTGAGCAGAGGTTAAAAGATCAGACATTCAACATAGGAATTCTATGCTCTAGAATCTAAACATAAGCAAACATCCAGATCCAGAAGAAGGATACATGCAATACTGGAGACAGAATTAACACAACACATGCTAAGACAGCATTACTCATACAAGATCAACCATGAAATCAGTGGATTCATGCCAAGTCCTACAACAAGAGATACATAAACTCACAAGATAAACTGTACAGAGCAACCAGATCAGCTGGTTATGGATTACAGAGCCAAAATCTTCAACTTTCAACAACCTTGAATGAATAACATCGTCTGCATTATATAGCAGGAGGATGTATTCAGCATTAACTACCAAGTTGACCAAAACTCCCGCCAGATATACAGTATCATGGAAATGGCGCTCAAACACAACCAGATTGGCGCCCAAACTTGAATGCAGCAGGTAGGGGAGGACACAGGAAGATTTCTCGAGCCTTGCGCAGCCGCCTCGGGATCCAGATCTTCAATCAGGTACTACATCAGCCCACGCCATCGCCCATACCTCTGCAACAATCGCCATTGATGGCGCACCAACCCGCAGCCTCGGGAAGAACATCAAACAGTCGATCGCAACCACTTCCCGCCGAGGTTCATCATCATGATATTTTGAATATGCAGGATAACATTATCCCACATGCACCCCGCGATGACCTCTTTGACACTTTATATACTAGGTCATGAGCATATATCATGTCGGTGCTTTTGCTCCTGACGACACTAGTATAAGACTTCATCATCATCATCCTCCAACAGCATGATATCCTGTTGTTCGAAATATCACCCTGACGTCAGCATCATCTTCGCAATACAAACTGCATGATATTCGCCTTCACCCGCACAACCGGATCCATCGGAGGAACATCCTCCTGCTGAGCTTATAACAAAAGTCTGGCCGATGAACATCCTGATGACGTCATCATCATATCCTGCTGACGTCATCATCATATCTGCCTACTGCGCACCTCCTCATATCCGGATGACGTCATCATCATGTTTGCAAATGTCGGGAGATCTCCACAAGATGATCAGTGTTAGAAATATGACCCCCCCCAGACCTTGATGACGTCATCATCATATTAACATCATCATGATATTCGGAAGACAACCGGATATTTGGAAATATCCTCCTGATGTTCAAATATCAGGTTGCACTGTAGCTCCTCTATAAGATCGGGGCGATAACTGAATATGATGACGCTGCTTGAAAAGATCACCCCCAGTAGATAATGCGCGAAGCCAGCAGGCGGATATCTCCTTGAGATCAGCATCATCATGATGCTCGAACAAACATATATCCGGGTGATATGAAAATATCACCCCCTCCTTCGGAAATATCATGATGCAGATAGGCAGAAAGAAAGATATCACCCTGATCTTAGGATGACGTCAGCATCATCAGGATGACAAAACAACGAACAAGAGGTGATACAACATCATCAGGATGATATTGACTAAGATCATCCTGACGTTCAAAATATGATGACCCCAGTGAATATCGGGTCGCACTTAGAACTCTTCGACAACATCATCAGGATGATATTAACCAAGATCACCCAATGATAAAATATCACCCCGGCGAAATATCATGAAGGCAGAAAATATGATGACCTCCGCAAGCAGCAGGATGATAACTGGAAATATCATGATGATGACGACCCTTAGGAAAAAACAAGTTAGGTCGAGCAACTCAAAGAATAACCCCTTCAGAATAACGGGGCAACATCATCATCATGTTTGGGCAAGGTGATATTCGGAAGATCACCGGATACTTGAAAAATCACCCCCGCAAGCAACTGAGGGCGCACTGTAGCTCGTCAGCATCATCAGGATAAAACCCAAACATCACCCGACAGCGAAATATGATGATGACGATGAGAAACCGGCCGACGGAGAACATGATGATGCTGACCTTCCTCGAAACAAACATGATGATGATGACCTCCTCCTTCGGAAAATATGATGATGCAGCTGAAAACTGCTGAGGAGGTCCATTACTTAGAACATTTTTTGGATACTTAGGGAGAGTGCCTGAATGAAAATTGCTCAGAAAACTACCAGTCAATTCAGGCACTAACATGGTCCAAGACATTAAACAGATATATGGCCACTGACTTTTCACATATGTGGCTACCTTGGAGAGGTGTCCCAAACCAGATTAGAATAGAGGCAAAGCCTAGGATGAAACACATGATAATAGAGTATAATCGAACGAATGAAATATTATATGCTGCTATTGAACCTGGCGTCTATAGAATTATCAACAATGGGGTCCAAATTGAAGAGATCATGATGTTAAACATTAGAAAAAAATGTGTCAACAAGGAGACAACATTATTTGTTGAGTCTGATGGAAATTCTTCAGATGAAGAGAACAATGCAATAGACAAATTTAGTCATGCCATTAGACAAGAGGTGGAAGAGTGCGTTAAACAAAATCTGCCAGTCCAATGCAAACTATATAAAAATAGGTGTAGAGTCCACAATAGGCCACATTCTAAGGAAAGTTGTGGAATGTGCAAAGACATCATTGAATATGAATACAAAAAATGCATAAAGAGGGTAGAGTCACAAGAGGAAAGTGAGAATCCTAATCAAACACAGAAATACATTCAGGGCAATGTTGATGCCTTGATCCCAGATTTAGGAGAAGAGATAGAAGACAAGGGTAGTTGTCTTTCTGATTTAACAGATGGAAATGCACATATGCAAGTTAACCAAATAGAACAACCCATGAATAAATAGGACAACACCCCACAGGTGATAAAAGAGACAAAGCATGCCAAGATAAAAGGTCAAAAAAGTAAAGATGGCATGTGGACATTAAAATGTGATGGGTCCAAATCAAAACAGGGTGTGGGTGCAGGTGTTGAACTCATAAATCTTCAGGGTAAATCACATCTGGCAGCATATAGATTACAATTTTCCTGTACCAACAATATTGCTGAATATGAGGCCCTAATTTTAGGACTTGTCATGGCCATCAAGAAAAAGGTGAAAACGATCAGAGTATTTTCAGATTCTAAATTAGTAGTCAGACAAGTGAGGAAACTATATGCCTGCAATTACAAAAAAATGGTTAGCTACAGACCCAGAGTATGGGGTTTAATAGATTCGTTTGATGCATTCAACATAGAGCACATCCCTAGAGAGCTGAACCATAGACCAGATGCACTAGCAATTGCTGCTAGCACACTAGAACCTTTGACACTGTTAAGATTGAGACGATTTGTTGTTGAGCTAGTTAATGTTCCTAGTATCCCAGACAACGTTACACACTTTCAGGTATTTGGGGGGAATCAGCAAATTATTGATTTTCTGACTTGTAACGAGGCATTTGAGACCCAAATCATTGATGAACAAGAAAGGCCTGAAACAACATGGGACGAAGAGGATATAATCAACTTGAAGAGCAACTTTTTACCCAAAGGAGTAATCGAACTAGAACATATCTTTGACTTCGATGGGGTAATAAGACAGAAGGACTTACCCAAAACAGAAGGGGGTAAGTGCAATTTACACAACTTAGGGACAGAGCAAAATCCACAAAATGTACTAATCGAAAAGGCTTGCTCTGAGAAAATTAGAAAAGAGGTTTTAGACGTTCTGAAAGAATATAAACATGTCATAGCATGGACGTATGAAGACTTGAAGACATACGATACGTCCATCATAACTCACGTAATACCTTTAAGACCAGAAGTTAAACCATTCAGGCAAAAACAAAGGCCTGTGAATGCCATTCTAGAGCCTTTAATCTTTGAGGAAGTTAAAAAATTGCTGTCTGCTAGAATAATTTTCCTAGTAAGACATTCAATTTGGGTAGCTAACTTAGTACCAGTGAGGAAGAAAAATGGAGACATCAGGTTATGCGTGGACTTTAGAAATTTAAACAAAGCATCTGAAAAGGATAATTATCCTCTACCTCCAATAGATGAAGTGCTACAAGCAGTAAATGGGGCAAAGATGATGGCTTTTTTAGATGGTTTTTCAGGTTATAACCAAGTCTTAATCAATAGAGAAGATAGACTAAAAACCACCTTCACTTGCAAATGGGGAAATTATGCATATAGGAGAATGCCTTTTGGTCTGATCAATGTAGGTGCCACTTTTCAAAGAGCCATGGACATTGCATTCCGTGGATTATCAGGTAAGTGCATTGTTGTGTATATGGATGATTTGACTGTGTATTCCAAGGATGCATCCACCCACGCTGGGGATCTCAGGAAAATACTCAAGCGATGTGAAAGGTATGGGATTTCCCTTAATCCTAAGAAATATATATTTGGCGTAACTGAAGGTAAATTATTAGGCCATGTCATTTCTGAAGGTGGAATTTCAATTGATCCGGATAGAATAGAATCCATAAAAAATTTGCAAATACCAAACAGTAGGAAAGAATTGAAATCATTTTTTGGTAAAATTAACTTTGTTCAGAAGTTTATAACATGTTTTGCAGAGATTGTGCAGCCGTTAAATGCCATGTTAAAGAAGGATGTGCAAATGGAACAGACGCTTGTGGCCAGGGCTGCACTTGAAGATATCAAGGAGGCAATTTCTAATGCTCATGTATTGGCAAGCCCAGACTACACATGCCCGTTTTACATATACTCCTTTGCATCTTCTCATTCAGTAGCAGTTGCCTTGACACAGAAAGGTGAAAACAATGAAGAAAGGCCCATAGCATTTATGAGCGTGCCTCTGAAGGATGCACAGATGAGATATCTAGACACTGAGAGACAAGCATTTGCATTGATGAGGGCTGTGAAAAAATTTAGACATTACATTCTGCGCAGCCAAATCAAAGCCATAGTGCCAGACGCAGCGGTAAAGATGTTGTTGATGCAGAACGAACCTCGAGAAAAGAGAACCAAATGGATCACCACGCTGCAAGAATTTGACATGGAAATCATTCCCATGAAGCTGGTCAGAGGGCAGGTGTTGGTGCAAACAATAGCAAATACGGATCCAAATTTGATAAAACAGCAGTATGTATTAAATTCCCAGAATGCATCAGACTGGTATGAAGATTTAAACACTTTTTTAATAGCTGGAAAGTACCCAAACAGGATGAAAGCTTCTCAGAGGAGAGCTTTGAAGGTTAAGGCACAGAAATACATGGTACAAGGGGGTCTTCTATTTAGGAAGAACCATGATGGAATTTATTTGAGATGTCTAAACAGAACTGAAGCAGATAAGGTGTTGACAGAATTGCATGACAAGTACGTAACTGGTCATGGTTCCCATCTAGCTACGACACACAAAATACTAAGGGTGGGCTATTACTAGCCCATAATGTTCAAAGATATTGAGTCACATCAAAAGTTGCCACACCTGTCAGACTGCAATGAATAAGGGGAGAAATCAGGCCAATCCACTACAACCTGTGATTAAATCAAGACCGTTTGCACAGTGGGGCTTGGATTTTATTGGAGTCATCAATCCTCCTTCTTCTGTAGGACACAAATTTATACTAACAGTGACAGACTATTGTACAAGGTGGACTGAGGCTACCTGCTGCAAATTCTCCACAACTGAGGTAGTTATCAAGTTCCTTGAAGAAAACATCATCACCAGGTTTGGAACTCCCTATTCATTGGTATGTGATAATGGCCCTGCTTTCTCTTCTTTAAAGTTTTCTACATGGGCATTTGAATACGGGATTATTTTAAGGTTTTCTTCAAATTATCACCCTCAAGGTAATGGATTGGTTGAATCAACGAACAAAATTTTATTAGACATAATCAAGAAGTTAATTGCAAAGAGTCCTAGAGAGTGGAATACCCTGTTAAGATATGCATTATGGGTAGATAGGACCAAGTTTAAAACAGCTTTAGGTAGCACACCTTATCATTTAGTTTATGGGACTGATCCCATACTTCCAGTAAATCTGAGAATACCAACCTGGAAGTTTGCCAATGAGTATCTAGGCTTCGATAACCATAGGGAAGCCAGAATAATACAAATGCTACAATTAGATGAGAAAAGAGGTCAAGCCATCGAGAAGTTTGCCAAGCACCAAACGGTTGTTAAGAGGTGGTTTGATAAAAGGGCAAGAGTCAAAACATTTAGGATATCAGACTTAGTGCTGTGCTAGGACAAAGCACATGAAAAGAAGGGAAGCCATGGAAAATTCGATAAACTACGGCTAGGTCCATTACAAGTCTCAGAAATAATAAGAGATAACACGTTTAGACTTAAGACCTTGACTGGAGAAGAGGTGCCATTGCCAGTTAATGGCCAACATTTGAAACACTACTTCCAGGCCTGAGGTAAAGGGCAGTCCATTTTGGTGTAAATGGTGTAAGTAATGTACAGTTCTTCTTTTGTTTTTTTTTGTTTTTTTGGGTTGGCTGTCTGTATAGTTTTGTTTTCTGTTTCTTTCTGTTTTCTGTTTCTTTATGTTTGTACAGTTTTGTCTTCTCTTGCCTTTTGTACAGTCTGTCTGTTGTTTGTTGGTTGTCTCCTCAGCAGGGATCTTTGTTTTACTTTAAAGCATTAAGGAGCGAGCCAGCAACCATTGAAAACAGTATAAAATCTATAATATTCAGGTTAATCATTTGCAATTTATGCATAACCTTTTGTGACTGTCATGAATGTAGAGAGTTGTTTTACTTGTTAAATTTTGTATTCAATAAATGTGATTGAGAATTCAAGGAGGTTTCTCACGATGACACACCTAAAATCCTTGGGTTTGTTGAACCTACCAGTGTAGATATTAGGTGAAAAATCTAAGGTCACCCTTGCTACCATTACAATTCTCAGCTTAATTTCAGCAAGTGTTCACTCCTTGCATCATGAAACAACAAATTGCTATATATTGTGAATTCTTTCAAAATCAAAAAATATAAAAATATAAAAAATAAATAAAGCGGATTATACTAAAAATCCAAATTAAGCCATCTAAGTAACTCTACCGGGGCTATAGACGCTCGCTGGCAGTGGGGCTCTACTTAGGAGAATTGTAACGATAACCTTGCCGAGGCTATGGACGCTCGCTGGCAGCAAGGCTCTATCCGGTCGGCTATGAGGGAATATCCTCAACTACGTAGGCTAATATCAGTCACTGGTTTGTTCAACCGATCTTCAAGATGAGGCTTATTAATCACATGCACACAATTAAACCGAAAATGAAAATTCATACACCCTTATTGAATACCTTAGGTCTCAAGCTGAATGATGATTTGCAGGATAGATAGTTGGAAGTTATGGATTTATTTCATCTAATTCTCTTGAACACTTTGAATTTAATTGTTTTGTTTGGTTGCTAGTTGTTGTGATGTTCACAACACGCCCCATTTTGCTCCTTAGCAAAATGAGGACCCCTGCTGTTGCTTTGCTTTTTCGCTTCTGCTTGTGTTGTTCTATTTGGTGGTAAGGGGAAAAGAGTCAAAATTTGCAAACCTTGTTAAAAATAGGGAAAATTACATTTTTAGTACCAATGCATGATGTGGTTGGATTCCTTGCAAAAAATGAGCTAGGGTTGCTTTTTGAACCATCTTGAAATTCACCATATTTTGCAAGTTATGATCAGTTTGGTAAAATGTACTATCAGGTTTTTGCATGATACACAATCAGTTGTTTGTCTTTTTCCTTGTTGGCATTCGGTTAAAATTTTGAAATATATATGCTTAGTGGATTTCAGGATAAGGTGAATTTTGTCTAGGTCCCACTCTGTATCTCACAATTGTCTGTTTGACAGGAAAATGCACAGGTGCACTTATGAAATTGGCAAGCCCAAGGGGTTATTTTACAGAGTTAGTCCATCTAAATGTTTGGGCAATATGCATATTTGATGCGAGCCCTAATACTTTACAACGAAGTATGCATTGTGTGAAAGAAAAATGCCATCGGCATAACAATTGCCATCGGCATGCTTTGGAAATGCCTCGCCGAAAGGGGGTCTCTCGCTAATGGCCTTTTGCCATCGGCGTAACATTTGGTATTGGTAATGTTTTGAGTTCTCTCACCGAAGGGTATAGTCTCCCCGATAGCCAACGACTATCGGCATAGCTTATACCGTCAGCGGAGTTTTGATTTCTCTCTGCGATGAGGTTGTGTCTCCCCGAGGGAGGGTTTCTCGCCGATGACAGGACTTAAGCAATAAAAGGGGGGGTTGCATATGTATCGCCATCGGTATAACATATACCGTTGGCGATGTTTAGAAATGTTCCGCCGAAGTAAAGCCTCTCACCAATGGCCTTTTGCCATCGGTGTAACAATTGCCATCGGCATGGTCTGGAAAAGTCCCATCGAAGGGGAGGTCTCTCACCGATGAGCGAGTCATTGGTGTAGCTTACATCGTCAGGCGAGTTTGAGTTTCTCTCACCGAAGGCTATGATCTCCCTGATGGCCTTTGGCCATCGGTATAACTATTATCGTTGACCGAGTTTGTTATGTCTTGTCGATGGGGGTCTTACGCCGATAAAGGGCCATCGGCGAAAGCAATGAACATTGGCCCATCCTTTTTTAACTCATGCCGATGGAGGATCTCACTCCAATAAGGAGGCTATCGGTATGATAATGACGATCGGTGTGAGCGTTTAGACCTTTGCCGATAGGAAAGGTCAGGCCGATGGAAGGAAGGGTGAAGGATATAGGGGTTTGTCGGCAGGAGTCACACCGATAGGTAGTCATCGACAGGACATTAGCGATCGGTGAAGAAAATTTTGGGCTCGCCGATAGTGCAGTGTCATACTGATAAGATGAAACATGAGCCAATAGGGCTACTTCGGCAAGATTCACACCGATATGAAGGGATAAATGAACAAACAAGGCCATCGGCCAAACAACGAGCATCGGCCAATCAATATCTGGACATGCCGATGGTAGAAACTCTAGCCGATGGGCGGGAAATGGAAGGCGATGGGAATTTTAAAGGGCATTTTTGGCGCCCGTGGCTTTTTTCGGTCAACGGTGGTTGACCCGATGGCATTTTGAGCGACCTGTGTGCATTTTGAACGCGGTTTTTTGCAAATTTGGGCCCAATTTCCATTTGTTTTGCACAGTCACACCCTTTTTCAATAGATATTTTAGTTTCCTGTTGTTCATTTGTTGAAATGATACTTATTGCTTGTCTTGTTTTGCAGGCTTGCAGTTGAAGAAGTAGCTGGAACTTGATCACAGTGACATCACTCAGAGGAAGGAAATCAGATCTCAGGAGCAGATGGATAGTAAAGATGAAGCGCGAAGAAGTCAAAGGCCATGCAACTGAGGACAAAATACAGCTGAAGTATTACTGCAGCAGACAAATAGAAGTTATTGCTAAGCTGCTAGGGCTTCTCAGAAGGGGCATTTTTTTTGCCCAGATTTGACACTACTTAGAGGTATTTTGGAGAACTAGTTCACCTGCATTTACTGCTATAGCCAGGGGTTTGAACCAGGGGTTTAGTTAGGGTTTTTTTGATGTAGTGAGGACAATCAAAGAGTCTTTATATTGTGCCTCTGCACTATAATATTTTACAACAGGGATTTTAGGAACACATATGGGATTTGAGCAGCTAGCTTAGTGTAGTCTAGAAGTAGAAGAAGGAGGTCGCCTGTTTGTCTACAGTAAGGTGTGCGTGGAATGTCTGGCTTCCTTACTATATCTGTAAAGCTTATAAGTTCTCTGTAGTTTGATCAATGAAACTAAGAGTCATTCCAACATTGTAAATCATGTATGACTGTTTGTTTCTAATACAATAGTTAGGTTTCTAAAGTCTACACATAATCTAATGTCTCCATTTTTCTTTCTTACGAGTACTAAGTTTGCTACCCAAGTTGAATGTCTTACTGGAAAAATTATTATGGCAGACAACAATTTTTTGACCTCTTCAAAGATTAGAGGCTCCAAAATAGCATTCACAGGCCTCTGTTTTTGCCTAAATTGTTTAACTCCTGGTCTCAAAGGTATCACATGAGTTATAATGGACGTATCATAAGTCTTTAAACCTTCATATGTCCATGCTATTACATGTTTATATTCTTTTAAAACCTCCACAATTTTCTTTCTTAATTCTTTACAACAAGCTTTTCCAATCAACACATTTTGTGGACTTTTCTCTGTTCCCAGGTTAAAGGGATCACATTTACCCCCTTCAATTTTGGGAAAATCTTTCTGTCTAACCACTCCATCAAAATAAAAAATCTTCTCCAAATCTATTACCCCCTTGGGTAAGAAATTGCTCTTCAGGTTTACTATGTCTTCTTCATCCCAAGATACATCAAGCCTTTCTTGCTCATCAATTATCTGAGCTTCAAATACCTCATTACAAGTGAGAAAGTCTACAATTTGTTGATCTCCTTCAAATACTTGAAAATGAGTAACATTATCTGGTATACTTGGGACATTCACTAATTCAACAGCAAATCGTTTTAAATCTAACAATGTTAAAGGCTCTAAAGTACTAGCAGCAACTGCTAATGCGTCTGGTCTTTGATTTAGTTCTCTGGGGATATGCTCAATGTTAAAGGCATCAAATGATTCAATTAAATCACATACCTTGTGCCTATAGCACACCATTTTCTTGTAATTACATGCATACAGTTTTCTGACCTATCTGATCACTAACTCAGAGTCAGAAAAAACTCTGATCACTCTCACCTTCTTCTTAATAGCCATAACAAGTCCATAAATTAGGGCTTCATATTCTTCCACATTATTAGTGCAAGGAAATTTTAGCCTATATGCTGCCAAAAATGACTTACCACTTGGATCAATAAGTTCAACCCCAACCCCTGCTCCTTGCTTAGACTTAGATCCATCACATTTTAGTGTCCAAATGCCACATTTATTCTTTTAACTTTTCACTTTAGCATGCCCTACTTTATCTATTACTTGTGTTGTAACATTCTGTTTATCTCTAGGTGTTTCATTCTTCCTTACCTGTACATTAGCATTTTCAATTTGTAAACCAGAATAATCGACACTTTATGTTCTTGTTTCCTTCTTCAAAGCTTGGATTGGTTCATTTAGGTCATCATGAAAATACAACCTAGGTTTATTAGGATTAACTCTTCCCTCTTGCAGTTCCATCCTCTTTATGCATTTTCCATATTGATATTCTATGATGTCTCTGCACATTCCACAACTTTCTTCAGGATGAGACTTATTATGGACTCTGCACAAAATCTTGTACAACTTACATTGAACTAGAGACCCTTGTTTTATGCATTTTTCCATCTCCTGTCTTATGATTTGACCAAAGCTATTTACAACATTGTTCTCTTCGTTAGAAGAATTACCATCAGATTCACTGAATACCACTGTTTCCTTACTAACAGGCTTTGCTTTAAAATCCAACATCAAGATTTCCTCAATTGTACTCCTCTGTTAGTCACTCTATAAACACCTGGCTCGACTGAAGCATATAATATCTCATTTGTTCTGATGTACTATGTAATCATGTGTTTCATCCTAGGCTCAGCTTCTATCCTAATCTAATTTGGGACACCTCTCCAAGGTAACCACATGTGTGAAAAATCAGTGGCCATATATCCGTTCAATGTCTTAGACCAGTCCCTACTTAGTAACATGCCATAATTAACTGGTATATCTAGTACCTGGATATCAATAAATTGGCTTACTCTAGGATCAGAAGCTAACTGCATCTGAATGTGCATCAATTCACCTATCACATTAACCTCAATTTTGTCCAGTTGGGTAACAACCTTGGTAGATTTGGTGGGAGTCAGTCCTAAAGTTTTGCATATTCCCAAAGGCATAATGTTGGTTGAGGCTCCTGAATCCACCATACAATTATCTATATTCTTTCCCAACATTCTAATGGTTAACAGAAAAGGAGGAGCTTCCTTCTTATCAGCATACATGACAACATTAGTGTTGGAAGGTTGTTCAGTTTTCTTACCTTTATCCTTGGACTGTGCATCTCTACCAGGAATATCTATGTCAACAGAAGCTTCTTTTGCCACAAATGTATCTAAATATTTTATGAAGGCAGTCCGTACCCCTAGACTTCTCAATAACTCATATAGGGGTACACTAACTTTGATTTTTCTTATTTCTTCAGATAAATAGTTCATTAATTTTGTTGTTTCCATAGACTTTGTTTTCCCTATTTGAACCTTTGATGTTGTTGTCCCACTAGTCCCCTAATGATTAGCTTTTAAGATTGCAGGGTTATTACTAGCATGTTGATTTGGAGGTGTATTGAAATTGTTAGGAGTGGAAGTAGTAAAAGGATCTCCACGCCTAGTGTTACTCCTTGGGTTATAAGTGTGATTCTTGTTAGACTATTGAAAAGCCTGCACCTCTTCTGTTTCACATAATACTTCATTTTTAGTTTCAAAAGGAAACTGAAAAGCATCCAATACTAGGACTGACTCAGGATACAAACTCTCACAAAAATAAGGTTCATCTTCTAATATCTGATTCTCTTCTTCTCTAGTTGTGAAGGTGAAACTTTCTGAGACCAAAGCAGACTCAAATCTTGAAGGTACTATCTCATTCCCTTTAGGAATAAGAAATTCAGATGTAGGAGCTTGTACATCAACATTAAAAATGCTAGCAGCAAGGTGAAATTGAGGGCAATCAAGATCAACATGTGCACTTGTATTATGAATCCTACACCAATTTTTAAATGCTACATTTGCCATTTGAATTTTGGCTGGCTGTTTCATTTCTTGGCTATCTTGACTCTCAAATGGAGATGCCAAGGTACCATTATTTGGTCCCATGTTCCATGTCCTAGATGGCTTAGGTTGATTCTGATTTCTATTATTATTAACCCAGGCTTTGTTATCTCCAATATGTCCCCTATTTTGCGTACCTTGTCCCTGATTATGATTTTGTCCTTGGTTGTAATTCTAATTTTGATTTGAACCTTGACCCTAACTATGATTTTGGTTATGGTTCTGACTATATCCCTGAGTATTTCTACCATAGAAATTTTCATTTCTCAATTGTGTCATCTCAGTGGTCAATCTCCTTAAGTGTGCAGTAATTTCCTTTATTTCCTCTCTATCCTCTTGTGCCTTTACCACAAATGTATCTTGAGGAGGCTAGAAGAAAGACCGACCATTAGTCTGATTGTTACCAGTACTATTACCAATATAAGGAACTATAGCCTGGATGGGGGAAGGATTATATACTGGTGTATATGTAGGAACTAGATTTAGTAATGGACTATGATGCATTAGAACTCCATTCCATGGATGTGCTTGATTTTGCATCCTAGGATTTCCTCCATTCATAAAAGGATTATAAGACGTTTGTCTCATCTTTTGGCTTATAGCAGCTGCTTCTTTATAAGCTTTTCATATATTATCTATATAAACCTTTCTCCTGACAAACATGGCAGTCAATGGATCTAGGGCAACATAATACATTGCTAATAGGGCCTCAGGAGTTACAGTATAAGGAGCAACTAACCTAGAGAAAGCCTTCTGAAACCTATCATTGAAATTGTCAATAAGTTCTCCCTCACCTCTTTTAATTGCTGCCAATTTATGATATAAGGTAGGAGGATCGATTGGTCCTCTAAACTTAGACAAGAATGCCTCTTCCATTAGTGCCCAAGAAGAGATATAACCATTTGGCAAGTTGACATACTAATTAGAAGCCTACTCATTGAAGGTGTAAGGGAACAATCTACACACCACATCTTCGTACTCTAATCTAGCTCTAAAGCATGCCTCCTTGAATATCCTAATATGATCTTCTGGATCCTGATGCAATTGATGTTTAGGATAGATCTTCTCAGGATTCTTTGGCATTTCATGATAATCATTAAACGTTATAGGAGAATTGACATTGAAATATGCCATTGTAGGACCATGGGGTGGGCTTGGACCTCTAGGAGTACCTGGATTTAAAGGAGGACTAGGAATTCTAGGAGGACTTGGACCTCTAGGAGTACCTGAACCAAGATTTAAGAATCTAAATGAAGAATTATCAGGACTCACTATATTCTGTATGTTCAAAGGTGATCCAGGAGGAGTTCCTAATGAACCTCCTACGTGCGATATTTTAGGATTCCAGATCAAAGGACTCTTACCTTGTCTTCTATCAGGCAATTGTATGAAAATATCATCTGAATTGGACCTAGAAGTGGTCACTCGACTACTATTATGAGCCAGCTTTGCACAAATCCTACCTTAATTCCACTCAGGCCCTCCTTCTAGCACCAAAAACTATTGATGTATGTTTTTACACATTCATAACAAAAGTTAAAATTCACAAAAGAACCTTAGCTGTCTTGAAAGATATGAAGAATTGACTAAGAATTCTTAATCTCAAGTTTTTGTATGGTCAGGTCTTGACCTTGTGGATAATTCAGCAGGTTAATGTGAAACTATAATATTAAAGGGGCCTTACGTAAATTAAAGTAATCAATGACTTAATGGACTTCAAATTATGCAAATTGTTGTAAATATCAACAAAGTATTCATTCTTTTGCATAAATTCACTATTATATCACAAAGCTTTATATGAATTTTAGTAAAACAAACTTTGCCTTTCAAATTTATATGAAAATGTCAAATATCCATGCAATTCCTCATTCTGTACTCAAATGTATGACAATTTCCTTCAGATTTATGTGTTTAAGCTAATTAGTTTTTCAATTGTTGGAGAAAAGTTACAGAAACTCAAATTAAAGTATCATTCCATATATGATCTAAATGTTCTACTACTCACGTTTTAAAGAATATAGTAATCTGAACAACTTAACACAATAAAATCTACAAATGTAAAGTCTTAAACATTTTCATGAACATACATAAGAGATTGCAAGCTTTCAAAGAATAATACTCCAAATACAAGTCAAAAATAGAAAACACTCTGTAATAGATGCAAAATTCTGAGTTTACTTATATTCAAAGCACAAAGTCATATAAAATTTACAATGTAAGAATGACTTTTGTTTCATTAATCAAATCACCAGAGAACTTACAAACGTTTTGACAGATACACTAAGGAGACCAGACATTCCATGTACTCCTTAATGCAGACACAGGTGACCTCTTTAAAACTAAAAGAAATATTTTCTCTATTTCAATAAACTTTGACAAATTACAACTCAAGCTAAAATTCTAAAATCCCTGTGTAATATGATACAAGTAGTAGATCTTATTATATAGACTTTGAAGCTTCATCCTGCTACGATTACAAAATCCAATCAACGGTCAGCATTCAAACTTTTTAGATCAATGATAGGAATCAATTCCTAACCGCTCTCAAAATATCTCAATGCTATCTTTGCTCAGTTCAAAGGATGCCTTTGGAATCTTTTCAAAATAAAACATACCTGCTGACTTCTTCTTGTTTGTTGACTTTAGCTGATAATACCCTCCAATTACATTCTTACTCAGCATATCTTCTTTTCAATATCCTTCTATTCCTTCAAGTACTCTACAAGATTACCTATCACTCCCTTGATGAAAGCACAATCACTCTCTTGACTTTTTGCCCATGTAAATTCCTATAATTTGACTCCCTCTTTCAACTTCTCTTTTGTTACCAAAGACTTAACTCTTTTCTGATATTTCCTGATCTTAGCATTTATTTCCATCATTGAATCAATCATCTCTGTGCTAAGATGCGCTGCGGGGTTCTCCAAACATGGTGAAAATATTGCCTTAAACTCTTTCACAGCCTTTTCCAATCCATACACTGGTACCTCTAGGCATTCATGCCCAATGAGTTTTTCTATTATTTTCATATGTACTTTTATCATACTATCAGTGACCTCTTCTAGGTCTCTAGTGTTTATGATATAGCTTCTAATAATGTCTTCTTCATATTTTAATTCAAACTTTGCTTGTGGCAACTGGTTGACAATTTGAGGAGTAATGACTCCTTCAATTATTAGTTCTTCTATTCTTTCCTCCATTTCTTCAAGCTATTTTATTTCTGATCTGCATTCTTCTTTTGTAAATTGATAGCTGTGTAATATAACATTACATTTGTTCCTCTCTGCCAAAGCCATATCCCAACTTGTTGTTGTCTTCTTTGTTACCTCTTCTCCTTTCTGTATGAGGCCTTTTAACCATTTCTCAAAAATGTTAGCTTCAATCTTCTTATTTCCCATCTCCTTTACCTCTTCCTTTGATAACACTGCCATTTTAGTAGGCAACTCTGGTACAGTGGCATTGGGATCAAACATCCCTCTAATGAATAGCTGCAATTAGACAATATGTCCTTTCAAGTATTCCTCTTTATCTTTATCTTTCTTCAATATTTCAGCAGTGGTCTGATGCATGTCCTCCAACTCATTTATATGTTATTCCTTAGTCATGTGACCTAGATCTAGATTAAGTATTTTATAATCCTCCACAGTCATGTCTCCTTTTGATTTGTCCTTTTGTGGTATAGCTAGATCTAGAATCCTAGATCCAGAAGGACCTCTTTTAATGGCTGACATAGTTCTAGCTTTTCTCTTCTCTTTCTATGGTGTAGAACCACCTAGTAAGCTCTTGATATCAATAGGTACTAATTGTACCTCTACCTTCTCTCTTCTGACCTCTGAGCCTAACCAGGTCAGAGCCTCCTTAGTAACTTCTACTATTTTTTCTTCATTGATCACCTCTTCCTGAGGTTTCTCCATTTCTACCTGTTCCATGTGTTGTTCTTGTTGCTACTGATGTGGTTGAGGTGGAGGACCATGTTCTGGAACAAGTGGATCATCATTATCTTCTTCTATTGCAGTGTCTCCTCCCTCTTCACCTTCTGGATTCTCTTTTCCTGAAGCTTCCTTTTGTTCTTCTTCTTCTTTATCCTTCTGCTCCATATTTTCTATATCCATACTTTTTTTTTGTTCCTTATGCTTAGTATTATCCTCAGCAACATTCTCTGTATTACTCCTACTCTCCTCAAGATTACCTGATATTTCCATTGATTCCTTTGCTGGTTCAACCTGCTCTTACACCTTTTCAAGTATATTTATTTGTTCTATTTATGAAGGTGAACCTATGACTTTATTAGGTTCTTCTGCATCCTTTTCCTTCTCATGTTTGCCTTCTGTGTTCTGTCTTTCTTCTATGTTTTCTTCTTGTTCACTATGTTCATTATATATATTCAGAAAATCCAAAACATCAGCACTAGAAGCATTTATCTCTATTTCCTCTTCAACCTGGGCTAGTGTTTCCTTTACAACTTTATTAGATGTTTCTTCCTTTTCAAACTCTTCTATATGTTGTGCCACATCTTCTACCTCCTTTATAATCTCAAGTGACACCAGTGTTCCAAAAGTATCCACTACTTCTGACCTGTCCTGTGCATTTTCCTCTCCTGATTCTTGGCTTTTTATCTGTTTTCATATATATCTGAGTATCTTGCTCCTCTTCTGCACCGGAATACTCACTTACTTCCTCTTCATCTTTTCCAATTTCTTCTCTTGCACCGGTATTCACCTCTTTGACTTCATTGTCACTACTGTCATCTTCCACATTGACAGTCTCACTTACTTTTTTGGCTTCATGAAATTTTGACTCTCGCAGCTTCTCTTCAGCCAATTCTTTCTTAACCTTCACATATTTTTGTCTTTTCTCCTCTGGTGTGGCCTCAGTATGTATGCTACTCAACTTAGAACTCACTTGTTGGGAACCTATAACATCACCTTGTTCTGATGTTTGTCCCTTTGAGGTTTCAACTACTATGGCCCTCATGATTCTCTGTCTTGTTAGCCTCTTAGCAGTTCAAGTCTGCTCTGCACTAATGTTACGTCCTAATGACTCTACCTCCATGAATGTCCCTTAAGATACTGCTATTGTTACACCTAATGCATAGGGATCCATTAAGGTGGCTTTTTTATCTTTTTCACTGATTTTGGTTTCTACAATTCTTCTTTTCTTCTCATAAAAGCATTGCAGCTCATCTTGATTTTCTCTTACCCTCTTCTTTCCTTTTTTCTATAGGGTAACCTCAACCCTTTAGCTCTGAGCTCTTCTATTTGATCTTTTAACCATGTTTTGGAATATAAAATAACTAGTTTGGATAATGCATCCAAAGATGTTCCCCATGGCTCTGTCCAATCAGGTTCACCAATAGGAGCAAGCCTTGCACTCTCATAACTGTGGTGTAACAACTTATCATCATCTTTAACCTCTGGAGGCACATAAATTTCCCCCATAGTCCTCATTTGTTCTACTGTCAGCCTCTTATGAGCTCTTTTCCTCACTTCTTTATCATTTTTGCAATCTAACCAGTAATCTTCAATATGCACTTGATGCTTGTATTTAGGATCAATAGTTCTTTGGATCCTATGGAAAGGATCAAAGCATCTTGCCAACTCAAATTCTTCAAAACCATAGTATCTCAACTCCTTTTCCGAATAACCAACCACTTCTTCACTATAGCAATAATATCTTCCAATTGCCCAAGGAAGTTTGATATTTCCTCTACTCCATTTCTTTCTATACATCCTAAATGCATTCAAGTTCTGTCTAGAAAACTCCAATACAATCAACTTATTTGATGAATACCTAGGTAGCATGAATGGCATCCCTTCAAAACCTTCAGTCCTAATATATGTAAAATTTGGGATTTGTATATACGATGAACTGTGTAACCCAATAGTATTCTCTGCATCTTCGGATAACCTTTTATCTTTTTCTCCCTTTAAAACTCTTACCATGTAATTATAAAATACATCATTCACTAAAGCATAATTCCTCAATGCATTATCCTCTTGCAAATCTAGATAATGATCGTAAACGAGTTTCTGATCTAGGCCATTCCCCATGGTCCCAACTCTGTCAATCCCAATTATGTATGGCTGAATCATAGATGCACATGAATATAACACATATGATGACAAATAAAAAGGCATCATTTTCTGCTTTCTCAACATGGCATGCTTCCATATGGCTGTATTGATAGCCTTGGGCTAGTGAATTTGCCCATCTTCCTCTTTTGCTTCCCTCATAAATTGAATAATAGTGAACATCCATGGTTCACATTTTGTTGCATCTCTCAACCCTACCAGTCTACTCAGCATTGTAATCATTAGATGTATCTCCTCTTTAAAATCTATCCTGTGAAGGTTCCTTGGTACTCTTGTTACAGCCTTAGGTTTGTTTTCTGCATTATACCAGCTGTAGAAAATTATGCTTTTACACTCCCTTTCATTGCTGTTAAAATCTTCTGTGTATTGGTCTATGTCTATATCCACCATTTTTTCTTGAATCTCTAGACCAAATGTCCTTGCTATCCCTTCTGTGGTGAAATCTATAATAACCCGGTCTTCATGTATTACTTTTCTGGTATTTACATCATATTTGTTTATGCATTCCAAAACCAGATCCTTAGCCTCCATGACTAATGGGAAACCTACAGCCTTGTACAATTCTCTATCCCAAATGCACTTCATATCAGGGGTAGTGTCTAACGCTGTAATATTTTGAAGAATACCCTCTGCATCATAAGATCCTATGTTTGTATTAGTTCCGACCCTACTCGTGCCAATCAAGGATGGATATCCTCTGTGCAGTGGCAATTCTTATTTTTTTGTTTCTTTCTATGGCTTTCTCTCTTTTTTTATCTTTTCTTCACCCCCTGGATCTATTCTCTTTTGTTTCAGAGCCATCCTGTGAAAAATCACATATTTAGCCTCTTGTTTTACTTCATTTAACTAGGGTTTTACCATGAATTTTTTACATTTTACATTTACCCTAACCTTTTTTGTCTTTTTCCATTTTAAACTTCATGCTACTTAACACAATCAACTAATCCCTCTAATCAGATACAGTTTTTTGACATTTTCTTGCATTTTTGATTAACTATATTGTAATGGTGTTTAAGAAACATACCTGTATTCGTGATAGCTCAACTCTACGAGTGTTGACCCACTTTACTGTTTTCTCAAAGTCGTTCCCATTCTGAAATTATGTTTAGTTATGGACTGTTTGTTCAATTTGTGCAATAGTTTCCTTTCTCTTCAAATTTTAGCTTTCACGATGTAATTCTGAAAGAAAAATAATCTTTATTTACCCTAACATGTTAAATTCATCGTTTCAATTGTTAGTTCTGCATTAAATGTTGCATTCAATGCACATACAGCTTCGGCTCTCTACTTTAACCTTCTATTTTGAACATGTATCCGTTACTCTGCCCTTTGCATACATATCATTTTTTGTATGTCGCCTTGTATATCATTTTTTGTATATCACTTTGCATGTCGTTAATATACAAGCCTAAATATGCAATGGGTTATAAAACAACATGTTCAACTTTGTATCTTCTGTTTGTATGTAACAATGTATATAAAATAGATACAAACCATTATACAAATGCAATATATACCAACCCTTTACATTTATTTCCTGACAGTGCACTTTTATCTCTTTATATATCGGGACTGTATGTTTACCATCTTTCATACATACAAGAATATTAATCTTATTTCATCCCGTTTTGAAATCCACGTCGAGTCTTACCTTTTCATTTTTTTGTATCTTCGTTTTGTATATACAACATACAACCTCGAGATACCATCGTGGGCCCCACTCTACTTACCTACTTGTATGTTCTTAAAGAAACAATAATTGTATCTGCACTTAGATACAACCTCTCATACATGCAAACTTTTATACAACCATATTAGACTTTCGACTTTCATTAACCGCTTTGCATAATCTTTTCGGGTCCGTGCATGCATATCAAGTGAATGCATACTTACTCAGAATGTGTTAAGAAACAATGCATCGCTTACATCAGATTTGAATAACTTTCGAAATCTGTAATTGTATGTACCTTAAAGATGCAACTCTGAGACATTCAAAAATACAAATTGTGTGAAGTACCCTTTTCACCTTAATAAACTGTATTGTATACTTCCCTCGGGTCCGTGCATGTATATCGCCTTGTATATTGTTTGTGCTTAGATTGAACATACATACAAACCTACATACCATGCGGATCGGACACTTTATTTATTCAACTTTTGAAAACCTACCGGCTCTAACTTGTATACAAAGGGCCTAAACACTGAACACATGCATGCAAATTTCCAAGATACAAAAACCCGACTGTACCCAACACTACTTATACAAAGACTTCACATACAAATGACTTTGTATGCGACATACAAACCTCCAAAATGATGCATTTTACCAAAAAACACATATCTTGCATAATATTGGGAATTTCTTAATGGTTCAAAAAACAACCTTTACTCATTTTTCACAAAGAATTCACCCCTACTCCTGCCTTGTACTTAATGCCAGATCTTTTCAATTTTCAACATGGTTTGTAATACTGACCTTCTTTTCCCTTTACCACCAAGCAAGACTACACACAAACAAAAAGCAACAGCCACATCAGGGGTCCTCATTTTGCTAAGAGGTAAAATGGGGCATGTTGTGAACACCACAACAGGAGGAAGTGATTGGCAAGTCCTCTTCATACAAATCAGGAGGTTAGATAGATATTAGAAGGCTCTGTAAGTCAGATATTTCTATTGTAAGACAACCCACATTGCTGTAATAAGTGGGCATATGACCCTGGAAATTGAACTTCAAATTTGTAGCCTTTTACATGCAAGTTTAATGAAGAAATTTTGAATCAGTTTACAAATTGCTAAACTAATCTTTCTTGAGATCTTGTTCTTGTATATTTGAAATCTATAAATTGTTGTTGTATGTGTTTTGGGTGGAGTCCACCCTCATTAAGTGGTATCAAAGCAAGGGTTCCTAAGTGTATAGACACATCATCGACCGTGAGGCAGTTTCACTAGGACCTGAGGTTGTGGGTTTGCTGTAGAGATCAAAATGCCTCCATGAAGAAACCATGGAGGGATAAATGATTTGATAGAAGAGGGTTTTAGATCCCTATAGAGGTAGATTGATGCATTGTAAGAGGAGCTGCAAAGAGGATTTTAGACAAGAATACGAGAATAAAATGAAGATGAAGTTGAAAAAGAAGAGTTCTTTGAGGAAGAACAAGATGGTGTAGGAGATCCTGTGGAAGTTAGGTTGTTGAGGGCCATTTCAAAGATTGGAAAGAGGCCTAGGATCAAAGTTTCTACCTATTCTGGAGATCTGAATCTGAAAGAGATTATTGATTGAATTAATGATATGGAAGAATATTTCGAGTATGAAGATGTGGAGGATCCAGAACAGATCAAATTCACAAAAATGAAGTTGAAGGGCCATGCCAGTATTTGGTGAAAGGAGGTCCAGTTGGAGAGAAATAGAAGAGGAAAAGGAAAGATTACTAGATGGGATCAAATGGTGGACAAACTAAAGAAGCAGTTCATTCTTGTGGACTATGAGTTGGAGTTGTTGAAGAAGCTGCAAGGATTGAAGCAAGGTAACAAGTCTGTCAAGGAGTATACAAAAGAGTTTTATAAGATTACTATCAGGACAAGCCATGTAGAGGCCAACAAGGAGAAGATAGCCTGTTACATTAATGGGTTGAGGCCAAGTATTCAAGAGGAGTTGAGCCTGGTCAGAATGACCACCATAGAAGATGTGTATCAGTGAGAAGATGAATAAAAGATTTGAAAGTAAGCAAAGAGGAAGAAGTTATGGTGGAAGGACTGGTGGAAGATCCTATGGAGGCTGAAATGAAGATCAAAAGAAAAGTAAAGAAGTAGGAACCAATTGAAATCAGAAGGGATATAATGCCTAAGTCCCTCATGACCAAAATAATGGTGAGCAAAGAGGGAGAGGAAGAGATGGAAGACCTTGGCAAGGACCTGGAAGGGGAGGTTTCATAGGAACTTGTTTCTAATGTGGTGAAGGAAATCAAGCATACAAGTGTCTGCAAGATCAAGGAAGGACAAACAGAAGACCTGAAGGTAATGCACAAGTTGCACATGTACATGAAGATGTGCAGTCTGAGCATTCTGAAGATACCAAAAGGGGAGAAACCCTAGTTGTCAGAAGAACCTTGTTAAATGAGGAGAAAGAATTAGATTAGAGGAAGAGTTTATTCCGCACAAGGTGCAAGTGTTAAGGTAAGTGTTGTGATATTATTATTGACAATGGAAGCATTAACAATCTTGTTTTAGAGGAAATGGTTAACAAGCTGAAGTTGACAAGAAGAAGGCATCCACATCCATATCAGATTGCATGGTTACAGAAAGACAATAGAGCTTTGGTCAATGAGTAGTGTTTAGTCAAGTTCAAGATTGGAGACTACCATGATGAGGTGTTGTGTGACATCATACCGATGGATGCATGTCATATGCTATTGGGAAGGTTGTGGCAGTATGATAGGTGCATTGTCCATGATGGTCGTGCTAACACCTATTCCCTAACAAAGGATTGAGTTCATCATAAGTTGAAGCCCTTGAAGGAGGTGGAAGAAAAGGTATGTAGTACTCCAGAATTTGCTTGGTAGATGGTAGAAAATTTTTGGATAGTATGAGGCATGGGTGTCATTGCTTTGCATTGATTCCTAAGATCAGCTAGGAGAAATGTGAAGATGTACCAGTAGAAGTCTCAAATCTGTTGGAATAATTTTAGGACATTGTCTCTGATAATGTACCAGAAGGTTTACCACTAGTGAGAAAGATAAGTCACCAAATGGATTTGATACTCAGAGCTAGTTTGCCAAATAAGGTAGCCCATAGAATGACTCCTGCAAAGAATGAAGAGCTGAACAGACAAGTTCACGAGATGTTAAGGAAAGGACTGATAAGAGAGAGCCTAAGTCCATGCGTAGTACCTGCAGTACTAGCACTGAAGAAAGATGGAGAGTAGAGAATGTGTACAGATTCCTGATCCATCAACAAAATTACAATCAAGTACAGATTTCCATTGCCAAGGATGGATGATATTATGGATTGCTTGAGTGGAGCCAACTACTTTACGAAGATTGATCTAAAGAGTGGATATCACCATATTTGAATGAGAGAAGGAGATGAATAGAAGACAACCTTCAAGACTAAGGAGGGCCTATACAATGGTTAGTCATGTCGTTTAGGCTAAGCAATGCACCGAGTACATTTATGCGGCTCATGAATGAGGTACTAAAAGAGTTTTTGGGTAGATTTGTCATTGTTTATTTAGATTATATTTTGATTTTTAGTAAGACTTTGGAGGAGCACCTAATGCATGTTTGAAAAGTTTTTAAGAAGCTAAGGGAAGAAAAGTTGTTGATTAATCTGAATAAATGTAGTTTTGTGGAGTTGGTGTACTTGGGAATTGTTATCTCAGTTGAGGGTCTTAAAATGGACCTAGAGAAGGTGAGGACTATCATTGAATGGCCTACTCCAAGGAGTGCTACAGAGGTACGATCTTTTCACGGTTTGACAAGTTTTTATAGAAAATTTATCAAGAATTTCAGTAGCATGTGTGCACCCCTAACGAAGAGAATGAGAGGGGATAGGAAAGAGTTTAAATGGACTATAGGAGCAGCCAAGAGTTTTGATACATTGAAGCAGAAAGTCATAGAGCAACCTATTGATAACTGAGAGGGGGGGTGAATCAGTTATCCTAATTATTTCAGCTTTCTGAATTTCCTTATCAATTAGAGCAGCATTAAATTAGATAAGCAAACATAACTATGAAATTAAATAACATCAATACACATAACACAATGATTTTGACGTGGAAAACCCTGTTAGGGGAAAAACCACAGGGTGATTAACTTAAGATTATATTCTCTGTTAGAAGAATAAGATAGTACAAAATGGCACTTGCCAATTAGGGCTCACTACCTGAGCACACTGCTCACAGGAGGCTCATTGCCTACAATAGTTTAGACAAGAAAACTAGATACTTGAACTAATGAGAAGCATCCACATATGCTAAGGTTCAGTTCCGGTTAAGCCCAATATATTGATCTGCTGCACTTCATTCTTACTCTCAGGTGCTGCTGTCCTATTGCATTCTAGACCTGTCTTACTGCCTTCACACTGCTCTTCTACTTTTCTTCGCACACACACAACTACACATTCATATCTAAATCCATCTGGTATTTATATCCACACCAAAGATTTCATCCACTTTCTAGTCGGCATCCAGAATACTTATTATTTTCCCAAAGTCTTGGTCTGTCGGTTGAATCCTTGCTTATCAAGTGATGCGTATCAAAGAGATGCTCATAGAAGTCATCAATCATGTCAGCCAATCATGAATGATACCTTAGTAAGCTTGATCACCATTAATATCTCATTTGGATCAAGGTCTGATGCTCTGCCGGCCAGTTCTTCCTCTGTTTACTCTACCAAACAGGAACCCAATACTTAGGTGCTTATATCTCTTCATTCTTTCATCACCGGAGGCTCAATCCCTGGAATCTATTAGTCAAGGTACTCCTCTTGACTTCCCCAAGTCCACACTTTTCATAGATACTTCCTTTGAGAGATCCAGACCTGATTGTCGGACCTTGCTGCATACTCTGTTCTTGGTTACCGGACCAAGTTACTTTACAATCTGACTTCCGGTATTGACACACCATGTCCTGCGGATGGGTGGGATGAACTTTGTTGCCATAAATGACAACACTCATGAAGCTACAATGTGTCTCTTGCCAACACAACCTATTTTCACACTTCCAAATTTTAACAAGGTATTTCATGTAGATTGTGATGCTAGTGGCAATGGTATAAGAGTTGTTTTGAGTGAAGAAGGTAAGCACATTGCCTATTTCAGTGAGAAGCTTAATGATGCTAAGAAAAAGTATTATGTTT
Source organism: Cunninghamia lanceolata (assembly GCA_027924645.1). Lineage (NCBI taxonomy): Eukaryota > Viridiplantae > Streptophyta > Pinopsida > Cupressales > Cupressaceae > Cunninghamia > Cunninghamia lanceolata. The sequence goes on from BSBN01001097.1 coordinate 2,224,884, forward strand.
ATGATCAGGAGTTTTATGCTATAGTTCAAGCTTTGAAGAAATAGAGACATTATTTGTTTCTAAAAGAGTTTGTTTTATATACTGATCATCAAGCTTTGCGGTATCTTAATAGTCAAGGAAAGTTAAATCAAAGGCACTTAAAATGGGTGAGTTTTTTAGAGTTATACTTGAGTTTTGAAACATAGGAGTGGGAAGTCCAATAGAGTTGCAAATGCCTTAAGCAGAAGGCAAAATTTGTTGACAAAAATGAAGATAGAGGTTGTTGGGTTTGATGAACTCAAAAGTTTGTATCCTGAAGATCTAGATTTTACAGAGGCTTGGAAAGCTTGTTTGGAACCTATTACTTTGGACACAATAAAATGGTTGGATTTCATAATCCAAGATAGCATGTTGTTTAGAGGAAGCCAGTTGTGCATTCCGAGGAGTTCCATGAGAGAGAACCTTATTAAGGAGAAGCATAGTGGGGGATTAGTTGGACACTTTGGTCGAGATAAGACAATTGCTATTGTTAGTGAACATTATTATTGGCCACAGTTGCAACAAGATGTGAGGAAATTTGTGCAGAGTTGCAGAGTATGTCAGATGGAAAAAGGAACAAGTCAGAATACAGGGCTATATCAGCCATTACCTGTACTAGAGAGGCCATGGGATGATATTAGTATGGATTTTGTTCTTGGTTTATCAAGGACACAGAAAGGACATGATTCCATTTTTGTGGTGGTGGATAGATTCTCAAAGATAGAACATTTTATTCCTTGTAAAAAGACTAATTATGTTGTTCATATTATAGAGTTATTTTTTCAGAGAGGTGGTGAGACTACACGGTCTACCTAAGAGCATAGTTTCAGATTGAGATACCAAGTTTGTTGGCTATTTCTGGAGGACATTGTGGAATAAGTTGAAGACAGATTTGAAGTTTAGTTATGCACACCATCCATAGACTAATGGACAGATGAAAGTGGTGAATAGGAGTTTGGGTAACCTGCTACGATGCTTAGTAGGAGATAAGCCCAAAAGATGTGATTTGATTTTACCACAGGTAGAATTTGCTTACAAAAATTCTGTCAATATGAGTATAGGTAAATCACCATTCAAGATTGTATATGGGAGTAGTCCAAAAAATGCTTCAGAGTTAAGGAATATGGACAAGGGAGAAAAGATAAGTGTCGAAGCTGAAGACTTTGTAGAACACCTACAGAATTTGCATGAAGAGGTGAGAAAGCACATTAATAAGATGAATATTTAATACAATGCTAAGGCAAATCAGAAGAGGAGATAAAATCATGGTTCACTTGAAAAAATAGAGGTTTCCAGTTGGAACATATAATAAATTAAAAATAAAAAAAATTGGACTATGCAGAATCCTAAAGAAGCATGATTCAGGAAATGCATATGAGGTAGAGCTACCGAGTGGGATCAACATTTCCCCTGTGTTCAACGTTGTTGATTTAACAGAATATCATGAAGGTGGAACAGAGGATGGACCAATAGAAGAACAATGGGATATTTTGGCATCTACTTCAAAGGAGGAGATAAAAGAGATCTTGGATAGTTGTGTGGGAAGGAGTACTCGAAATAGGAAATATGAAGAATATCTTGTGAAGTGGAAAGGAAGGCCTATTGAAGATTTTTCCTGGTTGTCTAAGGCCAAGGTTGACCATTTGGGTTTTCCTCAAACACCTGAGATGTGACAAGGTCACTTCTCAAATTACTCTAGATGTCTGATGTAGGAGCATCCAGTGGTGTAAGGGCAATCTTGCATCACCCAAGAAAAATGATGATTTATTTTCTGTTCTTTTCATTTTTTGTGTTTTTAGATACCCATTTGCTTGAATAATGATTATGAACCTTCAAAGTTTCCAACAGGGCTAAGAATACCAGAACTTACTATTTTTAGTAACCTTATATCAGAAAAATAGTTGAGCCCAAAATTTTCCCCAAAGCTTTGGAATAGTCAAATAAGCATTCTTGGTAAATTTAAGCTCAAGATCATGTCTGGATTTCAAGATATTAAAGTTTCAATTTTGTGAGGTCCCTAGAAAAGTTTTGAAATCAAATTTGAGGTACTTAAACATCCCATAACGCCTCAAAAAGTTTATGAAAATCCATTTATGGATTTTCGGCATTGTAGTTCACTTCATGAGATTTACAATGCTTCAAACGATTCATCAATCGGACACCTGGATCAAAAGTTATGGTTCCCGGAAGTTGTGCTACCAAATTTTAAAATTTGAAAATTCTTTCGTGGGCGAGAAAAGGGCAGTTGGGTTCATTTTGGAACCCAAATGGGAGTTAGACATTTCAAGGCAAACTAACATTGGGGAAATTACACTAACTAGTTCTAACGTGTATTTAAAGCCTATCTTGGGATAGTTCCGGGGGCGGTGGTCGGAGGAAGTGATTGGCAAGTTCTGTTCATGCGAATCAGGAGGTCAGATAGATATCAGAAGGGTCTGTAAGTCAGATATTTCTATTGTAAGACAACCTATATTGTTGTAATAAGAGGGCATATGACCTTGGAAATTGTACTTCAAATTTGTAGCCTTTTACAGGCAAGTTTAATGAAGAAATTCTGAATCAATTTGCAAATTGCTTAACTAATCTTTCTTGAGATCTTGTTCTTGTCTATTTTAAATCTATAAATTGTTGTTGTATGCATTTTGGGTGGAGACCACCCTCGTCAACCTTTATCTCCATCTTTCATCCAATTAAGTTTAGCTCTTACCCTTGCTCCTTGTGCTTTTAATGTCTGGTATTGTTTAAGCTTGTTCTTTATCTCTCCCACTTTATAAATTAATTTTGGTTCTTCAATATCTTTCTGCACTCTATCTTCTACAATTAAAAGATCTTCCTGCAACTTATACTCCTCTCTTCTTCCATCTTTGGCAAATTTACGTCCTATAATTTGATATAACGATCTAGTATTATTGATTAAATTTTCCCAATATTCAATAGCCAAGGTAGTTGCCATCAACCCCTTGTATATATTGTTTTAATACCATCACTACAGTCTTGACTACTTAATAACTCTGTGTTCAATTTGAATAGGTTATCTTTCCTTATTTTTGTTGGCAAGAGACACTGCAAGGCATGTCATGTGATGTCATTTATGGCAACTAAGTCCATTCCACACATCCACAGTATAGTATTAGATCATACAGGAAGTCAGTTCCAAGATTTGTCCAGTCTGGATAGACAAGAACAAGGTATATGGCAGAGTTTAGTATTTTGGTCAACGGATCTCTCCAGTTAATCATTGTGTGTTGTGAATCTGAGGGAGTGTAGAGGAATGTTAGGAAAATCTAAATCCAAGATTTCAGCCTCTAGTGACAAAGGGATTAAAAGTTATGAGCATCTGAGTACTAGGTCCTAATATGACAAGAACAATTCAGTGAAGAACAGGCCGATTTGTGTTAGATCCTTGTGCGGATCTAGTAGAAGTATTTTGGTGAGTTGCGTATGGGATATAATGTTAGTGGCTGACATGCATGGTGATCTGCAAGTGTTATTTTTGGTACGCATCAATATTGATGTATGGATTCAGCCGACAGAACAAAGTACTTGTATTATTTGTTAAGTTCTTCATAAAGGTGACAAAAAGGTGATTGAATTTCTTGAAGCGGATATATATAGCCGATGGATTCAAGTGTATTGGTATGCATGGTGTGCAATGATGGAGTAAGTGCGAAAAAGGTAGATTAAGGTGTGGAAGAGAAGAGATTTGAGGTTTGAATTATGGCAAAGTAGTAAACAGGGCAGAATAAAGATGAAGTGTGTCAGATCAATAGTCTATGCTTAACTAGAACTAAATTCTTGCATTGGCAAATGCTATTCATCAGTTCAAACAATTTGTAATTCTTTTATAATCATTCTTGTAGGTAGTGAGACTCTCTTGAGCAGTGAGCTCTGGGCAGTGAGCCCGAAGGCATGTGCCTTCCCCTTTTGTAATACTTTTAACAGAGTATAATCCTTGTGGGTTAACCCTCACCGTGGTTTTTCCTTTAACCAAGTTTCCACATTAAAAATCTTGGTGTCAAGTGTGTTATTTGTTTTTCTGCTCATGTGTTATTGATTCTTGCTTTTCATGATTATATCATTAATCTGTTAAGAAATGGTAAAGAAGAATTAACTGTAGTCAGCATTAAAATTTTAAGACAACTAAGTCACCCCCCCCTCTCAGTTGTCTGTCCTAATTCCAACAATTGGTATCAAAGCAAGGTTCCTTGAAAGAAGCCTAACCGCTTGAGGAAGATCTGGGAAGGAGTTTCAATGGGTTCTCTCAGAGAACAACTTCAATTGGCTTTAGAAGATCTTGATCAGTCTAAAGCAAAAAAAGATGATCTGAAAGCGAACCTTAAGGATGTTGATGATTGCATTGACTTGCTAAAAGATAAACTAAAGAAATCAATGGAAAAAAGGAAGGAACTACTTCATCATCTAGCTAATCTTACTGAAGAAAATGGCATGAATGAGGCTTTGGAAGAAAAGACAAAGGAATGTGAGAAGCTAACAAAAGAAGTTTTTGTTCTAAAACATGAGATGGAATCTGGGGTAATGAGGCTAACCAAAGAGATTGAGCAAAGGAAGAAGACTGAAGAAGACCTAAATTAAATTCTAAAAGAAAGGACTGAAGAATGCTGCAGATTGGATAGAATAGCTGGCCATCTAGAATCTGATCTACAAGAAAGCAGAGACAATGAGAGAGAACTTGAAAGGCAAATTGTCATTCTCAGACATGACCTAGAAGTTGCAAATGAATACAAGGAGAAGTTCAAGATAAGCTCAGCTAAACTTGAAGCACTACTTAAAAGACAGAAAAAGGTTGATGACAAGCATGGTCTTGGATATGAGAAAGGTAAAAGCTCTGGATCCGGACAAAGAAATTTTCAACCAAGGAATGAGAGAAACATACCTAGAAGACCTCCGGTAAGACAACCTAATGCTCAAAGATATCCATCCTTCAATGGCAATTGTTTCAATTGCAATAAATTTGGTCATAGAGCTACTCAATGCAGAAGCAAAGCCAATCAAAATGATCCATCCTTCTCCAGTCAATGCTTCAAGTGTAAGAGGTATGGTCATAGATCAAATGAATGCAGAAGTATGATAATGAATAACTCTAACAATAGAAGAAATGGCAACTCTTTCAATGGCTATTGTTTTGCTTGCAATGGATTTAGACACATGGCTAATCAGTGTAGATCAAGAGGAAATCAAGTATATAAGCAAAGAAATGTTGTGTGCTTCAATTGTAACCGATTCGGCCATTTTGCAAGAACCTATAGAAGCAAGAATACTAAAAGAAGAGGTCTGGCAAATGGAAAACCGAATGAGAAGAGACAAGACAAAGGCAAGGGAAAAATTGATATGAATGAGATCTAGAATGAAATGAACAAGACATGGGTCAAGAAAAGTGTTATGAACATTAATAATGGGTCCGCACCAGAATCTGGTGCTGACAATTCCTCTGGGAATTAAATTAGGAGCTTTGGCTTAGGGGGAGTTGCATTGAAGATCAAATTTTCCCAGCCAGTAAGTAGGTGCCTAAATTTGGTACAATGAGAGAAAATAACTTGGATTATTATACATCATTTGAAAGGACTTCCAGAAGAAAGAAAACAATAGAGAGACAAAAATTAAAAGTTGATGCTGAGAAGAAAATTCCCTCTGTGAAAAACATTGTCAAGACAATCACTGTTGATGGGAACTTAAAACCATTAACTAAATTATATGATCTCTGCAATAATGTTGACAAAAGACTCTTGGAAGAAGCTACTATCAAGTACGTGAATGTGTTCAATCAAGCACTGGTAGAAATTATGTCAGAAGTTCCAAAAGGTTTGAAGGATATATTGGAAATTAGGAAAGAAGCTATTAAGGCAAAAGATATGGAGTTAAGAGAACATGTACTGACCACTCTATGTCTGGTAATCTCCAGCAGAGAAGCAGACAAAATCTTCAAGGAGCTCAAAAATGAATTCAGGAGCAAGAAGAGAATGAATAAACTGATGATTGGAGAGATAGATGAAATAGTTCAAGAAATTGAGCAAATTTTGAGAAAAGCATTAGACAAGAACAAGTTCTTTGTTGTGTCAGATGAGCCTGCTGATGACACACCAGTCCCAGATGAAGAAGAGCAGCAGAAGGATGAGCAACAATATGGAATAGATGACTCCTCTGTTCTGGAAGTGGAGCAAATAAACAAGGAAGATATAGAGATAGTGGATAAAACTGATGATGCAGGAGAAACTCTAACTCTTCCTAATCAATCCAGAAAAGAAGACAATGATGAGAATACTGCTGCTACACAAGATCCTCTGGAACAGATTTCAAATGGTGAGGACAAAGGAAAGAATCCCCCTGTAGATGACACAGAGAAAGGTGAAGCAAAGAAAGAAGAAGAAGTCAAAGGTAAGGAAGACAAAGTAGAAGAAGATGGTGCAAATGTTGATGCACCCAAACAAAATAGTCCTGTCACTAAAAAAACCCAAGGAAAGGAAGGTGGTCCAGAAATTGTGGCAAGAGACACTGCAGATGTAGTGAAGAGTTTTTTGAGTAAAGAGATGCTAGAGTTTGATGAACCTAAATTGATTCAAGGACCACTCAACCTGGATACTCTCTCTCCAGTCCAAATGATGAAGATAGCATCTTTCACACAAGCCAAGGCAAGAGAAAAGGTATTGAAATCTCACATAGAGGACAATGAGCTACTAGGCCTTGCATCCAGTATATTGGAGAAGATAATGCCAACATTCTAGAAGAATCCATCTGATTCTCCCTCCAGAAATCTGAAGAGCCTTGTAAATTCTGTAAGTACACACTTTGAGTCCTTTGAAAAATCTCAGAAGTTAAAGTTCAGAATGAATTTAATAGCAAAAGATTTGACGCACTTAAAGGCATGATTGGGGTAGATAGATTGGTGCTAGATAACAATATAAAAAATATTCAAAATGCTCTTTCAGAAGGAGGCAGTATATATAAGTTTTGTTTATCTACTCCTAAAGTCATAGAGGATATAGAAGATAAAATAAAGGACTCCAAACAGAAATTGTCAAGTATGTTCCAAGCTTTTGATCCGTTGACAGTATCAGTGGCAAGTAAGGAGTGTCAACCAATCAGCCTGATGGAAGAAATAAAGAAATTGACAAGAAAAAAGGAGAACATTGAAGCAAGAATGGGTGAGCTCCAAGATTGATTTCCCCTAATATAGAAGCAATGTTCAATGATGTAACAGAAGCCCAAACTGCTACTCAAACAGGTGATCCCATTGACCTTCAGAAGGCTGAAGCACAGACATTTTTGTTCAATGGCCACATTACAACTTTGAATAGTATGAAGAAGAGTTGGGACACAGAGTTGGCCCTGCTGAGGAATATTTTTGGAGATGTACTCAAGTATATGTAAATATAACTTAAGGATTGGTTGTACATATGTGGCATTGTATACAAAATTTTTGGGTGAATTTTGGTTTGCGGATTCCATCATTTGCCATTGATATCAAAGGGGGAGTGAGAGATAGTGAAAAATGAAAGAAAATGAAGAATCCATCAAAGGGGGAGCAGTGGAAGAATATATAAGTGTACACAGTAGAGGGAGTCAATCATGACACTTAGTTATTTTTCACTAAGTGTTGCCATCAATGCCAAAGGGGGAGATTGTTGGCAAGAGACACTGCAAGTCCTGTCATGTGTTGTCATTGATGGTAACTAAGTCCATTCCACACATATGCAGTACAATATCAGATCATACTAGAAGTCAGTTCCAAGATTTGTCCAGTCTGGATAGACAGGAACAGGGTATATGGCAGAGTTTAGTATTTTGGTCATTACATTCTTCTTTCAAAAGTACCCTTGTTTCTATTGGGTGATGATCTGAAACAAATTGAGGATAACCTACACTGCATTATTATCATTTCTATCTTCCATTGTAAAATAAGCTTCATTCATATAGAATCTATCAAGTCTCCTATATATCCTCTTGCCATCCTGCTAGGAATTACACCAAGTATACCATATCCCATTACTAATACTTTTATTTCCCTCTACGGGATCCCAAAGCTTCAAAAGATTTTTCATTCTCATCCAGAAGTATTTTTCATTCCCTTTCCACTTCCATCCATTTCCCCCTTTTTTATCTTCCCTTTTCAACAAAGTTGAAATCTCCTCCTATTATCCATGGCACTTTAGGCGGTTCGTTAGCCATCCATAACTAGAGATCTGTTCTCTCTCTATAGTCACTTGGGGCATATAATGAGAATTCCCCAAATCTGGTATTATTCCATTTTATATTGATCCATAAACATCTATTACATGGTGAACAACCATTGTCAATTACATACTTTGTCCATTTTGGATGTACCAGTATTGCATTTCCTCCTTTACCTTTGTTATATTTAGAAAAAAATATTTTGGCCTCCCTCCAAATAATTTTCAAATTATTCTCCAATTGAAATCCCACTGCCTTAACTTCCTAAAGGAGTAGGAAGTCAAGATCCTTTCTCTTTTTGTTACAAAGGTCTCTAATCACATATTTCATATCAGGGGATTCCATTCCCCTGATATTCTAGCTTAAGCAATTTATTTTCATACTTAAGATATTTGTCTAGATTTTAAACTGGTCCCTCTTTTCTATTACTATACAATCTATCAAAACATTTGGGAATGTTTTCCCCCTTTCCTTTTTTACCAGATTTCTTACAACTACTATTTCTACTGACATATTTCCTCTTCTTTTTTCCTACTTCCTTAATCTTAGGGCAGTCAGTTGCCCTCCTAACTACCATGGCACTTTCTAAATCATTATTCACCTCAATCTCACCTTCCTCCAGGATTACTTCCTCATTATTAATGGGCTCTAGAATATTCTCCATCTATGGCAGGCTTGGGAAATTCTTCACTTCAACATTTTCTTTCAAATTACTTAGTTTCTCTTCTGCCACCCTCTCTAGTAGGAAAACATTCAAGCTTTTTCTTGATTTGACTAGTCTATTAATCCTGATTTGCTCTCTAATTTGTCCAAGACCAATTCCTGGGAATTCTTATTAATAACCATCGAAGGGATCCTGTTAGCATCTACATTTTTAGAACCCATCTTGTTAGGCTCCTTTTCAATAGAGATTACCTCTTTCAATCTCTTATCAACAGAAGCCTTGATAATAAGGGTGTCAGTCATAGGTAGTTCTAGAATAGAATCCTCTTGAACTATGCTCCGTATTAAATCCCCCTCTATCACACCTTCACCCTTAGGGTTAGGAATATGCATATTACTGGGAGAAGTGGCCCTTATAAAATTATCAGGTTTTGTCACATTTATACAATTACTCTGGTTGTAATCTTTTTCAATTTCCCCGATCTTTTCAAAGATCTTGTTATTCATACTAACCTCTAGTTTAGTTTCAGTTTCTTCTTTACCTTATTTACTTGAATCAACCATTGTCATTCTTTCTTGAGTCTCAATTTCATTGTGTGGTTCCTCTCAACTAGAGCTAGGCATGCCTAGACTCCCTTCAACAGGGGCAACTACACAATGTTCTTTAGGTCCCTTATTCTTGCTATTACCATTGTTACTAACCCCAGCATTTTCATTCATTTTTAGGCTTCTCAAGTTTTCAACAACTTTATCAAGGTTTTCAGATATGTTAGCACAATTGTTTTTATTCTTCTAATGAGAAATGGGAGACTTGCTCATTCCCTTCTTGTTATAGTAATTCTTACATATTATCAAAGGGCATTTTTTTTTCTAGTGCCCATCTGATTTGCATAGAAAACAAGTGTTAAGGCTCCCTAGCCCTTCTAATACACAACTCACCCATTTGTCACCACACTGTATTTTTGGGGCTTATGGAATTTGAACTCTAGTTTTTATGGAAACTAAAACCATTGCATCCATGTGCGGAAGGGTAACTTTAGTGTCTTCTATTCTTAACACATTTCCAAAATGCTCAAGGATTTGTTTTATAAATGCCCATAATTGAACCAGGACATTTTTTAAAACCATCCATCTGGGAACATAAGAAAATCTTATTTCTTCATGATTACTTTCTCGGTCCCATGTAAATGCTTTAAACAATGTTTTACCAACACTCCAGAATTCTTTTTCCATTATTTTATTTTTCATGTGTATGTTTATAAAAAAATTACAAAAAGCCCCCTGCTAATCATTCTGCAGAAAGATACATGAATTCCCATCTTTATTCCCCACACGTTATATAACCAATTATCAAAGAATCTTCTCGATGACATGTTATCATTATTCAGACAAACAAAAAAAATAGCAATATTCTTCAATCTACGTTCTTCATTATATATTGCTTTCTTTGTGTCATCATTAGGGAACAATCTAATAACCTGGGGCTAAGGGAGAATCTTACCTTGTTTCTCCGTTCCTGAATCCTGTGAATCTCCTCTTTCATGGGACTTTTTACCGTGGGTTCCGAATGCATGTTGAACCTCATAGCCTGCCTCTTCCGTTGGAGTTGCGGTATCTTTAGGCTCCAAAATTTCCTTGTATGTTCTCCTTCTCGAATCATCACCATTAAGTTCATGAAACCCTTCCATAAATTCTCACACTCGCCAGCGGAGAGCATTTGGTGCAACCGGTCCTCTGCCTCCTACGGATGTACTAACATCATCATACAAGCCTAGACAGGATACATCACCTATGACACATGACGACTCTACTCTAGGGTAAGCTTATACTAACTCAAAAAACAACAAACCACAGTCGACAATGAAATAATTCAAAACATAAAATTAACCCCAATGGACAACTACTACACACTGGCACAACCAATACCCATGTGAAGGGGGTCTCAACCAAGCTTGCAATGGGGATCGACTTTGCATTCAACCTCTAACTACCCCTAAAACCCCTCTTGTTCGCTTTCTTGATTGCTTATTTTTAGATACTTGGAGTATTGTGTAAGAAGACATTGAATAAGAAGGTTACATTGAAAAGGTCAAAATTGGGAGTTACAAAGCATTTTTCTAATTTGGTGGATATAACACAAATATTGGGTGCCCTCATAGAGTGCCTAGAATTGGGATCTTGGTCAATTTGACCATTATGAGAAAATCTATGACATTTATGATGCATAAAAGGGATGTAAGAGGTATAAGAGGAGTTACATACTATTCTGAGATGCTTGACCATGACCATAAGGGGCATTAGATTGTTGCCATGGCTCATGGTTTTAAATACTACTTGATGGTTTCTTGTTTCTGATTTTCCTATATATTGGAGGCATGGGATAGTGAATTATAGTGGATTATATTATTGTACTACATTGAACTTAGAATAATACAAGCTTGGGTCTCTTTGGGATGGAGTTTTTTTCCATCAAAGTTTCTCCACGTATATCTAGTGTTTATATAATCTGTATTTTATGACTTTGTTGATTTGTCATATTATTTTTCCATTTTTTTATTGATTACAAGTTTACACTGAATCACAACGTGATTAGATTAAATCTCTATTATTGCAAATTTTTCATTGTGTCAATTACCCTGCTATTTCACCAGGTTGAAGGACATGCCAAAATAGTTTGTTGCAACTATACTTAAATCTTTTCAAAAGAATGAGAACCCCACCACTCCCTTCAATTTCATTTTGGTTTATGTTGGCATCTCATTCCTCACTCTCCATTTAATACTCATCAATGTTGTCCATTTTTACTTGCAAAGAAATGTGTGACAACAAAGAGTAAATTGGAAAATAAAAAACAAAAATACTCCTTAAATTTTTTGAAAAAATGAAAACAAACTTTAAAAAAATGGCATGGTGATTGTAACATACCTGACAATGAATTAAAATGACCTTCAATACATAGAGTGGATGCAAATCTTCTTCCTATTTTCTTCTTTGCTCTTTTTCTCTCTTATTTCTTTCCTCTTCTTCAAACTACTAAAAGACTCAAATGACAATAACAAAAACAATTTTAAGGATTTGGTTTATGGTTTAAGATTTTAGAGTTGCATAAAGTTTTGGGAGGGCTTTTTTATTAAAAAAAAAAGTTAAGTGTTTTTTTTTAAATGTTGGGAAAAAATTGACGTCCTTAACATCAAAAACAATTTTCCAACATTTTTTTAAAAAATAGTTCAATTTTTAGTTTTATTTTAAATCATTTAAAATGAGTGGACTACCTCTATGGAAGGTGTCCCAAGTATGTTCCCAAAAATCATTGGAGACTGGGAATGTCCCCTAATGTCCAAAAGTCCCAAAATTGGCTAAGACCTAGAAAATGACAATAAATAAATAGATAGAAGAATTTTAATGTCCACGAGGCCAAAGATAGCCTATGAGATAACATACCCTACCATTTTAACTTTTTGACATGTTGATCTTCTGCTATTAAAGCTCTGATGTTTCCCAACCTTCTCCTCTTAGAACAAATCTTGTAAGGAAGTATCCAGTAATGTACTCGTGTATTTGGCCCGAATGTCACTATAAGCTTCACACTCTAGAATAACGTGCCTTTTTTATTCAATTGCCCCAACTATACAAAAGATACAAACTATTTCCTCCCATTTTTCTTTAGGCCTCTTCCATCTACCTATTTCATGTCAAAGATCATGTGAGCTAGTCATCAATTGGGCTATGAGTTTCTTTGCCCTCCAAGGGATATTTGCCTCTATGTATGCCTTTTGTTGATGATCATAAGGGGTAATATTCATCAAGGTAATATTTCCTCTTTCTCCCTAACATCTTTTCCCACATAAACTTGTGGAATTTATCCATAACAAAAGCCTTTATTTCTTTATTATTATTTGGGCACGCATTTAGACGGGTGCCCCATTTGCTCATCCACTTGAAGTTTTGTTTCATTCAAGACTTATTTCTCTCATTCAAAACTTCTTTGATGATAGCCTAAGTTCATAGGGGACTAAGCTTTGAATTTAAATTTGCTTGTGATTATGCATTTTTGAATCCTCTCTATTTGCTTCCACTTTAACTCAAGTGTTGCTAGCTCATAATTCACATCCATAAAGCACCACCAGAATAACTAAAAGCCCGAATAGAATCTACATAGTTTCCTAGACCCATAACTCCACCTCCTTGATTCTATTTTGCAATACACAAAGTGCTCTCCAACCTCCTAAAGTTCTCTTACTTGTGCAAGTATCCCAACTCAACTTGTTGCCAAAGTCAATCCCAAGATACTTGTACTCTATTACTTCCTCTAGAATATTCCCTTGAAAATAAAAGTTGAGCTAGGTTTTCTTCTTGTATTGGAGAAGATCATGATCTTAGTCTTGCTGGTATTGTCTTGCATGCCCACCTCCTTGCAAAAGTGCTCTAAGGCATATACGTGTTCTTATAACGCTTGAGCAGATCTTGCAATCAAAATGAGATCATCAACGTACAAGAAAAACCTAACAAACTCTCCCAAAAGAACAACATCCCCTCCTTGCAAATTTAGTCGTCTTCTAGTTTGTCACTATATAGATAAAAAAGATGGAGATAAAGGACACCCTTGTTTGACACCTATGTCGGGAAACTAGGTTTCAGACAGTGGAGATAGACGAGGGCTGGACACGTCCTCATTTAACATAGCTTTCGGAGCATTTTCCTTGCAAAACAGTCCACCATCAGAAATCAGCACACAAGTCAGCTTTGCAGTCACAGACCAATATGGGCTGCTGGGTCCAAGCCGATTCTGGAACCTTACAAAATAAATTTATACTTCCAAGATGACCCTTCTCTGGTTTTAAAATTATCTTTGCATTTGACTCTTTCTTTCAATGTAATGGATAGACAAGTTTTCTTCACAATTTTTAATAAATTTGTTTAATTTAGACGTCTAAAAACATTGCACGAAGAGGGTCTGGTATCTTTGACTTCTCTATGAAATATAATCGAGAAGATGGTATCATTTTAAGGATTTGAATCAATTTTAAGTTTATATGAAGTATTGCAACTTTATATTAATGTATGGGTGAGATTTGCATATCCATGCAATTTTCGATTCCCTTAGGGTTTTTTTTTTTAAAATGTTCTTATAGGAATAAAAAAATATAATTGTATATTTTTTTTAGTGTTGGTTTATATATATAAAAGTAGATGTTAAGTATGTGGGAATATATATGTATATTCTTACATATTTAGCATCTATCTTATTTTTTATTGTATTTATCTTGTACATATATTTATTATATTTATGTGTACACCTACTTTCATTTATCTATTTGTCATATGGATTGGTTGTTTTATTACCCAAGGTCATTTTTACAATTGAAAATTTGACTCCATCCTTTTCAAAATTTAGAATTCATTTGATTTTGTTGAGAGAATAAACATTTTGGATCATTCAACAACCCATTGGTATTGGGGTGATGAATCACAATTGCACAAATAATCAACCTCTTTTGATTAAGAGCCAAGGACTAAGGGCTATGCATTTGCCAAAGTTACTTGGGGCACTATCCCGACCTTGTCCCTTTAGGCATCACAATATAGAAAATTATACACAACTAGCCAATATGATTCACAATGTGTTCATCAATAAGCTCTATGGTTTAGAAATTTTACAAGTTGTTAGTGCTAAAATTGTTACATCTACAATGAATAGTGCATCTACTTTTGGGCTCATACTTCTACCATAAATCCATCCTCTACCATGACCACTTCCACTAGCACTAGTTTCCCTCCATTTAGTACCTATCCTTTTTCCACTTTCCCTCCCTACTATGGCTTATTTTATAAATGAAACAACTCACAAATATCAATATTTTATCCTATAAACCCCACTAAGAGGGGAAACTAGCTTTTGGTAGTGACCAATGCCTTACTACCCAATGGAATTAATCTTCAAGATGTAGTACAAGTGGGTGCAACACATACGGTAGCAAAAAAAATGGCTCCTCTCGCCACTTCTCCGGCTCCTCTCACTCGAGCCGCTACTGTTGCAAATTTAGGGCGTCGCTCTCCTGATCCCATTGTTTGCTCATCGGCTGCCAGTGAGGTTTCACTTGCTTGGGTTGTAGGGGTTCGTACTGTGATGCCTTCTTGCAGGCGCGACTCTTTTAGGGCCCTATTTCTGGAGGTCGAGGGCACTGCTCCAAGGATCTCTGCTAGCTATTTTTAGAGTGCTTTTCCCCTGCCTTGTGCTCTTCCTCCCCCGATGGTCGAGTGTGGACATGATGTTGAATAGAATGAGGAATTTTATCTGCATCATGGGGTGGTTTGCAGATTTAATAGTTTGCGGTTGTCCGTGCCAAACCTAAATAAGTGGGTCTTGGAATCCTGGAAACCTTTGGTGGAGGGGAAGATTGAGCTCTTCCCGTGTGCTAGAGGCTTCTTTGTGCTGACCTTTGCTTCCACAGAGGAGCGGGATAAAGTGTTGAACAATCGAGTCTAGTTGTGGGGAGTGCATTCCCTCTCCATTAAACCTTGGTCTCGCTCTTTCAACCCTCTTATTGAACCACTCAACATCAAGCCTATCTAGATTAGGCTCCCGAATCTCCTTCTCAAGATTCTTGCTATGAGGGCATTGGTAATACCCTTGGCCGCTTCCTGATGGCTGACTCCACAACCTCATTCATAGGGCACAACATGCTGGCTCGTTTCTTGGTTGACATCGACATTTCCAAACCCCTGCATGGAGAGATTGCTCTAAAAGTGGGTGATATGATGTGGACATAACTACTCGATTACGAAGGCCTCCCCTTTAGGTGTCAATGTTACTTTGCTACTAGCCATCTGGCCTTTGCTTGTTCACACTCTCAGCATAAGGGTGTGGCCATTTGGTAGAAGAATGCTCTGGACAACCACTTAACCATTAGCACTTCTATCCCACAGGTGGTAGCTCTGGATGAGGAGCCCTCACAGGTGGATGTTTCCTCATCCCCCACGACGTCGGAGGGTGTTGCTTCCTCGCCCCCTCGGTGACCTCTCTCCCAATTTTGGATCATACGTTTGTTGCCCCTTCCAACTCTAGAGGTGTGGCGATCTCAACTTTAGTTCAGTTAGCAGTCCTAGTTTCTTCTGAGGTCCCAACTTCATGTTCTATTCCATCCCCCTCCTTAAAGGATGTGTCTTTGGTGGTGGAGTCAGTTGTAGACTCCCCACATTCTTCTGGGTCTATTGATTTGGACTCAAGTTTGGCTTGGACAGTTGTTCAAAAGAAAAAGAAATGACTCCCTAATCGTGTAAGGGGAGTTAGATTAGATAGGTCGGGATCAGGAGTAGTCTAGCTCTCGATGTTTTGTTTTGTTGCTTCGCAGCGAAGCAACCATCTTAGTGTTAATAGTTCCTTTACTGTTGGTTCTTGGTTTTGTTGGTTTTCAGTCTCTCCTCTCATGAGACTCGTCTTGTAGCCTTCATGCCAGCTTTGTATGGGTCCGGGCCCTTCCCATGTTACTTTAATCAACAAGTGGGTGCAACACAAAAGTTATCATATACTCTCTTGTCCCTCCAGAACAAGAACAACTGTAAAATCTTACTTCCAATTCTTCTTACTAAAATATTCAAACAAGTGTCTTATGCTCAAGATATACTCTTAACCTCCTTTTATATTTTTTTTAAATTGTAGAGGTATTTTCCTGGCCTAAGAAGAAACCTCTTCAAATTAAGTAAGTTGAAAAGTTGGCTTCTCATTTCAAATTCTTGGCCTACATCTAGAGAAATGAATTTGATACTTCCAACAAAGAGGCAAATGTGTATTCCTCATGGTTGAGATGTGTTGTTCATAGTGGTCTAGATGAGTTCACCATGGTATATGGAATTCATCATAGAGATTATAATTTTACCACTCATACAAATTAGTGAATTCGCTAGAGCATAAATTTGTTGATCTTCTTTCCATTTTATGAGTTCCATTTTAATGTTTTGATACATTTTTCATGATCCATAAAAATCACATGATTTCTCTCCACTCAACTTTTTAAGACTCTCTTCATTGAGAATCCTTTTATGTTTTCATGGGAAGGATCTTAATCTTTGGTATTTTCTTTATTTCTACTCAACCTTTTTGTTAAGTTCCTACTACCCATATATAATGATCTCTAGGTTCCTACTGCATTCTAGTTTTATCTTCACTATGTTGCTTTAATTTTGTCATTATCACTACCAAATTTTTAACTCAAATAACTAATTTTATTGTCTCTAGTCAAAATATGGTTCTCAAAAAATTTTGAGGTGTGCTTATATAGGATTTTGTCCTATCTAATAATGGCATTACTAACCATGATCCAAAAATTATATTCCTAACAACATAAGCAAATCATTTATGGAAATCATGTTTAGCAATCAACCTCAAAAAATCATTGATGATATTGTCACCTTTATTTTGTGTTTCCCTTTCATTATTCACTATTACATTTCCTCTATGGAATTCAATTTCAAAATAAATTTTCGTTATCTTTAAAAAATGTATTTTCTTGATATAGGCTATTATGTTCTTTTTATCAATATATTTGCCTTCTCTCGTATGGAGACATGTGATTGAAATTCTTGCATTTCAAGCCACCTAGTGTTAGGGCATAGTGAAATAAATCTATTTTTAGATGTTTAAGGCTTCCATATTCCATCACAATAATTAGAACATAAGAATCTTATCTTCCTTCTTTTTTAGGGATGTCAGGGAATTCAAAACTTCTGAATGGATGGATTAATTTTTCCCTCTTTTGTGTCATCTCACATTAGAGTGGGCTAAACTACTATAGAAATGAAACCCTACCAAATAATATAAAGCTTTCACTAATAAAAGACATTCTCATCTAACCTATAGACTTCCATATAATCATATCTAATTTATAGCTTAGAGTTTTTCCAAAATTCAAAGAAACAAAAACTCTATAATGAGAGACGTTACTTGGCTTTGACTAATCATATTTTTTTAAGACTTAAATTAAGAAAAGACTAAGGTTTGATCTATTTTACTAGAGCATGCTTGTCAAAGTTTATGAGTTTCATCTTGTGCATCTACTTTTGTCTATGATTTATACTTACAAGAACTTTAGTTCACTCTGTTAGATAGTTAGAGGAACTCACTATTTATGACAACAATAAATTTCTCGTCAAAAGAACTTGAAACCGATTTAAGATCCGTGAATATATATGCTTATTTCTTCATTAGAAAAACTTACGACTTAATTAAAGTCCATCAGTATATGCATGTGTTTTTACCATCTCTTCCATAATTCCCTCTTTTAATGTAACCTTCCTTTCCAAATTCCCACCAACCTACCTACTTGGTCATACAATCAAGTATTGATGCAGAAGCATTCCGGCGATCCGCATCAACCAAAAACAATTGCAGGTTTAATTTTCAATTTTATTTGGTTTGTTGGGTTCTAATGGATTTTCTCGGCACTATATGTGTTTGGCACAGTCAGGGAGGTAGTTTGGCAGTGTTGCTTGAATTCAGTCTCAGCACGCGTGAAGTCAGTTTCCGTAAAACAATTGTTCTGGGAGATTGGTGAAGTTTCATGAAAAATCCTTCGACTGGAAAATTATTGATTCCATCCTAGAATTATATGCGAAGGTTTTGTGAGCAAATACCTTCAGGTTTTGAAGATTTTAATGTTTTCCAATTTATGCTGGCAAATTGGAAAAAGATTAATATCTCGAGTTTTGTGATGGGTGAGACCAAACACTCTGGAGGAAGTCTTAGGAATGCTAAGACGCTCATCATTGTTAGTTTTGGTGAGGTTTCAAGCTTCTAGTAAAAAGTTATGTAGGAAAATTGATTTCTGACGGTTGATGGAGCTTGTCCAAGACGCATAATTGAAATTCTCCATTTAATTTGCTCTTGTTTCTGCATATTTGTTGTCATCATGATAAATATGGAAGAAAATTTAATAGTAAGGTATTGGAGGCACCAAAGGACGTAGTTTCTTTTAATTTTCCCCGACACAAGAAGAGAGTGGGCAATTCTTCATATTTCAACGTAGACTAAAGTGATTTGACATCAAATTAGTGAAAGGTGCCAAAGGAGGATAAAATACCTTTTAAAGGTTGAATTTTCATTATTTAAAAAGGAAAATGCCTAATAAAAGAATCTACTACTCATAGCTTTCAGTTTTTCCCGCTCAAAAGAATCTATAGGCAACTTCTGTCGTCAATTACCCTTACCCCCCGCCTCACTGCTAAATGGCACTGCAAGTATAATTGTTCAAGGTGGAATAAACTCAGTCTCCAGATTTGGAAATCCAAGGCTGATGCTCAATCCTAACTGACGGCTTGGATTATCCTTCACGTCAAACTCCCTATTGGCCCTCGCCTCAAGTTCCTTCACCCCTCCCCAACTTGTCCTTTTTGCGCCAAGTGTGAGTCTATTAAACATGCTTTCTGGTCCTGTCTCCATGCTCGCCACCTCTGGGTTTCCCTTTTCTCCACACTCCCTGCTATCTTCCCTAAGCCTTAGACATGGAAATCAGCTCTCCTAGGGACCTCTAATGCCCACAATGTTATCACCCAAACTTGTAGACATGTAATACTCAAGTTCATTTGAAGATTTCGTTGCTTAGCTATCTTTTCCAGTACCTTCTATCTTAGACAAATTGAAATGCGTATGGTCTGCTCCTCTCTATACCTCCACATATCCAATTTGTCTTTTTGTCTTCAAGATCAGTGGACAACTAATGGCGGGCTATTGGACATCATCAACAACCTTCAGTCACAGCTCCAGAGTATTGAGGGAGTTCAGAAAATAGGGACAATTTCAGCAGCTGACACAAGCTTGATAGTTTGATGCATGTGCACAGAGGTTTCTAGCAAAGGTTGTGGAATTTGGCATTATCTGCTTTCTCAGATTCTAGTCAAAGCAAAGCCTTCTATACAGTGTTTCACTTTGGATCCTCTCATCCAAACTTCTTCAGTCAGCGATTGACAACTATGGTCTTTGGGTGGGAGATCTGTGACAAATGAAGTTTGAAGCTGTTGTGCCAGTATGATCTTCTTGCTGCTAGTTTGGTGAACTGGCTTGGTTTTATCAGCTAGTCCCTTAGCTGATTTCTGTTTTACTGTATTTTCTTTGTTAGCTGCTCTCTGTGGTGTGCAGCTGTTCTTGTTTTTTTTCATCTGCTGTTCTTTTGACAGCTGTGTATCTATTTCTGTATTAGTTCTGCTTCATTCAATAAAGAAAAAGAATTGAAAATAATATTTAGAAAACAGCGTCCATTGAAAAAGAAAAAAAATAAAAATGCCTCTTTTAGAGGCTTATACATGGCTGGGTTCACGCCACATGGGAGGGCTTTTGCTTTATCTTCAAAACAGAGATCTTTTGGAAGGGGAAGCGCTCAGTTTTAGCACCATTGCTGAGACCAAAATATCACTCACAAGTTGCAGCAATATAAGCTATCTATGCTGGGAGATTTGGCAGTGCTGAAGAGGAAAAAAAGAGTAGATTGTGTGCAGATATGTGCAGCTTTGTTGGGGCTGAGAACCTGCAAGTTTTAAAGGAAGATAAGGTTTGCTTGAAGAGGTAAAAACAATAAAGAAAGAGAAAGGATAAAGCATAGGTTGAAATGAGAAGAGTGTGTGCATATGAAGGACTGTGAGAGGCCATTTCTTATAATGTTATAGATTTATTTGTGTTCATTTGAATAAAATTCAATTATCATGTGTGTTTACAATTTGTTGTCAGTTGTGTTTATAGTAGAGAATCTCTGCATATGTTGTTGTGTAATTGAGTGTGGATTTGAATTGAAAGAATAATAATACAGTGTTCTCCTGTGTTGCAATCTTGTAATTGAGGGTTTGTTGAGTTTTTGGTTTTGTGTGCTAGGAGAGTTGTTGTCAAGAGGGAAGTTGTTTCTTTACATCAAGTATTCTATAAATGTCTCTTTTAACTATTAAAGGCTTTAGGGGAAAAGACTCAATAGGTGGGATAGTTCCAATGATTGTGATAGTATATGTGCATTTAAGGCCCAATATTTTTTAAGTTTAGTACTAGTAGTTGGGAGTTTAAGGTTGTTAGTGTTATTATAAGTACTAATAATTGAATGAAATGTGCCCTTTAGATTTAAAAAGCAACCAATCATGTGATGCCACATCAGCACACCATCAAAGGAGGTCTTAATGCACACCTATTGGTCCACACTTTTTTTTGGGGAACTATTTGACTCCTCAACAAAAAGCATGCTGATGTGGCATCATATTTGATGATGTGGCCCTGAAACCTTAGTTATAAGCAGGGGTGTTGCCAGTAAGCTACTATAAAATTTTTGGAGTGATTCGAAATTGCCACGTATGATTTTGAGAGGCATGAAGTTAGGGTGCACCACTACTAGGTCCTCTCCCCTACTTTCCTTTTCACTTTGTCAAAGTATTCCCCTGATATCAAGACATTCCATTCCTTAAAAAATCATGAAGCGTAAGCTTACGAAACAAACAATAGAAAGTTGGCTAGATGTTATGGCAATGAGATGAGTCCTTTATTATATTCTATTAGGAAACTATGATGTACTCTTATGTAATCAGGAATCTATAATGATTTAATATAACTCAAAAGACTATATGGTTGTGTCACTTACATAGAAAAGTCATAATAGTTACCCTAACTCTAGGTAAATATAAAAACTTTTGATGTAAAGGACATATAATGGTGGATTATGATACCCTTTTTAAACAAGTTATAGTGTAGCTAAGTTCCTATGTAAAACTTCCAGGAAGGTTTTATTGAGGCCCAATGTAATTTTGTTGTACATGAATCTATTGAATAACTAGTCCCAAGCAAGTTATTCTAATAAACTATTTTATGGCATGTACTAGTATTCTATATTATTTCAAATCTAATGGCTCACATTCTAACAACTAATATGCTTTTATTCTAAAAATAATCATCATGGCACGTACTAGTTTCCATATTATTCCAAATCTAGGGTAATGTCTAGCATTTAGGAAGATCAACAATCATTGGTAGCTAGTTGTTGATAATAAAATACAGGCCCAAGGTCTAGATTAATTATGTTAGAAAGATAACCCCAAGTTGATGCAATAAGAAGGAAACTAGAATAATGCAAGAGATAATCAAGTAAATAAAAGAAGGATTATACACATTTACACATATCAAAAGGTTGATTCATTCATATATTCATATCTAATATTTTCATATACAATGTG
Organism: Cunninghamia lanceolata; assembly: GCA_027924645.1. Classification (NCBI taxonomy): domain Eukaryota; kingdom Viridiplantae; phylum Streptophyta; class Pinopsida; order Cupressales; family Cupressaceae; genus Cunninghamia; species Cunninghamia lanceolata. Next base: position 2,246,946 of record BSBN01001097.1, read on the forward strand.
CATTCATACAACAAGCATAGATATATACATCAAACATGCTTAGATGACATCTCTTATATTATATTACATTCATTCATCTATACTTCTTCTTCTTCCTTTACCTTCTTTTTTCTGATGGTATAACTAAATGCTAATATTAGGATGTAGGGATGTGTCCTTTTATCTATCTTTGTCTTATCATCCTTCAAAAGGTATCACACATTGCCAATGCTACTACAATGTCCTTGAAACATGTAGTGACAATAGCTTGTTATGGTCTACTTCTAGTTCCTTGTCTGCCAACATCCTCCTGTGACCTAAACGATTGTCTTGTCCTTAAGACAACCTACCTTCATGATTTTCTAAAAGATGATCTATTATCTTCAATAAAATTCCAATCTAGATCCTTTGATATCAAAATCTTCCCAAATCTATAAACTTATCATAATCCTTTGTTAGGGTAGCAAATTTTGTAGGTGTTCTTGATCTACTCATATGAAGTTTCCCAATTAAGCATAGTTTGTGTTAGGAATTGCATGCAGAAGATATCAATTAAATGCAAATAAAGATTAAACAGAGGAATGAAAAATACATAGAAATAATAACAGCGAGAGACAATTTTTAACGTGGTTCACCCAAACTCGAGCTACATCCACCAACAGAGAGTCCAATATTATTATCCAGCAAATCAAACTGATTATAACCAACAATTCTTGCAACTCAATACTGCTGCAAATGCTACAATACAATATCAATGGAAACCCTAACCCTTAGCCATTTTTATCAAGACTTATGTCGGTTACAAAATAGGGCTTTTTTTTATGTCGGCCAATAGAAAAATAACTCCCTTGACCCCGTCTTGGGGGCACTGCCCCCAAACTCCCGTTAAATAATTTGAGGGGAAACCGCACCGATAAAAGTGGGGAAAATTTAATCCCCGAGTCTGATTAGGCTCCATATAACAATAGTTTGTTGAATTCATTAAAACCATACTAAGATGCAATATAAGATATTTTCATAGAGATCAAAATAGTAGGCTCTGCCATAGCAAGAACTATTTGCTTAATATTCTAGAGAGATTTTGATGATAGGGATAGATGGATGTTTACTTCTAGCCCCAAATCCTTCATCTATGCAATTAAATTGTATTATTTTTTCATTCATTTGACTATGATGTGACTGGATGTTTCTTAATTATTGGCATTGTGAACCATCTAAGTCACTCATGATGTTGTGATTCCCTAATAGTTGCAGAAGCTAGGTCTCCATGTTATCTATCTAAATCATTTGTGGCATGGTGACATGTGGCCAATTCATGCAATATTGATATAGTGTAAATACATCATTACAAACATTCTCAAGCTTTTGAACTTGTTTATCAAATTCCTTCCAACCATTTTTCCATTTTTGTTGCATTTGACCTAACTTTTCTACCTCATATTCATTGATTGCTTTGCCCTTCAATTTTTCTTCTCCTTTTCCCAACCACTAATTTGTCCTAGTAGGCTTTTTACTTCTCCTTCCATCTGTGTTGTCATAGTTGTAGAGGAATCAATTTAAAGTTGTGGTTGGTGTTGTTGTATTAACTTGATCACCTTGTCCATGCTTTGTTTTATGGTGACATATTTGTTTATCAAGTCGTACTTGGCATTACTTCCAAATTCTTCACTAACTTCTCACTTCTATAATGGATAAATTTGAATGAATTCAACTTGTGGTCCTATAGGGATGCTCAAGAATATATTTGGGCTCATGGTTACTACCAGAGCTATTTGTTTCTGTCAGGACATATATTCCTTTATCTTGCTTATAAGATCACTAACTAGTTGTTTTTTGGAGTGATTATCTATTTTGGAACCTCTTCTTTCTCCTATTCTGCTTCTTTTTCCTATTTTTTTTGCTCTCCCCTATATCTTTTTGAATATTTTCCCTATTCTTAGTAACAAGTTTCTCTAGTAGTTGTTCTGGTTGTACTGCCTAGTCATCCACTCCCCTTTGCATATGAATTTCTACTTGTACTTCTTATTCTTCTACAACTAGCTATTGTGGTGTATCTATTGTATGCAGTGGAGTGGTGATAAGATGGTGTCCTTAGGTTTTTCATGTGGCTATTCGATCTGAATGACTGTGTTATATGCATGTTGATCTACTAGAACTACTTCTTCATATAACTTCTATTATAATTTGTCATTTTTTAGATTCATTGTCAAAGTATCCACTCGGTGTTTGGTTCTTAATTCTTGATCTTGAAGAGATTGCACTTGAATTCATGTTTTTACTAAGAAGTTTAGGCGAGTGGATACTTCCTCCATTGCTCAACTTTTGAGTGAAATACCAATTTTACCATCTTCATCTCATTGTGTGGCCATCTTATTCTACAATGTTGTCCTCATTTCAATTGGAAAATATTTAGTGATTTGTTCCACTAAGTATGGGTCAGTAGATATGAATCCGATAATTGCTTGGACTATGATTTGTTTATTTGTTCTGGTGGCATAGGGATATGATTTTGCAACTTCTAGTGGTTTCCTAGATATGGAAAGAGACTTGAGTAGTTTTTGGGCATCTAAGATGGTCTTGTGATTTCTCCTTTACCTTTACCACTTGATTCCTTGTCACTCTTTTCTACAGTAGATCCATTTTAGGGTTCTTGTTAGTTTCTTCCTCCTCTTCTAATGCGCTATAATATTGCATGAACCCATTGTGTGATTTTTTTCTTCTATTGCTTTGGCTCCACTATTGTTGTTTTTGTTAGATAGAAAAGAGAGACTAGCTCAAGAGATCAAACTAGGTCAAACCCTCCTCTATCCAACATTAGGACATAAGTTGAGCTTGGCTTCTACCTAAGAAGGAGAGCCAAACTATAGGTGCTTTGTCCCTTTGTTGTATAGATGAGAATCAATAAAATCCAACCAATCAAGCTAGGGCAAAGTAGAAACCATGGTTAAGCAAGATCAGAGCATAACAGACTATCGGAAATAGATATGAACAATCCGAAAACACAATAGAGACCAATGAACAGAGGAAAACCTGGATCTGGACTCAGGATCTCAAAGGACTAGGGAGCTTGGGCACCCTATACCCTAATTAGGGTTTTGCATAATGTTAAACCTCCTATGTCTTCTCCTTTCTGTGTTCATGCCCCCTGTAACTTGATTTCTGCAAATTCCTCTGGATCTGACCTACACACACAAGAAGGAAAATGGTTGGGTGCTATTTAGGAGCTTTCCTAAGTCAAGCTCCGTGAATGGTGTTTCCACATCCACAATAGCAATGATGAGAGATAAAGACTATGTTCCCTAGGAGGGCAGAAACAAATCTGAAGTAGAATGGAATGCTAGAACAAAGCATGAAGGAAAGAAGTCACCATGAGCATGGAAACTCTAGCATACTTGATGTGGCATCACAACTTGAATCAAAAAGTTGGTGTAGCCCAAAGAAGTAGAAAGATCTTCACGAGACCTGCAATATGTTAGTGTCACAGTAATAGTTCACCATAGAGAGCTTTAGAGAAGAATAGAGAGCATGAGAGAGAAGATGAGAGAGCGCAAGTGTGCCTAGATTGCTTAGATGTCCAAATGAATAAACTAACTTTCTCTTATATGCATTCCCACTCACAAATGATGAATAAAAACAAATGGGGCCAACATGAGGAACCACTTAAGATGTCTTAAGCCAACATACCTTAAAAATAGGTCAGGGATAAATGAGGAACCAGAGCGCTTGGGCGCCCTTGTCCTTTAGCCCCAAAAATCCTGGCATGAGTCTCTTTAGGTGTTCTTAGGTCACTCTCATTGTTATTTTGTTAGGTTTTATCATTGAGGTCGAGAATTGATTGTTTAATGTTTAAAAAGGTGTTAAAATAAGTCTTGATTAACAAGTGTAAACATTTTAGGTCCACCCAAGTGCTAAACTAAGTGTAAAATGCTAGTGTACACATTTTACGACATAACATTTAGCCCCCACTTTAGCATGGGTACGAACATACGTTTAAACTCACACTAAAGGATGGAGAAGATAAATTTCAAACACAACAAACATAAAAACCATAGAATGTCACCAAAATTGAGGGGTGATCAAGCCCCCAAGTTTAGGATTATAGGAGTCTATGATGATTTGTATACACATAAGACACATGACATAATTCACTCATATATGAAGCACTTAGAAAACATGAGATAGGACAAGACATAAACAAGGCATACACTTGAGAAATCACAATGCATACACGCAATACACAAAGTATACATGCTCGACATGAAGCATGCACATAAGGTACAAAGTATACATAGAATACACATGGAATACACATGAATCACTTGAGGAGAATACATAAGAAACATATAGAGATAATACACGTGAGGCACGCACAAGGCATGAAGAATATATAGAGAATAAGAATATGTGAGGAGAATACACACATCATACAACAATCACAAGAAACACATAACGGAAGACCTTGAGTCAGCATGACAAAGGAGACCTCAATCTAAGTGTTGTCTCAATCACCATGCATCATTCCCCAAGATGCAATAAAGAAGAATGCTAAGGGGTTAGTTAGAAATAAGAAGAACAAGAGGGTACATACACATAATCCACATTAAGAAAAGTGTTTCCACTCAAGGGAATACACAATCCACCTTCCGCAAGAGGATTTACACGAAGCCTTGTAGAATAAGAAGGTGAAGCGACCTTACTACCAAACTCTAGTTGGTGGCGCAACCCTTCTCCCAAACATGCAAGGATCTTCAACTTAGGAGAACAAGATAGACTCAAGATCTTGTTTCCAAGATTGCCATAATCCTTTCCAAGAGAGTGTAATAACAAAGATAATCAACAAATATTTTGATAGAATGATGAGAGTAAGGCTCATAACATGATATATACCCCCACCTTAAAGTGATTGCTAACTCCATCAATGAGAAATTGCCTTTAAGGTAGAGTGAGGAAGAAATATGAAACAGGCATGAAAGCTTTCTAAAAGCACATGCCCAAATGATATGTGTTTTCAAAAGTTGCATTACAACAAGGGGTTGCCCCCAGGATGAGCAAACCAATGTGATGCTTACAGACATGATACACAATGGCTTATGTAGTCATGGTATGATGCCGAGCATTGCAACAAGGTGCCATTTACCTAAAACAACATAATTTATGAAGATAATAGAGGAAAGATCGCATGAAAGTACACATAAATTGAATCATGAAAGGATGCTAAATCATCCAAAAGAAAATAAGGAAATTACAAGTTATGACATATAGAAGAATGAGATACATATATAGGAATGACACAATGTGTTCTTACTCCTTGTACCTTTGTGCTAACAAGGGTTTCAAGGGAGAACTAACAAAACATCACAATACGGGGATAATAATACATACAAACATAACACAAATGAGAAGGAGGGACCACTCTTATGAGTCAGCCTATAACAAATTATCCTCCCCCAACTTGATTATTGCAAAATAGATGGAGGACAAGGTTTTCTAGGGACTACATCAAGCATGGTGAGAAGTGCTAGAGTCAAACCTTGTTTGAAGTTGTTGAATTTTGTCACCCAAGACTCGGCATTCTTTAGTGGAATGGCCAAGTGCTCGATGATATGCATAATAATGAGGTGTTGAATGATTATTTTGATGAATATTTTTGCGTGTTGGAGGAAGAGTGATTAGTTGGTCTTTGAGTAGACTCAAAAACATACACTCTTTTTGAAATAGAAGAGATAATATAGGTGGAGTAGAAAGCAACCCTTTTTGTTGTGAACATGGTGGAGAGAACGTAGGAGAAGGCTAGAAACCTAAACCTACTTTTGACAAGTGCAATGTTGGTTATATAGGTTCCTTAATTCCTTGTTCTTTGCATCCTAACCCATTTCTATTGTATTCTTGTTTAGAAAGAATTTTGAATCCACGCCCATAATGCATCTCCAAGTCCAAAGGAAGAGGAGAGGTCATATGACTATCTTTGTTAAAAGAAGAAATATAAGCATCATTCATTTGATCATGGTGAGGAGGGTCAATCTTTGTTTCAACAATCCCAAGGGGGTTGATATCTAAAGGGACCTCATCATTACCAAGACATGTATTAGAAGAAGATGATACATTATCACAAACGACTGCCATTTTTGTAGAAGGCAGATCTTCATCAATTTTAAAGGTTCCATCGTCATTAATCTTGAGTTTAAGTTTTGTAGGAGTAAGAGATTGTGTTGAAGAAATTTCATTTACCTTTGAGATTTTTGGGTGTGAGGGTGAGACTTTATATTCACCCGCAAAAAATGGTGTAAAATCTAACGAACCCCAATCATCACTGAAAAATGCATTCGAAGAACTGACACTATCCTGATCAATATTGTTGTTAGTAGCGGAGGATAGTGGTTTGGTTTTTGTTGAAGAAGGGATCAAATTACTTAGAGGAATTTGATATCTCACCTCCGTTTGTAAGCAACTTTCTGGAATCGGATTAGCTTCAATTGTATGTAGTTTGTTTTCAAAGATGAACTTTATTGAGCAATGAAGGGTAGACGGGACTGCCCCCATGGCATGGATCCACGGTCTACCTAGAAGAAGATTGCATGAAAGAGAATTAGCCATGACATGGATAATGGTAGGCAATGTCACAAGTCCATCCTTAACATCTAAGGTGATTGTACCTAATGATTGCTTACCTACATTATCAAAGGCACAAATGTTGAGTTTATCTGGTTTGATGAAAGATGTATCAACATTGAGTTTGTGTAACAAGTCTATGCCACAAACATTAAGACTTGATCCACCATCAATCAGAGTGCGTCTTACCCTCATTTTATTAATAATGACGAATATCATAATAGGTTCATATTGGTTTTGAACTTCTATGGGAGGTAACTCATGTTGTTGAAAAGATATATCTGATGTTTTCACATGCATACAACTAAACAAAGATGCTACACCATTCAGTCAAATAGAAGGTGGAACAACTACCTTTTGTAGAGCCTCGTGGAGCATTTTGTGGTATGTAGGTGATGTTTGTATTAAATCCCATAGAGAGATCTTAGTCAGAGTAGCGCAGAGCTGCTCAATGAGATCGTATTCTTTACCAATATGTTGAGGAAGATGAGGTGCTTGAAGTAGGATAGGTTGAGAAGATGGAAGAGAAGTGAGCACACTCAGTGCTTGCTTACTTTGTGTGTTATTGCAAGTGTTGTATGTGTGAGCAATCGTATGATGTTGGCATTGACACATTTTGAACACCTTGATTTCTTTGAGTAATTTGCTTTGCAATATTGAGAAAGTAACCCGAGGGTCGAGGTGGTGTTGGATCACCTTGAACCGTAATCACCAGTTTAGAGAAAAGAGGTGAATTGCACTTATTTTCACTATCCCTTTAGTGGGTGGCATAAGTCTATTAATGATGATTGAATTGACGTTGTTTTCCTTTTGAGTAAGCTCAATATCCATTCCCAATGGATTTAATGTGAGAGATCGCTCTTCATCCACTAATGCTCCATCTTTTAAGGGAGAGCATTGGAATGAAGGGAGGGTAAAGCGTTGTTAAGAAAATTGTTGATGATTGTATCTTTAGTGATGTCCAAGGGGTTTGAACATGCAACTAAAGGATAAATATCAAAGGTCTTCGCATCCTTAGTGATATCCAAGGTACTTGAACATTCAGTCAAAGGAGGAAGATCAAGTGTCTTCACGCCCTTAGTGATATCCACAGTATTTGAACACTCAACCAAAGAAGGAAGATCCATAGGATGAGCCATAGAAAGCTCATGTACTATGGTAGAAATAGAAATAGTGTGCTCAACATTATCTAATGCCACATCTCTATAAGAGATATTAAAATGAAGAGAATGTAAAGTAATGTTAAGGTTCATGTGTCAATGATCTCATCCTCTTGCGCTAAAATGTCTTCATTTTTGGGAGAGGGATCCAAATAATAGGGTGATGTATGCAAAGCTAAGTCACCATCATATTCCTTAGAGGTGATATCAATGGTATTATCATGAGTTGTAGTAGAAGTAGAAGAATATTTATTATTTTCATCTTTCTCATGACAATTCATGGAGATGATTTTAGTAAGATCTTGTAATATTGAAGGATATACACCCATGAGAGTCATGAAGCTAGCAAAATCATATGTATGACATAGGATATCATATATAGAACATATAAACACATCAATATCATACATGGATGCTATATTATTTAAAATATAAGGATACATATTAATGAATTTAGAAAAAAATTCAAAATCTATGATATATGCATGCAAAGATTCTAAAGAGGAACAACAAGAAGAGGCCATAATCAAATTCCTTGTCTGCTATATGAAAATATGATATGGAAAAGAAATGTACAATTAATTAATCAAGTACAACCAATATCAAAATAAGATTGTAATCAAAGACCTACGATTGCAAGAGAAGCGAGGTCTTCCAAAAATGTGATATTCTTGGTAACCATAACAACTAAATCTTGCAAATGTAAGATGTGTAGTATGTGAAAAAGAAGTGCCTAAATAATTTATCCACTTGAATGCAACAAATATTTAGAGAATTTTTCTTTGATGAAGGTGCACTAAATGCAAGACTAGCTAGGGTTTACTATCAAAACCCTAGATTTTGAATACTTACTCCCTCAATCACAATTTTTCAATGCTAGAATTATTTTTGAACACAAATGATATTTATGACATGATACATAAATGCAAGATAATATTTTTAAATGTAAATTATAGCAGCAAAATCTAAAACAAGATCTTAATTACAAATCCTAGGTTTTGAATTTGACCAGGTTTTCCAAAAATGCAACTTTTTTGACAAATCCCTAGCAAACAAGAGGTTTAAATGCAAGATGTATCAATATGAGATGATTAAATTCTATTATACCAATCAAATCTGATGCAAAAATAAGAAATTTATATCATTCTATGATGATCGAAACTTATATTCAATGAAAACGATGCAATAAATATGCCTTTTCTAAGCCTAGAATGCTTGATTTTCACTTTTCAAATAAAAAATGCAAGAGTGTCTTTTCTTTAAACACAAATATGATATGATACAGAAAATTAAATCCATTTAATCAACCAAAAGATGCAACAAGATCTGAAATAACACACTAATCTGCAAACCCTAGGTTGAAGATTAGCTAGATTTCCTAGAAATGCAAGGTTTTTGCAAACCCTAATTTTGAAACTATGCACAATTAAGCTATATAACTATGCAAAATAATGAATGAATGTAATCTAATTAGATATCAGGTAGAAAATGACTCATATCTGAATCAAGAAGGATGCAAAAGTGCACGAAATGATGGGTTCACCAAAATGTTAGATAGAAAAGAGAGACTAGCTCAAGAGATCAAACTAGGTCAAACCCTCTTCTATCCAACATTAGGACACAAGCCTAGATTAGATTCTAACCAAGAAGGAGAGACAAACTACAGGGGCTTTGTCCCTTTTTTGTATGGAGGAGAATCAACCAAATCCAACCAATCAAGCTAGGGCAAAGTAGAAACCCTAGATAAGCAAGATCAGAGCATACAGACAATCCAAAAGCACAGCAGAAACCAGTGAACAAAGGAGAACCTGGATCTAGACTCAAGAGCTCAAAGGACTAGGGTACTTGGGTTCCCTAGACCCTAATTAGGGTTTTACAGAATGTCATACCTCTTGTGTCTTTGTCTTTCTATGTTCTTGCCCCCTGTAACTTGATTTCTACAAATTCCTTTGGATCTGACATACACACACACAAGAAGCAAAATGGTTGGGTGCTATTTAGAAGCTTGCCTAAGTCAAACTTTATGAATGGTGTTCCCACCTCCACAATAGTAATGATGAGAGATAAAGAGTGTGTGCCCTAGGAGGGTAGAGGCAAATCTGAAGTAGAATAGAATGCTAGAACAAAGCATGAAGGAAAGAAGTCACCATGAGCATGGAAACCCAATCATGCGACGTCACAACTTGGATCAAGAAGTTGGTGTAGCCTAAAGAAGTAGAAACATATTCACAAGACCTACAATATGTTAGTGTTACAACAATAATTCACCATAGAGAACTTTAGAGAACAATAGAGAGCATGAGAGAGAAGAAGAGAGAGTGCAAGTGTGCCTAGATTACTTAGATGTCTAAATGAATAAACTAACTTGCTTTTATATGCATTACGGCTCACAAATGACGAATAAAACCAAATGAGGCCAACATGAGGAACCACTTAAGATGTCTTAAGCCAACATACCTTAAAAATAGGTCAGGTCTAAATGAGGGACTAGGGTGCTTGGGAGCCCTTGTCCTTTAGCCCCAAAAATCCTGGCATAAGTCTCTTTAGGTGTTCTTAGGTCGGTCTCATTGTTATTTTGTTGGGGTTTATCATCAAGATTGAGAATTAATCATTTAATGTTCAAAAAGGTGTTAAAATAGGTCTTGATTAACAAGTGCAAACATTTTAGGTCCACCTAGGTGCTAAACTAAGTGTAAAATGCTAGTGTACACATTTTACGACTTAAGATTTTTTCCTCATTATTTTTTTAACTCATTTCAAACAAAGTTTCTATGGTTTCTTAAATAGGTGTTTGTTGTGGTGATGGGGTGGATTCCACCTAAATGGTTTTTGCTTCATGTTGCTTTCTTGTCTTCCCCTTCCTTTCATATTGCCTTGTTTCTTGTTGTGATTCCTCTTCCACCACTTGCCTTGTTATCTTTGTTGTAATTTTCTCTTTATGCAATGGGGTACTCTATTGGTAGACCCTAGCTATTTAGTCTCCTTTTCCCTTGTTCTTTTCCTTGTTGTTTTGTAACATCAGTAATGTGCGAAGGAGGAGGAGCTTTCTTATCTTTTACGTGCTTTGTGATTTTATCCTTCTTCTTATCAAATTTTTGTTGAGTATCTTTTTTTCCTTTATTTCAATGTACTCCTACCATGTGTTTAATCTCTCTATAGTAGGATCATACAGATGGGATAGAAGGGTTTGTGCAATACCTTCTAATAATTGGTCAATTGATGCATATGGTAGTGGCAAAACTAAAAAGGTTTACAGGTCTACTACATCTAGGTGGATATAATCTTTGTCCATCATGAACACATCATTCTCTAATTTATTTGCCACCTAATAACTTACCCTTTCTCTCTATTGCATTCTTGTTGGAGTTTGGAAAAGAATGAGTCATAACCATACTTTCAAACTATTTTATCAGGGGAGCTATCCATGTTCTCTTTAAGTTGGTTGGCCATCTATGTATCTTTTCTCCATATACATTTCCTTATTTCTAGTAGTTCACTTAAAAAGTAAAGAGCTAGTCAAACAATAAGTGAACCACACCTAAAATCATGGTGTCTCTTATTTGTTTTCTCCAAGTTCTCCATTAACTATTATCTTAGGGTTTCACATTAGTCATACACTTTTCTATTGGTGACTATTTCATAGGCAACATTTATGCATGTAGCTAGTGTGGAATCCTCTCTACCAATATGAAAAATCTTGTAGGCAATGCATTTGGTGGCATACCTTATGTTTGGGTCATGTATTTTGCTTAGGTCACAAAGAACTAGCCATCAATATTGCTCCTACCATGACGAATTTGTTGTGTACATTCTTAGGGTTTTCTCCTTTGTTGCATAACCATGTTACCACCTTAATTTCATCCTTGGTAATGAGAAATGGTCTCTCCAAATACATAAAATATCCATGGATTTGGCTTAGAATTATTTGAACCCATTTGTGTTCATTCTTAAAGTTTGGGAGATTTTCCCAACTATCCAATTTTAGCTTCCCAACATTTTTGTTTGGCACCAAGCATTCTCTTACCATAGGATTTCTAAGTTCTTGATTTTCCTTTCCAAATTTTGTATGATCTACCTCTATTATTTTAACATGGATATACTTCCTTACATCTTCAGTATATAGGACATTGACAGGAATATTTGAGAATACCCCTTCTGAGCCATTCTCTATGGCCTTCCATGAAAATGGCTTGTAAATTGGTCTCTTCATATCCTTGAAATCAATGAGTTGTGGTGTTGACATGCTTGTCATGGCTTGATTAATTTGACTCTATTTCTTTATTCTCAAACCCTCATCCTCAACCTTGTTTCTTAGTTTCTATGCAACTCACTTAAACACTTTGTTACTTTGGTGAGTTTTGCATTCCCCTTTAACTCCTTGTATAGATTTTTTTTTACCATCTAGATGATATCATTGCTTAAGTCATCATCATTGACTCTTTTGACTACTTTTATTTTTCATTTTATAGTTATTTGCTTTATATGCTAATTACCAGTTATAATATAACTATGGTTCATAATGTACAATGTATCCTTAATTATTGGTTCAATCTCCTTCGTAGTAGGGTTTCAACCAAGCACCATTGACATAACCATTCAATAATTCATTTGTCAAAGTTTTCAAATTTACCACTTTGGTTGTTTGTATATGGTCTATGTGGTAAGAACCTAGCCACCCCATCTTCAAGTTTCTTGATTTCTTAAATTTACTATCATAGATTAATATTGTATCTCGTTGTTCTAATTATTTAATCTTAATATTGTCATGACATGTTTTTTATTTCCTCTTTTCTTATATTTGATTGTATGTTGCAATTAACTAATTCTCACTTAACTTATATGATTATATCAACCTTTACTTAATATATTCTTCTTCATCCAGTCTTGTGGATATTATCAATCTTAAATTACGAACTATGTACTATATTGGCAATGTTGCATCCAATCCATAGACTAATTAAAATGGACAATATTTTGTTAGTATTTTGTATGTTGTTTGGTAGGCCCATAGTACTGTAAGTATCTTCTAATCCCAATTTGATGTATCACCATTACATACCTTTGTAACTACCTTACCCAAGATTTTATTATGATTCACTTGCTCCATTTGCTTGTGGGTGGTAAGGTGTACTTTTGTTATGATTAATCATGAAGGTGTTCAGAAGTTCCTTAATTGTTTCATTGACAAAGTGTTTCCCTTGATCACTTCTGATATTCAAAGGGCATCCAAACCATGTAATGATATTCTCTATTATAAACTTAGTTACAATTCATGTGGTACAATCCTTCATTAGTTCTGCTTCTACCTACCTAGTCAGGTATTCAATATCAATTTTAATGAAGCACGCATGGGTCTTCTAAGTAGGAGGATTGATTGGACCTATGAAATCAATAGACCATTTTTCAAATGGTGGCATAGCTAATACTAGCCTCAATGGCATTTCATCTCTTGCAGTTGGATTGCTAGTCCTTTGAAAAATATCACGCTTCTGAGTATCATCCTTAAATAATGTAGGCCACCAAAGTCTAGCTAGTAGTGCCTTACTTCATGTGCCATCACCAAAGTTATGTCCACTAGAAATGCTCTCATGAGTTTCTTTTAGGATGTATTCTCTGTCATGTTCCATCATCATCCATCTCAAAGTTTAATCTTTTTCTAAGATGTACAATTCTCCACTAATTATAGTGTATGGGAGGGCTTTTGTAGTAAGCCTCCTCTTCTCCTCTCTACTACATTTTTGGAAACTTACTAGTATCCAATAATTCAGCAACATCTTTCAATTCATTAAGTACCATATTTATTCTGAATAGGTGTGCTCCTAGAAAATTATCTTCAATTTGACCTCCTTCTTCATTTTCAATCCTAGATAGATAATCAAGTCCTTGGTTGGCTTTACTCAGTTTGACCATGATTTTAAAAATAAAAAATTATTGGAATAACATAAGGCATCAACATATGCAGCCATGAATAACTGGTTTATTCATTAGATACTTGAGCAATTCATGATCAGTGTAGAAAAAAATGATGTTACCAATAGGTAGTGTCTAAATTTGTGTAGGGAAAGTACTATTACTAATGCTTCTCTCTTAGTTGTATCAATCTTAATAGTTGCAAATGCAACTAAGTGATCTTTCCTTCCTCTTCATTGTGTCAATATTGCACCTATTGTTGTACCAAATATATCTACATGTACATTAAATGGATATGTCTAACCTAGAACTAATATGGGAGCTTCTCCTATCTGATCCTTCAATATGTTAAATGATTTTGATATTTATCTGTCCATTCAAATTTGTTTTTCTTCATCAATAGTTTGTTAATTGGCCTTGAAATGGATACATAATTTATAATTAGAATTTGTGGTGCTAATCAAAATATCCCAGAAATGTTTTTGTTTTTAATACATTCTTTGAAGGGGTAAATTTAAAATTATGGCAATTTTAATGGGGTCCACCATCATCCCTTATTTACAAATAATATGTCCCAATAGAGTGCCAAATGGACTGGAAAATATGCATTTATTTAAATCTAGTGCAATTCTCAAGTTGTAACATCTTTCAAACATCAACCTCAATTACTGAATATGATCCATTAGCATTTCCATGGATTATCCAATCGTCCATGTATACTTCTAAGAAATCATGGATAAAGTCTCTAAATGCATTTACTATAATTTTACTAAAAACTATAGGTGCATTCTTTAATCTAAAGTGCATCACTATATACATGAAGGATCCCTATTTAGTAGAAAATGTAATTTTAGGTTGATCTTCTTCTTTTATCTTCACTTGGTGATACAAACATCCATCGATAAATGAATAAACCTCTCTTATACCTCTCTACCAACAACAATTTCCAGTACTTCTGTAAATTGAATTGAAAATGGATCATAAATGCGTGCATTATTGAGTTCCCAAAAGTCCACACATATTCTTATTTCTCTAGTCCTTTTATCCTACACCACTATGGGACTAATTTGTTCTACATTTTCTATTGGTTTGATAATTCCTCCTACAAGCAATCTATCTATCTCACTTTTCAATTTTGCTTTTAGATTTGGATTTAACCCTTAAGGTCTCCACTTTTGGGGTTTTGCATTATATTTTAATTGAATCCTCATTATTGTGGATTCTTCTTTTATGAATTTTAATTTTGTAAGAGTTATGGGAAATAGATCTTCATATTCCTTAAGTATATCTACTATTTTTAGTACTTCTTCACCTCAATAGTCTACAATTTTAATTGTTTTTGGTTCACATTCCTTAGATATTATTTCTTCTTTTATCTTTAGAGGTCAGTAAAAATATTGACTTTTATCTTCATTTTTATTCACTATCTCTATATCATATTTGCCTATTTGTACATCTAAATTATTAGGATCCTCCTCTTCTTCTAAAGGATCTTTTCCTCTTTTCTTGATTAAGTAAAATGTTTTGTGTGGTACTATAGTCATTAATGGAATCCATCCAATCATTTTTAATTGAATTCCTCCTTGTGAGGTACAACCGATGGCTTTTTCTTCTCAAATGTTCTTCCTGTCTTTTCTACCAGTAAGGTTGTTATTTCTCTAATTTTTTCAATACATTGTTTATAACTTGGTTTGGGCCCCAAAACTTGAAAGTTTTACAAAAATTAATTTTGATCTTGTCCCAATATCTAGTTTCTACCATTTGCACTTGATGTATGTACCATGCTCTTGTAGTAGGGGCATGTTGATGTGGTTTTTGATACACCAACTTACCTATGCACCGTGAAGCACACAGGGTGGAATGGTAAAGGTTCCCCTACTTGAAAGGTGGCTATCCTCAAGAGTCTTCATGAATGAATTTAGAGGTTTCCTAGAATCCCTCAACCCAAGAGTGCTTTAGATAGTCCATTCAAGGGGCTCCACAGAGATATTAGGAGTTGATCAATTAAAATAGAGGTTTAATTAGTAAAATTTGTTACTAATTAGCTATGGAAACACTTTGTTTTATTACAAACTAAATTATGATTTGATTTTTTTGACTTCCATAATTAATTCTTATCATTAAAATTACTTAATGTTTGAAAACTTTAAAAATAGCAGCATATTCATTAAAAATATAATTTAATTTTGTCAAATTTGAAGGGTTGTTCATGAAAATTTGTTCATTTTTATCAAAAATTAAATTCTAAAATTTGGGGCAGTGAGACTGTATTAAAATTTATAAAATTTAATCATGCAAAAGTCATAAAATCACCTTAACTTTTTGCCTTGTAAAATTGAAATTTATTACTAATATCCTAACCTATCACTAGTGTTAAAAAAAATGCAAAAAGAAAGGGGGAGAGAAAAGGGAAAAGGAAAATAAAAAATAAAAAATCCAAACATGTCTTGATCCTCCCTACACACCATTTGGTAAATGGACAAAATTGGCTCAAACCAATCTCCATCAAACCCGTTGCTACAATCCCAACACAAGACAATATAATCTTTGAGGAAGAAATCTCATGCATGAAAGATGGTGAATTAGAGAACGCACAAATGTGTTTAGTCAACCACACAAAATTCCCTACCATTAGTAGGGAATTAGTGGCATAAACACATGTTGAGTTTCATCGACATTAATTAAATTAAATGCATAAGCTTTAATGGAAAAGAAACAAATTTAGAGTTTGGAAAACCATATTGGATGGAAGAAGATGTAGAAAATGGAGAAAAATTGAAGAATTTTATTCAAATTCAAAGGCTTCCAAACCTTAATGGGTTTTCCAATGACAAACAATGTGTAATAAGCAAGTTTATATAGGCAATTTGGATGGAAATATTAGTAGTTTTCCCTCAAAAAATTCACAAAATGACAAAAAGACAACTGAAAATGAAGAGTCATGGTTAGTTCTTCACATTCAACTCCTTCCCTCCATTTTTGTTTAAAGCAAATGTCACATTTTCCCATTCACTACTTCAAAATAGCAATTAACATAAATCTTGTTAGTGTGGACAGGGGTATTTCCTATCTAGTTTCCCCTTATAGTGTGAATAAGGCACATTATCTAACTAGTTATGAGTTAGAGTCTATTCACACATGTTCACATGTTAAGTCGACTTAGGAAGCATTCCAGTTGTTTCTAGTTGTTGATAGTTGTCTTATCTTACACATGTGATCTTGTCAACTAGTTGGCATCTTATCCTCTAGTTGTCTCATGTCATAGGATTAACACACTTGTCACATGACTACAACATCTTATCTCTCAACCTTGCCTTTATAAGCAATGTATGCCATAGCATATTGTAATGGGAGAGTGATGGTTGTATATTGTTGTATTTGCATTCTTTGATAGGAATACAATTTTTTCTTGTCATATTGCTCTTTTCTTTTATTTGTGATTTCCATTAGGCCTATAGATCTTGGATAGCTATCTCCATAGCCAAATCTTACAAATATGACAATTTATTACACTACTTACAAACTCACTTTCCTTTGCAACATCTTTAATTCTCTCATCTACCTCTTTGTTCAAAATAAATGCCATACTTCATATTCAAAATAATCTACCATTTCAAGTAGTCCTACATTCTCAATTTCCCCCTTCGAACAAACTGCATTTTCAAATTACCTTTGCACATGTTTCCATCTCTCTTTCACTCTGCTTGAATCGCATCAATTTTGGTATCCCAAGTAACTTTGTAGAACTCTTATTAAAAATGAGAGTCTTTTATATCTAGTAGAAGTCAATTCTTTAGCTACTTCATTTTCTTCATTTAATTCATATGAATTTGGCATCTTTGAAATACGACATGAATTTGTGTAATACACATAGTTAATATGATGTCAGTCTCTATTTTACTAAGAAAATCATTAATAAAAACATTACTGTGAACATGAAAAATTTATGCATATATATAGCAATAGTTCAAGTTCCCATGCCTACAACCATGCAATTACTTGGCTAAAACTTGGATCAATGCAGAGAACCACCTTGCCTATGCTTTGACCAAAGGTGGAGATATTCAACAACATCAGCAATCTAATTCACTCCTAGAAATGACTTTTGATCTAATGCAACCTTTAGCTTTCGATCACTATAGAGATTGTAAAGTCTTTCCAAATGTGTACACCATAAATGACTATAATGCATTAGGAAAAAACTTGTCATTAATTGAATCTTAGTGAGAAACTTCTCACAAAGTCTAATATATCTAGATGGTTGCCATCCCCTCTATCCCTAGCATTGAGAGATCATCCCAATAATAATGAGGCGACCATGAATTTTGTAAGGGCATTTAAGCATGTGTTATAGACATTTCTCCTCCAATAGATTCATAAACAAGATCGACGCCCTTAGGAATTTCCTTTCTTAAAACCAATTTAATATCTTCCTTTTTGTATTCAATCACCCTATCAACACCAAAGTATTTTAGAAATGCCTCCTTCTCTACTGACATATATTTCATTTCAAGTGTCAAACTATTAACTTGCCTAGTTAGTACCTTACCCACGCGGCCTTTCACATTCTTTAGCACTTTGTTAAATGATTGGTGTTGCATAGGTTGGGCCTCTTATTTTGAAAGTATTATGTCATACATTTATATACCTTGTCTATGATAGCTTACCAAAATAGTCTTGTAAATGGTCTCCAACTTGCGTGACCTGTTACATTTGAAGGAATTTTAAAAAAATAGTTCATGTGCTCCCTAGCCATGGATTTTTTATCCCATATCAACATTTTATTAAATGCTTAGCATACTTATCAATCGACCCTAAATAGTGACAACCTGTTGCATAAATCTAAGATCATATTTCATCATAATATGCTCAGTAACCATGAAGGTGTTACAAAATTTAATTATTTCAAGAAATGAAGCCCATGTGTTGATATGTCCATGAGATATCCATGGTCTAACCATAATTTTGTAAGGAGGGTAGATTTTGAAATCAAAATAGTCCATATAATCTTCTTTAAACAATATCCTCTATGGCATATAAAAATCCATGTCTTATGAGAACTTGCATTGTGTTCTCGAAATGATATAGTAGAATGAGGCTTTGACAACAAAAATCTTAATCAATCCATTTCCTCCCTTATGGATCTCCACCTCATCGAATCAAAAGAAATAGAAAAAGAGTTTGTGCCCTATGCCCATATCTTCATGATATTTTGTCAAACATTCACGCAACTTTGTTGTGGCATAATACTCTATTTTATGGCATTTCAACTCCATATCTCATTATAGATTTTCTAACCTCTAAAGCATTCGATCAAATAGTTGGCATACATTTTACCAGGGCTATCTATCCTTTCATGTTGACAAAGGAAGAACGAATATGGCTCGCAGCCTCTATGTTGAGTACCTGCTTTCACATTCTTGCAAAAGCTTTGGGAACTTGACTTTTCACTTGCCAAAAACGTAACCTCAAATTCCTTTTAATGTCTTTTGATACCCTTGTTTTGGAGTTAGAGTTGGGAAAACTCTTCACACATGCACTTGTACAATTCGAGATGGGAGTCCATTTTTTTTGTAACTTACCATGCATTTTGGGATTATAGAAAAGTTGTGTCATTTACTTACTTGTACATTTTTGGATTATTTGATATTTTGAATGACTCACAATTAATAAGAGATTGGAATCCCTTTTTTAACTTACAACTACATTTTGGGATTCTAGAAAAGTTGTCATTTACAATGTGCTTGTGCATTTCAGGATTATTCAACGTTTTGAATGAGAATCACAATTAATTGAATGACTCAATTTTGGAATTCTAGAAAAGTAACTAGGAATGTGAGTCATTCAAAATGTTGAATAATCAATAAGGGGCTTGAGAAAGCTTCGAAATATGAGCTCAATGTGAGCTAAAAGAGCACTATGGCTTGCAAAATGAGCAGCGTAATGACGCAATGAGAAACTTTTAACAAAGCTTTGGCATAGCAACACTAAAATAAAAGGCTCATAAGTCTTGTGTGAGAATAAGAATGCTATGTGGAGAGAAAAAACCTGCAAAGCTTGGTTACACAAATGAAATTGCCTCTCTTTGTGCTTGAGGGAGGGGGTATTTATAGGTATGAATGGCACATGAAAGGTGGGAAGGATTGAAGAGTTAACTCCCTTGATTGGAGAGTTAACTCATTAGATTAGGCAATGAACTAAGCTAATTAGGGAGTGATGAAGCAAAGATAACTTATCACAACAGTGTTAATGGAGTCACCAAGTGATGTAGGAGCATCCCTAGTTCAAGAGCAATCTTGAATCAACCAAAAACATTTGCATTTCAGTTTGTTTGCAGTTCAGTTTGTTTTCTTTCATTTCCAGTTCAATTCAAGCAGTTTAGTCAATAGAAGTTTCTGTATTTTGGTCCGCATTCTACTACAGTTGCATTTCAGATCTTGTGGAGTTGGACTTAGCATCTAGATTCATTCATGTGCAACATATCCAAAATTCAGAGCATTTGGATCAAGTACCAGAAAATTACCGCTATTACAAGATCGACTGTTTTCTCAGAACAGAACATCTTGGTAGTTTTGGACAATCAACTAAAGGAGAAGACATGCGGAATATTCCCTGACTTGTGGAGCCTAATGACACATCATTCAATGATCTTTGGTTCATGGCCGACCTTCCCCAAGATCTGTACATCATTCCATTCATTTGTGGAGTTTAATTCAATTAGGTCTGACCTATCCGTGTACACACATTACAGCTCTTCATTGGAGTTTGTGATCCTCCTTGGCCAACGTGGAGGAATCTTTGGTTCTGAAGATGATATATATTGATGTAATAAATGCCTAGGAAAGTAGTTCATGACATAGAGATAGTTGATAGTTTGGATTTTGTATAAAGGAGCTTCAAAGCTATATCTTGTGCATATTCTGATATTTTGTAATCAGGCCTGTGAGCCCTAATTGTAAGCTCGCATGTTACTAGCCAATCTGTTTTTGAATTCTTTGATATACTAAATGACTGAATCTACATTTGCTTCATATCTTGGAGTTGTTTCTGTTGTGTTTACTCTTGCTACACGGTCTGGACAGTTGATTCTATGAACCCTCCTACCATGACTGCACCAAGTGGTATCAAAGCAAAGGTTTTAATCTTGGGAGAGAATTGAGCGAAGTTGGTGAAGGAATTCCATAAGATCTTGTTGTGGACAGATCGCCAACTCTGAGGCAGGTTACTTGTGTCACAACTAATCGTCGATTGTGAGGCAATTGTCACCTTGCAGCCCGATCGCCAAACTTGAGGCAGTTTGCACTTGATCTTAGGAAGATTCCACCAAGGAGAATCCCTGCTATTGGGACAATGGCTAGTAGGATGGATGAGATGATGGAATTGATGAAAATGATGAGAATTCGATTAGATGTTGAAGAAGATATGCGAAGAGGATTGACACCTAGACCTAATGTTGAAAGTGATGATAAAGAAGAATTTCAATCTGTTGATCAAATTGGTGAAACCCTAGGAGGTGATGAAGAAGAAGAATTAGATCAAGTCAAGATGTTGCGAGCTATTTCAAATATCAGGAAAAGACCTAGAGTTGATGTACCGAATTGCACCAACAATTTAAACCCTGAAGAGTTGATTGACTAGATAAATGACATCAAGAATACTTTGAGTATGAAGAAGTTGAAGGTCCGGAGAAGGTGAAATTTGTAAAAACAAAGTTGAAAGGACATGCTGCTATATGGTGGAAAGAAGTTCAGTTGGATAGGAACAGAAGAGGAAAAGAAAAGATTACAAAATGGGACAGAATGGTGACAAATTTGAAGAATCAGTTTGTATCGGCTGACTATGAGTTGGAGTTGTTGAAAAGATTACAAAACCTGAAACAAAAGGAGAAATTTGTGAAGGAATATACCGAGGAATTTTATAAGATGATCATAAGAACAAGACATAGTGAAGCAAGCAAGGAGAAAGTGGCGAGATACATCAATGGACTAAGATTGAACATTCAAGAGGAACTGAGTTTGGTAAGGATGACAACATTGAAAGAGGCATACTAGTGTGCCCTAAAAGTTGAGGAGAAGTTGAATAAGAAGCATGATTATAGACAGAGAGGCAGAGGAGGTAAATTTTAGAGAGGCAGAACATTTTCTGGAGGAGATGGATCATTTACAGAGCATAACAGATCAGAGAACACATTCAAGAAGGATGAAAGAGACAACAATACATATTGAAAAGATGACAAAAATTTTTACTGCAGTGGTAACCCTAGTCCATACCAGAGTGAAGGATACAGACAAGAAAGAAGAGGACCTGATAAGAGAACATTTAGAGGAACCTATTTCAAGTGTGGAGGTGAAGGACATAGAGCATTCAAATGTAATCAGGGGATTACAAGAAAGAGAATAGAGAACAGTGGAAGAGTAGCTTATGTGGAAGAAGAACCTATTGGATCACCTAATTCAGTTGGTAAACCTGAGAAAGGAGAATCACTCGTGATGAGGAGAGCACTATTTCAAGCAAAGACAAATGAGGAACCACCGTAGAGGAAAAGTTTGTTAAGAACAAGATGCAAATCAGGAGGTAAATGTTGTAAAGTTGTTTTTGATAGTGGCAGTTCAGATAACCTAGTTTCAAAGGAGATGGTGACTAAGTTGAAGTTGGAAAGATTGAAACGCCCTAATCCATATTAGATAGCATGGATTCAGGATGATCATAAGGTACTGGTGAGTGAACAATGTTTGGTGAAATTTCATATTGGATCTTATCATGACAAAGTCTTGTGTGATATTATGCCTATGGATGTTTGTCATATATTTTTGGGTAGACCTTGGCAATATATAGGAAAGCTATACATGATGGGAGAAAGAATACATACACTATAACATCAAATGGGAAGAGGATTACCTTGATTCCTTTGGAAGATGATCATAAGAGTGAAGTATGTGGGAATGCTAGAATCTGTTTGGTAGATGGAAGAAAATTTCTGGATGGTTTGAGACATGAGAATGTGTTATGCTTTGATCCCTAAGAATCTTGAAACATTGAAGGAGGAGAATGAATAAGTACAACTGGAGGAGATAAAAGAGTTGTTGACAGCGTATGAAGACATCATATTAGATAATGTATCAGAAGGATTGTCACCAATCAGGAGTATCGACCATCACATGGATCTTATACCTGGAGCAAGTTTGCCTAACAAAGTAGCACATAGAATGACACGGTAGAAAATGAAGAATTGAATAGACAGATACAAGAGTTGTTGAGGAAAGGTTTGATCAAAGAAAGTTTGAGTCCTTGTGTAGTGCCTACAGTATTAGCACCAAAGAAAGACGGAGAATGGAGAATGGAGAATGGAGAATGTGTACAGACTCTAGAGCAATAAACAAGATCACAGTTAAGTATAGATTTCCTTTACCTAGGATGGATGATATCATGGATTGTTTGAGTGGAGCAAGATATTTCACAAAGATAGATTTGAAGAGTGGATACCATCATATTAGAATCAGAGAAGGAGATGAATGGAAGACTGCTTTTAAGACAAATGAAGGGTTGTATGAGTGGTTAGTAATGCCTTTTGGACTGACAAATGCACTGAGTACTTTCATAAGATTGATGAATGAAGTCTTGAAGAAATTCTTGGGTAAGTTTGTTATTGTATACTTGGATGACATTCTAATTTTCAGTAAGACAAAAGAAGAATATTTGCAGCACCTTAGACAAGTATTGTTGATAAACATCAAGAAATGTAGTTTCATGAAGGAAGAACTAGTATATTTGGGATTTGTGATTTTTGCAGAAGGATTAAAGATGGACCCTGAGAAAGTAAGACCAATTGTTGAATGGCCTACACTGAAGAGCATTGGAGAATTCTTTCATGGATTGGCTAATTTATACCAAAAGTTCATCAAAAATTTTAGTTCAGTTTGTAACCCTATGACAGAGACAATGAGAGGTGACAAAAAAGATTTCAAGTGGACATCAGGGGCAAATAAAAGCTTTGAGTTGTTGAAACAGAAAGTGACAGAGCAACCTATTTTAGCATTACCAGATTTTAATAAGGTATTTCAAGTGGATTGTGATGCAAGTGGGAATGCAATTGGAGCAGTATTAAGTCAAGAAGGTAGACCTTTAGCATATTTCAGTGAGAAGTTGAATGATGCGAGGAGAAGATATTCAGTTTATGATCAAGAGTTCTATGCCATAATTCAAGCCTTGAAAAAGTGGAGACATTACTTGTTGCCTAAGGAGTTTGTGTTGTATACAGATCATCAAACTTTGCAATATTTGAACAGTCAAGGTAAGTTGAATCAGAGACATATGAGATGGGTAGAGTTCAAGCAAAGTTATACATTTGTGTTAAAGCATATGAGTGGAAAATCAAATAAAGTTGTTGATGCATTGAGTAGGAGAAGAAACTTGCTGACAGAGATGAGAGTTGAAGTGATGGAATTTGATGAATTAAAGAACATGTATGAGGGAGATCTTGATTTTGCATAACCTTGGAAAGCATGTAAGCAACCTATTGTGATAGATAGGAGTAAGTTGTTGGATTATTTCATTCAGGAAGATATGTTGTTCAAAGGAAGTCAGTTATGCATACCTAGAGTTCAATGAGAAATAATTTGATCAAAGAGAAACACAGTGGTGGATTGGCAGGACATTTCAACATTGATAAAATAGTGGCTTTGGTAAGTGAAAACTACTTTTGGCCTCAGATACATAAGGATGTTAGGAAGTTTGTGCAGAATTGTAGAGTTTGTCAAGTTGCAAAAGGGAGTAGTCAGAACACTGGATTGTATAAACCTTTGACAGTACCAGAGAGCCCTTGGGAAGACATCAGCATGTATTTTGTAATGGGATTGCCAAAGACACAAAGAAGACATGATTCAATATTTGTAGTGGTGGAGAGATTTTCAAAGATGACACATTTCATACCTTGTAAGAAGACAACTGATGCAGTGCATGCAGCTGACCTATTTTTCAAGGAGATTGTGGGATTGCATGGATTACCTAAGAGCATAATTTCAGACAGAGATACAAGATTTCTTGGATACTTTTGGAAGACACATTTGAAGTTCAATTCAACATTTCATCTACAGACCAATGGATAGATAGAGGTAGTGAATAAGAGTTTGGGAAACTTGTTGAGATGTTTGGTTGGAGAGAAGAAAGGAAGTTGGGATTTGATTCTTTCACAAGCAGAGTTTGCATACAATAATTTAGTGAACAAGAGTACTGGAAGAACACCTTTTGAGATTGTTACCAAAGTAAATCCTAGAGGAGTAGTGGAATTGAGAGATATTGACATGAGGACAGTGCATAACCAGGTGAGGAAGCATTTAGAGGAGATGAACATCAAGTATAAAGCACAAGCAGATGAGAAGAGAAGACACAAGGAATTTGCAATTGGAGATGAAGTGATGGTATACTTAAGAAAAGAAAGATTTCCAGTTGGAACACATAACAAGTTGAAGATGAAAAAGTTTGGACCTTGTAGGATACTCAGAAAATTTGATTCAGGAAATACATATGAAGTAGAGTTACCAGAGACATTGGGCATATCACCTATTTTCAACGTTGCATACCTATATCAGTATCATGAAGCAAAGTTCAGTGACAGTATTGAAGAAGACTTGAAGAAGTAGTTACCACAACAAACACTAGAGAAGATTGAAGACATTTTGGATAGCAGAGTTGGACGTAACACTAGAGGAAGATAGTACAAAGAATACCTTGTAAAGTGGAAAGGCAGACCGAAAGAAGATTCATCGTGGATTTCTCGAGCTGAAGTAGACAGCCTTGGTTTCTCTCTAGCCCCAGCAAAGTGAGGGACTCACTTTTTCAATAACCCCAAATGTCTTCAATGCAAGAGCATCCCTAGTTCAAGAGCAATCTTGCATCAACCAAAAACATTTGCATTTCAGTTTGTTTACAGTTCATTTTGTTTCCTTTCATTTCCAGTTTAGTTCAGGCAGTTCAATTAATAGCAGTTTCTGTATTTTGGTCCGCATTCTATTGCAGTTGCATTTTAGATATTGTGGAGTTGGACTTAGCATCTAGATTCATTCATGCACAACATATCCGAAATTAAGAGCATTTGGATCAAGTACTGGAAAGTTACTGCTATCAGAAGATCGACTATTTTCTCAGGACAGAACATCTTGGTAGTTTTGGACAATCAGCTAAAGGAGAAGACCTGCGGAACATTTCCTGACTTGTGGACCCTAATGACACATCATTCAATGATCTTTGGTTCATGGCCGACCTTCCCCAAGATCCGCATATCATTCCATTCATTTGCGAAGGAGTTCAATTCAATTAGGTTCGACCTATATGTACACACACGTTACAGGTCTTCATTGGAGTTTGTGATCCTCCTTGGCCAACATGGAGGAATCTTTGGTCTCGAAGATGATATATATTGACATAATAGATGCCTAGGAAAGTAGTTCATGACATAGAGATAGTTGATAGTTTAGATTTTGTGCGAAGGAGCTTCAAAGCTATATCTTGTGCATATTCTAATATTCTGTAATCAGGCCTGTAAGCCCTAATTGTAATGCCACATGTTTCTAGCCAATCTGTAATTGAATTCTTTGATATACTGAATGAGTGAATCTGCATTTGCTTCATATCTTGGAGTTGTTTCCATTGTGTTTACTCTTGTTGCATGGTCTGGACAATTCATTCTTTGAACCCTCCTACCGTGACTGCACCACCAAGAGTCAAAGAGGTGACAAGTATAGATCAAATGGAGTCAATTATGCATGTTTGAAGGCTATGAATAGTTCACTCTATGTTTAGACCAAAAATTCATGCAAACAAGAAGAAAAACAGAGCAAAATGGAGCTTTTTCATGTCCAAAATCCAAGTTATTCTATGGATGGAAAGATAATAGGATTGCCCATGAGTCGCCCATGGGTCACCCCTTTTACTAGTCCAAATTTCCCAGGGGTGACCCTAGGTCGCCCGAGGGAGACCCATGGGCAACCCACAAAGGAGAGGGTCTAGGTTGACATGTGGGGTTGGAAGCTGTTAGTTAGGGGATGAAGAGATTCTATCTCTAGAACCAGGTCAAAAGGTGATAAAAAACCAAATCTCCACTTGTAAATGTCAAATCTCCTTGGGGATATCCTGGAATAATAGGGGGAGATTTGTCCTGGTTAATCAAAACTGAAAACTGGAAGTTGGATGGCTTGGGAGGTCCCTTAGAGGGCTCCTATGGGTTGGGTGAGATGAAAAACATTAGGGAAAGGTCAATTACGACAAATAGACAAACAAGAGGCTTAGGGACAAAGTCGCAAGCTTAGAAAATGAAGATTGACAGGTGTCAAAGAGTGTTGAAAGTGAGGGAAAAGTTAGTACGACAAAGATGAAACAAAGGAAGAAACAAAAACCCATGTGTTTCCAAGAGAAATGTTGTTGAGGGAATTATTTTCACTCTTACATGTATGTGACAAGGATTACATGTCGTAATGGTGTCCTCATGGAGGCTGTGCATGTTTTTAGTGCTTACATATTTGCCCCCTCAGAGACGATAGTCTACATGAAGGGTAGGTATTGTTCCCGAAATAGGCCTTACCTGTTGTCGATTTCTGACAATAGTACCTACAATAACTAGCATTAGTTTGACATTTTAAATGTATAAAGATAAATAATGAAAACTAAAATGACCAAACATACCATAGGTTATGTTGTGAGTTCACCTAGTTGTTCGCTTTTGTCAAGGAGACTTGTAGGGATGAAATCACGCAAAATGAGAGCACGAAAGATGCATAAAAGCAAAAACTACTCTAAAAATGCATTAAAAAAACTAAGCTAAGAGAGAAAAAGAGTGGAGAAATGAAAGTGAACGGAGTGAAACGTTGATGAAATCAGTCATGCAAGCAATCATTGGAAAGGTAGCACCGAGGGGATCGCAAAGATGGTTGCTACTTCTTCTGCTATTGAGAATCAGGTACACAATTAGTCAAAATCCCTCTTCTAGACCCTAGTTTTATTTTTGTGAAAAATCTCATGAATGTGTCCATTTTTGTTGATTTTTCTTATTACATTGTGTTAGGCTTGTCGTTTAGAGTAGAATCAGTCTTTCATTTCTTGAAATCAGTTGAAATTTACATTTTTTTGAGTGTTTTTGACATGAGGGGATGTGAAACTAGGTTGCCCCTTTCACCAGTCCAAGTCACCTAGGGGAGATTTGGTTGTGCAACAGGGTCACTCGGGGGAGATCCTGTTGTACATCTGGGTCGCCCGGGGGAGATTTGACCTGCTAAAAGAGGCAACCCATCCAAATAAACTCTGATTGAAATTTAATATTTTTTGACATTTATGGCACTCTATTTTGATCTAATTTGAACAATGAATTCATCAATTTATTACAATTTTCTAGGTTTTATACTTTTTTTTGTGAAATTTCTATAAGTTTTATGATTTTTTTGGATTTTCTAAGTTTGACGGGATCTAAAAAGTTCTTTTCTGATGACAGGATATGCATATTCACTAGAATGCAATCTATGAGCAATTTTGGTTATCTGAGATATATGATGCCCTATCTCCTGGTGATGTTGTTGTCCTAAAGAGGGAAGGCTTAGAAAGGATTTGTAAGATTCATGTTCTTCATCCTACATCTCGCATCTGTTGTGATATCCTAACCTATTAGAATGTTTATAGGAACTCCTTCAGGTTTCCCCAAGTCTCAGGGGAATGGACTGTTACATTGTACGATGTATATCGTATCCTAGGAGTCTCTGTTAGAGAAAATCCACTTATTCTTCCTATCAACGAGTCTATTGATGACAAGGCGTCTTGGGCTTCGATCATGGGTGTGACTCATATTCAATAGTAGTCAGGAGTTCAGATCACTTCAATACCTCAGCTTCATATTCCTCTCTTGAGGAAATTCCTTATTGGCTTGATTGCATCGAGGTTGTTAGGAGACAAGGCCTCAACTCGTCTCAAATGGTGTTGGGAACCCATCATTCAATGCATAGAGCAGGATACTATTTTTGCATGGGGTAATGACATCCTAACTATGGTTTACCATGACTTCTACTATATTTCTCATCGTGGGGCACTTTCTTTTAGCCACTCCACTCTAATAGTGACATGGATTGATGAGCATATCAGGCAATATCAGAAGGAGATGCCACTTCCTAATCCTAGACTCTTGAGAGCTACTCGATGGGCTTGGGTTGGTCATTTTGACACTTCACTCCATGTGATGGCCACTCTTACTAATACAAATATGATTTTTTATCCTTATGTTGACATTGAGAGTACTTGGCCTCATGATAGACAAATCCAAGATTATTTTTGCAGTGTTACCGAGGTTTCTGATCGAAATGGATTTGTTGAGACTCATCATATTAAGCGAGTCCTTCAGATTCTAGAGGACTTTCCCCCAATTCCTACCTACTATAGATCTATCCAAGATATGGATGAGGTTGGCCAGAGGCCCATTGTCTGGAATCATTTGACTCCCAGAGTTTTGATTACCAAAACTCCTAGGACCCCGAGAGTTGGACAGAGGAGAGGGAGAGGAGCTTCCTCCTAAGGACTTATTTTTTTGGAGGACACTAATTCTACAAATGAGGACTATGATCCTAAGAAGGATGATCATGAGGTCAATTTAGATGAGGAGGAGGTGCTGAGGGCCACTCCTTCAAGTCTTAACCCCCCTCTTTTAGATGATGACATGAGGTGCATTGACCCCACCTAGCAGTCAGGTGATCCTCATAATTTTATTTACTTTCTTACCTTACATTGTATCCTCTTGTTCGACCTTTGAATTAACACTCATTTTCCTTACACCTTTCAGGTAGCACTGAGGAGTGGAGGACCTTTGTTCATGACACTTCCGTTGACTTAGTTTGTCCTTTTACTAGTCTCTCACGAGAGCGACTTCTTCTTGATCCTCGAGTGCCTACTAGGGCTGGTTGACATAAAAATATCAAGTTGCTCCTACCTATCATGGTTTCCAAGAGAATAACACTTTGAAATCAAAGATTCACACTCTTAGGGGTGAGAATGCTATCCTCCAAGAGATGGCTCATCTTAGGATTCAACATTCTAATTCTCATACTAGCACAACAAGTCCTTCACATTCTCGGGTTTACAATAGGGTCCATCACTCTCATAGATCTCATGGATATTCTAGTGTTATTCATAGGCATAGGAGTAGGAGCCCTGATGGTTCATTTAGGCCGAACCGTCCTTGATACTTCTATCTATTTTGTTTACTTATCATGCCCCCTTGCATGGGGAGACTTACTTCTCATGAGAGCATTTTGTTTAAGCTCTTGCTTATTTATCTAGTTGTAGCACTTTGCTATTAAACTTTTGATATATCTATAAAATCATCCTTTCATGATCACAACTATTGTATGAGTGCTTAGCTCTTGTGTAATTTAGAAGTTTCAAAAACAAATTAGACTCTTAACTCTAAGAATGCAGACATGATGAAAATGATATGTTTCTAGCTCTTTTCTAGGATATATATGAATGTAAAGGATGATATGAAATGCAGGGATTCACAATGCAAGAATATTGTTCTACCTTTATGAGATGCCATGAGTTATGACACTGACTTTATTGCTTTAGATCTCTTTTTCTGACTTTGATATGAATGCATCATGGAACAAACATTATGACTGCTCTTTAATACAATTTTTGATTCAGGGGATTGTGAATTATCTTGACATTATGACTACTCTTTAATACAATTTTTGATTCAGGGGATTGTGAATTATCTTGGTGTAGGAGACCTATTCAACTTTGTGAGATAGTAATTTTAGAACTCAAGTGGGAACGGAGAGGAGATGGAATGCTTCTGAATCTTGGGCTTTGCTAGAGGCTAAATGTTGATCTGTATCTCGATAAGATAATTTCATAAGCTTTCAACTTAGACAAGCAATAACTTTTATTGGTGTTCGCTAGACTTATATCATAGATGGAAAGAAAGATAGACTTGGAGTAAAGGAAAATAGGAAAGAACAAGGTTCCCTAAGTAGAAAATGGTCCTAAAGACTACTAGATTGTTGGCTTTGCTCAGCTAGTGCGTGGGTGTGCTTTGTATCTTTCTCTATTAATTCCTCTGGTAAAATGTCACCCTGAAGCTTCAATCTTATATTTATCTCCACCCAAGGGTATGGACATTCAACAATCTTCTCTCTATCACTCTTTTTTTGTAAATCTCTTTTTTTTATGTTTGTCCTCTCTTTTTTTGTATTTTTGCAATACCTCACTATTTCATGTGTTGTCATGGTTTAGCACTTCTTCTCGCATAGCATTCTTGCGTTTCTCTTTTTGTAAAGTGACTCTCAAGGCCTCTTGAGAATCGTTTGCCTCTTGTAAATTTCTTTCGAGTCATCTTACTTCATCATCCAGGTGAGTGCCAAAACTTCTTGTTGATGGTTGGTCCATTCGATGGATCTCTGATCTCACTTGCACTCATCTCGTCTTATGAGGCGTAAGTTGAATCACAGAATAATACTCCCTTGTGGGATTGTTAAATGTGAGAGAATGTCTAGGTTCTCTTTTGTCATGTTCATAATCTGAATCTTCATAGTCATATTAGTTGGAGATAGGTGTGTTTGGGTCAGGTGGCACATACCTATTGAATGAGGGAGTTTCAGGCTCGCTAGAGGGAATGTTCCCTAAGTTTAAGTCAAGTTCTGTCATATTCAGGGGTGTCATAAACACCTCAAAATAAATGGAACAAGAAAATTTGAAGATAGAAAGAATGAATATGAAAGAAGCAACAATGATGAATATGGTCATGAAAGAAAATAAAGAAAGTGGGATCTTGTAAGGACATGTAAAAAGCTGAACAAAAGTTTTTTTCTCTTCACATCGGGTTCACCAAAATATATGCTCTCAAAAACATGACTCAGTTGCACAAGGTGATCAATTCAGCTTTGACAAAGCACAAGAGACCCTCTCCTTGCCACGGGTGAACCTTCACGTCACTCTTTCTCTCATTGTAGAATCCAGTCAAGAGAAGGTGAGACACAGGGGTGGTCCTACTCGCTTGAGAGCTGTACTTTGTGAAGAGTAGTCGGCTGATCCTAGGGCCTTTTATAGATATTGTTTCTTATGTGGTGTTCAGTGACTATTGTAGTTGAGATAATTGTATGACCCAAAGGGTCACTAGTTATTATTCTCCTATTTAGATTCTAGAGATTCCAACATTAAGTGGGTTGTCAATTGTTTTCATTTATGTTTCTATCAATTTGGAGTCTCTGTTCAAATCATTGTATGATGACTCGTGCTTGAAGTAACCTTAGACTATGTTGTTGTTCTTGGATGGTCAATTGATTGGGTTGAGGCCTAGGGTGTAATTATTTTATCTCCTCTAGGATCACCCTCACCCACTTACCCCTAAGCCCAAGGTACATTCATGAGCCTAAACTAATAGAGTTGCTTAGGGTTAACCATGGGTTGACCTACATTTGACTTAGGGTGATGACCTGAGGTTTTCTTTCCTTTGTTTTGAGTTGGTTGACTTGTGTTGACCTTGTGCTAACCTCATGTTGACCTCGTGTTGACTTCATGATGAAATGGAGGGTTTTTCTATTTGTGTGATGCTTGTATTTTTGTTGTTTTCTATTTTTTATGTATGCACTCTATATGTATGCAAGATAACTTATTTTTGTTCTTTTGATGGATTTTTGAAAATAAAGTGCTTCTAATTAATCTAGAATTCAAATATGAATGCAATTATAAAATAAGTTTACCTAATGCAATCTTAATCTATATTTTTGGTATTTTCTTGTATTTTGATTTCAATTACTCTAGGAAATGAAAGTACTTAGAAATAAACTAATCTAATAATGGAATTTTTTGAAATAAACATTTAACAATGCAAATTCTATTTATCCTATCAAGGAAATTGCAATATGAAATTACTATCTCCAAGAGCAAATTTGAGATTATCTAATTACTACCAAAAACTGTGAAAGAACCTGAAATGTGTCGACACATGAGTGTCCACTACCCTCAAGAATCCTTGTATCGATAACCTCTTCTTCCTCTTGCAGTAGTGGGGATCTCCTCTTGGCAACAATAGGGAAGGGATACAAAAATGGCTTGAGAAAGCTTCAAAATATGAGCTCAATGTGAGCTAAAAGAGCAGTATGGCTTGCAAAATGAGAAGCATAATGATGCAATGAGAAGCTTGTAGCAAAGCTTTGGCATAACAACACTAAAATAAAAAGCTCATAAGTCATGTGTGAGCATAAGAATGCTATGTGGAGAGCCAAAACCTGCAAAGCTTGGTTATACAAATGAAATTGCCTCTCTTTGTACTTGAGGTAGGGGGTATTTATAGGTTTGAATGGCACATGAAAGGTGGGAAGGATTGAAGAGTTAACTCCCTTGATTGGAGAGTTAACTCATTAGATTGGACAATGAACTAGGCTAATTAGGGAGTGATGAAGTAAAGATAGCTTATCACAGAAGTGTTAATGGAGTCATCAAGAGTCAAAGAGGTGACAAGTATAGATCAAATGGAGTTAATTATGTATGCTTGAGGGCTAGGAATAGTTCACTCTATGTTTAGGCCAAAAATTCATGCAAACAGGAAGAAAAATGAAGCAAAACATAGCTTTTTCACGTCCAAACACCAAGTTATTCTATGGCTGGAAAGGTAACAGGGTTGCCCATGGGTCACCCCTTTTACCAGTCTAAATCGCCTGGGGGTGACCCATGGGCAACCCACAAAGGAGAGGGTATGGGTTGACATGCAGGGTTGGAAGCTATTAGTTAGGGGATGAAGAAGTTATTTGTCTCCAAAACTAGGTCAAGAGGTGGTCAAAAACCAAATCTCCACTTGCAAATGTCAAATCTCCCAGGGGAGATCCTAAAATAATATGGGGAGATTTGTCTTGGTTGATCAGAACTAAAAACTAAAAGTTAGAGATGGCCTTAGAGGTCCCTTAGAGGGATCCTATGGGAGGGGTTAGATGAAAAACACTAGAGAAAGGTCAATTTCTGACAAATAGACAAACAAGAGGCCTAAGGACAAAGTTGTAAGCTCAGAAAATGAAGATTGACAAGGGTCAAAAAGTGTTGAAAGTGACGGAAAAGTTACAACAAAGGGGAAACAAAAGAAGAAACAAAAACCCATGTGTTGCCAAGAGAAATGATGTTGAGGGGGTGTTATTTTCACACTTACATGTATGTGACAAGGATTACATGTCATCATGGGGTCCTCATGGATGTTGTGCGTGTTTTTAGTGCTTATAGGACCGTTCATCATTAGGTCACATATCCAATGGTAGAGGTTATGTTGGCTTTTATTTCCCTAGAAGGCAACCCATTTATGAGGATATTGTATTACAATTGTGAATGAGTAAAGTAGAAAGTTGACACTAGAAAAATAACCACTGATGG
The DNA here is from genome assembly GCA_027924645.1 of Cunninghamia lanceolata. Taxonomy (NCBI): domain Eukaryota; kingdom Viridiplantae; phylum Streptophyta; class Pinopsida; order Cupressales; family Cupressaceae; genus Cunninghamia; species Cunninghamia lanceolata. The sequence goes on from BSBN01001097.1 coordinate 2,280,989, forward strand.
ATTGAATACTGAAGAGGAGATCGATAGTGTTGTATTGTAAGCTCTATTGAAGTTAATACAGACTGGTGAATCTCTTCTTGTGTGGAGTTTTTTCCCGAAAGGGTTTCTCCACGTAAACACTGTGTTATGTGTTTGATCTTCTATTATGTTATTTCTTTGTCTTGATTTCATACTATCTCCACTTTGGTTCTACATAGTTAAATATCTATATTACAATTGTAATCATATTTCCATTGATATTTGTTTACCTTCATTTCTAACATTTGGTATCAAAGCCTGGTCAATTATGTGTCTTCAGTGGAAGTGTGAGGGTTTTTTTATTTGTAGTGGGAGTTTTGGTTGAATTTGTTTTGTAAATTTTGTGTAGAAACCATTGCTGCATCTGCATCCCAATTGGACATCAAAAAATTTAATGGAACAGGTTATGAGTCGTGGAAGCTTAAAATGGAGGATTTACTTGAAGAAAGAGATCAATGGTTGGCTATGAAAAAAGAGAAGAAACCCGATACTATCAGTCAAGATGAGTGGGAGAATATGAACAAAAATGCATGGGATACAATTTGATTGTGTCTTGCAGATTTTGTCCTACTGAATGTCACTTAAGAAAAGATTGCATATGCTTTATGGAAATGGTTGGGTGAAATCTATCAAGCCAAAAGTTGGGTAAAAAAACTTTTCTTAAAGCGGAAGTTATTTTCTTTGAAAATGAAGGAAGGTGAATCTATTGCAGAGCATTTAAATTTATTTAATTTTATTGTCAGTCAACTAGCCTCTGTAGATGTTAAGGTTTAGGAAGAAGATAAATGCATTATGCTTCTTTGTTCTTTACCCAAGTCTTGGGAGAATTTCATTCTTTCTATCACTGTTAATCTTGAAGATCCAAAGATGGGTGCTCTTGATGCAACTCTATTGTCATAGGAAATGAGGAAGAAGGCTATGGATAGCTTGGTGGATGCTCTTAATGTCAGGGGAAGGTCTAAGGAAAGAGGACCAAAATGGGATTTGAAGGGACCTAAGGATAAATCTTAAGGTAGATCTAAGACTCCTGGAAAGAAGAATAGAGTTAAGTGTTGGAACTGTGGAAAAAGAGGGCATGTTAAAAAGGAATGTAGAAACAAGAAGAAACAATGGGATTCCTCTATAGAAAAGTCCTCAGATGCAAGTGCTAAGGTTTTACTTTCTTCTTGTAACATTGTTGCTAATGAACATTGGTTAGTTGACTCATGACGCTTGTGTCACATGACTCTGCACAAAGAATGGTTTTCCACATATGAGAAATATGATGGAGGTAATGTCTACCTTGAAGACAACACTACATATCCAATTTTTGGATGGGGAAAGGTATTGTTGTGTTTTAGTAATGGGAGAATTAAAACCCTCCTTGGTGTTTTAAATATTCCTAGATTGGCTAGAAATCTTATTTTTGTTTCAAAGTTGAATGATTCGGGAATGTATGTAATGTTTAATAAGCATGGTTACATAATGGTGAGAGGAATCTTGGCAGTAGTGAGAGGAACAAGGATGGGAACATTATTTAGGCTTGATGCCACTACAATTTGTAATTCCACTTATGTAACTGACACTACCAAAAATACATGTATGTTATAGCACCACAAATCAGGCCACACAAGTGAAAATGTTTTGAAAACAATTATGAATAAAAAATTGTTGGACAATTTTTCCTATTCTGATGAGCACTTTGATTTCTGTGAGCATTGTGTGTGTGGAAAATAGAACAAAACATCTTTTTCTTCAGGAAGAAATAGAGCAAAAGAGAAGTTAGAAATTATTCATTAAGATGTTTCTGGACCTGTGGATAATGATTCTGTTGGAAAATCTTGTCACTTTGTTACCTTCATTGATGATGTATCTAGATTCACATGGATTTATTTTATGAAGCATAAATATGAAGTTTTCACTAATTTTAAGGAGTTTAAAGTCTTAGTAGAGAACCAATTAGGACTTAATATAAAAATATTAAGATTCGACACTAGAGGGGAATATTGCTCTAAGAAATTTGATGGGTTCTGTAAGCATGCAGGTATCATAAGACAAAAGACAACTCCATATACACCACAACAAAATGGTGTTGTATAAAGGATGAATTGAACAATAATGGAAAGAGCCAGAAGTATGTTAAGTGATGCATAGTTGTATAAATATTTTTGGGCAGAAGCTATGGGTATTTCTTTTTACTTGTTAAACAGATCTTCGTGTAAGGCTCCTAATTTGACACCTTATGAAGTGTGGAAAGGTAAGAAAACTTCTATTTCACATTTAAGGGTTTTTGGCTGTGAGGATTTTGTTCATGTGCCTAAGGAAAATTGATCTAAGTTGGATCCAAAAGCACAGAAATGCATCTTCATTGGATATGGTGAGAATGCAAAAGGTTATAAGATTTGGGATCCTCTAACCAAAAAAGTTGTCTTTTCTAGAAATGTGATTTTCAAGGAACTTAGAGCTATTCCTAATCTTGTACAACCAGAAGAAAAATAAAGGAAGAGGATAGTGCATTTTGATTTACAGCAAGAAAATACACATCGGGAAGAACAAAATAATGGATTAGGGGATGGAGAAGAAGAAGATTCAAGTGAAAGTTTAGATGAAGAAGACTCTATTGTTACAGAAGAAGTTAAGCATACAAAAGAACATGAGGAAGAATCTCTTACTCCACCCTTGAGAAGATCCACAAGACAATGGAACCTAGTTGATAGGTATAGCCCACCAAATTTCCATTGTGCATTTATTTTATTGAGTATTGACGATGAACCTAGATCCTACAAGGAAGCTATTCATGCAGATGATAGTGAATCTTGGTAGCTAGCAATGCAAGAGGAGATGATGGCTTTAGACTCATGTGACACCTAGGATCTATTGGAAACAATGCAGATAACTGAGGGGGGGGTGAATCAGTTATCTTATAACTTTTCTATTTTCTTTCTTTTTCTTAACTTATCATTTAATGTTATGCCAAAACAAGACAATCATAAGAGCTGAAAAAGAAATTAACACGACACAAGGATTTTTACATGGAAACCCTGTTAAGGGAAAAAACCACGGGGTGACTAAACCAAGATTGTATTCTCTGTTAAAAGAATAAAGAGTACAAATTTGGCACTTGCCAATTAGGGCTCACTGCCCGAGCACACTGCTCACAAGAGGCCCACTGCCTATAGGAGACTTATAGTCTACAAATGCTTACAGATGATACCAAGGTGTCTGAACTGATGAACAACATCTATGCATGCAAGATTTCAATTCTGGTTAGGTACAGTATACTGATCTGGCACATTTCATTCTTCCTCTACTCAATATAACTTTTCTATCACATTTCAGGCTTGAATTACTGCCTTCGCACTTGTCTCTACTTTTCTTCGTACTTAACCATACATATCATCACTATCACACACTTGCAAGCTTGAATCCATCAGGTATATATATCTGCATCAAGGATTTCCAACAACTTCTTAGTCGGCAACAAGAACACCTAAGATATTTGCAAGCTATTAATCTGTCAACTGAATCCATACTTGAATAGTGATGCGCATCAAAAACATAGGCATAGAAGTCATAAATCATGTCGGCTAACAATGTATAATATCACAGATTGCTTGATCAGGACCTTTTACACATCCGGATTGAAGTCTGATACTCTGTCGGTCAGTTCTTCCTCTGTCTACTCTGCCTGATTGGAACCCAACACTCAGATGCTCATATATTTTTCTTGCTTTATCACAGGAGGCTAAATCTTTGGAATACAGTAGTCATGATACCCTTCTTGACTTGTCCAAGTCTGTAACTTACTGAGTTACACCATCTAAGAGATCCGAACCTGATTGTCGAACCTTGTTACATACTATGTTCTTGTTCACCATACCAAAATAATCTTCAATCTGACTTCTGGTATAGGCATACTATGTACTACGGATGTGTGGGATAGACTTTGTTGCCATCAATGACAACACTTATGAAGGCACATAGTGTCTCTTGCCAACAATCTCCCCCTTTGGAATTGATGGCAAAACTTAGTGAAAAATGGCTAAGTGTCGCAGTAACTCGCCCTTAGCTGATGCTCTGTCTTTTGCACTATTTTACCAGAGCTCCCCCTTAGCTGGACTCCACATTTTTCACTACACTTCACTCCCCCTTTGACATCAATGGAAAAGGGCAGAATCAGCATACCAAGATTTTGCAAAAATTATTCTATACATGGCCGGATAAGTATATATAAATCATATGTTATACTTACTTATACTTAAGTATATCCGCAAAGGTTGTCTTCAACTGGATGATTTTTGTGGCCCAACTCCTCTTCATTCTGTCCAAAATGGAGATGTGTCCACTTAACAAAAATGAATATGCTTTTGCCCTCTTTAAGTCTATTGGATCACTGGTCCGGATTGTATTTTGTGCCTCTATCAAGGCATCATGCATTGTCTCTAACTTAGGGATGATTATCCCTCTGAGCTCACCCATTCTATCCATTATGTTCTTTTTCTTCTTAACCAGTTCTTTAATTTCATTTATTAAAGCAATAGCTTGACATTCATGATTCACCAGAGAGGTAGTAAGGGGATCAAAATTATGAGATAAACTTGACAGTTTTCCTTCTTGTTCTTTCACTTTCTTCTTAATGTCCTCTGTCACTTTGGGCCAAGATAAATAGAATTTGTATATGTCCCCACCATCTTTAAGAGCATTTTCAAGGCTCTTTATGCCAATGCCTAAGGTTCTTCTATCATTAGTAATTAGCCCTTGTACTTCACTAAACCTTTTTCCCAAGAACTCCTTCCGAACCTTAGTTTCTGCCGATTTCTCTAAGGATTCAAAATGAGTGTTAACAAAATTGACTAAGTTTTTTAGATTACCAGATGGAGAGGCAGAAGGATCCTTTTGATAGGTTGGCATAATCTTCTCCAGCATCTCAGATGTAATCTCCAATAGCTCACAATCCTCCATATCAGATTTTAGAAGTTTCTCTTTTACTTTGGCCTGAGCAAAAGATGCTACCTTCATTATCTGGACCAGAGATAGAGGGTCAAAGTTTAGTGGCCCTTGAATTAGCTCAGGTTCATCCAGCTCCATTATTTCTTTGTCCAGGAAATTTTGTACTGTCTCTGTAGTGTCTCTTGTAGACTCTACTTCCTTCCTTTTGGGGACATCCGGACTGACTTGCTTATTGATCTTTGTTTCTTCTTCCTGTCCTTCCTTTTCTGAAGTAGAGGAGTCTAGTGCCTCAGATGGCTCTTCATTATTTTTCTGTAATCCTTTGACATCCTTGTCAGAAAATGTTTCTTCTTTCTGTCCTTCCTCTTCCAGAATAGAAGAATCTAATGCCTGAGATGACTCTTCATCATTTTTCTTTAATCCTTCAACATCCATGTTAGAGGGCTCTTCATCTGTTTCCTCTATAATGGGAAGATTGAATCTCTTCAAGGCATTCCGGAGGATTTCTTTTGTTTCATTGGCTATTTGTTCATTCTAGATTTGTTCCGGAAATCATCTTTACACTCCTTGAAAATCATGTCCATTTGTTTTGGTGTGATGGAAGGATAAAGATGAATTGCTATCTACTCCCAGATCTCTAATTCTTTTTCCATTGCATTCTCTTTTCTCAACTCAAGTACCTTTTCTAGGCTCTTAGGAATCAATGATATAATTTTAATGAAAGCTTTATTGTAAATGTTCAAGTACCTGACAGTAGCATCTTCCAGAATTCTCTTGTCAACATCACTATATGCATCATAGAACTCAGTCACCGGCTGCAGGTTCCCATCCATAGTAACTACCTTGATGATGTTATCAATGGAAAGAGTGGGCTTTTCCACAAATTCCTATGCCTTCTCTTCCTCATTTCTGCTAGCAGAGAACTTCCCAAATGTTTTCTTCTTCTTCATTTTCTTGATTTCCTCATCAGATTTTGTTTCTTCATCATCTTTATGGCTTGTATATGTCCTTGTGGCTTTGGTCTTCATCCTCTTTTCTCCTTTTCTGGATGTCTTGACTTCTGGTTTGGTAGACTTTGAGCTTTTGGAAGCGACAGGAGTAGATCTTTTGGAGGATCTAGTCCAAGAGGAGGTTTATATAGGAGCACTTTCTTTCTTTGCTTCTTGTCTTTCTTTCTCTTCCCTCTCTATTTTCTCTCTATTAGCATCTACAGCCTCCTTTGATATGCTAAATCTTTTGGCAATTTCTTCAACTTCCTTTCTTACTTTCCTCTTCATCTCTAGCTGTCTTAACTCATGTATTTTTATACTTAGCTCTTCAAAGGTGCCAAACCTTTTTGCTTCAATGTACTTAGGCTGGCTTAGCAGGTGTTGAATATGTACCTCCAAGATGTTTTCATCGACCTCATATCCCATACGCATTATCCATACAATTCTTGGCTCAACTACCTCCATTAGGCATTGATCAGTGTCAACCATGAAGCAGACTGTATCTTTGTATTTGTCAACTATTGTTTGTGTTATTCTTTCTCTGGCTTGCATTATGCTTCAAAAATTCTTAAAGTAACCCCAGAGGGCTGTGTTTTGGGCTTGAGCATCACCAAGTCCATACATGTAATCTATGATCTAAATTGCAACGGGTTTATCATTTTGCCAGACCCAACCATTTGATCCAGGTAGCTCATTCATATAATAGAAGAACAGACACAGTATTAGACTACCATATTTAAAGGAATTTTTCTTATCCTTTTTTATCTTCTGTAAGTTCTCCAACAGCTAATTTAGAAGAAGCTCACACAGATCATAATCTGCATCTTCCCTCAACATCTGATATGCAGCATAGATTGTTGTACCAGACACAGAAATCTTCCTGCTTGAATGGTAGATTTTGTAGCCGATTATCATTGAAGCAAACTTGACATCCAGATCTGTGATGTCATCTATAGTCATTGCTCTTTTGTCAAATTTTGATCTGGTGGCTTCAGTTACCATTTGGTTCTTCACAGATTTGAGTACGGGTAACCCACCTGATGAATGCAGTCTGGTCACTGCCCTGATGACATCTTTAGTTATCTTGAATGGCCTCATTAGCCACATAAAATTATCATGCATCCTACTTAGAACATACCGGACCTAATCGTCTTCTGCAAAACATGGAAAATGTATGCAATGTCTGAAGTGTTTGTCTCAAAGGGCCTTGAATTCAGGTTTGAGTTCAAAATTCTCATCTATTAGCTATTTGTGATAAATATCCATCAATTTTGAGTCTCCAAATTCTTCAATGTTTGCATGGATATAAACCCTAACTTCTTCTACATGTAAGACTCTGTGTGGAATGCTAGAAAACGCACCCAAGGGATCAACTTCTAGAGATTTGTAAGGGTGTTTCTTGAATTTAGGTCTCGACCTATCAGAAATATTGACAACCATTGGAGTAGCCATTTTGCAAGAGATCCAGAGAGAGTTTTCAGAAGGGAAATACCTTTTCACGCTTTAGGATTTGAAGCAGAAACTGGAACGATTCTCTGGTTGAATTCTATCTTCAGTTGAACTTGAGTGAATTATAGGATCTTCTTTGCAGAGCTCTTCTTTTATTCTTCGTGAGTGTAAGTGTGTAAATAATGAGTGAAAGAACCCTTTTATCCTTGTGTAAACCCTAATTTCCTTTTGTAATAAATGCACAAGTTTTTAAGTCATCCGGTTACCCTGCTTCTCAAATGAGGTTTTCTTGGATTGTCTTGTGGATCTTCAAATCATTTGTTTATGAGGATTGACAACATATTTTCACCTTTTTCAAACATGTCATGAAATATTTCAATTTTGGATCATACCAAATCTATCTATGAAATTATGCTTTACCGGATAGCTACCGATACAAGATCTCCTCATAACTAGCTCAAATCTGCATGTGGATTTGTCAAATTTAGACTGGATGATCTTCAAGTGAGTCTCCTCAAACCTTTTAACCACAACCTCTTATTTTGACTCAAAGTGTCAAATTCAGGCACTCACTAACTGGCTGGGGGAAAGTGATCTTCTCTGTAGCTCCCCTTGAACCAGAGCTAGTCTTTTAGTTTCCAGAAGGAATATCAGCACCAAATTCTGGTTCAGATCCATCCCTAATATTCATTGTACTCCTTTTTACCCAAATCTTGCTCATTTCATTTTGAACTTCTTCCGCATTTACTTTACCTTTGCCTTTATCTTGTTTCTGATCATGTTCCACCGGACCTTTTCTATCCTGATTTCTACTTCTATAGAATTTGGCAATATGACTGGATCTATTGCAATTGTAACACACAACATTTCTTTGCTTATTTGAATGATATCCTCTTGATCTGCACTCATTATCCATATATCCAATTCTATTTCATACAAAGCATTTACCATTGAAAGAATTGTTCATTTGCATATTTCTGCATTCATGAGATTTATGACCATACCTTTTGCAACTAAAACATTGACCAGAGAAGGATGGATTGAATTGATTCATTCTATTTCTGCACTAGATTGCTTTGTGACCAAACTTGTTGCAATTGAAGCAGTATCCATTAAAGGATGGATATCTTTGATCGTTTGGTTTCCTTATCGGAGGTCTTTTAGGCCTATTTCTTTAATTTCCTGATCCAAAGTTCTTTTGACTGGATCCAGAGTTTTCACCTTTCTCATATCCCAAGCCACGCTTATCATCTACCCTCTTTTGGCTTTCAAGAAGAACTTCAAGTTGGGCTGAGCTTATCTTGAATTTTTCTTTGTATTCATTTGCAGTTTGAAGATCTTGTTTAAGAGTGTCTATCTGATTCTCAAGTTATTCTTCATTGTCTCTAGCTTCTTCAAGATTGCATTCAAGATGCCTAATTATTCTATCCATTTTGTGGTAGTCCTTTGTTTTCTCCTTGAGGGATTATTTTAGATTATCTTCAATCTTTTTTTTTCTTCAATTTCTTGGGTGAGTCTCATAACCCCTGATTCCATTTCATGCCTTACCATAATGACTTCTTTTGATAGCTTCTCACATAGATTATTTTTCTCATTCAGATCTTCATTAGTATCATTCACTTCACTCTAATTGGCTAATTTTTGAAGTAGTTCCTTTCTCTTTTTCACAGAGATACTAAGTTTTTCTTTTAGCTCATTTATGAAATCATCATCTTGTTAGAGTCTTTCTCTCAAATTATTGACTTCAGAGTGGGATTGTTCAAGATCATCTAGGGCAAACTGAAGTTGTTCCTTCATACCATATGCATCCATTGATATTCCCAGATCTTCTTCAAGCTGTTAGGCTTTGTTCAGAGGAACCTTGCTCTAATACCAATTGTTGGAAACAATGCAGATAACTGAGAGGGGGGGTGAATCAATTATCTTATAACTTTTGTATTTTCTTTCTTTTTCTTAACTTATCATTTAATGTTATGCCAAAACAAGACAATCATAAGAGCTGAAAAAGAAATTAACACATGACACAAAGATTTTTACGTGGAAACCCTATTAAGGGAAAAAACCACGGGGTGACTAACCCAAGATTGTATTCTCTGTTAAATGAATAAAGAGTACAAATTTGGCACTTACTAATTAGGGCTCACTGCCCGAGCACACTGCTCACAAGAGGCCCACTGCCTACAGGAGCCTTATAGTCTACAAATGCTTACAGATGATACCAAGGTGTCTGAACTGATGAACAACATCTATGCATGCATGATTTTAGTTCTGGTTAGGTACAGTATACTGATCTGGCACATTTCATTCTTCCTCTACTCAATATAACTTTTCTGTCACATTTTGGGCTTGAATTACTACCTTTGCACTTGTCTCTACTTTTCTTCGTACTTAACCATACATATCATCACTATCACACACAAGATTGAATCCATCAGGTATATATATATATATATGTGCATCAAGGACTTCCAACTTCTTATTCGGCAACAAGAACACCTAAGATATTTGCAAGTTATTAATCTGTCAGCTAAATCCATGCTTGAATAGTGATGTGCATCAAAAACATAGGCATATAAGTCAAATCATGTTGGCTAACAATGTATAATATCATAGATTGCTTGATCAGGACCTTTTACACATCCGGATTGAAGTCCGATACTCTGTCGGTCAATTCTTCCTCTATCTTCTCTGTCTGATTGGAGCCCAACACTCAAATGCTCATATCTTTTTCTTGCTTTATCATAGGAGGCTAAATCTTTGGAATATAGTAGTCATGATACGCCTCTTGACTTGTCCAAGTCCACAACTTACTGAGCTACACCATCTGAGAGATCCAAACCTAATTGTCAGACCTTGTTACATACTCTGTTCATGTTCACCAAACCAAAATAATCTTCAATCCGATTTTCGGTATAGGCATACTATGTACTGCAGATGTGTGGGATAGACTTTGTTGCCATCAATGACAACACTTATGAAGTCACACAGTGTCTCTTGCCAACATGATCTTATATATTTTCCTAAAGGAAGAAATGCCATAGGATGTAAGTGGGTCTTTAAGAATAATTTTGAAGCAGCATTCGGTTCATTATAGAAGTACAAGGCTAGACTAGTATCCAAGGGCTACTCCGAGAGAGACGAAGTCAATTCAGTGAAATTTTCTCTCATGTTGCTAAATTATCTTCTATTAGATTTATTTTATCCATTGTTGCATCTTATGATTTTGAAATTGAGCAAATGGATGTTTAAGACTACATTTTTGCATGGAGATCTAGAAGAAGAAACTTATATGCAACAACCTATAGGTTTTGAGGTAAAAGGGAAAGAACAATGGGTATGCAAGTTAAAAAGATCTCTTTATGGTTTAAAACAATCCCCCAAAATGTGGTACCATAAGTTTGATTCATTTGTTTTGAAAATGTGTTTTGTTAGAAGTGAAGAGGATCACTATGTCTACATTTGATGTATTGATGATGATATTCTGATTATTTCCCTGTATGTGGAAGATATGTTATTTTTCAATAACACCAAGGGTATGATCAATGAATTGAAAGCTCAACTTTCACGTGCATTTGACATGAAGGATCTAGGGGCAGCCAGGTATATTCTTGGAATGGAGATCAAAAGGGATCGAGGTAACAGAAATCTTTGGTTATCACAGAGTAAGTATGTGAATACTATTTTGCACAGATTTAGCATGTAGGATTGCAATCCAATTAGAATTTTTTTGTCAATTGGTACTAATCCTTCATTATATATGTGTCCTAACAATTTAGATGATTTTGAGGATATGTCTGTTGTGCCATATGATAGTGTTGTAGGAAGTTTGTTGTATGCAATGGTTTGCACTAGACCAGATATTGCTCAAGTAGTGGGAGTTTTGAGCAAGTTTATGTCTAACCCTGATAGACAGCATTGGAATTATGCAAAGAGGGTGTTAAGATATTTATGTGGTACTTCTGATTATTGTTTGGTCTTTTTTGGTACTAACAATGTGGATAAGACATTGGACATACAAGTTTTTTAATGCAAATTGGGAAAGTGACTTGGATAGTCGAAGGTCCACTAGTAGCTATGTGTTTACTTTGTTTGGAGGAGCTATGAGTTGGATGAGTAAAAGGCAGCCCATCATTTCTTTATCCACCTCTTAAGTAGAGTATATGGCTACTACTCATGTCTCTAAGGAGGTAGTTTTGTTATGAAGATTGTGTATAGGTATTGGTTTTGATTTCAAGATTATTCAGATTGGTTGTGATAGCTAGAGTGCAATATGTTTGGCCAAGAACCCCATGTATCATGCACAGACTAAGAATGTTCAATACCATTTTGTTCGTGAAATCATTTTTAATGGTTAGATTGAGCTAAAGAAGATTGATACTCAGGAGAATGTTGCAAATTTACTTACAAAACCTGTGAGCATGGAAAAGTTTATGTGGTGCAAGAAGGCCATGGGCCTTGTTCCTAGTATTTAGTTGCTTTATGTTTTCTATGGGTGTATTTACAATGTATGATGTCAGTGGGAGAATGTTAGGATTAAGGTGCCATCAACCTTGTAAATCCTATATAATTTATTATTTCTATTATTGTTTGTAATTCACCCATAAGGAATGAAAGGTTTCACCAAGTATCTATCTTGTTTCAACCACATGTTTGATCCCAATACCTGACGGATACTGGTTATGGAGCACATTTCATTCTGGGGGTGCAGGGGGGTAAATCTGGGATATTCATCATTAGGTCACAGATCTGATAGTAGAGGTTATGTTGGATTTTATTTCCCTAGAAGGAAACCCATTTATGAGGATATTTTATTATAGATGTGAATGAGTAGAAAGTTGAGACTGGAAAAATAGGCACTGTTGGATTGAAGACTGAAGAGGAGATTGATAATGTTGTATTGTAAACTCTATTGAAGTTAATACAAACTGGTGCATCTCTTCTTGTGTGGATTTTTTTCCCAAAAGGGTTTGTCCACATAAACATTGTGTTATGTCTTTGATCTTCTATTCCATTATTTCTTTGTGTTGATTTCATACTATCTCCACTTTGGTTCTGCACAGTTAAATATCTATATTACAATTGTAATCATATTTTCATTGATAGTTGTTTACTTTCATTTCTAACACAAGGTTGCCAATTTCAAACTCTCAAGATTTGATTTTCTTGTTATATATTTTGTAGAGATGATTTTGATAAGATTGTAAAAGATTTAGGGTGTTGAGGCATCGCTTATCAAGTAACTCTATCTCATGCAGTCATGCAATCCTATACTCATCATCAATGAGGTTATGTAAAGAGCTCTGCAATGATGGTAGTTTGATCTTGACTGACAAGATAGATTCAAATATAAATACTAGGGAATATGGAGTAGCACCAATGGATATGTGGATATTAGTGCAATAGGCCCATAGGACAGGATTGAGTTGAAGGTGCCTATCACGGTCAACATCATTAACAATATTTTTGAGGATTTTAAGAAAGGTTTTATGAGTTTCCTCTGCTCTACCTTTACTTTGGGGATAATATGGAGTAGAATAATGATGTTGGATGTGGAAGCATTCACATAGGGTGCAGACTTTGTGGTTCTTGAGAGATTTACCATTATCTAAGACATTGGTGTTGGGGATGTCATAGTGGCAGATGATATGATGGAAAATGTATTTGGATAGTTGTGTACCAATGGTATAGGTGAGGGGGATAGCTTTTGTAAATGGTGGGAAAAGGGAGACTAGCTTAATGGATCAAACTAGATTAAACCCTCTTCTACCTTAACATTAGGAGAGAGTGTCCAAGCCTAGCTTCTACCCAAGAAGGAGAGATTAATCTATAGGTGTTCTACTCCTTTTTGTTGTATAGAGATGATTCAACCAAACTTGACCACAATCTAGAAAACTAGCTAAGATGTATGAATTGACACAAAAGATACAAAGATCAAGCTATTACATACTAATAGAAATGGATCAGAGCAATCAGAGAGCAAAGCAGATGTAAGGGAATAGTTCAAAACTTGGTAAATTTAGTAGTGATATCCAAGATAGGGGTGCTTGGGCACCCTGGTTCTCCTTAGAGCTCGAGCAGAATTTTCAGGATGATCAGATCTATAGAGGTCTGCACTTCTTTTAGATTGTCAGCTCCTAAAACTTGTTCACCTTACCTGCACACACATAAAGAGGGAAAAGGTTGTGTTGTTTTAAGGGTTTGCCTCAGTCAAACCCTGTGTTGGTGTTCCCACCTCCACAACAGAAATTGATAAGATCCAAGAGAGCTTGCCCTTTCAAGGCAGAGGCCAAATCTGCAACAATATGATTGGTAATTATGAGAAATGATGATAATAACAACAAGATGTCCAACCTTGGTTGATGAAGACTTAGAACGAACAAAGGAGAGTGATGAAAAGGGCTTGAAACTTCCTTTAAAGCCTACAAACAACTTCAATGGCATTCATGAGTAGCAATCCAAACATGAAGAATCCTTAAGCATAGGTCATCACATAAGAGCAAATTCGCATTCATTCTGTTAGTTGTAAAATGAATCACAACACACATTTAAATATGCTTTCCCACTTACCTTTGGAAATTAAAACTTGATTAGGTAGACAAATACAAACTATAGGAGCATCCTAATCTGACACCTTGAGATTAGACCAAGGGCCCCAAGTGGGACCAAGGCACTTGGGCACCCTGGGCCCTTGGTCCTAAAATCCTAAAAGATTTCTTTTAATGCTATCTTATTCAGGTATTATATTGATTAAGTCAACTTTAGTTGTTGGGATCAGGATATTCATCGTTATAAGCTCAAAAAGATGTTAAAATAGGTCTCAATTAGCAAAGGCAATAAGATAGGTCCAACCTAGGAGCTAAACAAGGTGTAAAATGCTAGTGTACACATTTTACGACGTTACAGTTAGCCCCCACTTTAGTGTGGGTATGAAATTACACTCGAACTCATACTAAAGGGATGGATCAAACATACAAATAGAGAAGACCCAAGAATACCACTAAGTTGCGGACTACGAATAGCCCCCAAACTTAGGATCCTAAGGTCACGAACACAAAAGCAAACATACAAGGCATTACAAAATTAACTCACACATATGCGGAGCATACATAAGAATACACGCAGAAGACACGCAATACATGATGTATACACACCAAACACGAAGCATACACTTGAGGCACAAAGCATACACTAGTAATACACATAAAGAACATAAGACACAATGAACACATAGAGAACATACATAAGGAAAATAAACATGAGAATACACATGAACAAACACATAAGGCACATGACTCTAATGCTAGCTTTCTCTATCACTAGGGTCATGTGAAGAGGAGTTCCAACATGGATCACACACTAGTAAGGACCGTCAAATTACTAGGTGACCACGACAAAAGAGGAAGCATCATAGGATAGTGAAGACCGTCGAATCACTAGGTGAGTTCCATGCCAATAGGCAAAAACACGCAACCACAAAGGTGTTGATAACTGAGAGGGGGGGGTGAATCAGTTATCCTAATTATTTCTTCTTTTAAACTTTCTTATTAATCAAAGCATCATTGAATCAAACAAACAAATATTACCATGAAATGAGAAACACATGACACAGTATTTTTGACGTGGAAACCCGGTTAAGGGAGAAAACCACGGGGTGATTAACCCAAAGATTATTCTCTGTTAGAAGAATAAGGAATTACAAAAATGGCACTTGCCAATTAGGGCTCACTGCCCGAGCACACTACTCACAAAGAGGCACACTGCCTACAAGGAGACACACTGTCTACAAAAGAATGTTTATACAATACTTGAACTGATTGGAAACATCTACATATGCTAGAGTTCAGTTCCGGTTAGGCTCAGTATACTGATCTGCTGCACTTCATCTTCCCTTTGCTCTTTATTCTGCTTTCCTTTCACATACCGAATCTTTCTTACTACTTCTGCTCTGTTCTGCACTTATTCGCATACACCATCATACAATCACACATTCTCACAACAAAATCCATCCTCTATTTATATCCGCACTAGTGATTTCATTATCTTTCTAGTCGGCACCTGAAATAGTCTATCTTCTCACAAACTCTATTCTGTCGGCTGAATCCTTGCATATCAAGTAATGCGGATCAAGCATATACTTGTAGATATCATTAATCATGTCAGCCAAACATGATTCATGCCTTCACAACCTTTACCATCAATAGTAACACATCCAGAAAATAGTCTGATGCTTTGTCAGTCAGTTCTTCCTCTGTTCTCACTGTCTCTCAGGAATCTGGTACTCAACTATTCATATCTTTTTCCTTGTCCATCACTGGAGGCTAAATCCTTGGAATATACTACTCAAGGTAGTCCTCTTGACTTCCCCAAATCTGCACTGCACCAAGACACTTCCTCTGAGAGATCCGGACCAATCTGTCGAACCTTGCCACATGCTCTGTTCTTGTTCACCGGACCACAATGATCTTCATTCTGACTTCCGGTAGAGACACACCATGACTTGCAGATATGTGGGATGACCTTTGTTGCCATCAATGACAACAACCATGAATCCATATAGTGTCTCTTGCCAACAATCTCCCCCTTTGGCATTGATGGCAACACTTAGTGAAAAATGACTAAGTGTTAACACTATGCTCCCCCTTGGCTGATGCTCTAACTTTATATATAATTTATGAAACTCCCCCTTAGTTGGATTCCTCATTTTTCACTGTTCCTCACTCCCCCTTTGACATCAATGGCAAAGGGTAGGGTCCGCACACCAAAATTTTCAAAGATTTACTATACATAGCCGCATATTTACATACTCACATAAACTGAAGAATGTCTGCAAAGGATGTCTTCAATTGGACCAGTTCTGTAGCCCAGCTTTGCTTCATTCTGTCCAAAATTGAAATGTGACCACTTAACAAAAATGCAAAAGCTTCTGCCCTTTTGAGATTTGTCGGATCATTTGTTTGGGCGGTAGTCTGAGCATCACTGATGGCTTCATGCATAGTTTCTAACTTAGGGATTATAATCCTTCTAAATTCTCCCATCCGGTTAGTTATATTCTTCCTTTCCTTCTCAAAGTTCTTTATTGCATTTGTGATTGCAATAGTTTGACATTTTTGATTCACTATGGAGGAAGAGAGAGGATCAAAACTTTGAGATAAACTTTGTAGTTTGTCCTGTTCCTCTTTTATTTTCTTATCAATTTCTGCTGTTGCCTTTGACCAGGAGATACAAAATTTGTAGATGTCACTGCCATCCTTAAGAGCATTTTCTAAGCTCTTTATTCCAATACTCATATTTCTTCTATCATTAGAGATTAATCCTAGTACTTCTGAAAATCTCTTATCCAAAAATTCCTTCCGGACCTTTTCTTCAGCTGATTTTTCTAGAGAATCAAAATGTGTATCAACACTGCTGACTAAGGTTTTGAGATTACCGGAAGAGGAGGCTGTCGAATCTATCTGGACTGATGGCATAATCTTTTCAAGCACTCTGGAAGCAGCCTCTATCAACTCACAGTCTTCCATATGAGACTTTAGGAGTTTTTCATTTGCCTTAGCATTTGCAAATGAAGCTATCTTCATTGTCTGTACCAGAGAGAGAGTCAAAGTCGAATGGGCCTTTTAGAAGCTCTGGTTCATCAATCTCTATTGTTTCTTGGCTCAGAAATTTTTGAACAGTTTGTGCAGTGTCTCTTGCCGGAGACAGATGTTTCTTTTCTTCTACAGTTTTGTCCTTTGGAGTCTTTTCTCCTTCCACATTCTTACCACTTTCAGTTGTGGTTTTCTCTGTTGGAATCTTCTCTTTCTCTGCATCCTTGGTGCTGTCAACCTCTTTTTCTTTTACTGCTGCTTCTTTCTCCTGTAATTTCTCTTCTTCTTGGGATCCGGAGACTGTAGGAGAAGCCAGAGGAGAGATGTTAGTCTGTTCAAGGGGCACTTCTTCCGGAGCAGATGATTCCAAGTCCACAGCTGTTTCTGCACCTAAGTCCTCTACAACAGGAAGATTAAACCTTTTGAAGGCCTTCCGGAGGATCTCTTCTATCTCTATGGCCACCTTGTCAGTCTCACCAATCATGAGTTGATTCATTCTTGCTTTACTCCTGAACTCATCTTTGCAGTCTTTGAATATTATGTTCATTGTCTTGGGATCAATTTGAGGATATAGCTGAATAGCTATCTGCTCCCAGATCTCAAGATCTTTTGCCTAAGCATTATTCTTTCTTATTTCTAATTCCTTTTCTAGGCTTTTAGGAATTAGAGATATGATCTCAATGAAAGCCTTATTGTATATGTTCAGATACTTTACTGTGGCTTCCTGCAGAATCTTTTGGTCAGCCTCATTGTAGTCATCATAGAATTCAGTCATTGGTTGAAGGTTTCCATCCACCGTGACTGACTTGATTACACTCTCTAGAGACAGGGTGGGCTTTTCAACAACTACTTCTGCCATTTCTTCCTTGTCTTGGCCTGTGGAGGGTTTACCGGATCCTTTCTTCTTCTGCTTCTTTATTTCTTTTACTCCCTCATCTGACTCAGTTTCCTCTTCATCCTTTTGGCTTTCATAAGCTCTTGAGGCTTTTGTCTTAGATTTTTTACCGGATGCCTGGACTTCTGGTTTTGAGCTTTTGGTTCTGACAGGTGTAGATCCTTTTGATGATCTGGTATGGGTTGAGGTTTCCATTGGAGCACTTTTCTTGCTTTTCTTTTCTGCCTCTTTCTTTTCTTCCTCAGCCTTTCTTCTCTTTTCTCGGTTGGCATCAACTGCCTCCTTTGGAATGCCTAGGCCTTGAGCAATATGCTCTACTTCTTTTCTCACTTTCCTCCTTATCTCAGGTTCCCTGAGTTCCACATGGATCTTTACACTCAGCTCCTCAAAGGTTCCGAACCTTTCTACCTTTGGATCTTTGGGCTGACTAAGCATGTGTTGAACATGCAGTTCTACAATCTGTTCATCAACCTCATACCCCATGGGCATGATCCAGACAGTCCTTGGCTCCACTGCCTACATTAGGCACTGATCAGTATCCACCATAAAGCAAACTGAGTCTTTGTATTTTTCAACAAGAGACTGGGGAATTCTTTCTCTTGCTTGCATCGTGCTCTGGAAGTTTTTGAAGTATCCCCATAGGGCTGTATTTCTTGCTTTGGCATCCCCAAGCCCATGTAAATAATCTCTTATCTGGACTGCAACAGGTTTGTCATTCTGCCATGCCCATCCACTTGATCCGGGCAGCTCATTCATGAAGTAGAAAAATAGACATAATATAAGAGTACCATACTTAAAAGAATTCTTTTTGTCCTTCTTGATTTTCTGTATATTTTCCATTAATTGGCTTAAGAGAAGTTCACAGAGATCATAATCTGCATTCTTCCTTAGCATTTCATAGGCAGTATATACTACAGTTCCAGATACAGAATTCTCCCTGCTGGAGTGATAGATCTTGTATCCTATTATCATGGATGCATACTTGATATCCGGATCAGAAATATCTTCAATGGTCATTGCCCTCTTATCAAATTTTGATCCGGTGGCCTCAGTTACAATGTTATTTTTGACAGATTTGAGGATAGGTATCCCTTCGGAAGAGTATAGACTAGTTACTGCCCTAATTGCCTCTTTTGTGATCTTGCAAGGTCTATCCAGCCATAGGAAGTTGTCATGCATCCTACTCAATACATACCAGACCCATTCATCTTCTTCAAAGCAGGGGAAATGAATGAATTGATCAAACTATTTCTTCTGGATACCCTTATACTCTGGTTTAAGCTCAAAAGCATTGTCTATCAGTTGTTTGTGATAGAGATCTCTCAATTTGAATTCCCCGAATTCCTCAATGCTTGCATGTATGTAAACCCTAACGTCTTCTGTGTGTAAAACGCCATGAGGAACACTAGAGAATGCTCCTAAGGGATCTACCTCCAATGACTTGTATGGATGTTTCTTAAATTCAGGTCGGGGCCTATCTGAGATTTTTACTATATTTGGAGTAGCCATTTCTCAAAATATTTGTAGCAAGATATCGAAAATGGAAAATACCTTATGCGTCTTCGGTTACACGGAGTGGTTGGATTGATTTCTGTATGTAATGACTTCAGCAGGAGATCTTTGGTGAGCTTGATGAATCTTCTTGCAGAGCTCCACTTTTTGCTTCTTCTTGAGTGCAGAATGAGCAAGTGATTTTATGAGAAATCCCTTATATTGCTCCGCAAACCCTAATATCTGATGGCAATAAATGCTCGACCTACATTATTTCAGTTTGCCTTATCCGGATAGCTTGGAGTACCGGATCAGTCCTGATCTATGAACATCATGCGGATCTTCCAATCATGAACAAATCAAGATGACACATTACAAGAATATCCCAAACACTCTGTCCAATCCGCAGAATAAGACAATGCACTTCCGGATCTCTCCGGACCCTTTTGTAATCCTCTGTCATTCCGGAGCATCTCCCGGAACAGGTCTTACTTGATCGATCACAACTTCTTTACATCTTCATGCGGACCTCTAAAATCTTATCTGGATCATCTCAAAACATATATCTTTAAACCCTTTACTCCGCATCTTGTGCCACATCCGGCACCACTTGATTGGCTGGGGGAACAGGATTTTCTTTGAGTCTCCCCCTGAGCCAGAGCTCACTTTTTAATTTCCAGAAGAAATATCAGCACCAGAGTCTGGTGCGGATCCAACCTCTACATTCTCTGAACTTTTCTTTACCCAAATCTTGTTCATCTGATTCCTAACTTCATCCGCATTCATCTTTTGTTTACCCTTGTCTTGATTCTGATTATATAGCGGACCTCTTTTGTCCTGATTCTTGCTTCTGCAGACTTTTGCATTATGACTGGACCTATTACAGATTTGGCAAATAACATTTCTTTGCATATTTGACTAATAACCTCTTGATCTACATTGATTAGCCATATGACCTACTCTATTGCATGCAAAGCATCTACCATTGAATGATTTGTTTATTTGCATATTTCTGCATTCATGAGACTTGTGTCCATACCTTTTGCAGTTAAAGCACTGTCCGGAGAAGGATGAATTAGTCTGATTCATTCTCTTCCCGCACTGATTAGCTTTGCGACCAAAGTGATTGCAGCTGTGGCAGTATCCATTGAAGGATGGATATCTTTGAGCATTGGGTTGTCTTACCGGAGGTCTTCTAGGCCTATTCCTTGGATTTTCTGATCCAAAATTCTTTTGACCGGATCCGGAGCTTTCTCCTTTCTCATATCCCAAACCATACTTATCATCTGTCCTCTTTTGACTTCCAAGAAGTACTTCAAGTTGGGCAGAATTTATCTTGAACTTTTCTTTATATTCATTTGCTGTTTGAAGATCTCTTTTGAGAGAGACAATTTGATCCTCAAGTTTTTCTTCATTATCTTCAAGATCAGATTCAAGATGTCTGATAATCCTGTCCATCTGGTGGCATTCTTCTGATTTCTCTTTAAGAGATTGTCTTAGATTGTCTTCAGCTTTTCTTTTTTCTTCAATCTCTTGAGTAAACTTTATAGTTCCTGATTCCATTTCATGTCTTAACATAATGACTTCTTTTGATAACTTTTCACATAACTTGGTTTTCTCAGTCAATTCTTCATTTGTATTGCTTTCTTCACTTTGTCTTGCCAATTGTTGGAGCAACTCCTTTCTCTTTTTCATAGAGAGACTTAATTTGTCCTTTAGTTCTCTCATGAATTCATCAGCCTGTTTGAGTCTTTCCTTTAATTCATTGACTTCAGAGTTTAACTGTTCAAGATCCTCAAGGGCAGTCTTGAGTTGCTTCCTTAAACCATATGCATCCATTTGAACTCCTAGATCTTCCTCAAGCTGTTAGGCTCTATTAGGAGGAACTTAGCTCTGATACCAATTGTTGATAACTGAGAGGGGGGGTGAATCAGTTATCCTAATTATTTCTTCTTTTAAACTTTCTTATTAATCAAAGCATCATTGAATCAAACAAACAAACATTACCATGAAATGAGAAACACATGACACAGTATTTTTGACTTGGAAACCCGGTTAAGGGAGAAAACCACGGGGTGATTAACCCAAAGATTATTCTCTGTTAGAAGAATAAGGAATTACAAAAATGGCACTTGCCAATTAGGGCTCACTGCCCGAGCACACTGCTCACAAAGAGGCACACTGCCTACAAGGAGACACACTGTCTACAAAAGAATGTTTATACAATACTTGAACTGATTGGAAACATCTACATATGCTGGAGTTTAGTTCCAGTTAGGCTCAGTATACTGATCTGCTGCACTTCATCTTCCCTCTGCTCTTTATTCTACTTTCCTTTCACATACCAAATCTTTCTTACTACTTCTGCTCTGTTCTGCACTTATTCGCATACACCATCATACAATCACACATTCTCACAACAAAATCCATCCTCTATTTATATCCGCACTAGTGATTTCATTATATTTCTAGTCGGCACCCGGAATAGTCTATCTTCTCACAAACTTTGTTCTGTCGGCTAAATCCTTGCATATCAAGTAATGCGGATCAAACATATACTTGTAGATATCATTAATCATGTCGGCCAAACATGATTCATGCCTTCACAACCTTTACCATCAATAGTAACACATCCAGAAAATAGTCTGATGCTCTGTCAGTCAGTTCTTCCTCTGTTCTCACTGTCTCTCAGGAATCCGGTACTCAACAATTCATATCTTTTTCCTTGTCCATCACCGGAGGCTAAATCCTTGCAATATACTACTCAAGGTAGTCCTCTTGACTTCCCCAAATCCGCACTGCACCAAGACACTTCCTCTAAGAGATCCGAACCAATCTGTCGGACCTTGCCACATGCTCTGTTCTTGTTCACCGGACCACAACGATCTTCATTCTGACTTCCGGTAGAGACACACCATGACTTGCGGATATGTGAGATGACCTTTGTTGCCATCAATGACAACAACCATGAATCCATATAGTGTCTCTTGCCAACAAAAGGAGCATAGCATGATGTATGCCCCCACCTTAAAGTGATTGCTAACTCCTTTCAGGGAGCAATTTATTTAAGGTAGAACAAATCATAAATAAGCACAAGAGCTTCCTGAAAGCACATGCCTATAGGATATGCATTTCCAAAAACTACATCGCACCAATGGGTTGCCCCCAAAAAAGGCAAACCAAGGTGATGCTATAGGCATGATACACAATGGCTTGTGTAGTCATGGTATGACACCGAGCATAGCAATAAGGGGCCACAAAAAGAAATCACAACATATAACAAGAAATCAAGAAAGAGATAACACAAAGGGATCTACCTAACTGGCATCAATATAAGAATGGTTGTATAACAGGAGAATTCTCAAGACTCACATATATATATATATATATATCCCTTGGGTCAACAACGGAGAATGCTAAAGTATCCTACACCTTGCATCGTCCCTAAAAGACACAACAACAATAGGAAAAATGACATATAGAGGAATGATGATACAGATAGAAGGAATGTCACAAAAAAATTTGGTCCCTTTGTATCCTTGCACCTACAAGGGTGTTAAGGTCATCCAAAGAGAACTTAACAACACAATAACAATGACAAACAACAAGAGGATCATAGATAAAGCATAAAGCAACACATCATGGGGGAGAACATTATGCACACTCACAATGTAGTAAATAAGGTACCTCACGTGCGAGTCAACCTAAATCAAATCATCCTCCTCCCAATCTTTCTCATCATACGTTTGAAAAGGAGGACAAGATGCGAGAGGAACTATAGCACATGAGGTATAAGGAACAATAGCCATACCTGTATTTTCTTCAGAATTGCTATTGGAATGTATTTTAATAGGTTCTATAGCATCTTTCAAATCTTCTTCTTTCTTTGTAGGAGACGCAATGGTAGTAGTTGTCTCTTTGGTGTTTGTTGGTCATAAACGCTTGTGAGGAGGGAGATTCTCCACTCCTGCAGCAAGGTGAGCCATAGCATGATGACGCTTCTTTCTTTCTTGCACAATCTTATTTTGCTTAGCTTTATTCGTGATGTTCTTTAGGGGAACCGTAGTATCTTCCAACGCAGGTTCCTTTTCTTCCTTTGCTTCAAGAACATGAGAAGAAATGGGAGGAACCACCGAAGGTTGGGAGGCTACAGGAGGAGGGTTTATCAATACAGGATGCTCTTCCGTCTTGACTTGTGAAATAGGTGGAAGTATACGAGCATCCTTAAGCGGTCGAGAAACCTTGGGAAATAAAACTCTCACAACCGATCAATCTCCACTAGTCTCCGTAGAGGTAGGTGGTACAAAAGTTATATTGCAATTGTACAGAGGTATGTTTTCTACATGAAGGTTGCCTTATTATCCTTGAAGGGATGGTGGAGGGGGAACCTAGGCATATTTACTAGACGCTCAGGGATAGGGAAGAACCTTTGATTTGGGCTTAGCCTCATTCCCTACCTATGGGACAGGAGGAATTACGGTTGGAGCCTCAGAAGATCGAAGAGGTTCAAAAACATCACCAGGAGGAATATTGCTCAGTGATAATTCTAGTATCTTCTTTTCTTTAAATCATTGATATGATAAGAAAAATATATCCTCTCTTTCTTTAGCAACTCCTACTAGTTTTGGCCAAAAGTAGTCAAGTGAAAAATTTCCATTATGAGCGTCGAGGCGATACTGACTATGGTGCACAACATGCACTCATCCCTCAAATGGAAATTTTAAGCACTTATGAAACATAGAGGGGACCGCCTTCATGGAGCAGAGCCATGGGTAGCCCAACTTCACATGAAACAAGTCTGACGTAGGAATGATAACAAAATGGACATCCAAAGCTCTAGGCCCAACTTTAACTTCAAGAGTTAAAGCACCAAGAGTTGGATAGATAGACCCATCATGTGCTCTAATAGCCATCTCCGATACATCACATGTATCTCGATGTAAACTATGCATGTAGAGAAATTCTTTAGTTACTATATTCACCATGCATATAGGATCTATCATAGCACCCCGAATAGGCTTATCATTGATTCAAATAGTAATATATAGAGGTCCATCAAGAGATTTTATAGTAGCATCATGTGGAGTGAAGGAGATGATAGGTTATACATTCCCTCACTCTTTTTGAGGGTGAGCATTCACCATGCAAATATCTTCATCATCAAAAATATTCACCATATTAGATTCATGATGAGGTAAAGGATCGGTGTATATTTGAAGGTTTTGGTTAGGAGCTACCACCAATTTATTCCCTTTATCATTATTACCCGCAACCTAGATGACATTGGAGTTGATGAGGTATTGAACTTCATGTTTAAGATGTATACATCTTTCAGTTTCATGACCAACGGAGCGGTGGAATTGACAAAAAGACTTCGCATCAAATGAAGACAATTGCATCTTATTTGGATCAAGAGGCTTAACAGGTGGTAGATTTATGAGATCATTTTGTAAAAGTTGTGCCATAATAGCATGAAGAGATTCTGATAATGATATAAAGTGTCTTGTTTTCGGTTTCAATTTATAAGGGGCGGGAGTAGCTGATGATGTTGCTGCCACATGTTATGTTATCTGCTGAAATTTTGTTTATCTTTATGAATTTTCTGTTATTTCTCTTGAATGAATGGTTATTAAAGGCCTTGGATTGACCAACTAGAACCAATGAGGGATGATGCTCATACTAACTAACCGAGAGTTGATAATCGCGAAGAATTGTGCAAAGATGAGTAAATGAATCATATAGCATCAACAATTCTTTATCACTAATGTGAGGTTGTAAGTTTTTTATAAAGATTCTTTATGCATCCGCATCTAGAATAGAGTATTGGATTTGTGAAAAGAGGGCTTGATACCAGCCCATAAAGTCAGCTATTTTCTCTTTTGTTCATTGTTTACAATGAACCAAGTCTATCAAAGAGACTTGAGGTCCAATGTTATCTTGAAAATGTTCAAGAAATTTAGTAACTAGTTGCGAAAAAGTAGTTATAGAATTAGGAGGAAGTGCACAAATCCATTCCAAGGATGTTTCCTTGAGTGACCTAAGAAAATTTTTTGCTAAGAGTGCATCCTCAAAGTAGAAATCACTACACATATCGGTAAAGGCTGCCACATGGTTGTTCAGGTCTCCATTGCCATTATAGTTTTCAAAGCGAGGAGTCTCAAATTTCTCAGGCATGGGAGTTCTCAAAATGGCATGAGGAAAAGGGCTACAAATATGGTGTGTTATTATACTACGTTTAGGTGGGCCACTGCTCATGTTAGCCAATTGTTGTTGAATGGAGCTCATATTCTTCAATAACTGGTCTATGACAGGATCAGAATTTGAATTAGGTAAGGATTGGAATGAACTAGGTGGACTTGTTGAAGGAATATGAGTAGCCTTTTGAAACACAATAGGAGATTTAGATGTAGGTGGATTAGTATTAGGTGTGGAGTTTGTGTAATTGTAAGGAACATTATTATAGTGTCGAACGAGATTCCCAGTGGATAAACCAACACAAGTGGTAGCATCATTACTCAATTGTGTAGTAGTGGTAAGAATAGTAGATGCATATGTAGGTAGGGAGTGTGGGCATAGGGACCAACACTTGAGTCCCTATGTTGTTAGGAGGAGTTACATTCTTCATGAGTTCAACACAACTAGTTGCCTACATAATGTTGTTATGCACTATGTGAGCTAGGCCACACAAGACTTCCACCCCTTCTTGTCCTTCGTGGAACAACCCTCTAAGACCCTCAACAATAGGGATGGCCTCCTCAGTTATATGCTCTTCACTCACAAATTGTTGAAAGTTAGCCAATTCTGTGTCTAACTTTTGAATTTGGGCATCGGGCACATGAGCGATAAGGTCATCAATGTCAATGGATTATTGAGCAATTGATGTTTCATGGATAGTTACGGTAGGAATTTGTGTTACTTGAGTAAGTATTTCAGATGCAGAAAGATCCTCATTAGAACCCATTACTCAAATACTTCTTACAAACTTGTTAGAATCAAGGCACCAAGTTATAAAGCTCATAAAGTGACTACACACAAGGTGCACAAATAGATGGAATTGATTATATAACAAAAGAAAAATTTAAATTTTTTCTTTAAATAAAGCAATATACCCTTGATCAAATTCAATTATATTCAAACCCACTTATATGTCAACAAGAGTAATGCAAAGATAAAGCACTAATTTTAATGATTTTTCAAGATGCCACAATGCACAAATTTTTTTTTATCTTATCTTTCGATGCCAAATGATGATTGTAATATTATAGAGTAAGGCAAAATCAGATTTAGAATGTAAACAATAGCAGAAAGATCTAAAATTAAATCTATACTCACAAACCCTAGCATGCAACACTAACTAGGGTTAACGAAATGCAACTTTTTCAACACTATTTAGCAACAAATATGATTTAAACGCGCAATGCAACTATATAGAATGCCTAATGAATGCAATTTAGTTCAAATCTAATATGTAAATCAGAAAATGACATGAATCTATTATGATTTTTCTTTTCCCAAATATAAAATAAAATGACAACTATGCAACCTCTATAATGCAAAAAAAAATTCTTTTTCAAAATTCAAAATGCAAGAGTGCAAAATAATTATGAACAACAACTAATTAATTAAAGAGGAACAAAAAATGAAAATTCTTTTAATCCAAGATCTAAGATCAATGCAACAAGAGCTAAACAACTTTCAAACTACAAACCCTAGGGCCACAACTTTCAATGCAAGATTTCAAACCCTAGTTTTCAAATTTTACGCAAAATTAAAAGCAAGTATGAATGCAAAACAACCAATGATCACACTCTTAATCAAATCTAGGGTGATAGAAAACTCAGATCTGAAAGAAGAGGGTTACAAACATAGTGTAAGCAACTACGGGTTCACCAAAATGTAAAGGGTGGGAAAAGGGAGACTAGCTTAATGGATCAAACTAGATCGAACCCTCTTCTACCTTAACATTAGGAGAGAGTGACCAATCCTAGCATCTACCCAAGAAGGAGAGATTAAGCTATAGGTGTTCTACTCCTTTTTGTTGTATACAGATGATTCAACCAAACTTGACTGCAATCAAGCAAACTAGCTAGGATGGACGAATTGACACAAAAGACATAAAGATCAGGCTATTATAGACTAACAGAAATGGATCAGAGAAATCAAAGAGCAGAGCAAAGGTTAGAGAATAGTTTAGAACCTAGTAAATTTAGTAGTGATATACAGGATATAGATGCTTGGGCGCCCTGGTCCTCCTTAGAGCTCAGGTAGAACTTTTGGGATGATCAAGTCTGTAGAGGTCTGCACTTCCTTCTTTCTGACTATCAGCTTCTGAAACCTATTCACTCTACCTGCACACACACAAAGAGGGAAAAAAAAAATTGTTTTAAGGGTTTTCTTTAGTCAAACCCTATTTTGGTGTTCCCACCTCCACAACAACGATTAATAAGATCCATGAGTACTTGCCCTTGCAGGGAGGAGGCTAGATCTACAATAATATGATTGATAATGATGATAAATGATGATAATAACAACAAGATGTCCAACCTTGGTTGATGAAGACTTAGAACCAACAAAGGAGAGTGATGAAGCGGTCTTCAAACTTCCTCCAAAGCCTGCAAACAACTTCAATGGCATTCGTGAGTATAAGACAATCCAAACATGAAGAATCCTTAAGCATAGGTCATCACATGAGAGAAAATTCATATTCATTATGTTAGTTGTAAAATGAATCACAACACACATTTAAATATGCTTTCCCATTTACCTTCGGCAATTAAAACTTGATTAGGCTGACAAATACAAATTATAGGACCATCCTGAGCTGACACCTCGAGATTAGGCCAAGGCCCCCAAGTGGGACTAGGGCGCTTCGGTGCCCTAGGCCCTTGGTCCTAAAATCTTGAAAGATGTTTTTTAATGTGGGCTTAGTCAGGTCTTATATTGATTAAGTAGGGTTTAATTGTCGGGATCAGGATATTCATCGTTATAAGCTCAAAAATATGTTAAAATAGGTCTCAATTAGCAAAGGCAATAAGATAGGTCCAACCTAGTAGCTAAACAAGGTGTAAAATGCTAGTGTACACATTTCACGGTGTTACAGCTTTGACCCATTTAGTAAAATATTTAGTGGCAGTAATAATGAACTTATGGTCACTAGATAAAAAAGGGTGAATGTTGCCAATGAGATTGAGGCCCCATTGAGAGAAGGGCCAAGGAGTAGCAATAGGGTGCAAATCTTGTGATGGTGCATGAATCAAGTCTCCATTATGTTGATAGGATAAATACCATTTTACATATTGGCATGCATTATGCTCCATGGTGGGCTAGTAATAATATATTCTTAAGAGCATTTTTGCTAGGACCATACCACTGGTATGGGCATCACAAATACTAGTATGTACTATTGTGAACTTCATTAAGTGCAAGATTGGCCTCTTCTCTATTTAGGCACTGTAGTAAGGAACCATCAAAGCCTTTTTGATATAGAGTATCTCCAAGGATAATGAAATAAGATGTGTGTTAGAGGAAGGTTTTACATTGATTACATGAAAGATTAGGTGATAAAGTTTGATCATGGAGGTGGGCATAGATGTCATGATACCAAGGTGAATTAGGACCTACAATTTCATAGAGAAGCTAAGAATTGGGGGGTGTCATAAGTGGGTATCAATAATTATTTGACCAAGAACTCACAACACTGATTATCTTGTGCCATATCTAGTAATGAACCAATAGTGGCCATGACATCAACTACTTTGTAGTTGACGCAGGGTACCTATTCAAACTGAATGTGTGTAAATTATTACTTGAAATTGTTGACCATCCATTTATAAGGGATCAATTGTCATCTTTTGTCTAATATTCATCATTAAAATGTTTGATTACAAGTTGAGAATCCATGTGGACAAGGAGATGTTGGATATTCCGTTGGTCTATTGTTCTAAGACATGTAAGCAAGGCCTTATATTATGTGATGTTGTTTATACATGAGAAAGCCAACCTAAAGGTCTTCGGTATAAAATCTACTTGTGGAGTGACAAAAAAGATATCTACACCTAATCCATGACTAGTGTAAGAGCCATCAAGATATAGTTTCCAAGGGGAAGGTTCTTCGATAATGAAGATAGACTTGTTAGGAAAGTTGACAACTAGTGAATGGTTATATGTAAGAGGTGCCACAACTAACTAATCTACAACAACCTATCCTTTGATTATTTTTATATCCACATGCTTGATGTCAAATTCACTAAGTAACATGACACACTTAGCCATATGACCTATGAGGGAGGTCCTAGATAGGAGATATTTGAGTGGGTCAATCTTGGAGATGAGCTTTGTTTTATGACTAACCATGTAGTGGTGAATATTTTGGGAGTTGAAGACAATAGCTAGGCATGCCCATTCCATGGTAGTGCAGTTAATCTCATATCCTACTAATGTGTGACTGATGTAGTAAATAGCTCTTTCACATCCCTCTTCATCTTATTATGCCAGAAGTACCCCCAAGCCCATTGATGTAGCTAAAATGTATAAGAGTAGAGGCTTGTTTGTGATTAGTTCCATGAACATGAATAGAGAAGCAAGATACTCTTTAATATAGTTAAAGGCCTGCTAACATGATTCATCATATTGGAAGGTGTTATTACTTTTGTGAATATGGGAGAATGGTTGACATTTATCTACTATTTGTGCGATGAATCTCCTTATTTCTTGTATTTTTCGTAAAGGCTACAAATTTGTTTGATATTTTTAGGTGGCATTTCTATTATATCTTGATGCAGGGGCATCAAGAGCCCCGTAGAAAAAATGGTTTTTATGTATTGGTTTTAGGTTGATAGGGTGTTTTGGAGTCTAATAAGGTCATTTATGACCATGTGGGATCATGTTGATCCATTTTTGGTGTGTTAATAGGGTCTTCGGTTAAAAAGTGTAAAAGTTGTCATGTAACTTTGGCAAAGTGTCAAAAATCAAGAAACAATTACAAGAAAATCAAGAAACTATTACTAATCAATTGGGATTGGTTGTAAGTGTATAAGGACACCCTCCAAACTCGAATGGAGGAGGAGAGACATTGTTTTTGGAGTTTGATGAATGAAAACCTCAAATTTGTGTGCATTTTATGAGTCCTACATTGTTTTTAGGATGAAGTTGTGCATTGTACGGCTTGGTACGGCCTCAAATCAAAGAACATAATATATGGCTGGAAAGATATTTGTTTCTAGTTTATAATTCCTTTTGTTTCATTAAATTTCATTGATTTTTGTGTGAGATATGGCCATTTTGGTGAAGGTTGCCCTATTCTAACAATATTTTCCAGAATTTACAGTATGAAAATGTACTATTAAGGATATGTATGGTACAATATTGGGATGAAACCAATTGGAATGGATTAATATATGTTTCTAGTTCTCAATGCTTTTTGTTTGGATCATTTTCATGGAGATTTGAATAAGTTATGACCATTTTTGTGAGGACAGGTCTGAACCGTTTAGTCCATTTTTGACCTATTCTGTACAAAGTATCCCTAGAGAATTTTGATATATGTTGAGTTAGGGCCAAAAGGGTATTTAGAACAAGTTTCATATTTCCATTTACAGGACTTTAGGAAAAGTTATGACCAAAAAGGTCTGAATTGCTGCACTTGAAGGGCTATTAGGCTTAAGGACAGTTTGTAAAGAAAGGGCTAAAAGATCGTAAGTCAAGGGTTCCTTGTGGGTGATTTGAGATTGCTTTAGCTATTTTATAATCCCTCTACATCATATCTCTAACCTTAGCTAGATCCACTTTTATTCCTCAACAAGAGACAATGAATCCTAAGAGTTTTCTAGATGTGATGCCAACAAAGAACTCTGATAGATCCCTCAACCCCAAATCTAAACACGATATGTTAATCTAGATGGTCTCCTTATAGGCATGAGTAGCTACCATGTACTCAGTGTCTATAATGGAGAAGGTCACCATATTCTATTACTTAATCATCCAACTAATAGCACCACCATATAAACTAAACACATATCCACTGGTGGATCTTCTACTATCGACATCTCCTACCCAATCTAAATCATGAGTCCACAAATATTCACTAAGTGATGCTCCCCTATAGAATCACAATGATAACAAATAGATTACTCTATGGTACCACACAAATATCTAAAGACCCTCATAACTGCATCCTAATGATCTCATCTAGGATTATCCATAAAGTGGCTAGAGACTCTCATTACATGACCAATGTCTACTCTAGTACAAACCATAGCATAGATCAAACTCCCAAATACACTAGAATAAGGAACATGATCCATATCCTCCATCCATGTGGGTGTTGTATGACAATACTCAACTAAAATATTAGTTCCCAAATAAATAGGAACACTTAATGGTATGTTATTTACCATGTTGAAACGTTGCAATACAAAGTTCATATACTTAATCTGCCCTATCCAAATCATTTTGTTAACTCTCTATCTTCTTGTATCCATAGCCAAGATATACTTGGAATCCCACAAGTCCATCTCAACCTATACTAAAATCTAAGACTTTAAATCACAAATCACGTCCTTATTATTACCAAAAAAACATATCATCTACATACAACATGATGAGAAGGAATCAATTATAGTAAACATAATGATTTGATTTGAATCTTAGAAAACCCAATCCCAAAAGAATAAAAATTCTAGTACCATGTCATGGAAGACTATTTGAGACCATACAAAGATTTTTGAGTCTACAAACCAAAGTTTCTTTACTTCTTTCCACATAGTGCTTAAGTTGTGTCTTTTAGATCTCTTCCTCCAGGTCATCATATAGGAATGTTGACTTCACATCTATCTATTCTATCTCTAAATTATAAGTTGACGTTATAGATAATAGGGACCTAATAGATGTCATCTTAGCTACTAGGAAAAAAATCTCACTAAAATCTATCCCCTCAACCTAGGAATATCCTTTTGCAACTAACTTGACTTATAATTTTCAATACTTCCATCTAAATTGATCTTCTTTTTTAATACCCATTTACATCCAATAGGATTTCTTCCTTCTAGAAATGGTACCAAGTACCATGTGTCATTCTTCTTCAAAGTTTCCATCTCCTCCTCCATAAACATTCTCCAACACTCATAATCACCCATGTTTATTGTCTCCTTCATAGTTCTAAGTTCATTGGTATTAATAATCAAAGAAAAAATACATCTCCAATTAGGAGGAGTATGCATGTCTGGTTGTTGTATCTACTAGGTGGACCTCCTCAAGAGTTGAGGTTGAGGTTCTACCTTGTCTTCTAAATTATGAGAACTATTTGAGCTCTTCTCCTCTTTAGTTCCTTCATGAGCTTCTGGTTCAACATTCTCAATCTTTGGGATTAGTTGAACCAAATCTTTCTTCTCATTCTTTTATGGCTACAACACTATATAAGAAGGCTTCATCTCTCTAAAAATAATGCTTCTATTGTACCAAACTTTGTTGGCCATAGGGTCCCAAAGCTTGATCCATTCTACTGAGGGGTGTGTTGAATTGTCTTATGTCTCTTAATCATATGCTCTTTATAGAATGTGTCAAAATATGTGAAACAAAACTCACCGCCATTGTCAATCCTCAAAACCTTAATCTTCCTACCAATTTGATTTTCCAAAAGAGATTTAAACTCTTTAAACTAACTAAAGACTTTAAATTTACTACTGAGGAAATACACCCATGTCCTTCTAGAATAATCATCTATAAAAGATACATGGTACAAAGACAAAAATCAAAGGAACACTAGTACGACCAAATACATTTGAATGATTTAAATCTAACACCTTAGAAGGTTTGTGAGAACTATAATAAAATTAAATCTCATTGTAGTTTCCATATACACAATGTTCACATAAATCAAATTCAAGATTGTCATAATTTATCTCCTCAATAATGTTTTTTTTACTTTTTTGGGTCCTTAAACCCTTCTCACCTATATCTCTATTTTTTGGTGCCATAGCATTATTTTGTATGTAGGTAACTTGCTCTTTAAGGAAATAACTTGCTTTGGTATCCAGAAAGCACAACCATTAAAAGTAGACACAACACTTCGCTTTGTTGTTGGTTCTAATGTTGAAGGTGTAGATTCTACAAATCTCTCCACTACAAGAATAGAAGAAATATTACACTTGACAGTGCTTGCATCTACTTGAAATAGAGTTCTCATATGAACACCCTTAGTAAGCACCATAACTTCTTGCACTAACGTACACCCCCACTAGAGAAAACAACCTACACGCCTACATCATTATGTTTGCTAACTGATAATAAGTTCCATGCCAAACCAAGGATGTGAAACACACCATTGATCCCATTCACTTGTCTATTAGGGAATTGAATCTAGACTCTACCATGGCCAACTATGCTCAAATGAGAATCATCACTAAGGTACACCTTCCCACCATCGTATTCTTCATACTTTGAAAACTACCCTCGAGTGGAGGTCATATGGAAGAGCTCCAAAGTCTATCACCCACACACCTTCTAATGCATGAGTTGTTAAGGCCACAATGAAGGTATTTTCATCATCTTTAGAAGACTTTTTGGACTCATCAGTTGAATCATTTTTCTTTTTTTTCTCCTTTTTTCAATTCTATGAAAGTGCCCAATCTTGCCACAGTTTCAACACTTAACCTTAGACTTTCTAGGAGATTTAGATCTTCCACAGGATTTAGATCTAGACTTTTCATTCTTCTTGTCCTTCTTCTTACCTTTACTCATCAATCTTCCATGAAGAGCTAAGGCCTCCCAAGTAGATTCAAAATATTTCCATTATATCTCCTCCGAAATTAAATTAGCCACCACCTCATCCATTTTGAGTTTCAAGGCAATGCTCCTGATTGCCATCATCAAGTGATCTCACAAGCCTAGAAAAGAACATAGAAGTGTCATGCAATGATCTTCCTACTCCATTTTCATTTCAACAAAGTACAACTAGGTCACAATGATATTAAATGCATTCAAATGCTTAGCCACAAAACCACCATCATCCATTCTCAAGGTGTACAATTTTTTTCTTAGGAAAATATTCTCAACCAAGGATTTATCTTGGTAGAAGTCTCCCAACTTCTTCCAAAGAGCTTGTGTAGTGACTTCTTCATGTGCATTCAATAGAATGGAATTTTCCAAGTAAACCCTAATAAGGCCCATTACCTTTCTATATAATAGATCCCAATCATCTTGTTACATTATAGAAGGCTTGAATCTAGATATAGTGGCCCATAGATATATATCTACAAGAATATCCTTTGTATTGAGCCTCCACAACTCAAAGTTAGTGTTGGTAACCTCTCCATCTCTATCCTTGAGATGCTTTCCATTTTCCTACAACAAGATCTCCTTCTATGTAAGTTCCAACTCAAACCAAGATTACAACAAAAAAACTTATTACTGACACCTAGGACTTGAAATGATCAAGCTCTAATACCAAATGAAAGGAAACAAAGGTGTAGAATATGCTTCCTACACTAGTCTAATAAGAGGTATGTGCACAAAATTAAACCGATCATACAGTTATAAGAAAATAAACACAATAATAATGTACCGTAACATGGTTATTTACATGGGGCAAACCTTTCAGGAGAAAAGTCCCACATTCTAAAGCAAATCAATGTATTATTCAGTAATCAATAGTTACAATACACTTGTAGAGTCTAAGCCTTTATAGGAGTATAACCAACAAGAGCCAATGTCCAAATCCCAAGATGAGCGAAGCTAAAAATAACATATTCCTTCCACCTATCATAAGCTTGTCATAATCCACTCACCAACTTGGGTGCTACATTTTGGCTCCATTATCTCTAATTAAAGATTCCTTATAATGTGTCATACTATGCATCATAATTTTGTCAACAAGTGTAATTTATTCCCCTTACAACTCTCTTATGCATCATAGGTGCTCTTACATTTCTAATGTGGGAGGCCCAACTTCTAGAGGCCATAAATTTTAATCTAGGAAGTTGTTCAGGCCCATTTTTTCTAAATTGAATATCTTAGAGAGATCCATTTTCTATAGTCAACTTACTTCAGCTAAGGCCCATTTTAATATTTTTGGGGGGCTAGATCAACCTCTAGAGCCTTAAAAAATTATATTTTTGTGTTCTATAGCCCAAAAATAACATTTTTTTGTTCTTAACATTGGAATGTAAGCTCGAGACATCTTTCCTAACATTCATAGATCTATACAAGGAATAATTAGATACCAAATGAAATGAAATAGAACTGATAACATAAATAGAAGTTATGCTAAGTAGATTTGAATCCAAAATAAAATAAAATCAAGCAAATAATTCACACATGAAACACTAGATATACCCTGGGAAACTGTTAGTGTAGGTTTTTTATTCCTTTCCCTAAAGGTTTTCCCTACACATTATTTAGCTTGCTTAGGTTAATAAAGTGAGTTTAATTAGGTGAGTGGTTTGATGTGTTGCCATCCTACAAGGGAGGTGCATTTTCTATCTTGGAAAGATGCTTTTGCTATCTTTGGATTGTTTGTTGGTCACTCCCTATTGGCTGGCTTTGCCACCTCCACCCTCTTCCCAAGTCTATATAAACTCACTACCTAGCTTGTATTTGATATCCCTTGCATGTATTTTGCATTATTGTGAGCAATTGATTTAGTATTATTCTTATATGATCTCTTTTGCATCCTTCATTTCGATCTTATCTTTGTGCTTGCCTTTAGCTTTCTAGATTTTGGGTTGCTATTTCCATAGCAAAATCTAACATGGTATCAGAGCAAGTTAATTCCCATAGTTAGTCATTCAGAAGATCTAGGATTAGAGATCAAGGTTGTTCTTGAAAATTAAGTATTCTCTTCTCTTACATCCAATGATGACCTGGAGAATCAAAAAAACTTGATATAAATACTAGTTTCCTGGGAAGGGTTTGTTAGTGGTTTTGTGTTGCAAGTAGCTTCAGGAGATTCTTGGAGCAAATCTAAGCTCACCATTGAGTTTAGAGCAGCCAAAAAAGTAAAAGTAGCCCTTTATTTCATCCAGATCAAACAACGGAGGCAAGATCTATGAGGGTTTGAAGTTGGGAGGTACATGCTATATCCGGTAGGTACCTAATCGTTTGGAGCATTTTGGGTCAAATCCAACCCTACCATCACGCTCAGATAGCCCAAAATCCCCAAGACTGACTGTCAAATCATTGAAATCAAAGCAGTTGTCTGAAAGGCCAAAAAAATTGCTGAGGGAGCCATATAGACCCTTGCATACATTTTGAGGTGATATTTCAAATATATATATATTTCCAAAAATAAAAAAAATTGAAGTTTCATTGTAACTTTTTTTTTGAAAATAAAATAAATAAATAAAAGAAAATTAAGGGGGTTACCCCCTACGTAGGCCCTTTACTAGGCACCTACATAGGGATACCACCCTTGTTGCAGGCCACAGGCCTAGGGCTACGGGTTCCCTTCGAGTCTCGTACCCCATAGAGGTCGCAAACCCTACTTAAGGGCGCAAACCCTTAATTTAGGGGTTTGGGGGTGTGGCCTTCGGCCCCACCATCTGCCTTGTTTTCTGGCCTTTTAAGGCATTTTTTAATATTTAAAACTTTTTGTAATACATGCCCTCGGCCTTCATGCCCTCTTTTGGAGGTGCCTCTAAGTTTGGCGGCCCTTTTAGGAATCTCGCTAACTTTAGTGATGACTAAATTTATTTAGCGCTCCCTCCAAACATGTGAACTTCCAATGTATCTGGGAGTTTCTACATTTGGCAGTTCTATTAAATATGGTGGCATGCTACTAAAGTTAGCGAAGGTTGACTTTTGAATTTTACCCCCTCTCCATTGGTATTTCTAATTTTGAAGGCAAACTTTGAAGACTCATATCTCAGGCTCGTAACCTCCTTTCTTCGAGCAATTTTTTTTATTTGGGGTAGAATTTGTGCTCTTCACAGTAGTGTAATTGTTTTTTGCTCAAGTGATAACAGTTTTCTAAAAAAATAGTTTTCTCATCAAATCTGATAGGCAGTTTCAGTTTTTGTAACTTCAAACAACTATAACTTTCACATATGATCTGGGATCGAGATCATTCTTTTTTTTTAAGTGGATATTTTTTTGGGCACTACAAATTGGTGCTAGTTTGATGTTCTCATTCTAAGATAAATTTTGTGCTTTCAGTATTTGGTCCATTTGGACATTATAAACTCTAAAAAACAACTCTAGCATTGTAAATGTACTAATCTATAAAGTGCCAAATATTTGTTGTTGGGGGATTCTTGACTGAGTGAAAAAGGGGGGTCTATTGGTGTGTTTTTTGATCTATTTACTTGTGCTCTTCTTTTCCTTCACATATGGATCATTTCAAGGTTCCATTGCTAACACCTTATAATTATGCAACATGGCATCAACATGCATTGAATGCCCTAATGAAACTTGGGTATACTCTATATGTTGAACAGAAGGTAACTGAACCCACAAATGATAACGAAAAGATAAAATGGATGGTTGAACATACAAAAGCTGTTGGATGTCTTCGTAGCTTTGTTTCCCTTGATCTTTTGTTTCAAATTGAAGCGTGTACAAATTCTCATGATGCTTGGAAAAATTTGAAAACATTGTATGGTACAACTGATGAAGTTAGAGGCTATCAAATTGACAATGATTTGATGAGCCTTGATCCTAAGAACTTTGGCAACATCCAAGATTATATAACTAAGCTTAATGATCTGAGAGTACAATGTAAAGCATGTGGTATTGGGAAAAAGGACATCTAGTTAATCTATAATGTACTGAACAAACTTGGTCCTAAATTTTTTGCTTTTGTTTCTAGCTTTCACACTCACAAGCAAACTATGGGATTTGTATACACTATGCCTTCATTTACATCTTTTTCAGAGGTGTTAATGCATGAACAATAGAAGATTCTTTCTATAGATCTCATTAAGCCATCACAAACTCAAGCTTTATTGGATAATCAACCTAAGGGATAGAAAGAATCAGGTCAATCTGACAAGAAACAGAAGAAATCAAAGAAAAATCCACACACATATCAAGCACAAAACAAATCCTCTTCAAATGAGGACTCATCTAAGAAGGAGAAGCCTACTTGTGCATATTGCAAGAGGACTAGACACAAAGAACATTCTTGTTATAAGAAGGATATTGATGAACTGAAAAATTTTCTTAAGAAGAACAATATCAGTCTACCTTCTAGAATGATTGAGTCACCTTCTTCTTCTTCACATTCTAAATAGGCAGGATCTTGTAAGGAAAAAGGCCATGCAGATTTTTCTTCAAAGTCACAAAAAAATAAAGGAAAATCTCTTTGTGCGTCTATAGGTCTTATATCAAGGAGATGGCTTCTCGATTATGGAGCTTCTCACCATATGGCTTCTTCACGGTCCATGTTCTCTTCTTTTGAGCCTTGTGTTATGCCACCCATTTTGATGGGAAACACTACTTACATGAATGTAATTGGGAGAGGATTCATTGATATTGGGGATGGCACTTTCAATGATGTTTTGTGTGTACCTCACTTGTCAGAAAATCTTCTTTCCATTTATCAGATCACCATGGTGGAGCAGGGAAGACCGTGGAATTTACACTTGATTCAGTCATCAATCAAGACCTGGAGAGCAAAGAGATTGTTGTTACTAGGATGGTTGATCATGCATCTCAGTTTACTCCTTTTTAGGCTTTGCACCTGATGATGGCTCTGATCCTTTGGTTGTTGAACACACTCCTTGTGTGACATTTGATTTTGAGGAGAATTCTAGTTAATTGGGCCTAGGTATTCTCACATATGATCCAGTTATTGAGCCTTGTATTTCTTCTCCTCCTCCTACTTGTTCTGAGATTTGCATTGCAATGACGCGGGAGGTTCATATTGGTCTTCCAGAGATAGTTCCTTGGGACACATTTCTACATTATATCTCATCTTTGTTTGTAGAGTCCCATATTTTGGATTTCGGAAACACTATTGATTGTATTCTTCTTCTCTTTGATGGAGTTAATTCTTCTTCAAATTTTATGAGGGCACATTTAGACCCTCATGTTCTTCCTTTGCCTACATCTACTTCTACAGTGATAGTATCTGCAGATATTCATGAGTCCTGTCCAACTCAATGATCATTCATGTTGACATCCTCTGTAGAAGTACCATCATCTTCTATGATACCTGATCCATCATATTAGCATTTGTCACAGTTTGGCATTGGCCTAGAGATCCTTGAGAAACATTTGGAAGAGGCATCCTTATCTTCAAAGGAGATATCTTCATCTTTGGATCGTATTCGATTTTAGTTTCCACTTGGTTGTGGATTGTCACTTTCACAGTTAGGCCTGGGACTCTTGATTTGGTTGTGGCATTTTTCGGCATTGACATAGAGGCACATGAGAAGTTTTTAGATATTTCATACATCTTTAGATTTCTTCCCTCATATTCCTTTTAGGAATGGGAAGATATTTTGGATTCACCTTTGGTTTTGCTTCTTCCCAAAGGGAGGAACGTTGTTCAGCAATCGTGGACCATTTTCTACATCTTGTTTCAAGCATCAACCATTGGCATAGTTGCTTATTTTCAGGAGAGCTTCTTAGTCCTTCTCTTACTCTCTTTATTTGTTGAGAGGGGCTTCTATTCCTATGTTTTGGTGGGGGGGGATTCTTGTCTTTTGAGTGGGGAAATATTTGTACATGGGTACCTCATCAAACTTCATTTGTTAGGACCCATCTTTTCACCCACCTAATATACACTTAAGGGGGGTGTTAGTGTAGGTTTTTTATTCCTTTTCCTAAAGGTTTTTCCTACACTTATTATTAAGCTTGCTTAGGTAATAAAGTGAGTTTAATTAGGTTAGTGGTTTGAGGTGTTGCCATCCTACAAGGGAGGTGCATTTTCTATAATGGGAAGATGCTTTTGCTATCTTTGGCCCACTTGTTGGTCACTCCCTATTGGCTAGCTTTGCCACCACCATGCTCTTCTTGAGTCTATATAAACTCACTACCTAGGTTGTATTTGATATCTCTTGCATGTATTTTGCATTATCGTGAGTAATTGGTTTAGTAAATTATACTAATATGATCTTTTTTGCATCCTTCATTCCAATCTTCTCTTTGTGCTTTCCTTTATCTTTCTAGATTTTGGGTTTCTATTTCCATAGCAAAATCTAACAGAAACCCTTTCAAAAACCAAGAAAAAACACAACACCGCATACTATATTATCAAAAGAATGATTACAATACAATGAGAATTAAACTTGTGCTAAAATTATTCCTTTAATCCTTGTGTTTGATCTAATTCCAACATGTACATATTGTTGAGTACTTGTGACTCAGATTATAGGCATCAATGAGAGTTGTGCTTTGTCTCAGCGAGCACATTATTTCATAGTGGGTTGTCCTTTGTTATCGACCTAATAGGCTCCATCGGGCTTGGCTAAAGTTCTCTCTCTGATCGCCTGTGTTACACCGATCAGTGTAACTATAACTATCGGCAAAGTGTTGTGTTGTCTCTGCAATAGTTGGTGTCTCTTTGATGGAAGGTGTGGACCGACATACATGTAAGCAGTGTATTGGCAAGGCTTGTCTTATCGGCGTGGATTGGAATGCTTTCTCTGATGTGCATTGGTCACGCCGACGAAGGATGAAGACTTGGGTATCGGTGGGACAAGGAACCATCGGTGTGGATGGTGGACTGGTCTCCGATGAGCTTGGTCTATCCGATGGTGTTTGGCATTGGCAAGAGGAACATTGTCAGCGAAGAAGGAAGAAGTCACATCGAAGGGCTTGGTCACTCCGATGGTTCGTTGCTGTTTGACTGACTGGGGTCGTCGGCAGCAAAAGTGCCGACGATATACTTACCGTGTGTTCGTGCATATATGTTGTTGTTGTATTTGTCAACTGATGCATGTGGGACTATTGAGTCTTCATGAACACGAATGGTTGCGAATGGTTAAAAATGAACTGTCGACCCTTTGGCAGTTGTAACGGTCTGAGATAGTCGAACCAAATGTTCTCTTCTGTATTGTGATATGAAAAATGTATTGTAACAGAGGAGTGATATAGAAGAGAGAGAACAGAGTTCGGTGAAAGGGAATTCAGGCCGAGAGGGAGAAGAATATATCTCTCTCGGTGATGTCCTATACTGTATGCTATTTGTGGCATGATAACAGTATGAAGGACTAACCCTAGAATTGAGGAGAACTTTGTGTAGGGTTATGATGTCTATTCTTCTCCAGATGAAATAGGATGTTAATCTCCATGAAAGGATTAGTGCCTAAGTTGTATTGTAAATGTATTTTTTGTTGCTGAATAATACAATGGCGATCTGGGCTTTTGGAGTGTGGGGTTTTTTACCCGTAAGGGTTTTCCCCACGTAAATCTATGTCTTCTGTTCTGTCTTTCATGTTTAATATTTCTATTGTTGAAATTAGATCTTGTTGCTTGTATTTCCTCTAAGGGTCAATGTTGGAAATGTTTTATGTCTGTTTCCACTTTGTGGCGTAGTTGTGCATGTTTTTGAAGTAATTGAAAAGAATTCAAATATGTCAAAGACACCACTGTTCTTAGAAATACGTTCTGAGATGCTCTCATTTCCTTACACATCACAAAACATCATATACAAACATAATTCTAGGTACTTGTTTTATAGTTACAAGACAAACCAAGAAACCAGAAGTGGTTTCCAAAAACATTAAACCCAAATCCTCTTCAAAGTCTTCCAATCAAACCTAGGTGCCCAACCTCATTAATGAGTTTCATGCTCCATGATCTATTCTTTTGACCCTCTAACCAAGGAGTCCAAGTTGCTAAACCAATTGCTCCATTTGGAGTACTCAATTTCTTTCAAAATATGCTCTTACATAACTATTTTTATCCAGTCAAATATGTTTCATTAATGTCTCTTTGTAACTCCCAAAGTGTTTTCTCTTCTAATGTTACTCCTCTTAGACATCATATATAATAACCCAATTGGTGAGATCAATCTTACAAATGGAATCTCAAGGTTCCCCTCTAATGTGGCACCTCATTCCATGAGGTACCGCAATTATAATAATATTAAATAATTATATGCAAGGTGTACGACACACCTTACTAACATGACAAGGACTAAGAGAAATAAAAAGAAGATAAAAAGGCCATAAAACACAATAGACCAAACATACATAGAATGATTGAAGTAACTAAGAGAAAGAAATAGAAGAGAAAAAGGTCAAAAAACATAAAAAACCAGACATGCATAGAATTATTTTAAGTAAGCCTAGTCAAGAAAGAATAAGGTGAGGAAGAGGGAGAGAGAAACTATACCTCACCTTAACCAAGAGCTTCTATTATCCCACTCCATTATCCTTTAAATGGTACATCATTGTGCTAAGTGAAAGGCAATAAAATCCTTGCTTCATTGGAATTTCATCTTGTATTCCAATCAAGGACAACCCACATTAATGAAAATCCCCATAATCATTTTATCAAATAGGGAGGAGAGCCAAATCAAGTTTGCCCAATCTTATAATTTGAGGGTTCCCCAAGGGGGGCTATTTTTAACTCAAATTATTCCTTTCCTTGTTCAAATCAACTCTAAGGTTATCAAGATAATTCACCACCTTATTTCTATAACTTATAATTTTGATTATTGATCTTCTATCTACTTTAAACATTACCTTCTTACAATCCTCAATAAATTTTTATAGCTAACAATTTTTGCATTTATTTTTTAGTGTATTAAGGACGAGCATTAAATCCCCCTATAAATCCATTATCTCTCATTGTTTTTCATTAAAAAATTTTAAATCCTCTCTAGAGAGACTTAGTTTCAACCCTTTTCAATAGTTGAAACCATAAGGACCTCTAGATAACTTATAAATATCTCTCCTATTTCATTTTTGACTATTTATCTCGCTCATGCTAACACAAGGTTTCCTTTTGCAACATGGTGAAACTTTAAATTTATATTTCCATGGGTTGGAGGGTTTGGGATTTATTTCCTCTTTTTACAAATTTATTGCCAAATCCCCTTCTTTAGAAGATAGATGCAAGATTTATTATAAATAGAATTCATTTTATTAGGTTTTAAGGATTTAGATGTTAAGAGTAGTGTTATTATATGATGAATTTTCATATCCCTTATTACGGGAAAATGTGGATAATAATATCAATGATTAATAATAACCCAATAACTCAATAGAAATTGCAAATAATCAAGATTCAACACAAAGAAAACACATTACAAACCTTATTACTTCGTGGCTTCCATTGGTCACCTAATCTCAAATTGATCTTTTGTGTGAATGAAGCCCTTAGAAAGCGATCTTCCTTGCTTTTTCTTCAAGATGACAATAGAGAAACAACCATGATAGTTCTTTAATGAAGAGGATCTTCAATACAATAAAAATGGTGATCGCAAGCTATGGAATGGTGTTGGATGCCAAAGGCGCGCTGTGATTCATGTAGAGTAAGTTTACTAAAAGCTTGGATGATTCAAATGGAGGAATAGGGGTTAAATTCATCACTGTGACAGATGCGTCGGAACAGATGCATAGGAACAAAATGTATATGCGCAGTAGGATGGAGCAGATGCGCAGCAGAACCATTCTCAAAAATCAATAGAAAATAGATGCGCAACAGGATGGAGTAAATGCACAGCTCTGTCTTTTTTGGTTATTTTTTGACTGATTTTGGCACGTTTTTTTATGTTTTTGGTTTTCTTTGGCTGAAAGTTGGTCTTTTTTATTTGATTTTTCAACTACGGCAAGAAAGACACAGCAAACACAAAGAATATTTTCATGATTATTAATTTTTTTCACTAAAAACAAGTATAAATCCTAGGATGGTAGGGGCAATATAAACCAAATTCTCACTTGATTTTTACACCAGCTACACTATTCAAAGCGGATAACTTAGGAACTTGGGACATGGGCTCCCCCTTACAAGTGTACAA
This sequence comes from Cunninghamia lanceolata, assembly GCA_027924645.1. Classification (NCBI taxonomy): domain Eukaryota; kingdom Viridiplantae; phylum Streptophyta; class Pinopsida; order Cupressales; family Cupressaceae; genus Cunninghamia; species Cunninghamia lanceolata. Next base: position 2,325,248 of record BSBN01001097.1, read on the forward strand.
ACTTCTCTGGTACACCAAGTTTCGAGTTCCTAAGACTCGCAAACCTTAGGATTTCCCCGTTATCTCTACTATTGAATCATAAGTACGTGAGTCATCTTAGGAAGATGATAATCGCTCTTTCCGGCACTGGTTTATAGGGGATTTTGGCCTCTAAAACAATGGATAAGTAGTAAGGGCAACCGTTCAAGTGGTTATACGTGCGACAGTGCTACTCTCCATTATGGAGTCTCCCAGCCTTTAAGGGTTGCACCTTGGAGGGTTTTAGGGGAGATTGGTTGTCGGTATAACTAATCAGCACTCATTGCATGAAGGTTTCGCCTCAAGCACAATTTATTTATAGTGGCTAGGTAGAGCTTGGCTTTAGTTGGTTACCACTTAAGGTCGTTCCCACTTGGACGGAAGGATATCCAATGGCAGGCCTCTCTAAAGGTTAAACATGCAAAATGATAGGTTTGGCATTCTGGTCACCCAAGAAAGGGGAGAGCATAGGCCTACTATCATTCTGAAAACACGAAGAACAATGGTTCTTTAATCCTATTTAAAAGAAAAAAAACTAAATGAGTTATGCTATTTGGGTACACACAAGATTTGTTAACTTTGAAAGAAGCAAATAGAAAGCAATGGTTCAATTTTAGATTCTCCTAGTTGGGACTATGTTTGAGTTGTTGATGCAACAAGTTCAAATTACAGCCTTCCTATTTAGATCTAGATAAGATTTGCATGAACAATCCAATTACTTTCCTTGCTAATTAGATCTAAGTGTGAGTTAATGATGCAGCTATATGAATAACCAGCTCTTAACCTGCAGATAGATCTGAGAATATTCCTGCGAGAGATGTTAGTGTTAGCGAAAAATCACAAGAAATAACTCAAGGACCCTGTCAGAACAAATGCGTAGTTACAGAGAATATATACGCAATAACAGAGTACACATGCGTAGATCTGGTATATGCGCAGTTATAGAGAGTACATGCGCTGAATATTTATTAATAGGTTGGATGATTTATTAATAGGTTGGAGGGGTAAAATATTTATTCCTCTTTTTAAAATTTGTTACTAAATACCCTTGTTAGAAAGATAGATACAAAATTTAACATAAATAATTGTAATGGTGAAAAGTGCATACATGTGCCCTTTTCACTTATGTTTTGGGCTCAATTCAACTAGAGTGTCATTTATACAATAAAAATGTTGACAAGTGGTATATTATTTCATTAATTTTGGCTCATGACCTTATCTCATCTTGTCCCCATCATCACTCATCCCTAGGAACCAATTATGATTCCTAAATCTCCCATTCACCACCCTAGTTCAGATTTGTAGGTGTGAAATTGACCCAAGTCATTTCTACATGCATGGATCTAAAACTCAAAATTTTAAAACTTAAATTATAAATTAAACCTTAGGCACATACTAACTTAGTGCATAATTGTGTGGATTTATGTGTAAGATGTATTTAAGAACATTCCTTTTCCATTTGAAATGAGATGAATGAATGCAAGAAACCCTTAAAATGAGTGTCATAGTAGCATGATAAAGCATCCAAATTACATTGGTAGCTTGCATCAACATCCTAGGTATATTGCATGCTTTATTTATGTCTTCAATAGTTGTTCATCATTGTCAAATTGGTTTTCTAGGGGCTTGACCATATAAGAATAAATCCTTGCCTAGAAAGTTCCCAAATGGTTTCTCTTGATACCACCCCACTTTAGACATGGGTACAAGAAGTTGAGGTGCATGTGTTATATTGATAAATTCTCTACTAGATCACTTCCATGGGCCAAGTTTATTTAGTACACAATTGCACAATAGTGTGTCCCACTTATCATACGTCCTAATTTTTGCCTAAAATCATATATTTTTAAACAAATTAATGATTTAAGCCTAGAGGAGTTCCATCTAAGGAGGTTTCATTGAAAGGGGTTAGGTCAAACCCCCTTAGATAGAACCCTCCTAGGCTTAAATCAAACCCCCATCAAAGTCTCCTCAACACCTATCAAAATGCTAACAAAAAATCAATTTTGCTTCACCTTTTAGGGGATCAAATGAAGTCATTTGTAAATGTCATTTTGTAAGTATGTAACTCTTAGTATTACCTTTCTAAAATTTATAATATATATCATGGTTTCTTTAATATTATTTTTTTTAATTTATAAGGAATATAAGTCCATTATGAAAAAACAATGACCTTTATTCAAGACACTAGAAAAAATAATAAATAGTGTTAGAAAAATCTCAAAAAAATGCACTACAATCCACAAGATGTCCTTGTTTAAATGAAAAAATAAAAATTATATATATATATATATATATATATATATATATTCTAAGAGAAATGTATGCGTTACAGAATAATATAGGTCTAAATTTTTTGTTAGTATAAATAAAATATTTAATAAAAAATTACCAAAAATATCCATGTACTAGATAGTGTAGTTAATAGTATAATTCTAATAAATCATGGAAATTTGTTATTTGTATTGAAAGTTATGCACTATAGAATAATGTCACTCAATAAAAAATGATAGAAAAAATAAAAATTGATTAATTTTTTTAAATGATAGAAATAATTCTTTAAAAAATATAGCTTGAATCTACAAAGAAAATTCTACAACTCATTAGTTGACATCATTCTTAACTTCTAACCATTTGTTTCCTATAATTGACACAAATTGAAAAATGTTGAAAAATATTGATTTTGAGCATCCCACTTAGGCTAGAAAGTGGGACACACTATTGTGCTACGTCAAGTTCACTCCCACGAGCATGGGGATTAGTTTTACAAGAATGGATATAAACTAGAGCAGATGATACAGTTAGTTTACATATTCTAAGGTATTCATCTTGACAAGACCCTATTTTATGCACATTAGCAAATCTATTCCTAATATCTTCAGTAGTGTATTCCTCCATCTAGATTCTAGATAAATATCTCTTTTAAATTTATTTATTTTATATAAATTAAATCATGCATTTATTGTTCTAGTCCTATTTCTAAATCTTAGGCTTTTATTATTGTTAAATCTATTTCCAAGCTAGGTTTTTATTATTATGTAAAGAATCATCTATTTCCATTACATTTATTTGGTGAACCTGACATTTTGACATGAACTAAGGCTTTGACCTTAGAGTTTATTCATTTATTGGGGTTTCATATCTATTGTATCTAATTGTATATTGATTTTTCAATTCTCATTAGGGTTTGGATACCCTTGCTTGTGTTTCATTGTTATACCTTATTTTGGGTTTAGCTTTTCATTATGTGATATTATTTTATTCCACACTACCCACCCTTGATTTTGGACTCCATCATATGTAGTCAGCCATCATATCTTTAATTACTCCATTGATGACTTCTTATATTCTCCTTGCCAATTACTCCAAATAGTTTCTTTATTTGATACAATATATTTGACCCAATAATGAATTAAACTCAACACAAAATCATCAACAATTTCTCCATATTATCTAATGTACAATGTCTTGAATATGATCAATGTACTCTTGTTTCTCATTGTTATGTCATAAAATGTCCCCCTAGGACTTTTACCTCTTAAGTTTAGCTCCCAGGTCCCTTGTTTTTCATCATGCATGTTCATTTTAACTCCCGATGCAAAATCCCTGAAAACTTTTGTCAAATGGGGCTAAGGGGACATTATTGAGCTTGATCCTACCTTGAAAATGGGGCCTAGGGCTTGGGTGCTCACGCCCTAGTCCTGACCTATTTGGTCGGGACCTAAATTTTAAATGTTGGTTATATTACCGTTAAAAGGTTCCATTGCCGACATCTTAAGTTTGAATTATGAAATTTGTAGTAGGAATGCATATATAAGCATGTTTAGGGTTTCATTTGTAAACTAGAAGATGATTATGAACTTTTGGCAAACTTGTGATTGTAGAGCATTCAAAGCAATCATTGTTGCAGAGAAGAATATTGTTGTTGTGTTTGTTATGCAGATTTGGCTTCATCTTCTCATGTGTTGAAGGATTTTCATCTACATGTAAGCTACACCTCCGAGGTGATATCTATTTGTGTTTGAATCAATTATTTATCAATTTGTTTTTGCCTCTATCCTACAGGGATATGCACTCTTTATCAAACAATGGTGTTGGAAGGCTTGAATGCCATTCCGAGGCTTGACTGAGGCAAGCTCCTAAACACCACAACCCCCAACCCCCTTCTTTGTGATTGCAGGTGACAAGTGTCATATTCTGCGGAAGTGGAGTTGCAGGAGGCTGTGACAGAGAGTATAGTATCCAAATCGGAGAAGAAAAACATTGCTTTTGATTGGGTGCCTGCCCCGAAGCCCTCTGAATCTTCCAGGTTGAAAACTTTTGGGACAGTGGTGAATAGTAGCAGACAACTTCCGAAAATCCCTGAAGAAGTTCCTACCTTGGGCTTGGGTGCCTGCTCTTTAACCCCTAACTTTTCCTCATCTAGAATCTTGAAACCTGGTATGTATCTACTCTGAATATTACATCTCTGTGTGCGAGCATTTGTTAGGATTTGTCCGTTTATTTATGATTTTGCATAATTAGGGTTTGAAGCATAATTGAGCATTAAATTAACACAATAATTAGTAAATTCCAAATTTCCCTATCATTACAAGTGACAACCAACCTGTAGGTGAATCCTCTTGCAAAATTTGTGATTCAACTCAGTTAAATGTCCTTGAATGTGTGTAGTGAAAGGAAGATCTAACCTAAACACCATCAATCTCATCTTCCCTCTTTTCCTACTAAACATTTTGGTGAACCCATTTTTTAATTGAATTTTGCACCTTGATGAGTGTTGTACTTCAGATTTACATTCATTCATTTTATTTTCATCTTATTGCATTTGAAAGTTTACAAAAAAATTAAAAAATTTGAAAAAAATTGGCATCCTAGGCTTGCATTTTGACATACTTTGCATCAATTTCATTAAATTTCATCTAATATCTGATTTTTACATCAGATCTTATATAAATTACAGTAGTACATCATTTTATAATCATTTGCATTGCATTTTCATGCTTAAATTGTTAGAATTTGCTTGAAATTGTGCATTTTTCATATAACCTAGTTTTTCCAAAAGCTAGGGTTTGTGGTTAGAATCTTGTTTCAGATTTTACTACTCTTTTAAACACTCTTTTAGGGATTATTTATGATTTTAGTGTTTCATCATAGTGTGTTTTTGCATTTACATCTTTAATTTTGCACTTTCACATAGTCAGTTTCAACAAAAACTAGCATATTCACTCATTTTACCTTGAAATTGCACTTGAATTAAGCATTGTAGAACTTATGACATCATTTTAAATCTGATATCTGATATTTCACATCATAAATCTGATTAGAAAACATTCATACATAATTTTATGCATATTCATGCCTTAATTTCACAATTAGGGTTTAAAAACCTTGTATTTTGACTAGATTTTGACTTATCATCCATCTAGATCTGCATTATAGGTGTGTTGTGAAGGATATTGCTACATTATTGAACTGGTAATAAGGTTATTATTTTCTGCCCCTTATCAATTTCCTTACAACACTACTTCTTTTAGGCATTTGCATTGAAAAAAGTGAAAAAATTAAGCATTTTTAGGTCATAAACATACATAGTTTTGCATTTATTTTCTTGCATATATCATGGGTTCTTCTCATCATTGATCTTTGGAAGATTTATTTGAATACATTGTAAATGTTGATAATTTCTACAAATTCACTGATAAATATCCTCAAGTCTTACATCAAATAGAATACATCTATGGTATTGACATGTCTGTAAGAACTACTTGTGATATTCTTCGTTCAATAACCTATTTTGAAAGCTTTGTCACTATCGTGGGTATTTTCCCTTCAATCTTGGAAAACCTCACTAATTTCATTTCTACAAATAATCACGAGAAAGCTAGTGGTGAAAATGTCCTTCCTTCTCTCCCTTCCTTTCATGATGACATAATGGACATCCTTTCTGAAACATATGAGGCTGACATAGCCCTGGGTGATTCATCTAAAAATCCAAAGACTTCTACAAACATAACCTCACTTGGTGAGGATATTTTGGCACAAGAAGAAGACATCATTGACACATTCCTTAACACCACTCTGCCATCCCTCCTTGCTCTCCCTGGCTAGGATGAAGCATTGGATGATGCAAATTCTCTATGTGAACAACTTCTTAAACCTATTGACACTAAAAATTTACCAGCTGATCTTTAAACACTTCTCAACTACATCTTAAACAAAGAAATAGATCACACACCCTTACTCGAAGACTTACATACTTGGGAAACTACAAATAACTTGAAAAACACAAAACAACATACTCCAGCATCATACAAACCAGTTGAAATGGTAATTTTTCAGGTTCCCTCACTACCTCACTCGACTGAAATGGGCATCTTTCCAGCTCCTACATCTCCCCATTTGATTGACATAGAAAACTGTGACATCCCTTCCACACCATCATTAATAGATACCTTTCCATTGACAACTCCTACAATTGTCCCTTCACAAACTCACGAAAATGTGGAAGAAAGAAGAAGAGAAAAAGCTTTAACCATCAAGGTAAAGATTAAGATCAAAGACAACAGGTAAGTATTTCTAACCCTGGTGGTCACCTTTGTCGTAGAATTATTTGCTCATTTATGTGACCTCCCCTCTTGTGTTGTGTTCCCCTCGTGATGTGTTATGTGTTGTTTAGGCCTCCTTGGATGACCCTTGATTCTCTTGTAAGGTCAAGGATACCGAGAGACTGCCTCTGTTGTGACCATTCTTCTATTTGTCTCAGCATTCTTCTATCTTGCCTCTCCTTTATTTTCATTGTTTTGTGTTGTGTCTTAGGTGCATAGCATTGCGGTTGATGCCCTAGGGGCATCTTCCTACGTGATTCTTCCTAAGACACTTGTTCTCCTCTCTCATTTTATTGTTTACCTTATTCTAGTGGTTCTATCTAGTTGACGGATGATGAAAAATAAACATATACTAATACGGACCACATGTCCCTTCAGCAAGCAAAGCAAAAATGGACCTAGTCCATATATGAAGATGGGGTTGATTTATATATATAACACTTGGCTAGTAGAATAACTCTGTGTGATATTTGATGTTGTCTTATCTTTGCTAGCAAATCATAACAATACATCTGCTCTGTGCACTTTGATTTTTTTGGGTGTCTCGCCTTGTTGTTACACTTGGTTCTGAGATGCCTGTAGTATAAGCCCCACGGATATACTCAGACTCGAACCCATTTTTGTAGCCTTGGCTTCTTTGTTTTCATGCATTTCTTAGATTAAGAAGTGTGTGTTTGTGGGAACATTCGGTGATCGTGAGCACATGTCACCTTTGGGGGCATGGGCTTTGTGAAAGCTCTTGTTCCCTTGTGTGTTTTCTCTCCACCTTAACGTGCTTGATATCAATACATGATATCAACCACCTTAAGGTGGGGGCATATAAGGTAAGTTGTCTGATGATTTTGGTACTAATGAAGCATGTTTGTAAGCCCTTTGTAGAGGCGGGATGTTGTATCTCCAGTGTGAGTGCACATCTTTCTTCTATATTGCAATCAATAATCCCTCTATGGAGGAAGGATATCATGCATATCCTTTTATTCAAAGCCCTCTGCAGAGGCGGGGATGGTGTATTTCTTGAGCTAGTGCACATCCTTTTTATTTGAAAAGTCCTCCGAGTAGGCGGGGTTGGTGTATCCTCCCTTAAGCATGTTTTTGGCGGTTGTTGTGCCATATTCTCGATCATCAGGTGTGCGTGTAGCATGCTGAGATGGTGGGGGCTTAGCAATAAGTTCCTTTCATCGCCTTGTTTAACGTGTTTTAGAAGTATAGTATGTCTCTGGCATACTATACAGTACTCATGTTTTTTGTGTGTCTTTCATGTGTTTTCCCCTGTGTAGTCTCAAGGGTGTGGTGAAATGCCCCTCCTACACTTGGGCTTTGTATGGCATGTTTTCTCCCAAGCATAGTCTCAAGGGTGTGGAGAAATGCCCCTTCTATGCTTTGGGTTTTGTATGGCATGCTTGTTCTCAAGTGTAGTCTCAAGGGTGTGGCAAAATGCCCCTCCTACACTTTGGGATTTGTATTGTGTCTTCTCTCACATATGTAGTCTCAAGGGTGTGGCGAAATGCCCCTCCTACATTTTGGGGTTGTGTGTTGCATTTTTACTTTCCATGTATCTACATTCATTTATATATATGAAAATGAAAAAGAAATAATCACTGCATTCACTGTATTCATTATGTTTTGTGTGTCTACATTTACTATCTTCTCCATATTTTATGTGCTTGTTACTGTCTTCTTCATGTTTTGCGTTCCTATTACTGTCTTCACTGTGTTTGGTGTGTCTATGGCATGTTTTCTCTAAAGTCTACTTGAGACTGGGGGCTAGAAATGTTTCCTCAATCTTTGTATATGCATTAGCTTCAAGTGCCTAGCATGTTTGTTGTGTTTTGACCATACTTTAATGCATGTATGGGTCATAAGATCATACATACATTAAAGTGGGGGCTAAATGTTATGTTGTAAAATGTCCCCCTAGGACTTTTACCTCCTAAGTTTAGCTCTCGGGTCCCTTATTTTTCATCATGCATGTTCATTTTAACTCTCGATGCAAAATCCCTAAAAACCCATGTCAAATGGGGCTAAGGGGACATTATTGAGCTTGATCCTGCCTTGAAAATGGGGCCTAGGGCTTGGGCGATTGCGCCCTAGTCCTACCCTATTTGGTCGAGACCTAAATTTTAAATGTTGGTTATGTGACTGTTAAAAGGTTCTGTTGCCAACATCTTAAGTTTGAATTACAAAATTTGTAATGGGAATGCATATATAAGCATGTTTAGGGTTTCATTTGAAAACGAGAATATGATTATGAACTTTTGGTGAACTTATGATTGTAGAGCATTCAAAGCATTCATTGTTGCAAAGCAGAATATTGGTGTTGTGTTTGTTATGCAGATTTGGCTTCATCTTCTCATGTGTTGAAGGATTTTCATCTACATGAGAGCTACACCTCCAAGGTGATATCTATTTGTGTTTGAATTAATTATTTATCAATTTATTTTTGCCTCTATCCTACAAGGATACACACTTTTTATCAAACAATGGTGTTGGAAGGTTTGAATGCCATTTTGGGGCTTGACTGAGACAAGCTCCTAAACACCACAACCCCCAACCCCCTTCTTTGTGATTGCAGGTGATAGGTGTCGTATTCTATGGAAATGGAGTTGCAGGAGGCTATGACAAAGAGTATAGTATCCAGATCAGAGAAGAAAAGCACTGCCTAGGCTTGGGCACCCACCTCAAAGCCCTCTGGATCTTCCAAACTGAAAACCTCCAGGATAGTGGTGAACAGTAGCAGACAACTTCCAGAAACCCCTGAAGAAGTTCCTACCTTGGGCTTGGGTGCCTGTTCTTTAGTCCCCAACTTTTCTGCATCCAGAATCTCAAAATCTGGTATGTATCTAATCTAAATATTACATCTCTATGTGCAAGCATTTGTCAAGATTCGTCTGTTTATTTACGATTTTACATAATTAGGGTTTAAAGAATAATTGAGCATTAAATTAACACAATAATCAGTAAATTCCAAATTTCCCTATCATGATAGGTGAAAACTAACTTGTAGGTGAATCCTCTTGCAAAAGTTGTGATTCAACTCAGTTAAATGTCCTTGAATGTGTGTAGTGAAAGGAGGATCTAACCTAACCACCATCAATCTCGTCTTCCCTCTTTTCCTACTAAACACTCATCAACAATCTCCCATACACCTTTGACATCAATGACAATAATCTCACCAATAATCTCCCATACGCCTTTGACATCAATGACAACAAACTTAAACACTAAATTCCTTCTTGACATCAATGACAATATTTGCAACAATCTCCCCCTTTGTCATTGATGACAACATGAACATAATTCTCTCTTTTTTTGCATTGCTCCCCCTTACTATATCTCTCCCCCTTTGACATCAATGGCAAAGGGAAGTTTAGTACTTTCACAAAGAAGACTCCCCCTTTCTATAATACTTCCTCTTGACATCAACAATGTCATTCTCTTTTTAATATAACTCTCCCTTGTTGTAACTCTCCCTCTTTCTATAACTCTCCCCCTTTTACATTAATGGTAAAGGGATGTTCACTATACTTCCATCCATGTCTTCTATGGAATTATTACATCAACAAGAACTCCTTTAATGTGAATTCGAACATACGCATCAACACAACCATCCAACTTTCAACTATCAATTTCTTTTGATTTTGCCAACACATGTTCTAGCAAAATTATCAAATGCAAATATACAAGCATACTCTTCAGGAAAAGACTTCTTTGGCCCGTTCTCATCCTACTATCAGACTTTTGGAAATCTCTCTCATCAATTTTAGTCTTACGAGCATCTTTAACACGATTTCTTCCTTCTCTCATTGTTTGAAGTTTTCTAGGCAATTTATCATCTTGATATTAATTCTCCTTCACTTCATTATATGGTAACTTTCTAATATGTAGTTTGCTACTACCATATCATTCTCTTTTCTTGTCTTTACAACATAATAAAAAAAAATCTTCCACTATTGCTACAATAGCATTCCCATTCTTCTCTCCAACCATATCTTCTCTTTCTCTAATATTCTGTGAGACTTCATCCTTTGATTGTCTTCTTCACGGAGCTAAAAGATAGTGCAATGATTTGATCCCCCTTAATTTGTACTTCCATCCACAAATAGGTCATGGTAAACATCCATGTCATCTTCTTCAACTTTCATATTCTCTTTTCTCATTGTTGTATCTCTTCATCATGCCTTATAAGGATGTTACTCAACTCTTTATCTTCTCTGTGGTCAATACTCACATCTACTACAATATCCTCTCTTCTATATCCTTTGTTTCTATGTTGCTTGGGTGACATGCTTCCTCGATAGCTATTCAAAAATAATTTGGATCATCTTCTTAATTTTAACAAATTAGGAACTTGTTTTTCTATCCCATCATTTTCTACGCATCTTACAAGATGGAGAATGCCTTCAACTCTTCCTTCTCTTATCCATGGTTACTAAATAAATAAGGTCATCCTTTTCTATCCTTTTGTGAGAGTCTTCTCACTTTCTTTCTGAATTATCTTGCTTCCTCTTCCATACTTTTGTAGGTCCTTCCTTATGCTTACCAAGGGTATCTACCTTCTTGCTTTATCTAAGTGATTCTACAAAACCACTTCTATAGAAACGTGTTTTATGTCCAAAGTTTTTGCATTTATAACATATGATGTTGTAATTTCTATTTTACAACTCATAAGAACTTTTATTCTTGGTCCAACCAAAATTTCTTGCATGTGTCCAACAATCTATTGCTTTATGACCAAAGTTGTTGCATTTATAACAAATGATATTATAATTTCTATTTGGCAACTCATAAGAATGTATATTCTTGGTCTAACCAAAATTTCTTGCATGTGTCCAAAAATCTATTGCTTTATGTCCAAAGTTATTACAAGAATAGCAATAACCATAGAAAGAATGTTGAAACTTGGTAATTTGTGCCTGCCTTGGAGGAAAAAACTTTATGAAATTGTCCTTAATATCTTTTGGAGGGATGTAGTTCTTCTATGGGACTTGATTTTCCTCCTTGTTGGCTTTCTTTTTTATGGGACTCTTGAGGGCATATGCATAACTCTTCGTCTTTTCCTCTTTTATCTTCTTTGAGGATTGTGTGGTTTTTGAGCTTTGACCTTCTTCATAACAAATACCACTCTTATTGTAAGTTGGCCTTTGGTAATTGAGAATATTATCTAACATTTTAGTGTTCTTATCATTCCTTAAGCTTTTGTTTAATTGAGGCATTAACTTCTCCAATTGTTTTCTGAGGGAAACAATCTTGGACTCTAACTTCTCGCAATTTTCTTCCTTTTTCTTCAATTGGTTTCTTACCTCCTCCTCAATCCTTTTTGATTCTTTGATATGAATTTTTAGCTTGACGATTATCTTTTTAGATTCTTTAAGGCTTTGAACTAACTCTACATTAGGTTCATTGTCCTCTTGAAGTTGTAGATCTAGTTTTTGGTTCTTCTTTCTAAGCCTCTTGATCTCATCTAGTGCAGAAATGAGTTCTACTTCTAGATCAACTACTCCTTCATTTTTGTCATATTCCTCTTCTTCTAACTCCATTTCAACATTCTCTTCCTCTTCTAACTCCATTTCTTCTTTTCTTTCACTCACAAAGTCGTCTTCTCTTTCGAAGATATCATCATTCATTTATGTTGCCATGCATGTTCTATTTGTCACCCAATCACTCACATTTAGTTTTGTTGGTGCTTGTTGATCAATGATCTACTTGGTATTTTCTTTTCCCTTATTTCCTTTTCTTTTTTCCATGTGTGCTTCCAAAATCTACCTTCTAGTGTTTAGAATATTTGAAGGAATCTGCTCTGATACCAATTGATGAGCACACGATTATACTGAGAGGGGGTGAATCAGTATAATACAATCTTTTACTTTTTCAAACTAACAACCACAATAATATCAATTACACAACACCATTCACTTAAAATCTAACAATTATGCAACATAGGATGAACACATGTTTTACATGGAAACCCTTTTGGGAGAAAACCATGACAAACTATTGCTTATTTATATAATTCTCTTACAATATTTGTAGGCACCAACCTACAGGAGACACTAATCCCCTCTTATACAATTTGTAGGCACCAACCCACTGGAGACACCAATCCCCGCTTGTTCACTTTGTGAGCACCAACCCACTGGAGACACCAATCCCCACAATTTGTAGGCACCAACCTACCGAAGGCACCAACCCCCACTGCTAAGCACCAACTTAGCGAGAGACACCAATCTCTCCTTTAGGAAGCACAAACTTCCACAACAAGGTTCCACATTCAGGATGTTATTTCTTCAATGAATGATGGATATAACATTCTACTCTTTCACACATTCATAAATCTGACTTGAATCATATTTTCTCTACATAAAGTTTGCTCGTAACTTTTCTCAACACATATGCTCTTCCATCATAAAATCTTCTTGTAAATCTACATGAAATCTTCTTATAAATCTGCCTTATATTTTCTCACAGATATGTTCATAAATCTACTATAAAACTACTCATAGATCTACTATAATCTTATCATAGTTTCTTCTTCCTCAAAACTACTTTGAATGATTTTTCATTATTTATATTTTCTACTTTTAGTATGCTCAAACTCGTATGATGTTACATTGCATTATCTTACATTTCAAATCTTTCCACCCATCTTCTATTTATACCATCTTACTCCTTTTGAAGGAATATGATCTTCTTTTGAAAGACACAACTCTTCACTATCTTCATGCCTTCTCCAAGGGAAGCATCCTTTATATAAGCATTCTCTTAAACATAATCACTTAACAAGGAAGGAGTGAACCATCTTTGTAAGTTTAAACGATGATTTTACATTAGGATCGGCCACATCAAAAACTTCTTAATTTTATTTTAACTCCTCTAAGGAAGTCAACCCATATACTTTGATCGTTGCCTTTTTCTTAAAGTGGTCAATCTAAATTACTCATAGTCAGCTAGCCTTTATGTAGTTGGCCTCTTCTTATCAAATTCAATCTTAATTTATTTGGATGACTTCTATCTTTAATTACTCCATCATATTAAATTTGGTGACTTCTATCTTATTAAATTCAATCTTAATTTATTTTGATGACTTTTATCTTTAATTACTCCATCATATGTAGTTAGTTGTCATATCCTTAATTACTCCATTGATGAATTCTTATATTCTCCTTTCCAATTACTCCAAATAGTTTCTTTATTTGATACACTATATTTGACCCAATAATGAATTAAACTCAACACATAATCATCAATGATTTCTCCATCTTATCCAATGTATAATGTCTACAATGTATTCTTGTTTCTTAGCAACAATCTTTCATACGTCTTTGACATCAATGACAACAATCTTGACATCAATTCTTTCCTTTGACATCAATGACAATAATCCCATCAACAATCTCCCGTACACCTTTGACATCAATGACAACAAACTTAAACACCAAATTCCTTCTTGACATCAATGACAATATTTGCAACACTTTATCCTACCTTTCTTTTTTATTAGCATTTGTCAACCCTAAGTAGTGAAAGGAATCCCGTCAATATCCATAATAGAAGATCTAGATGAATCTTGAGCTATTTTGGTTTTATCCTATCATATCTTTGCCACATCATACCATATATTTGCCATATCATCATTTTATCCTTGGTGTCATCCTTGTCATTATCTTGGTTGTCACCCTTGTCATATCATATCAATAACACCATATCATTATCTTGGTTGTCATTTTCATATCATACCCATATCCTTGTCATCATCTTGGTTATCATTTTGGTTACATATTAGTCATCATATTTTCCTTGTCATCATTGTAGCTTGCTTGTCATTTCATTATCATCATATCCTTATTTCATCATACTGACATCATTACAACCCCTTTATCACCATACCCTTGATATTTATTTTGGTCCAAAATCTTGTCAATTAAGGCCTTATTCAAGACATAACCAACCTCCAAGTCTAAATTTGATCTATCACCATCCATTTATACCTATCACTCTTCATCTTTTCATTCCAAGGTCATCCCATTCATACCCACTATAAGGTCACAAACTAAGAGAATCATGGAATCCCATCAAGAATCCCAACAAGAGCCTCATCAACAACCTTATCAATAAATTCAACAACCATCCCAACTAGAGCCCTATCAACAAATTTATCAAGAGTTTCCACAATAATCTCATCAAGGGTCAACTTCCTATGGTAAAGGGGCTATTTTTCCATCCAACATTACCCCTAGATTTCATCCTAAGTTTGGATTTCCCACTAACATGTTCATACTTGATGCTTATAAGGACATTCTTAAACCATCATCAAACCCCCTATATATACATGAACTTGATAATCCTATGCAAGCGTCCCAAAGTCCAAATGGCTCCACCCATGGGCCCCTTGAGTATGAAGATAGAGTTCAAGACTTTATGGAGGACCCCGATAATCAAGTATTAGTGGACCATATCATTGTCGAAAGTCCTCAAGCCTATTTCCAAAAGTTACTCCATCTAGGAGTCAAGGTATCTCTAGATTTTGATGTGTCCACTTTAATTCCTAAAGGTCATCCGCATCAACTTGTTAATCCATTAGGAGGACCTTCCCAACCACATGTTGATGAAACCTTAAATGCCATGACAAATCTTAACATCAACACATCCACCAATCAACCTATTTCTTCTATAGGTGTGTCACAACCTATCTCTAGCATGTTCATGTCCATTCCTCAAAACACAACCAATATCATACCCCATATAGTGGTCAAAACATCCCTATGACATCAACCATCCCTACATTAAACATCCCTATGACATCAACCATCCATACATAAAATATCCCTATGACATCAACCATCCCTACATCATCTATCCCTATGACCTCACAATCCCTTGTATTAACACATCCATCTCTCCATCCATGTCATCTATACCTATGTCAAATCTTAGAGTTAATGTCATCATCCCATCTACTAGTGGTATAGTCATTACACCACTCACTACTCCACTATCCAATCCTATCTACATATTTTTAGTGTAGAAATATTAACACTATTACTTATTATTTAATTAAGTAATTATGTGTATATTCCCCGCATGGCTTTAAGCCACCTTAGGTGGTTAGGTGTCTACTTGGAGAGTCCAATACAACTTTCCAAGCCACTTGTCGACACTCTTTCCTCCACCTCTAGTTGAGTGTTGAAATCGACTCTTAAGTCGACTCAACCTCTCTACCCTATATGTACAACTACCTTGTTCATAATCAAATTACTCCAATTCATTATCAGCAATGCATTAGTTGATCTTGTTTCTAACATGGTATCAGAGCTACGCTAATTAGCTTGCTGGTTCGGTTGGAGGCAGAAATCTCCTAATTGATGGAATTTTTTTAAAAAAATGCAATTTTTTTTAAAATCTGATATTTTGCAAGTTTTTGTTCATAATTTTTTGTTGAAAATGTAAATTTTATTTAGAAAAACCACATTTTTTTAGGTAATCTGGGTGCATTTGTTGTTTGTTTGGGCGAAATTTGTGATTTGAGTCATTTTTTGGCCTCTCGACCTATGGAAATCTACCATTGGTGACAGATTGTTGTGCTTTGGGAAACATTTTGGTGATCCTCTGGTTCGAGGCCCTATTCCTAGCCAATTCGACCTATTTTAGGAAGATCTATAAGGAGTTTTGTGACAAGTTTTTCAAGCGGTTTAGGGGCATTCTCACAGTCTCCATTGATGGGTTTCAGCGCCATTGAGGATTTTGCAGTCGCTATTTTTTTATTGGAAAAGGTTGTCTTCTCTTGTAGAGCTGACCCCTTTGTACGCCAGCCACCATTTTTTTTGCAGAGGATCTAATGTGTTTGTAGAGCGTATCCATGTCTTGGTAGAGTGAAAGAGTGAAGGATGGTGTTTTGAGGCCAAGCTATATTTTTCTCCTGTCGTAGTCACAATGTACAGGTCTTCACATTAGTCGTGGATATTCATCTGCTGCTCACCTTCCATCGTTTGCATCGACCTTGCCTACTCTCGATCATGGTTTCCTTTTCAAAAGTATTCGTTGCAGCCATCGATCTACAGAAGGTCGAAGCCATCCCCAATGGTCAAAGGATTTCCATTGCAGTTTCGGCTTGCACACAGATCTACTTGCAGGGTCAGCATCAAACGTTGCAGTCAGCTTTCATTTTTCGTGCCATTTTCATTCATTGTTGAGATAGAGGAAAGATCAGTCTATGTGGAAGGGCTCGACGACCACAAAGTGTTCCAAAGAATTGTTGACCTACTTGTTTGCAATGTAGAGGTCGAGCTTTCTATGCATCAGGGAGGCCGATTGAGGCAGCGTGGAAACCAACAGAGGCGTGCAGACTTGTTTTACATTGCCTTTGAGAGTCTTGATCATGACTCTTTGTCCTTGAATCTTGCAGTGGTCTTCTACAGCCCTATTCGAACTCTATTATCTGCAAAATAATCTCCTCTAAAGTCTCGGTTTATGGTTATTTGGTAGCTGTTTGTTTTGTTGAAAGATCACCGTTAGGTTTTCTTCCAATCATGGTTAATTTATGTTGTAACCATTGTATGTTAACATTTAATGTTGAGCAACATTAAGTGTTACTTCATAAGTAACCTCAACCTAAAACTTAACTAATAGCAGTTAATGTAAAACTGCCATAGTTAATGTTACAACACTAGTAACTACAACAAGCAAGAATAAAACTACAAAGCTATTTTCCACACAATAGGCCAAATTACATTACCAAAAGATGAATTAAAACTACATAGGAGACTTTCTTAAGTAGGCAATCATGAGGGAGTGAGAAGATCGTACACAACGACTGAGAAACCCTCCATAAGTGCAATACTTGTCTACTCAAATGACACATGTTTGAGTAGGTGGCAAGTTTGCATGAAGTAGGTGTCTCACAAAGGTGGGTACACATGTCTTCACCACATGAGGTGAGACAAAAAGGTAAGAAGCCCAAAGTTGGACTTAATCAAGTGTGAATATTAATCTTCTAGACATGCTAAAAGCTAACTAGATAGATAAAGTAACTTTTCACACTAACACCCCCCCTTAAGTGCAACTTAGGGAGTAGTGAAACAATGATGGGTCCTAGCAACTAGGCCTGATTAGGTACCCATGTACAAATGCATCTCTCATAAAACGAAGAAAGAAAGAAAATCCTGTGGGAAAAAACTTTCCTCCAAAAGAGAGAAAAAATAAAAAAGTGTTCTGGACACGACTCGATGGAAGTGCACTTGACACAATACAATTGAAAGTGATAGTCCTGCAATACTTAGCATATAATGTCAATTTTGGTGGTTTGTTGACCACTAATTGTTACATTTATACATAATGCTAGCAATTTTTTGTGTGTAAGAGTTAGCATATTTTGGCACACTACAACTCCTCCAATTACAAACAATAGAAACTCAAATGGTTGTTTAATAAACAATGTAATGTTTATAAACAATGTTACAAACAAGTTTAGAAACAACTTAACAATGAGCTGTTAAATCATCAACCTGGTCAAAAGAAAGTTTGTTACAATGAACAGTAAAAAACCATGACCTATTCAATGACATTTAAAAACATTACCAATTTGTCATAACCGTGGGAAGTGAGCATAGTTGGTGGTTTAATCAAGGTTAACAACTATCTCCTGAAGTGACTCAAACTCTCAACACTATATGTACACCTCGTGTTCATTGTTTATCTATTGCAATTCCTAATTGTTTTCACTCCAATTCGTAATCAGCAATGCATTAGTCGATCTTGTTTCTAACATGGTATCAGACCCAAGATCAATGAGATAATGCAAGTACCAAATTGACGTAACCTCAACCTAAAACTTAACTAATAGCAGTTAATGTAAAACTGCCATAGTTAATGTTACAACACTAGTAACCTCACACCTTTTATGCTAGGCTAACCACTAGAAGTTCACAAACTACCCAAACATAACCTTTTATGCTAGCATCATGCAACAATTAGTGGTAAAAACAAACCACCAAAATTGACATTATATGCTAAGCAAATCATCCAACAAAAGTTGAATTTCTAAAAAAAATTGCCTCAAAAGACCCTAAGCTTGCATAGATTTGTGCAAAGAGGGGCTTTTTTTCATTTTGTCGTAACTATCGCCCACGGAGGTGAAATTGAGCATATTTATAGTTGATGTGAAGCTAGTTCAGGCATCGACAAAGCTATGTCAAGACGATTTGGGAATTGTCCCATTTTTCTCACAAATTTTTCCCTTCTTTGTACAAGTTAAAAACTTGAAAAATAATTGTATCTTTTGATTGGTAACTCGAAATTGAGTGCCATTTTTTAGAAAGTGAATATTTTTTTGAGAGTAATCTATTGTAAATGATTTCTCACTGTCACTATAAAGTGCCATTTTTCATTCCAATTAGCCTTGTTTAACACTAAAGTGCCAAAATTCAGGGGGGATAAAAATATTGAGTCACAGGGAAGTTTTTCAAACTACAAAATATTAAAGGGAATAAAAATATTGAATTATGGGGGGGTTCATAGAGTTGTGTCGAGAGCATTTCAGAGTTGTGCCAAGAGCAATTCCACGGAGATATGTCAAGTACACTTCCACCACTACTTCATCATTCTTCAACATTTTTTTCTACATTGTATTGAGATGTGTCATGAACACTTTCACTTCAACATCACTATCACCTAATGCTACATGTGCATCTAGAGTTGATTCTTAGAAGACTTCCAGAGATTCATCATGGTAGAAGATTGATAGATCAGTTTCCTTGCTTCTATAGATTTGAAGAGTTGCTTTACAGAAGACTTCCACATAATCTTCAAAGCAGAACTTCACATTGGATTTGAATTGTAGCCATATGGCATGCAATTGCATTCCACACATGGATCTTGCAAGTGTTGCAGGACTATCACTTTCAGTTGTATTGTGTCAAGTGCACTTCCATCGAATCCTGTCCAGTACACTTTCTTATTTTCTCTCTTTTGGAGGAAATTTTTTTCCCACAAGGTTTTCTTTCTTTCTCCGCTTTATGAGAGATGCCTTTGTACATGGGTACCTGATCATGCCTAGTTTCTGGGACCCATCTTTATTGTTCCCACCTAAGCTATGCTTAAGGGGGGGTGTTAGTGTAGGAATATTAACACTATTACTTATTATTTAAATAAGTAATTATGTGTATATTCCCCACATGGATTTAAGTCACCTTAGGTGGTTAGGTGTCTACTTGGAGAGTCCAATGTAACTTTCCTAGCCACTTGTTGACACTCTTTCCTCCACCTCTAGTTGAGTGTTGAAGTTGACTCCTAAGTCGACTCAACCTCTCTACCCTATATGTACAACTACCTTGTTCATAATCAAATTACTCCAATTCATAATCAACAATGCGTTAGTCAATCTTGTTTCTAACACATATCATCCACTACACCTCATGTTCATACCCAAGCCAATGTGTCTATGCCCTAAACCTCACAAGTCCAAACTCAATCCTCATCATCACATGTTCAAAACCCCAATATGTTTGACCTCCATCAAATCATCATACAACAACAATCCATTTTACAACAACTTATGACCACTCAATAAGCCCAAGCACAACAACCACAACCACAACCTCAACCATCATCCAACCCATCTACTACATCGCCCAATGAGTCAACTGACATGCAACAACTTATGAAACAAATGTTTATCGATATGCAAAAAGGGAACCAAAAGAATAAATACACCTTTGAAGAAATTTGTCCATACCCATTTGACAAATCTCTAGCCATGAACCCTTTTCCTCAAAACTTTGAATTTCTGAAATTTGATAAATACAAAGGAAATGGTGATCCTAGAGACCATCTAAGAGAGTTCTTCATAGCATATATGTACATTTCATATGATGACACTTACTTGATGAGACTTTTCCCTCGTAGCCTAGGAAGTCAATCCATTGAATGGTTCTCCCATCTTCCTCATGGCATTAAAACTTTCCAAGAGCTTGTCTACAAATTCATAGCTCACTTTTCATATAACATTAAACATGAGATGTCCATGACCGACCTTTGCAATACTAAACAAAGAAATGGGGAATCATTTGTTGCCTTCCTACAATGTAGGAGAAATCTTGCTAGTAAGCTCCCTTGGACCATTCCTGAGAAACAACTCGTCAATCTTTTCATGTAAAACTTAAAACAGGAAATCGCTTTTCACCTACAAGTCTAACATGTCAACACTTTTGAGGAAATCATTGATAAAGGTACAACTATAGAGAAATCCCTAATAGCAAAAGGACTTGTCAAAATCTTCAAAGACAATAAGGACTCCAATAACAACCAATCCAATGAAAAACCATGATTTTGGGCTAAGAATAAGAACATTTTCAATGATGGTAGCACATATTCTAAACTTGTACAAAATGTTCAAAATCCTCCTGTTTTGTGGTTACACAACATGCCACATTTTGCCCTGGCAAAACAGGGACCCAACTTTGCTTGGCTTGCTTGTCCCCCTTGCTTTTGGGCGGTATGGTAAAAACAATCAATATCAAATGCATGTCAAGATGTCATCATGTGCATGTCTAGACCTTAGGTTATAGGTCAGATTTTCAAACTTTGAATTTCTTATTATAGATCCTGCTAAGTGAAAGAGCATGAAAATCCAAGCAAGTTTGCTTTTTGAAACACCCTGAAATTCATTAAAATGGGGAAGTTACAGTCGGTCAAAGTTTGGTCAATAGGTCACCCAAATATTCACATTGCCATAGCATCTGGATATTAACTTAATATCCTAACCACCGATTTTGTCCAGACGTCAAATTTAAAAGACTTAGTGGGTTAGACGTCATGTGCATAGATATTAGTTAACATCCAGATCTTAACTTAATATCCCGACCGAGAATGTCCATGTCCCGATGACATCATGTTATCTTGATCTTACAAAGAGTCCCAAACTCGCTTACATTACCTAGACATGAGAGTGCATGGATATTAACTTTGCTAATATCCTAATCATATTTTAACATCCCGATCCAGATGACGTCACGTCATCCCAGCTCTATGAAGAACACTAAACTCACATTGTCCAGATATTACATAACATAGGGATCTTAACTTAGTATCTGGACATTATCCTAACATCCATATCCTGATGACATCATCTTACCCGATGCGATATAAAGGATATACCTATGCTAACGTCATCAGGACATTAAGCCATAGGGATATTTCACACTTCTATTGTCATGACACTATTTTTATATAATTATCCAGGTGACGTCATTATATTGCACGTCAATGAATGACTTTCTTCTTGATGACATCATCCAGATATTTTGATCGGATGGATATTATACAAACATAATATCCTGATATTAACTTAACATCTAGGCCTTGGACTAAACCAATAACATGATGCCACGTGTCCACATGGACACCCGGACATATTGAAGGTAAATTTGTGACTCGATGATGAATCTTTGGTCAACAATGGTTGACCCAACCTATGATGATGTCACCCGGATATTCACATGTAGATTTTCACATGGATATTCCTTATCTGGATGTTCATCCCCATCTACCCATGCTTTTTTGCATTTAATGTGATGCAAAGGCCCTTGGCATATTAATTTGAACTCATGCCAATGGACACATGTAGCGATCTCCTGAGATCTAGTCTAATGATGTCGTCACATCTCCTTGACGCCATTAATAAGCCCTAAAAACATAGTTTGACTAGTTTAAAAGGGATTTTATCGTCATAATCAACATAATTGCATTCAGGAGCTTAAAATTTCACTATGACAAGCAAATTGCAAACCAAAGCCGAACCACAGAGCAAAGTTGCGGGAAACGTTATATCTGAAAGGAAGCTAGGTGTGTAGAAATCGCTTCCTACACTAATCTAATGAGAAGAGATGAGTACAAATTCATTTTAATCTTTACAGTTACAACACTATTAACCCAACAACAGAGATATTGCAGCAAACACATACACAAGAATGTAAGACAAAAGAAGAGAGAGACAAGATATACGTGGGGAAAACCCTTACGGGTGAAAAAAACCCACACTCAAACATAGCTCAAATGTATTTCGTAAACAATGAAGGTTACAATACAGTCACAGAGCCAATGCTCTTGCAGGAGTCTTCGACACTTGTATCTAAAGACAATCCAGTAGCATAACAGTACCTGTCAATCACATAATACATCTCCTCTCCAAAGCACCTATTTATATAGAAAATACAAGGCAAAAATGGCTCTACATTGGGATGGGCGTCCAACATGGCCTCATGGCCCAAAACCCATGCCTATGGACACTTGTCCAACATTTTAAGATGTTCCTGACACTTGTCAAGTCAACCCATCCCAAAGAGGTCACCTATTCCCAAGTTGGGCAATGACAAATGCTCTTACGACTCTTACAACTGTCATAGAATCTGTCATAGCTGTCATAACTTATAGTTGTAAGAGAATCTATCATAAACAGGCTATAAATAGCATATTCTCTTACAACATGTCATAACCCTCCTTGGGGTACCCAAAGATACCTTTTTCCAAGATGCCTTGTGAAACATGTCTTCACATGTCATAGAACCTTCTATTTCTGACTCTTACATGTCATAGATTCTGTCATAGGAATTTGTCATAACTGTTTCGGTCAAGATTCACTTACACACTAGTCAAGATGCTGACACATGGAAAAAAACCTCTACCACACAAAAGGGATGCCTATCTCCACATGGAGTGTGTTGACCATCCTAGTCATCTTACAAGTGGAGTGACAACTCATCGTGCCACCTCACACTAAATGACAAAATAGGATGTGCAACAAAATACAACATAGGCTAAGTAAATAAATTACATTACAATAATAAATGCAAGGAATTACCAAGGTTGAGACACCTTAATTCCCAACATTCTCCCACTTGTCGAACACCTTGTAAGAGCCAATAGAAATAACAGGATTTAACTGCTATAGGCCGAGAGGCCCATAGACTTCGAACACCATCTGAACTTCTCTGTGCCCACTGGTTTCGTTAATGTATCTACAACATTCTTCAAAGTGTCTACCTTCTCCAAATTCACCTTCCCATCCTCTACCATGTCTCACACGAAGTGAAACTGTACATCAATATGCTTTGTTCTGGCATGGAAAGTTGGATTCTTTGCTAGGCAAATCACACTCTGACTGTCACAACAAATCGTAATCTATCCTACATCAACACCAATATCTAAACACAATCTCTTAATCCAAATGGCTTCCTTACAAGATGAGTTTTTGCCATATACTCAGCTTTTATCATGGACAAAGCAACCACAGGTTGTCGCTTACTCATCCAACTAATTGCACCACCAAACATAGTGAACACATAGGCACTGGTGGATCTCGTGCTGTTAATGTCACCTACCCAATCAGAATCCATGAATACAAATTGAATGTGGAGGTCCTGTAACATTACCTTTATAGCATATGGAATATTTGGAAGTACCCCTCAAATATCTGAACACGCGCTTAACTGCATCCCAATGTACCCATCTAGGATTAGCCATAAATCAACTAAGGACTCCCACTGCTTGGGCAATGTCTAGTCTTGTGCAGACCATAACATACATCAAACTACCAATAGCACTAGCATAAGGTACTCTGCTCATGTCCTCCACCTCACTAGAAGATTTTGGACAATCATTAATAGACAACTTTGTCCCCAATGAAACAGCAACACATAATGGTCTACAATCTGCCATGTTGAACCTATCCAACACGGTCTTCACATACTTATTCTGGCTTAACCAAAGTTTTCTATTAGCTCTATCTCTTTTGATTTCCATTCCTAGAATGTATCTGGCTGCCCCTAGATTTTTCATCTCAAACTATGCTGACAACTGAGACTTCAAATTAGAAATCATATTCTTACCATTCCCATCAACATACAATGCAATAATGAGAATGCAATCATTGTCAAACTTGTATTACACACAATGATTTGATTTCGATTTCAGAAATCCAGCCGACAACACAAAGGCATCAAACTTTAAGTACCACATCCTAGGAGACTACTTCAAACCATACAAAGACTTCTTTAACTTGCAAACCAAATTTTCTTTACCTTTCTCTATGTAATACTCTGGCTGTGACATGTAAATCTCTTCCTCCAAATCACCATGAAGGAATGATGACTTCACATCCATCTGCTCCACCTCTAAGTCATAAGTTGTTGCAAGAGATAACAGGAACAGAATAGATGTCAACTTTGCAACGAGAGAGAAAATTTCACCATAATCAATCCCTCCACTTGTGAATACCCCTTCGCTACCAGTCTAGCCTTGTACTTTTCAACACTGCCATCTGCACTGAATTTCTTCTTGAACACCCATTTGCATCCAACAGATTTCTGTCCATCAGGCAAAGGCACCAAGTCCCATGTTTTATTCTTTTCCAAAGAAGCCATCTCATCTTCCATGGCCTCCTTCCAGGAACCTACATCTTTCATGCCCATAGCCTCTGTCACAGTTCTAGGCTCATCAGTGTTAATAAGCAAGGCAAAAGCACAACTAGAATCAAGTAATGAATAACCAAACCTATCAGGTTGCTTTCTTGTTCATGTAGACCTCCTCAATGGCTGAGGTTGAGGTTCTGCTTCTTCTTCTAAGCTTTTAGAGTTACTAGAGCTCTCCTCATCATCAAGTCTCATAGGGTCTGTCAGTTCAATCTTCTCAGAGGTAGAAGGAAACTGAACCACATCTTTTATTTTTGTCTGTTCTAGCTATAGAACAACGAAAGAAGGTGTTAGCTCTCTGAAGATAACACTTCTACTATACAACACTTTTTCAGCCACACAATCCCAAAGCTTGTATCCTTTCACACCGACACCATAGCTAATGAAAATACACTTAACAGTCTTGTTCTCCAATTTAGACCATTTCTCCCTAGGCACATGTGCATATGCCTCACAACCAAAAACATGAAGATGTCTCACCAAAGGCTTCTTACCAAACCACACCTCCATAGGTGACTTACCAACAAGAGTTGATGTAGGAGACATGTTTACCAGGTAGCAAGCAGTGGCTACAGCTTCAGCCCAAAACTTTTGTTCGAGGCTTGCTCCACTAAGCATACTCCTAGCCTTCTCTATCAGTGTCCTGTTTATCCTCCTTGCAACTCCATTTTGCTGCGGGGTGTATGGATTTGTCTTATGTCTTTCAATCCCTTGCTCTTTACAGAACTTATCAAACTATGCTGAACAAAACTCACCACCGTTATCAGTTCTCAAACACTTAATCTTTTTACTAGTCTGATTTTCAGCAAAAGCTTTAAACTCTTTAAACCAACTAAAGACTCAGTCTTGCTTTTGACAAAATAAACCCATGTCCTTCTACTGTAATCATCTATGAAAGATACAAAATATACTGATTTGGAGATTGAAGGAACATTAATAGGACCAAAAACATCAGAATGAATAAGATCCAATACACCAGAAGACTTGTGAGAATTATAGTAAAACTAAACACAGTTTTGCTTTCCATATACACAATGTTCGCAAAAGTCAAACTCGAGTTTACAATCATTTAACCCCTCAACAAGGTTTTTATTTTTCAGGGTTCTAAGACCCTTCTCACCAATGTGGTTGTATCTCAAATGCCATAACATAGTCTTTTCGGCATGAAGTTTAACTTCCAAAGCATGTGCACTACCATCAGAATGTGTTACAATAGATTTCTTCACTGCTCATTCAGATGGTGGGGATGAAGTGATTGTAGCTCTTTTCTTCAAGTCAAAAGAACTATTGCACTGTGAAGTGCATGCCTCCAGCTAAAACAGAGTACCCCTCTGAGCACCCTTCGCAAGCACCATAGATCCTCTAGTCATCTTGCATCCATCCTTCAAAAAGACAACATGCACACATACATCATTCAACATACTTACAGAAAGTAGGTTCCGTGCTAGGCCTAAGATGTGCATAACCCTAGTGATCCCCTTCACTCATCCATCAGGGAATTGGATTGAGACTCTTCCACGACCAATAATCTTCAGATGAGAATCGTCACCCAGGTACACTCTTCCACCATCGAACTCTTCATACTTCATGAACCAGCTTCGATGCTAGGTCATGTGGAATGATACACCATAATCAATTAGCCACACATCATCAGATGCATGGGTCGCCAGGGATATGATGAAGGCATCACCATCATCTTGTGATTTGTCAAAATCTGAATCTAGGACATTCTTCTTCTTCTTTTTCTTTTCTTCCTTGCATTCCTTTCAGAAATTCCTAGTTTTTCCACAGTTCCAACAGAGAGCCTTGGACTTTCTAGGAGATTTAGATCTCCCTGGGATTTGGATCTGCCCTTCTCAGCTTTCTTGTCATTCTTTTTCCCTTTCTCCTTGGGTCTTCCACGAACTGCAAGAGCCTCTTTGGCTGCCTCAGAAGACTTTCTCCACATCTCTTCAAATAACAGCGAAGATACCACTTCATCCATTGTGAAAGTGGATGTGGTGCTCCCAATAGCCATAACAAGATGATCCCACGAGTCTGGCAAAGAACAAAGCAAGGTCATACAATGATCCTCCTCCTCCATCTTCACACCAACTGATGTCAATTGTGCAATTAACATGTTGAAGGCATTCAGGTGATCTGCAACAGATCCTCCATCCTCCATCCTCAGAGAATACAACTTCTTTCTCAGAAAAAGTTTGTTCACCAGGGACTTGGCCTAATAAACATCTCCCAACTTCTTCCAAAGCTCCTTATGCTCTTCTCCTCATGGACATTTAACAGGACAGAATTAGCTAGACTAAGTCTTATGAGACCCTTAGCTTTCTAATCTTTGAGATCCCAATTAGCTTGTGCCATTGCAGCTAGTTTTACACCGGATACGGTTTTCCATAGGTCACAATCAACAAGCATGTCTTCCATCTTAAGTTTCCATAACTCAAAATTAGTGTCATTGAATTTCTCCACCTCTAATCTTCCAGATGTGCCTGTCATCTCTTTCCTGAAACAAAATTACAAAATGCTCTATAGAAAGCTCCCACTCAACCTAAGATTAGCTCAAAAAACCCCTACCCAACAACTAGCACCAAAGGCGATCAAGCTCTAATACCAACTGAAAGGAAGCTAGGTGTGCGGAAATCGCTTCCTACACTAATCTAATGAGGAGAGATGAGTTCAAATTCATTTTAAACTTTACAGTTACAACAATGTTAACCCAACAACAGAGATATTGCAGCAAACACATACACAAGAATGTAAGACAAAAGAAGAGAGAGACAAGATATA
Source organism: Cunninghamia lanceolata (assembly GCA_027924645.1). NCBI lineage: Eukaryota > Viridiplantae > Streptophyta > Pinopsida > Cupressales > Cupressaceae > Cunninghamia > Cunninghamia lanceolata. The sequence continues at coordinate 2,353,113 of BSBN01001097.1, forward strand.
CGTGGGGAAAACCCTTACGAGTGAAAACCCCCACACTCTAAAACATAGCTCAAATGTATTCCATAAACAATGAAGGTTACAATACAGTCATAGAGCCAATGCTCTTGCAGGAGTCTTCGACACTCCTATCTGGAGACAATCCGGTAGCATAACAGTACCTATCAATCACATAATACATCTCCTCTCCAAAGCACCTGTTTATATAGAAAATACAAGGCAAAAATGGCTTTACATTGGGATGGGCATCCAACATGACCTCATGGCCCAAAACCCACGCCTATGGACACTTGTCCAACTCTGTAAGATATTGCTAACACTTGTCAAGTCACCCCATCCCAAAGAGGTCACCTATTCCCAAGTTGGGCAGTGACAAATGCTCTTACGACTCTTACAACCATCATAGAATCCATCATAGCTGTCATAACTTACAGCTATAAGAGAATCTGTCATAAATAGGCTATAAATAGCATATTCTCTTACAACATGTCATAACCCTCCTTGGGGCACCCAAAGATGCCTTGTGACACATGTCTTCACCTGTCATAGAACCTTCTATTTCTGACTCTTACATGTCATAGATTATGTCATAGGAATATGTCATAACCGTTTCGGTCAAGATTCACTTACACACTAGTCAAGATGCCAACACATGGCAGAAAACCTCTACCACACAAAATGGATGCCTATCTCCACATGGAGTGTGTTGACCATCCTAGTCATCTTACAAGTGGAGTGACAACACATCGTGCCACTTCACACTAAATGAGAAAATAGGATGTGCAATAAAATACAACATAGGCTAAGTAAATAAATTACATTAGAATAATAAATGCAAGGAATTACCAAGGTTGAGACACCTTAATTCCCAACAATATCCAGCACACCAAACCAACCCCTATCACCTCAATTACAGGTTAAGGAAGCGTTCACAGGTATGTATGAAACATTATCCCTCTGGTTATTTCATAAATCATGCCATAATCATGTTGAAAGAGGGTAAATGATGAACAATAATAGCATTCATGAAATGGCCTACTAAATTCATAGAGTTTAAGAGTTTTAATATCCTTCCAGAACATAAAATTTATATGTACTGACCCTATATAGATAAGTATATACTACTGTTTAAGATTGGTACATTTGACTTGCAGGACAAAATGTCTCAGCCATGCATGGATAAATGAGATGCAAAATTTAAACCAGTCATGTTCCCTAGGACACACAACATGTACAATAAGCTTGGTTATGCAAAGGATAACCATTCGGGAAACACCGATATTGAGGCATTCAGAGCTCGAATCGATGCCAAAGAGGACAATCCCATCCTTAAGAACATAGTAGCATCAGGCAGGTATCATGCAGCTAGGTTCCCCTATGCCACAGAGGCTTTTGAACTTATGGTCAAGTGCACACAAAATTATGACATTACCACAAGGAAGGTGGAGAAATATGAAAGGCTTTACACCGATTTATCTATAGCTAGCATCGCTAAGGCATTCAATTTGCCAATATCCCAACCCATCTCTGTGCCAAACTTAGATGCTCTAGCCAAGGAATTTGATGCAAACAATAAGAATTACAGGAAGGTAATCTTTTAAGGATGGAAAGATCCGACCAGCAAGGTCAAGGCAACTGCCAAATTACCACAACACCTCTACAAATATGATTTTAATGAAAAGGTGCAATACATGATATTCTTGCTTAGCAGGATGAAGGGCATGGTAAATTGTGGAACTTTTGAGTCATGGATGTTCAGACTAATCAAAATGGTCATTGAACAATAGGATGATGCAACAGTCCAATGGGCCAAAATTATTAGTGATACAATGCATGATCAGATGGTCAAATGGAAAGAGGGTAAAGGTATTATCTTCAAGATGACCTCCTACTTAGTGTATGCTTGTGCAGCAAAAGGCACCTTCAATGGATTACAAATAGTGGGAAAGATGGGTAGATTACCACATGCGAAGACTCCCTGGGAACATTATCCCTAGCTGGAGAGGAGGCTTTCAGTCTAGCATTATAAAATTATCAATGATTGTTTCCTAATGCACGTAGTCAGGCTAATGGAGAGAGACAAAGCCAAAATGTTTTCAGTAGGGGATACAAAAATGATCAACAATATGGTTCTTGGTTCATCCAGGCCAAGATATATTCTTATATCTAGATGGAAGGTTTCAGTGGAAAACCATACATGCTACCCAGGTATCTGTTAGACAATGTAGTCCTGATGGAGATGATGGGCAACAGTTGCCCATATTTGAATTATCCAAGAATAAAGAGGGGAGGCCGTACAGAAAATTTCCCATTGATATCAATTGGTTCATGGTAGGAGTTATAGACAATGCTAGGAAAGCTAAATCGGACCTGAAAAGTTTGAATCTGAAGTTGTTTCCACTAGCTAGAGATTATGATCCTTATCATAGGATGGAGAAAAGATTCAATAAGAAGTACAAATATAGTGTGCACCTCGAAGACTATTGGGATGATTGCAATGATGAACATGAGGTGAGGAAAACAAAGTATCAAAGATTAACATTAGATCAGATGAGGACTATAGGGCAACCTGAAGTGCCTCCACAAATCAAGAAAGATGATGACGATGTCATGGACCCTAAATATGAAGAAAAGAAAATATACAAGGACATAATCTATTCTCTAGATTTAACAAAAGGAGATCAAACATCAATAGATGTCCTCACTATCAAAGTCATGGCTAGGACAAAGAATTGGGTGGCCAAGAAGGTCAATGAGTTGAAAGAAAAGGGATTACTGTCACATATGACAAAAGGGGGAAAATGAAAGAAAGAGAGGAACCTGGGTTTGATGATTTTCTAATAAAGAAGAGGCAGGTCCTTGGGACCAAGGCAGCAGAGCCCAGTTCATCAGGAGCGATAGAGAAACTTACAACCGAGGGGATTTCATTGGTGTATGCAGCACCCTCACCCCCTAAGGGTACCCCACAAGAAGCTATCCCTATATCCATTCCTCGAGTATCAACTATACAGGAGGAGATGCTAAAAGATCAAGAGCAAAGTCTAGTTAGGATTGTTGCAAGGGAGGAGGACAGTGATGATGAAGAAGATCATATGCATATTGAGACATTGAAGAGGAAGAAAAGTGATGTACTACAAGGGGTTAAACTACCCAGACACTCCAGTTATTAAAGCCCAAGTATGAGAGGATCCATTTCACCACCACCACCAGCATCAGAATCAGTTGATTCATCATTGAATGTAGTTAAGGAGCTACAACATGGTGTGCCAGTGAAAACAATAATCAAGGTGAAGGTTGAAATGATAGAAGAGGCTAAAAGTAAAGCTCAAAAGAAAGAAGCAGTCAGGGCTCTCCCATTGAGTGAGACCATCGATCTTACTGAGGATGATGTAGTAAAGGATATCACCAACCATCCTATTGAAACTATGCTTCAACATACAAAGTCTATAGGAGAATTTGTTGCTACTGACTCAAATGATGAGGAAATGGAAAGGGCAGAATCTCTTGAAGTAGAGGTACAAATGGGACCTCTAAATACTTTGATTGAAATAGTAACCAGCCCAACAGTGGTACATTTGACTTATCTGCGTGAAGGATGAAAAAGAGGAGAATAGGCTAATAAAGATAGTCAAATACAGAAAGAGAATATTCAAATGGAAGTTGATGATCGGAGTGATGATACTCAAATAGAAGGAGCACATCCAGACACCCAAGGAGATAAAAATGAACAAGGACAAGAGGATACTCTAGTGAAGGAATCTAAGGAGTAACTTGTTTCAAGATCAACCTTGGATACAAGGGATAAAATTGATAAAGGTGATCAAATGCAATAGATGTAGATCACTAGCCAGGATGAGAAAATAAGGGAGCCTAAGAATATCCAAGTGGAAAATATGCAACAAAAACAAGCTCAGGATATATCCAAAGATGTGCATATATAAGGCAAAGATCAACCCTTACGAAAATAAGAAAAGGTTCAAGATGAAGATAAAATAGATCCAGATAAGGATCAACAAGCAGAGAACCCAAGGGTCATATCATCACAACAAGATCAGGATGAAAGAAAATAAGAAAATGTACATAGTCTTGTTGGTGATTAAGGAGTCAATAAAGAGAAGGGAATACAAGATTCTCAAATTGAGCAACCAAACCAAGGAGGGCCACAATCAGCTGGATTATCATTGGTCTCATCAGAGGTAGGCCATTCATAGGAGCAATAGGTACCTTTTGATTTTAAATCCTTATTTACTCTTGATCCATCTAAGTCTAAAAGGAGAGCTAGAGCAATCTCCACAATAAAGAGAGACCCTAAAATAGAAAAGCGGACAGCTCGAGTCATTATTCCTATGGTAGAAAAGGCCAAAGGAGAAATTAGGCTAGAAGAATTCCAAGTGACAGAAATTGACTAAGGTCATATCACTACAGAACAAGAAATTCAGGAACATATTAAGAGTACTAAGGTTGTAGTGTCCAAAATAAAGAAGTTAAAAGCAAGAAAGAAAGAATTGAAAGAACAGAATGCTCAGTTGCAGCAGTTTATATAGGGATTGGTGAAGCCAGATAGCCTAGCATCCACCCTACGTGCTACAAAAAGGCCCGCTGCTTTGACATTAATTAGTGAAGAATAAATAGTTGGTTTAGATATACAAAAGCATCAAGCTCATATCATGGACAAATGGTTCATGAGATTCATGACATCTGAAGAGAAGTTAATAAGGACATCCAGGTCCAACTGGGACACATTGTCCAATTTAAAGAAGAACATTGATTCTTTGAAGAGTGAATTCACTCAGAGAATAAAACAGTGTAATTATGCATTGGACCTGATCAAAGAAGCTAAAGGGAAGCCAGATGAAGAATTACTGAAGAATAAGATTGTCACCAATATGACTCTTCCTTTATTGGACACCTAGGTTACAGAGCTGCAATTTGAGCTAGAGGTGTTGAAAACAAGCATGACTAGAGTTAGGGATATGCAGACCAAGATTCATGATCTGCTATTAGAAGAAATGAAAGTGCTAGAGGAATTGTTGGAAGATACTGTTGAAGAAGAAGATATGCTAGAGATGGATAAAGCCATCTAGACATTCAAAGATAAATTCAGAGAAGTGGTAGAGGATCCAGTGAAGTTATTCACAGAGGATGTCATGGATGAGATGTCGGAGCTGAATGTGAAGGTAAATACATATGGTAAAGAAGTGGAAAACAGAGCTTCCATGATGAAATCCTTGGATGAATAGGTTAGAGCATTTAAGTATGCTAAGGCAAGAGCTTAGGCGATAAGTAAACTCTAGGTGGACACTTTTGTGCAAGCATGGGACTTTCATAAGAAGTTGGACACAGGAATGCTGGTGCACGAGGAAGATGTATCTGAATAAGAGGACATAGAATCTCACCTCTGATAAAAGGAGAGGTGAAGAGGTCATATTGACCAAATCCAAAGTCAGAGGATGTCCATTCATGCCTTATAGATGGTTGCCAACTGGCAACTTGTGCCACGTAGGTTGTATTTTGACTTGGTCAAAGGAATGTAAACCATCGATCATAATAGATAAATCCTGACAGTAGGATCTTTTGTAACTGATTATCATCCTTGCTCTATAAAAGAATGGGGAATCTCAATTGTATGATTATTAGAAGCTTAATTGAGATTCGATTATTGAATGTCATGACCAATTCTCAAGGTCAATTGTAAATGTATATTCCTTTTGCATACTTAATGAAGATGAAGACTTGTGATTACAAATTATCGTAAATCCTGCATAATCTATGGATGATATCTTGATATTCCTTTGATTTTTTGCATCCCTTGGAGTGCATTTTAGTCTGTGAATGTTGTTGTCATCCTTCGCTTTGAATATTTGCATCAATCATATGTAGCTGTGGAATGTCCTGGTGAAAATATGGTTTGATTTTCTTATCTTTCATGAAAGTATCAAGGATATATGGTAATCAGTGACCAAACTTCATTCATTTCAGTAAATTTGAAAAGCTTTAGTTCAAATTTCTTTAAATTTCTTTAAATCACCATCATCACAACTGTAGAATATTGAAAATGATAAGCAGAACACAAAATGTGTTGATATCCATAAATACATGAAGATCATAAGCATATTTAGACAAAGTGCATATAGAATAGCAAATATCATGCAGATAATCATAAAAAATGGTAGAAATCACTGAAATATATGCTTATAGGCACATCATTTGAAGGAAATTATAGTGCAGAAGTAAAATAAACAAGGATTAGTTTAGAGTTTATTAAATCAGAGATAATTTCAGAAGAACTAATCAAAATAATCATGATTCATCTTAACTAGAGTGATAGAAAAAATAATTGATCAAACTTATTGTGAATATCTGCATAATCTGGTTAAATATTGGAAGATTTAACCTCATTTGTTGAGAATTTAAAGAGAACAGGGAAAATAGAGTAATATCTACATATCAGGATACAAATACTTCAAACCAAACGTAAGGCCCCAACATGGAAAACAACAATTCACATCAAACCCCTGAGTAACCTCAGAAGATTATGAACTAATCAACAGAGACTTGGAGTCATTAATTCATCCTGAATTGATCATACTTTTCAAGAAGATAAGGTTTGCTTTGTGAATTTTATCATTGTTGTTATGATTAACATCATCACCAACAAATTTTGGCACTAGAAGGAGGGCATGAGCAATTTAATTTAAAGGATTTGTCATCTGGATATCATTTTCCACGCTCAAGTGAGGTGATATTTTCAAATTTGTCAACAATACATCAAATCCTATCTATTTACACTAAGATTCCCTCTACCTTTGATAATTTGTGGAATCCTACTGCAAATATCCCATTCTTGCGGTCCATTATACCGATCTTTACAAACAACTATTTGGAATTCCAAAAGTTGAGTCATATTTGCATTTTTCTACAAATATCTTGCAAATATTGTGTTAGCTAAGTCAAGTATTCATAAATATCCACTCCAGAGGAGTAGTTACTGGCATATTTGCAAATCTTGTGTCAAAATATCCAAAGTTTGTTATGAATTGTAAAGCACTAGCTCACAGACGTAATACCAGGTTGAGATCCACTAGACCTTTAGAAGAATTACCTATCTTTGGACTCAGACCGCGTACAACAAATATTCATCATAGTCCTGTAGGTCCGTTTTCACCAGTTTCTCCAGTAGTACCTCCAATACCTCTTGTACCCCCTACAATGTCTTTCTTTGCTACTAAGTCACCACTTCTTTTTGTTGTTTACAATCCTTTACCTAAAAATCTAGACAATATTTGTCCAAAATATCATCCCTATCAAGATGTGGATGATCACATCCAAACTTATAAGGAAGCTTGTTTCAGAGCCCAAATAGATCATCAGGATGTCGTATGTAGGTTGTTTCCATATTCACTAGGAGAAGAGGCATATAGCTGGTATATTAGTCTTCCTCAGTATTCCATAGCCTCTTGGGCTAATCTAGAGAAATCTTTAAAAGGAAGATTCAAAATACCTATAGATGTGGCCATGATGTATCACCTTTTTGCTACAATTAAGAGAGTTGAAGGGGAGTCAATTGCAAACTTTAATGCTAGGTTCCAAAAAATGTATTCCAAGTTAACTGCTCCTTATAATGTAGGTGATGAAGTGGCTAGGTCAATTTATTACTCAACCTTAGATCCTTTGACATCCATGTTCATCAAGAGAGCGCACCCTGTTGTCACAACCTTGTCCAGTGCCTTTGAAGAAGCTATAAGTGTGAATCAATAGTTAACACCTGGTTTTACACCTAACTTAGGATATCCTACATATCCTAGTCAACCACAAGCTAATGGAGCCCTAATGCCTCCAGCTGTAATGTCTAATCCATTGTAAGTGCCTCCACTTAGCATCATGCCTCCTCAGGGTAATAGCGAGATTATACCTCACCCTGGACATGCACATCAAGATGCTGCACAAAACAACAATGACAGTTCTTTCTTCTTACCACAACAAGACAATGGAGAGGCCAAAGCGTAGGAAGAAAAGGATGATATTAAAGAAATATCAGCTCAGTTAAGGAAACTAACCAATGAGGTCTCTCATCTGAGAACTCAGAACCTTTATGCACAGTCGAACCAAAACTAGAATAGAGGATATCCTGACAGAGGATATAGAAACAATAATGAAAGGTCTGGATATCCTGATAAGGGATACAATAATGAGAGAAATTTCAATAATAGTAATAACAATGCCCCTAGGCCACCAAGAGTTTGGAATACCCAACCTAATAATGGCTCATTGCCTTCACCATTAGACAGTCAACCACCTGCTGAACCCAAGCAAACAACTAGAGTCAATCTAGCAGAAGTTACACTCACTAATTGGTGTAGGATGCATAACACAAATGCACATGCAAAGTTGGACTATCCTCAATTCAAAATAGCAGCTAGCATATTCCAAGCTAAAGTGTCAAATACTACAGGAGATCCACCTTTTTCCTGAAGGCAATGAAATTGTTCCCCTAGGATATGAGTCAATTTTAGTACTTGAGAGTTCTAATGATTGTCTGTATCATCAGAGGACTGCAACACATGAAAACTATACCCTAGAATGTGAGGAGTCTACCTTGATGTTTAAAACAAACTATGTTTTCCCTTTTGAGGATGAAAATGAACCGAAACAAGAACCTGAAGAGGTTTATGCATATCAGCAGCAATATCAAGGAAGACATAACTACAACCTTAGGATCAATGCAAACTACCCTACTAGTCCTTTGACCATGTCCATTCCTCCTAACAATTTCAATACACCCCCAGATCCTAAAGCTAGCAATAACGCTGGACCTCCCAAAGTGAACACTCAATACTTCACTCCATAGTCAAGAGTAACAAAATCCATGAGCCAGCTACCTAAATCAAATAAGCCTGTCACCTACCTGGCTAAAGAAATGAAGATAAAAACTAGCCTATCTTTATCAGAATTACTGAAAACCCCTGTCATCAAGAAAGCTTTCTTGAAGTCACTAGATGAGCCCACACCTAAGGAAGACAATCCTAGTCATAACCCTAGCCATATCCTGACTAGAGATCCTACACCTAGAGACAATACTACCAAACCAAAAGTGCAAGCCACTGTTCATGTAGCTGATACATCATAGATGACCTTATACAAGGATAAATCTAAATCTCCCCCTTTCCTTCTCACATTGAGGATATTTGGTAAGAATTTATGCAACTGCCTTGTGGATTTAGGTGCTTCAACTAATGTGATGCCTTTATCTATTTGTCAAGCTTTAGGTCTACATCCAGCAAAATATCTCAAGAAAGTAACCTAGTTAGACAAATCAGAAGTAAGTGTAGTAGGAGAGTTAACTCACATACACATGCAGCTTGCATCAAATCCAATGGTGCAATATTACATAGATATTCAGGTAGTGGACATACCTAACACATATGGTATGCTTCTCAGCAAAGATTGGTCAAAGAATTTAATGCTTACATGGCTATGGATTTTAGTCACATGTGGCTACCGTGGAAAGGAGTTCCTAATCAGTTGAGAATTGAAGTCGAACCCTGCATGAAGCACATGATCACTGAGTATAATCACCCCAATGAGATATTATATGTGGACGTTGAGCTAGGGGTGTATGCATTAAGACCTCAAACTGTTAAGATAGAGGAAGTGTTGATGTGCAATATACACATACATGAATGCAATAACAAAGAGGAAAGACTGATGATTGAATCAGATTATAGTTCAACTAAGGAAGAAGAGGTGGATCACTTTCATGAATTTGAGAGGTACATGTCCAGAGAAGTTCAGAGATGTCAATTGACAGAGACATCCATAGAGGATATCCTAATATCTAGATGGTGTAGATTACATGAGTATACGTATTCAGAAACTTCATGTGAAGCATGTCTAGACATGATTGAGTTAGAAAGAGTATGTATAGGTGGATCATCATCGCCTGAGGTAAGTGAAATATCTAATGCCAAAGATACTTATTCTTTGTTGTTTCTTTCAGATACAAAAGAACATGAACAGAAAGTGCATCAGGCAGATATCCTGATGCCTAACTCAGAAGAGGTATTTATATGTGATGATATACATTTTGATGATAAGAAAAGTGCTATCACTCGAGGGATTGATTGTCTCATTGAATTCGATTATGAGTTATTAGACAAGGATAGAGGGAGTCATCTGACAAAATTTAGGGAGTTCTTATCCAAACAAATTCAGAGGCAAATTCTGCAAGGAATTCCTCCACATCATGCACTGATTGAAGGATGGTGCAAACTCCATGAGCCACCACATTCATAGACCACTTGTGCTCTATGTCTCCATATATTAAATAAGGAAGAGTAGTTGTACTCAGGTAATAAGCTACATAAAATCAAGGATACTCCTAAAGATACAAGAAAAGAAATTGCAATATCCACTGATGATAAAGGTGATAACATCAAAATGGTGCAAAGAGAAGATGCTCAACATAATGATGTTCAAAAGAAATAGAAAGAGGATGTTCCTATCCTATTAAAACATCCAGATGTGGTAAAAGTTGAACCACAGACGATCAAATGGATATCTGTAGATGCAGCTGCATGTGCTAAGAAGAAAAGAGAAGATCCTGATAAGCCCTTGATAGAGGACAAACCATGGATCCTGAGGTTTGATGGCTCCAAGTCAAAACAAGGAGCCGGTGTAGGTGTGGACTTGATTAATCCATCAAGAAAGTCATTCCTGGCAGCATACAGGTTGCAATTCCCCTACACCAACAATGTGGCTGAGTATGAAGCCCTGATACATGGTTTATTATTTGCTTTGAAGAAACAAGCTAAGGTTCTGCATGTCTATGGAGACTCAGAACTAGTAGTGAAGCAAATCAGAAACATATATGCATGCAATTACAAGAGACTGTTAAGTTACAGACATAGAGTCTAGGACCTGATAAAAAGATTTGATGCTTTCAATATCATGCATGTACCCAGAGAACTTAATCACAGAGCATATGTACTAGCATAGGTTGCTAGCACGTTACAACCTTTATCCATATCAGGGATGAAGAGGTTCTCTGTAGAGCTAGTATCAACACCATCCATTTCTGATAATATCACCAACTTCCAGGTGTTTGACAATGATCAGCACATCCTGGACTTTATTGCAAACAGAGACATATTTGAAGCCTAGAGAGTAGACGAGAAAAATCTAGAGGACCATGTATGGAATGAAGAAGATATAATGGACTTACCTAGCAACAAAAACTCCAAAGGCATGATTGAACTAGAAAGAGCCTTTGATCTGGATAACATGATAAAACAAGATCTTCCCAAGACAGATGGATGGGAGTATACACCTTTCAATATAGGACAGGGGAAGAATACAAGAAATGTCTTGATTGGCAGGGTCCGTTCTGAAGAAGAAAGAGTAGGAATATCTCAGGCATTAAAAGATTATATTCATGTCACTGCATGGACCTATGATGAATTGAAAACATATCACACATCCATTATAACCCATACAATACCCTTGAAGCCTGATGCAAAGCCCTTTAGGCAGAAACAAAGACCAGTTAATGCTCTATTAGATCCACTTATCTTTGAACAAGTCAAGAAGTTTCTTGTTGCTCAGATCATATTCCCAGATAGGCATTCAACCTGGGTGGCTAATCTGGTCCATGTCAAGAAGAAGAATGGAGACATACGCCTATGTGTAGACTTCAGGAATTTAAACAGAGCGTCAGAGAAGGATAATTATCCTTTGCCTTCTCTGGATGAGGTGCTCCAGATGGTAAATGGAGCAAGAATGATGTCCTTTCTGGATGGTTTTTCAGGATATAATCAAGTGATGGCGGATAAGATAGATAGATTAAAGAAAACCTTTACCACCAAATGGGGAATCTTCACCTACAGGCGCATGTTATTTGGCCTAATCAATGCTGGAGCCACTTTCTAGCGATCTATGGATACAACATTTAGGGGATTGGTAGGTCAATGCATAGTTATATACATGGATGACCTGACAGTTTTCTCAAAACAGAAAGGTTATCATATAAAAGACCTCAGGAAAGTGCTTAAGAAATGTGAGTAGTATGGTATTTCCCTGAACCCAAAGAAATGCATTTTTGGGGTGACCACTGGCAAGTTACTTGGTCACGTCATATCTAAAAATGGGATAACCATTGACCCTGCAATAGTAGATTTCATTATGAAGCTGCAACTTCCTGGAAGCAAGAAAGAACTAAAATCTTACTTTGGTAAGATCAATTTTGTCAGGAAGTTCATTACTGGGTTTGCAGAAATTGTAATACCTCTTAATGCCATGCTCAAGAAGGATGCTAAGATTGAATGGACCTCTAAAGCAAGGGCAACATTCAAAGATATCAAGAAAGCTATTGCAAATGCTCTAGTCCTAATTAGTCTAGACTATGCTAGAGACTTTTACATCTACTCATTTGCATCTGAACATACCTGTGTAGTAGTTTTGACATAGAGGAGTGAGGCAAAAGAGGAAAAGCCCATTGTTCTCATGAGCTCTCCATTTAGAGACACTGAGCTTAGGTACATGGGTGTGGAAAGGCAAGCCCTTGCCTTAGTAAGAGCTATGGAGAAATTTAGACATTATATCCTCAGAAGCAAGGTAATTATTGTAGGACTAGATTCAGTTGTCAAGATGCTCCTCATGCAAAATGAACCAGGAGAAAAGACAGCAAAATGGATCACTGTACTTCAAGAGTATGACATGGATATAACTCCAATGAAGCTATTCAGGGGACAAGCCCTTAGCCAAATGATTGTTGAAATAGACCCAAATCTAACGAGTCAGCAATATGCAGTAGATACAAAAGAACATGATGACTGGTACTCCAACATCAGGCATGTCTTGATCACTGGGAGGTGTCCACCAAACATGCGTGCATCCCAGAGAAGAGCTCTGAGGATTAAATCATAGAAATTTATGATTAAAGGAGAAGTCCTCTTCAAAAGAACTTATGAAGGGATATACCTTATGTGTTTAGATAAGCCAGAAGCTGCCAAGGTCCTTCTAGAATTACATGACAAATTTGGCACAACTCATGGATCACACTTGCCCACTACTCATGCCATCCTGAGAGCTAAACATTACTGGCCAACCATCTTTAAAGACACTGTTGAGCACGTCAAGTTCTTCCATACATGTCAAACTGCCTCAAATAAAGAAAGATATGCAACTCAACCTCTGTAGCCTGTGATGGAGATGCGCCTGTTCGCACAATGGGGCATGGATTTCATTGGTCCAATCAATCCTCCATCTTCCTCAGGACACAGGTATGTACTAAAAATTACATATTACTGCACCAGATGGACTGAATCCATCAACAGCAAGACTTGTACTTTAGATGATGTGATCAAGTTTCGAGAGAGCAACATTACCACCAGGTATGGAGTCCCTTATGCTCTTGTTTGTGATAATGGACCAGATTTTGCATCTCTCAAACTTTCTAGTTGGGAGTTTGACCATGAGATAATCTTAAAGTTTGCATCAAATTACTATCCCCAAGGTAATGGCTTGGCTAAATCAACAAATAAAAACTTATTGAATATCATCAAAAAATTCATTGAAAAGAATCCCAAAGAGTGGAATACTCTACTTAAATATGCCTTATGGGTGGATAGAACCAGAATGAAGAATGCATTGGGAAATTCTCCCTACCAGTTAGTTTATGGGGTGGATCACATCCTCCCTGTCAACTTAAAAATCCCTACCCTACAGTTTGCACAAGAATACTTGGGCATTGATAATAAACAAGAAATCAAGTTACTACAACTAATGCACTTAGAAGAAAAATGAGATAGGGCGATTGATCAATTTGTAAAACATCATGCTATAGTCAAACGGTGGTTTGACAAAAGAGCCAGGGTAAAAGATTTTAGAATCTTAGACTTAGTCTTATCATGGGATAAAGCCCATGAAAGGAAAGGTGATCATGGGAAATTCAACAAACTCTGGATTGGCCCTTTCCAAATATCAAAAAATTTAGGTGATAGCACCTACAAGCTCAAAACCTTAACAGGTGAGGATGTTCCATTTCCAGTCAATGGACAGTTCCTCAAACACTACTTTCAGGCCTAGGTAGTTCATATCAGGATAATTTATCATATGTATATGTTTGTATAGTTTCTTGTACAGTTTGCTTTTATGTGTTTGTTTTTCTTTGTGTTGTTGAGTCCATGTTTTGGTCAGGCAAGATAGTGCACCTTTCCACTTTAGAAAAATAGTAAAATTGTCCAGATTCAAGAAATGAATACAAATTCTTACATAGGTTGTGACTCATGTCAGTATAGGTACCTCTGATCAGGTCTATGATATCCTATTCATCAATGATAACTTTTCTATTCAAGGAGATCTTCACAGAACACACCTAACAGCCTTAGATTTGTTGAACATGCTAGTGTAGTGTTAAGTGAAAAATCCAAAGGTTTTCACTTACTACCATTGCAATTCTCAACCTAAATCAACAAGTGTCCACACCTTGCAAAATGTGCTTACATGATCATATCTTATGAAAATTGAAACAAAAAAAAAAGAGAAATATATTGAATATCAAAAGAAAATAAATATCTAGGTCATCCAAGTAACTCCACCGGGGATATGCACGCCTGTCTGGTAGTGGGGCTCTACTTGGGAGAATTGCAAAGATAACCTTGTCGAGGCTATGGACGTCTGCTGGCAGCAAGGCTCTATCCAAGTTGGCTATGAGGGTTGATCAAACTATGTAGATTAAAACCTATCACTAGTGTTTTCAACTTGTCTTCAAGATGAAGGATATGAATCACATGCACACACCTGATTCCATCTCAAACATTGTTATATTGATGAACATGATATCATGCAGGAAGGTCAAGATGCTTATATCTGGTAAAAGTTAGAACATTATGTCTTAATTTGTCTTCACCTCTTGAATTATTTGAATTTTAGTTGTTTTATTTTGTGGCAAGTTGTGTGGTTACACAACATGCCCCATTTTGCCCCAGCAACTTGTCCCCCTTGCTTTTGGGTGGTATGGTAAAAATAATCAATATCAAATGCATGTTAGGATGTCATCCTGTGCATGTCCAGACCTCATGTTATAGGTCAGGTTTTCAAACTTCAAATTTCTTATTATAGATCTTGCCAAGTGAAAGAGCATGAAAATCCAAGTAGGTTTGCTTTTTGAAACGCCCCGAAATTTGTTAAAATGGGGAAGTTACAGTCGGTCAAAGTTTGGTCAACAAGTCACCCGAATATTCATATTGCCATAGCATCCAGATATTAACTTAATATCCTAACCACTGATTTTGTCCAGACATCAAATTTAAAAGACTTAGTGGGTTAGATGTCATGCGCATGGATATTAGTTAACATCTGGATCTTAACTTAATATCCTGACCGAGAATGTCCATGTCCTGATGACGTCATATCATCTTGATCTTACAAAGAGTCCCAAACTCGCTTATGTCACCTAGACATGAGAGCGCATGGATATTAACTTTGCTAATATCCTGATCATATTTTAACATCCTGATCCAGATGACGTCACATCATCCCAGCTCTATGAAGAATGCTAAACTCACTTACTGTTATCACCCAGTTTTGCACCCTTGCATACAGCCGTGAACCTCTGCAAACTAGAATAACATGGGAATGATCTCTAAGTGTGGGACTTTGCTAAATGAGACCAAACCTCCAGAGAAGGCCAGCTTCCTTGTCTAGTTATCACCTAAAACTACTAAATTTTGAGGGGAAAAGGGAGAGAGAGCTTGTAATGGAAATGAAATAAAAGCTTGAAAACAAGGATGATGCACCAGACAGATTTAAAGAAATTTCCACAACACTGAGAAGATGCACAATGTAATCAAATACAACAAGTAGGTATACACAGATTAGATGACTCTAGCAGAGGTGAGAAGCAATATGATTGAGAGGAATGAAACATTCACAGACAGCCATACACAGATTCACACAGAACTAGAAAAATCAGTAAAGAGGTAAAATTAACTTGCATATATTCAATGGAAAGGCACGGTTACAACATATGAAAACCCTATTTGGAAACAGAAATGCCTTAATGCCAAAACATTTCCAACCCTATTTACATCATTCGAATGCATATATATAGCATTCGAAAACTATCTTAAGTTGGTTACAAAAATCCGCTCCAAGAGCTGTCATTGAAAAATATCTCCCTGAAATGACTATCCAGCTGCATCAGTTATGGCGTCGAAATCTGGAACTGGGCGGATGGGGAGATATTTAGAGTCTTTAATGCAGCAGCTTACTCATCGTGCATCTGGAGATGAAGAGGTGGAAAGATATTCTTTGTCATTAATGCGAGCTGCTTGTTCTGTCTGCTGCAATGAATGCCCAAAAATATCTCCATCTGCTAAAAGTCGTCTTTGAGATGTTCATCGCTCAAAAATATGCATTTCCAGATTTGAAATTTGAAAAGTGATAAAGCCCCTAAAAAAAACCCTGCCAAATGAAAGAGGGGACCAAAATATGCAACTTTGCCTCTTGGAGCATGCCGAAATTCGCCAAAAGGAAGGAGATACAGGCGGTCAAACTTTCAGTCAACTGCCTGTATATATCGCTTTTGCATTTCTATGTATATCGCTGCATCTTGGCACCTTAATCGGCATTCAAAACTCATCCTGCAACTCCTTCTGCACATACATGCCACTTTGCATATCGACTCCTATACATCCCTTTGCATTTCAAAAATTGCATATACATACAATTTCCCCTTATATTGGCGGGCCCCACCACTTGTATGTTACTTTCTGCATATGCAATCATACTAGCTATGGACCCCAAATGACCTTTAGCTGATTTTCATTGTTCTGCCAGATCCAGCTTGTATATTTTTCCTTGTACATTTCTTTGTATATGCAAAATATACAAACACTTATTCATACAAAGCAGACTCCAAACTCTTATGTGCCAAAACTGATCCTTGATTCAAATCCACCTTGTATATCGCAATGCATCTTTCACTTGTATATCGCAATATACAAGCGCCATATACATATAAAACGGACCCCAAAAGACCATTAAGTATATTTGATTGCCTGTCGGGTCTGGCTTGTATCACTTCCTTTTGTGTATCTCTTTGTATATGCGTGATATACAAGCCATTGTTCACAAGATCCTTTGTAGGTCGAAACATACAAACCTCCTTGTATATGTGCAAGCCCACCATTTGTACCTCCGAGATATACAAGCACATTTGTATGTTTGGCCGTTGTATATCGGCTTGTATATTTGAATATACAAGCGAAATATACAAAGGTCAATCATACAAGCAGGAATACTTTACGGAATATTCCAGGAATGTATAAGCCGATCTACATACCTCTTACATGCAATCTCATTTTGTAAACCTGCAAGCCCCACCACTTGCATGTCCTACCAGTACTGTAGCAAATGTACATTTGCACCCTTGTCTATACAAATATACAAACTCCCTTACATACAAACAGGGAATCTTTATGGAATATGCCAGCAATGTATCTTTCAGTTTGTATGTTTTCTTGCATGTGTGAAATATACAAACACCTATATATACAAGGCAGACCTAAAAGCTTTATAGAACCAATTGAAACCTATATTCAAGTCCGGATTGTATATTGGTTTGTATGTGCAAACATACAAGCCGATATACAAAGCACTATTCATGTGATCCTTTGTATCTCCACTCTTGTACTGTATCAAATGTATATTTTGGCCTTGTACATTTTGGCAAATGTACATTCACTGTAGCATATGTATGTCCATCGGCCTTGTATATTGCATTGCACATTTCTTTGTATCTCCATTTGTATATCTGAATATACAAGCCCCTATATACATGCAGACCCAATATACATTTAGCGAATATTCTGAGAATCTGCAGAAGATTCCCTAAATGTATATGCATCTCCTTGGCCTGATATACATTCAGAAAATGTATATAACTCAAATTTTTTCATATTTCCTAAGGCCGATATAGATTTGCAAGCCCGCCAAAATGCACATTTGAAATGTATGTTTGACCAAAACTTTGACCATGGATAACTTCTTTATTTGGCCAAATTTCAGGGTGGTGTAAAAAGCAAACCTGCCTATTTTTTCAAGCTCTTTCCAATGGTAAGGTTTTTTAGGCAATTTGGCACTTTTCATTTTTAGGCAACATTTTCTAAAGGCTTTTCAAGGAAAATACCAGGTTGACTGTTTGGCTCTGGTCAGAGGAAAAAAAGGGTCAACAATTTGGCGACCTCTATGGGATGTTTGCCTGCTAAATAGTTAGATCAGTGGCCTATACATCTATTGGGCATAGAGTCACACAGAGACTAAAATAGATATTTCTGACCTTAGCAAAACAAGATAGAAGCAATGAAGAACACTTGGAAGGCCAAACCAAGACAAAATGTTGAAAGCAAACTTTTTCAACTATGCTAGACAGCATTTAGGGAAAGCAAAAGCAGATCTAAACTAATGTGCAGCAGCACTTATTGAAAGCATAGAGACCTAATTTACTGATTTACAAGGCACTCATACCTCAAAACACCTCTTTAGGTGTATCCCATTGACTGGGATAGGTAGATTTTGTCCATCCATATTTGATAACTGAAATGCATTGTGCTCCTTGCATTCAGTAATGAGAAATGGACCACTCCACATGTTGTCAAACTTGGAATGCTTTCCTAGTCTGCTTTTTAATTCATCCCATTTAAGCACCATGTCACCCATTCTAAAGCTTCTGGGGGTGGCCTTCTGATCAAAATTTCTTTTTGTTTGAAGTTGATGATATTCCATAGTCTTCATAGCCTTGTCTCTGATTTCTTCAAGCTCCATAAGCTGAGCATATCTGACAGCCATGGGATTCTCTTCTTCAAACATTTCAAGCTGGTTCATGATGTCCAGTGCTGGCAGTTCTACAGAGATAGGCAATCTTGCTTCCTTCCCATATACTAGCATATATGGAGAATTTCCAATGGACCTCTTAGGATTTATTCTATCTGCCCATAAGGCATATTTCAAATTAGTGTGCCAGGTCCTCTGGTTGTCCTCCATTGATCTTTTAATAATCCTTATGAGATTTTTGTTGGTAGACTCAACCAAACCATTACCCTATGGGTAATAATTAGAAGAAGTATTCAGATAGATCCCATTTTTGACAGCCCAATCAGTTATCTTTAGGCCAACAAAGGCTAAAGCATTGTCATAAATTATTGACTCAGGCACTCCAAATCTGGAAATCAAGTCATGATAAAAATTTAAAACAGCATTTTCATTTGATTCCTTTAGAGCTACTGCTTCAGTCCATCTTGTGAAAAAATCTGTAGCTATAAGAATCCACTTGTGGACTACACTTGATGGTGGATTAATGGGTCCTATGAAGTCAACACCCCATCTCATGAAGGGTTGCTCTATTTGAATTGGCCGTAGAGGTAAGGCTGGCAGCCTCTCCTTTCCTGCAAAAATGGCACACTTTACACATTTCCTAGCCCATGCATGGGCATCCTTAAATAAGCTGGGCCAGTAATAGCCAGCTCTCATTACTTTCCAAGTGGTAGTCTTCGGGGCAAAATGACCCCCCGCTACTCCATCATGAAATTCATGTAGTATCTTGTCAGTCTGATCTTTATCAATGCACCTTAACAATACACCATTAAAGTCCTTTCTGAAAAGGATGCCATTTATTAAAACATATGGAACCGATTGCAGTCTATAATATCTTCTTTTAGTTCTATCTAGACCTGCTAGACATTTGCCAGTTTGCAAAAATTTAGTCATATCAGTAACCCAGCCTATGTTCGCTACTACTGCATTATCTTGAAGTGCATCCTCAATGGTAAAAAGTGTCTCATCCTCCTTATTGGAACTAGTAGCGAGCTGCTCGCTGAGTCCTCTGCCTCTGACAAGCTTGGTTACCTAGATATCCACGTCATATTCCATGACCTTGGTGATCCAACCAGCTCTTTTCTCATTTATATCTTTGCTCAACAAGAACTCCTTCACGCTGGGATGAGCCACCATCAAATGTATCTTGTTAGTAGAAACAAGATGCCAAAATTTCTTGAGGCTCCTTATCACTGCAAGGATGTGCTTCTCAACAAAGCTATACTTCTATTCATATTCTTCCAGCCCCTGACTGAAAAAAGCAGTTGGCTGCTCAAATCCGCTACTCTGCTTCTGCACTAAAATCGCAGAGATTGTATCTAGGCCGCCATGAGCATATAGAATAAAATCTTTGGAAAAGTCAGGATGTACCAAGGTTGGCGCAACTGACAATGCTTCTTTTGTAGACTCAAAACTAAGTTTGGCCTCTTTTGTCCAATTAAAGACTATATTCTTTTTCAACATGGATGTCAAAGGTTTCAACAAGTTTGCGATATCAAGGATGAACCTTCGCAGAAAATTAATTCTGCCAATAAAACTTTGTAATCCCTTCTTATGACTTGGTAAAGGCAGCTCCAAAATGGCCCTTACTCTTTCAGCATCAATAGTAATGCCTTCTTTTGAGACAACGTGCCCTAATAGTTTGCCTTCATGGACAGCAAAAATGCATTTGTTTGGATTAAGGGATATCCCAAACTCTCGGCATCTCTCAAAAACTTGCCTCAAGTGGGATAAATGTTTAGATGCATTCTTGGAAAAGACTGTTATATCATCTAGATACACCAGCACCAGTTTGTATAGCAAACCCTTGAATGCCATATCCATGGCTCTTTGAAAGGTCGAGCCAGCGTTAGAGAAACCAAAAGGCATCCTCCTGTAGGCCATGGTGCCCCACTTGGTAGTGAAAGCAGTCTTGAACTGATCCTCCTCCTTGACTAACCCCTGATTGTAACCAGAAAATCTGTCAAGCAAAGAAAATCTCTCCGAGCCAGCCACTACTTGTAAAATCTGCTCCATTGATGGAAGTGGGTAGTGGTCTTTTAGGGAGGCTTTGTTTAGGTCCCTGAAATCAACGCACAGCCTGATTTCTCCATTCTTCTTCCTCACAGGGACAAGGTTTGAGACCCAAGAAGTATGCTTGATGGGAAAAATGATCTTTCCCTCAATTACCTTAGTCAATTCTTTAATCATCAGGGGCTCTAGCTTTGGATTTAGGGGCCTCTACCTCTGCCTTACAGGCTTTGCACCTGGTTCCAATTCTATGGTGTGCTGGGCAATATGAGGATCAAATCCCTTTAGGTCTAAATAATCCCAAGCAAATACCTCCTTAAATTCCTGACAAAGAGCAATAAAAGCTCTCCTGTCCTCAGCTGAACAGATTTTACCTATTTTGAGGAGTTTTCCCTTAAAAATTTCTAACTCCTCATAATGTTCCTCTTTTATTTGCATACTGATCTTAGTGTTCTTCATCTGATCATTGGCGCCAAAAATAGACTCCAAAGTCACCAATCCCTTGGGCAGCTTGTTTGTCTTTAGCTGAATAATCTGATCATTGCCATACTGTTGTTTGAGTTTATCCTGATTCATCATGGAAAACTCATCTTCCTCTAACAGGAATCTCAGAATTTGTTCATCACTTTCAAAGACCTGCCAATGAACATTATTGTCAGGGATAGAGGGTCTGTCAACTATTTTTACATGAGGCTGTATTTTCTCCTTTTGAATGTCACTAGGGATGTCAAACTATGCCCCAATTGCAGTCAATCTATCAGCATGGGATTTTTGATTTCTTGGAATGGAAATCAGATTAAAAGCATCAAACTCCTCAATCATGTTCCATACCCTATGCTTATAGCACTTCAAGGTATCATTTTTGGTAAGATGCAGTCCTCTTACCTAATTTACAATTAGTTCACTGTCTGCAAATACTTGCAAACAGCCTATTTTCCTCTTTCTTGCCCACTGCAAACCCTGAATTAATCCTTCATATTCAGCAGTGTTGTTTGTACATGCAAAGGCAAAACGGAAAGAAGAAAAATATTTTTCACCCTGTGGGGATACAAGCATTGCACCACCATGGGATCCATTTCTGCTCCTAGAGCCATCAAAAAATATTTTCCATACTTCTCCTTGCTGCCTGGCCTGCGGTCCTGCATCTTTTACCATACTTGGAATTGTTGCCTCAGGCTCATGAAGTATATAGACCCCCATACCATTTTCTTGAATATGTGCTTCAGGATCATCTACAACATCTTCTGGGGACCATTCCCTTAATAACAGTTTTGGTATACTCTCAGCTTGTAACTCTTGAGCCGCCACAATTTCAGGATCATCAGAAATAATGTGATTTGCATTAACCACACTTGGTGTATAGGGCTCTATGTGATGATTTGAAAGCAATTCAGATCTTAGGGTCACCTTAGTGCCATATCTGGTCCTAAAAAACATATGGGACTAGTCAGAGGATAGGTATCCTCCTATTTTGGCTGTGAATTCTCTTGATAGGCACATGGCAAAATAGGGAGGCAAATCAATAATGAAGACCTCTTGGAAGATGGAAACATTGGGATAGGTATGTAGAGTAAGACCTAGGTCTTTTATTACACCCACAGTACTAACAGCTGTGCCATCTAATTGGAGTACACCCTTCTCAAGAGGCTGGTACTTGAGCCCTAATTGGTCTGCAATTTGTTTAGGCATCATAGAACTGCTTGCTCCACTATCCACCATGCAATTATGAACTAATTTATCTCCAATTATCAATGATATATAGAATGGGAGTGGCTTAGTACTTTTGTTAGGCTGTTTGCTGCTATCCTTAAAGGAATTAGTAAGGATGGCCCTATTTGGGTCAACAGTTGTATCTTTGGACACCTTCAAATCAGACAAGGCAGATTGTAATAGGTCCTTTTGGCCTGGGATGGCTAAAGAATCCCACATAGACATTGCCACATTCATCTTTTTCATATTTTCAATAATATTGAAAGGTGGAATGGCACTCACCTTCTGCTTTGATTTTGTAGTAGCGATGTCTGGTTGCAAACAAGGCATCTCCCTTGCTTTTGCTGGGTCATTTCTTTGTAGAATATGGGGAATTTGGGGTCCAAGAACATCAGTAGACGCTTTTCCTTTATTTGTTGCTTGTTCTACCTCATAACCCCTTTTCTTTGCTCTTGTATTTGCTACAACTGAGGTGTTATCGCTGTTTATGCCACAAAATTCACCTTCCTGCCAATTCATGAAAGCAGAATCACTCTGAGGTTGTTCCTGTTGTTGCACAGCCCCATCATTTGGTGTACTTGGTTGTGAGGCTGACACATTTTGCACCATTAAAGCCTAATTTATGACTCCATTTGAGCAGGCTGCTTGACTGTGTGGCTGATTGCATGGGTAGCACCACTCATATTCAGCAGCTAGTTGTTTTGAGTAGGGACAAGGTCCCTTACGGTGTTAATAGGTGCTGGATTATAAGGCAGAAAGGGCCTTTGATTTACATTTTGTCTGGCACCTTGATAGTTGCTTTGATAAGGCGGCCTATTAGCTTGATACGGCTGATTTTGGCCTTGAAATGGTTGATTCTGCCCCTGGATAGATTGTTGATAAGGCTGAAAGGGCCTTTGGGACTGTTGCTTCTTTATGTTTACCAATTCATTTCCAAAAGTTTGAAGGATACCCTCAATCTTTTGTTAACTATTTTTAATCTCTTTCAACTCTTGAGATGAACTAGAGGCAGCAGGTTCAGAATTAGCAATATTTGGTAATGCTACGATAGTAGGCATAGGGGGAAAACATGGAATTGGCAAAGGCATAGAAGCCTGAATCTCAGGAAAGATAGGCACTGGTGGTCTGGGTGCTATTTTTCTGGCCTGAATGAGATTATTCTCTGCCCTAATTGCTAATTCATACGCATCTGGTAAACTATTACCTCCTAGTGATTGAATCATTACTAAAATATCACTATTTAGGGCTTTCAAAAAATATAGAAATGCATATTCAGCTGGAGGTCTTACCATGGCCAGGATTCTGTCCCATGTCTTCTGAAATCTAAAGTTAAAATCCATCATTTTCTCCTGCGGAGCTCTCTTTATGGTGGTCATCTGTTCGACCAATGATAGATTATCTGATTTTTCTTGTTTAATTTCTCTCCTAGCTCATCCCAGGCTCCTATAGTCTGCACTGGTAGACTCCTGAACCACTGCAATGCCTTCCCCTTGAAAGAGGTAGCCAACAATCTGATGGCTACATTCTCCTGAGTGACATGATGTACTCCACATAGAGAAGCTATGTCTCTAATGTGCTCGATCGGAGTAGTCTGATTTTCCCCTGTGAAATAGGGTAGATTCTTCAAAACTGCCATTGGTATCACATCATGCACCATTAGATTCAAAGGACTTCCCCCATCAAAAGTCACAAATGCCTGATTTCTTGCCATCTGAAGAGCTGTAAGTAGATTTTCTTGAGTTACTGCGGGAACTACAAAAGCAACTGGTCTGAAACCTGGTGGAGTTGACTGTACTCTTTTAGAAACTGGAGTCCTTGCTATAGCTCTTCTTTGTCTTCTGGGTGGAGAGAGCTGCAAATATTCGAATGAGCCTAAACTTGAACTCCTGGTTGCTATCTTTCTCATAAAACATGTATCAGCAAAACTGGTCTGTTTGTCTTTCCTCAGTCTGAGTCACCAGATGTGTAAATTTTAACCTCTTAAAGGTCTGCAATTATTGGTTGCACATCAAAACCAGCAATAATGGTTGTTAATTTGATTGTTACTCTGACCTCTTGGGTCCCACCAGGTGTGCCAAAGTTGTTATCACCCAGTTTTGCACCCTTGCATACAGCTGTGAAACCTCTGCAAACTGGAATAACATGGGAATGATCTCTAAGTGTGGGACTTTGCTAAATGAGACCAAACCTCTGGAGAAGGCCGGCTTCCTTGTCTAGTTATCACCTAAAACTACTGAATTTTGAGGGGAAAAGGGAGAGAGAAAGCTTGTAATGGAAATGAAATAAAAGCTTGAAAACAAGGGTGATGCACCAGACAGATTTAAAGAAATTTCCACAACACTGAGAAGATGCACAAGTTAAGGAAGCATTCACAGGTATGTATGAAACATTATCCCTCTGGTTATTTCATAAATCATACCATAATCATGTTGAAAGAGGGTAAATGATGAACAATAATAGCATTCATGAAATGGCCTGCTAAATTCATAGGGTTCAAGCATTTTAATATCCTTCCAGAACATAAAATTTATATGTACTAACCCTATATAGATAATTATATATTGTTGTTTAAAATTGGTACGTTTGACTTGCAAGACAAAATGTCTCAGCCACGCATGGATAAATGAGATGCAAAATTTAAACTGGTCATGTTCCCTAGGACACACAGCATGTACAATAAGCTTGGTTATGCAACGGATAACCATTCGGGCAACACCGATATTGAGGCATTCAGAGCTTGAATCGATGCCAGAGAGGACAATCCCATCCTTAAGAACATAGTAACATTAGGCAGGTATCAAGCAGTTGGGTTCCCCTATGCCATAGAGGCTTTTGAACTTATGGTCGAGTGCGCACAAAATTATGACATTACCACAAGGAAGGTGGAGAAACAGGAAAGGCTTTACACCAATTTATCTGTGGTTGGCATCGCTAAGGCATTCAATTTGCCAATATCCCAACCCATCTCTTTGCCAAACTTAGATGCGCTAGCCAAGGAATTTGATGCAAACAATAAGAATTGTAGCAAGGTACTCTTTCAAGGATGGAAAGATTTGGCCAGCAAGGTCAAGGCATCTGCCAAACTATCACAACACCTCTATAAGTATGATTTCAATGAAGAGGTGCAATACATGATATTCTTACTTAGCAGGATGAAGGGCATGGTAAATTGTGGAACTTTTGAGCCGTCGATGTTCAGACTAATCAGAATGGTCATTGAACAGCAAGATGATGCAATGGTCCAATGGGCCAAAATTATGAGTGATACAATGCATGATCAGATGGTCAAATGGAAAGAGGTTAAGGTATGATCTTCAGGATGACCTCCTACTTAGTGTATGCTTGTGCAGCAAAAGACACCTTCAATGGATTACAAATAGTGGGAAAGATGGGTAGGTTACCACATGCGAAGACTCCCTGGGAACATTATGCCCAGCTGGAGAGGAGGCTTTGAGTCCAGCATTATAAAATTATCAATGATTATTTCCTAATGCATGTAGTCAGGCTCATGGAGGGAGACAGAGCCAAAAGGTTTTTAGTAGGGGCTACAAAGATGATCAATGATATGGTTCTTGGTTCATCCAGGCCAAGACATATTCTTATATCTGGATGGAAGGTTTCAGTGGAAAACCATACATGCTACCCAGGTATCCTTTAGACAATGTAGTCCTAATGGAGATGATGAGGCAACAGTTGCCCATATTTGAATTATCCAAGAATAAAGAGGGGAGGTCGTACAAAAAATTTCCCATTGATATCAATTGGTTCGTGGTAGGAGCTATAGACAATGCTAGGAAAGCTAAATCAAACCTGAAAAGTTTGAATCTGAAGTTGTTTCCACTAGCTAGAGATTATGATCCTTACCATAGGATCGAGAAAAGATTCAATAAGAAGTACAAATATAGTGTGCACCTCGAAGACTATTGGGATGATTGCAATGATGAACATGAGGTGAGGAAAATAGAGTATCAAAGATTAACATTAGATCAGATGAGCACTATAGGGCAACTTGAAGTGCCTCCACAAATCAAGAAGGATGATGAGGATGTCATGGACCCTGAATATGAAGAAAAGAAAATATAAAATGACACAATCTCTTCTCTAGATTTAACAAAAGGAGATCAAACATCAATAGATGTCCTCACTATCAAAGTCATGGCTAGGACAAAGAATTGGGTGGCCAAGAAGGTCATTGAGTTGAAAGAAAAGGGCATTGTTGTCACATATGACAAAAAGAGGAAAATGAAAGAAAGAGAGAAATCTAGGTTTGATGATTTTCTAATAAAGAAGAGGCAGGTCCTTGGGACCAAGGCAGTAGAGCCCAGTTCATCAGGAGCTACAAAGTAGCTTACAACCGAGGGAATTTCATTGGTGTATGCACCACCCTCACCCCCTAAGGGTACCCCACAAGTAGCTATCCCTATATCCATTCCTCAAATATCAACTACATAGGAGGAGATGCTGAAAGATCAAGAGCAAAGTCCAGTTAGGATTGTTGCAGGCGAGGAGGACAATGATGATGAAGAAGATCATATGCCAATTGAGACATTGAAGAGGAATAAAAGTGATGTACTACAAGGGGTTAAAGTACCCAGGCACTCCAGATATCAAAGCCCAACTATGAGAGGAGCCATTTCACCACCACTAGCAGTAGCATCAAGATCAGTTGATCCATCATTGAATGTAGTTAAGGAGCTACAACATGGTGTGCCAGTGGAAACAATAATCAAGGTGAAGGTTGAAATGACACATGAGGCTAAAAGTAAAGATCAAAAGAAAGAAGCAGCCAAGGTACTCCCATTGAGTGAGACCATCGATCTTGCTGAGGATGATGTAGTAAAGGATATCACCAACCATCCTATTGAAACTATCCTTCAACATACATAGTCTACAGGAGAAGTTGTTGCTATCGAGTCAAATGATGAGGAAATGAAAAGGGCAGAATCTCCTAGAGTAGAGGTACAAATGGGACCTCTAAATACTTTGATTGAAATAGTAACTAACCCAGCAGCAGTAGATTTGACCTATCTTCCTAAAGGAGGAAGAAGAGGAGAAGTGGCTATTAATGATATCCAAATACAGGAAGAGAATATTCAAATTGAATTTGATGATTGGAGTGATGATGCCCAAATAGAAGGAGCACATCCAAACACCCAAGGAGATAAAAGTGAACAAGGACAAGAGGATACTCTGGTGAAGGAATCTGAGGAGGAATCTGAGGAGGAACCTATATGAAGATCAACCTTGGATACAGGGGATAAAATTGATAAAGGTGATCAGATGCAATAGATGCAGATCCCTAGCTAGGATGAGCAAATAAGGGAGCCTGAGAATATCCAAGTGGAAAATATGCAACAAAGACAAGCTCAGGATATATCCAAAGATGTGCATACAAAAGGCAAAGATCAACCTGTTGGTTATTTTTCCCAGACTGGATGCTTGTTCCCAGTCACCCCTATAAAGTAGCCATCAATGATCGACAGGATTCTCGGGCCAGGGGCCAACAGTATAGGAGATAGACTCTGTAAATATCTCCTCTTCTTCTTTAGGCTCTGCAGAACCAAGGGGGGTATTCCCTACTCAACATCTATGAAATACATCCATGAATTAGCTGGGATGTTGATACAAAGCAGATAAATCATCTCTTATGTAGACCAAAATTGTGAGATAAGTGCAAAGGGGCTAGCTTCGGGCCTATATTCAGTTGTAGATAGAGGATTTTGGGTCCTAAAACTACTTCCAAAGTCCTAAAAGTTTTGAAGTTGAAGTTTGAGTTTGATTTATATATGGATGCAAAACTAGGACTTTGGGTTACAACAGAGATACCAGACCAGATCGGTGCCTATCCAGGGCTCGGAGTCAGTAGAAATATATATGTGAATGTTTACCACAGACCTAAGACAGTAATCAAATTTCAAGGGGTTTCTAAAATGTCTGCCTTACAGACAATACCCAAGAGAGAGTATTTAGTTATTTCTGCTTACATACATCCTTACTGCAATGTATTCTTCTCAACACTTAATCCAAAACATTTAATCTACTCCTTGAGCGGAAGTAAGAGACTAGGTATTTAATATAGAAAACCTATATTCTATAATCTATAACACCCCTTAGATGTTCAGAGTCAGAAGAAAAACACATTCAGTCTGGACACAAATAACAAAACACACGCAATGAAGCATTACTCATTTAAATCAACATGAAATTGATAATTCTGTGCATAATACATACAACATACAACTCATAAACTCACAAAGACACCTGAAATAGAGTCACCAGAAAGTTGTATTCCTATTGCAGCACCAAAATTTGTCCAGTTTTCAACAACACAAAATGAGTAACACAGCCTGCTTAATACAGCAAGAAAGTGTACTCAGCAAATTAATTACATGGCACATCAAAAATTTCGTCAGACCGTGCACCATAAAAATGGCGCTCAAAACACTACAGGCAACAGGTAGAAGGAATGGCGAGGAGGAACAAAACTCGAGCCCCGTGCCGCTGCTTGGGGACATTCCTCATAAAACTGGTAGTTGGCCCGTCACTCAATCCATCGCATATCTCTGCATGACCGCCATTAAAACCTCAACTACCCGCGGGATGCAACAGCAGATGCATCTGGAGATTTTCCCGCTCAAAAATGGCCGCAGACATAAGGAAAAAACCATCGCTGAAGGTTCAAAACCTAACCGTTGATCAAAAACTCATCACCGAAATCAATGGTCCCAAAACATGTATGAAGAGTCGCCAGCCAATAATATCATGCCACGTAGGCACCTTAACCCTCCATCGCTGCCCCTTTCTCCCTTTATTTCGCTTTTACCACTTTTGTATATGCAAATCCAAATGCATATACAACATACAAGGTGGACGTCAAATGTATCTATCCATCAGATTTGAAAAACTTTCAAATTCGGGCCTTGTATCTCCATGAGTTTGCACATCGGCACATATACAAGTGCAAATATACAAGTCACGGACACCAAATATTTCTTCTACTGGATTGGAACACTTCTTGGAATCTGGCTTGAATCCTATCATTGTACATCAGGTTGTATAATGACATATACAAACATATATACAAGTCACAGACCCCAAATAATTATACAGCAACCTAAAACTTTCATCAGGTTTGGAATGTATCTCCTCAATGTATATTTTGTTTGTATGCAAAATATACAAACACAAACATACAAGCAGGGAATCTTTTTAGAATATGCGATGAATACATATTTCCCTTGTATGCTGAACATGTACAAAGCTGTTTGTATAAACCTGTGGCGGGCCCCACCAATTGCATTTTCTGCCTTTGTATATTACGGAATATACAAGGTCACTTGTATATTGCACTATTCACTTTGCATGTCGCAGTAGACCATTGTACTGTAGCACATGCATATTTGGCTTCCTTGTACATATTCCATTACATAAGACCCAATGTACATTTGACATATATCCATTCCTGCACATACAAACATGGGATCTTCCTAGAATATTCCCACAATGTATCTTCCATCTTGAACCCGTTATGCATTTGGAAATGCATACAAATATAGAATATTCTTGGGGATCCTGCGAAAGATTCTCCCTTGTACATGCGACCCGATATGCATTAAAATATGCATATAACTCAAATTTTCAACATTTTTCAAAGGCCGAATGAGATTTCACTAGCCCGCTAACAGATTTGATTACTTGCACACACAGAAACTTAACACTTTCTCATGCGCGACGGGAAAAGTGATAAAATATTGCACGCGGGCCGGTTAACCTAAGAACACTAAAGCACAAGGATGAAACCTGGTAACCAAGAACCCACCACAGAAGGTCATCATCAGGATAGAAGAAGCAATGCAAGACCCTATGATTCAAAAATTTCAGGGTTTGAATGGGAAAAACTACAAATGTTCAAGCTTAAAACCCTAAACATAAATGATTACCAACAGGCTCCAATTGGGGATGGGCAGGCGCAAGACTGCAATGAGGATCAGAATACTCTGGGGCAGACCAGACAAAACACAAGACTCAGAACACGACCGACTATACAAGGCATGTACAAATATTTACATCAAGTTTACAGTGTGCACATAAGGTACTCATTTATGAGAAAAAGGTTTTAAGGAATTTACCGTGCACTGGTAATTCTAGTAGTTCACCATTTAGGGCTTGGAGAAAGTAAGAATCATTCTCATAGACATTGCCAACTTGATATGGACCAGTCCATAAGGGCTCAAATTCACCGTGCTTACCCTTATCCTGGCCTCTTGCATTCCACATAAGCACTAAGTCACCTATCTAAAACCTTCTCTCTGTAGCCCTTTTATCAAACAAATACTTCACTCTTTGTTGTTTCTTGATGTTTATTTTCTGTGCTTCTCTTCTGATTTCATCTAGTGCAACCAGCTGATTTATTCTTTCAGTCATTGGGTCTCCAATCTCCTCCTCGTTCCCCTAGATGAATTTATAAACTGGCAGGAGGTTGTTCACAGGCAACCTAGCTGCTGCACCATATACCAATTCAAAAGGTGACCTTCCAATTGCTCTTTTCACCGTCACCCTGTCAGCCCATAATGCCAACTTCAACTTTGAATCCCAAGCCCTTTTGTTTTTATCTATCACCCTTTTAATGATTTTCATGAGACTTTTGTTGCTTGACTCTGCTTGACCATTCCCTTGTGGGTGGTATGGTGATGTATGAAACAAATCAATTCCATAATTGCTGCAAAAATTAATAAATTCACCAGATCTGAAACACATGGCATTATCTGCGACCAATTTGGCTGGTACTCCAAATCTGATAATAATATTTTCCAGAATAAAATCCATCACCACCTTGCTTGTAGCTTTTTTAGTTGGAATGGCTTCAATCCATTTAGTGAAGTAATCAGTGGCAACCAGAATCCAACTGTGCCCTCCACTTGATTTTTTTGAGATTTCCCCTATAAAATCAATTCCCCATTGCTGAAATGGAGCTTCTATAGTTATAGTCCTAAGGAGTAATGCACCTTCATATCTTAGCTTTCCTGAGAACCTTTGGCAAGGATCACATTTTCTTACCATTCTGTGTGCATCTGAGAAAAGAGTTGGCCACCAATAGCCTGCTCTGAGGATTTTGTGGGCTGTTGTATGGGCAGCATAGTGTCCACCACACACTCCATTGTGCATGTCACTTAGAATATCCTTAGCCTGATCCTCATCTACACACCTGAGTAGCACGCCATCAGAGTTTTTCTAATACAACTCTCCTTGAATAATGATGTATTTAATAGCATGTAACTTCAAGGTTCTCATCTGATTATCATTGAGGTGGGTAGGACAGTTTAAATTCCGAAAATAATACACTATGTCCTTATACCATTCAGACTCTGACATATTTATAATTTCATTATGCACAACATTCACTTGGCATGCTTCTAGATTTGATTGTGTCATCAATTTTGCTAAACCTTGTCCCCTTACCAATTTTGTCATCTATATTTCAATGTTGAACTCCTGTAGTTTATTTATCCATCTGCATCTTCTTCCAGTTACCTCTTGTTGAGTAAAAATATCCTTGACTGCTGCATGAGGCACATATGCAACTATCTGAGAGCTGACCAAATAGGGCTTGAAACTCTTGACTGCTCTAACTAGTGCATATGCTTGTTTCTCCATGATGTCATACTTCAATTCAACGGCCTGCAATGACCTACTAAAGAAAGAAATACGTTGTTCAAACCCTTCTTCATTTTTCTGCAATAAGCATGCAGCAATAGTGTGGAAAGAAGCAAATGAAAATAGTTGAAATGGCTTAGAAAAATCAGGAGATTTTAATACAGGATCCATCTTTATAGCTTCTTTTATGTTCTGAAACGATCTGGTTGCTTCATCTTCTCATTTGACAGTTGCACCCTTCTTTAGCATCTTAGAGATATCTTTGGTGGTCTCTGAAAAGTTAGGAACAAATCTCCTAACAAAATTAATTTATCCAAAGAAGGATTGAACACCTTTCACTATTTTAGGGATCTGAATTTTGTCAATTGCAGCCACCCTTTCAGGATCAATCCTGACTCCATCCTTGGAAACAATGTGTCCAAGTAGTTTTCCTTCCACAACCCCAAAAGAACACTTCTTTGGGTTAAGTGAGATGCCATACTCTAATGCTCTAATAAAAATTTGCTCCAAATGCATACAGTGTTGCTCTTCCTTTTTTGAATAAGTTGTCAAGTCATCTTTATACACAGCCAAGATTGAATCAATCAATCCTGCAAAAGCAACATCCATTGCTCTCTGAAATGTGGCAACTGCATTTGTCAGTCCAAATGGCATCCTCACATATACATATGTTCCCCATGGAGTAGTGAAAGCAGTCTTGAATTGCTCTGATTCCTTTACTTTCACTTGATTGTACCCTGAAAATCCATCCATCATGGATAGAAGTTCACAGCCAGTCACCTTCTATAACATGGCCTCCATGTTTGGCAATGGATAATTGTCCTTCAAAGAAGACACATTTAAATTTCTAAAATCCACACAAAGTCTGATATCACCATTCTTTTTTCTGACTAGGACGAGGTTGGACACCTAAGTTGAGTGTCTGATAGGCATAATTATTCCATCCTCCCTAAGTTTCATAAGTTCTTCTTGCATTTTTGGAGCTAAGGTTGGGTTGATAGGCCTCTATTTTTGTCTGAATGGTTTAGCTCCAGGCTTCAAAGGGATTTCATGCTGAAATAAATCCTCTCTATAAGATTTGAGGTCCTCATAAGACCAGGCAAAGACATGCTTATATTTTCTTAGTAATGCAATCAGCATAGTTTTGATATGTGGTTTGAGCTACTTGCCAATGTACACCTTGGGGGCCTGAGATGTCCCCAAGTTTATCTCCTATAAATCATTCTTGTTTGTTCGAGATAATTTTGTAACAAATTGGTCCCTATTGTCAAAAGCTCTCTCTAGAGAAACCAGCCCTCTAGGGATTTTATTTGTCTTGAGTTGAATTATCTCCTTCCCTAGGAGAGTTTCTTTTCCATCTACAACTTCCACAAAGTTTTGGAAATCCATTTCTTGGTTCTCATACTCATCAATGCAATGTAAAAATCTCATTAAATCTTTATCATCATCAAACACCTGCCAGCTGCATATATTATCTGGCACTGCAAGTCTGAGTTTGAATTCAACATTTGTAACTTCTGATAGAGTGATATCATCTGGCCTTATGGCTACATTGGCTAGAAAATCCGCCCTGACATTTTTTGATCTCTCTATCCAGTTTATCGAGAAGGCATCAAACAATTCAATTGTATCCCAAACAGCATGCTTATATTTCTTTAACCTTTTATTTTTTGATGCATACTTATCTCTAATTTGGGACACAACTAACTCTGAATCACCAAATACCTTGAGCATCTTAATTCCATGCTTCAGAGCTACATTCAATCCTAACAACAGAGCCTCATACTCTGCAATATTATTTATACAGGCAAACTTCAACAAGAAAGAGAATTTTAGAAGTTTACCAGTTGGAGATAGAAATATAATCCCAGCACCAGAGCCTTCCTTTGAAAAAGCTCCATCAAAATACATGGTCCATAGACCCTGTTGATCCAATTCTTGAATGCAAAATTTTTTTTCTTTACCCTCTTTATCATCTGAGACAACTTTGAAATTATCACAGTCAATATCCACAAAACATATATGCTCCTCTGATTCTTGATCCTCCACTATCTCTGATGACCTTTCTTCTCTAATCAGTTTGACATCCTTGCCATTCATAGGGATCATAGCATATGACAAATCTAATTGCATACTCCCACCAATCAGTGTTGCCCATCTCTTAACAACAACATGCCATACTGTGGCTTGATGTCAACAACTGTTATGTTCATTTTGTAGGTCTTCTTAGGATAAGCCGCTAGTCTGAAGTCAACATCTTTCATGATTCCAATGACAGGTACCTCCCTAGCATCCATGGCATAGCACTTCCCACATGCCTTATCTATCTTTAACCCAGCTTGCTGCATGATAGCCAAAGGCATGATGTTTGTGGACGCTCCTGAGTCAAGCATACAGTTCTTAATTATTTTTCCATTTATGACAAGGGAGACATAAAACGGTTCCACTTGTGAAGGACATTTTGTCATGGTCACCCCCAGATATACTTCAGGAACTTCATCTTCATCAATGTACAGGGCCTGTTTCTTACCCTGAGGTTCATCACTCAACTTGGCTTGACAGGGTACTCCTGAAATTAAGGATACTGCTTTATTTTTGAATTCTTCCACTTTCATCAGCTCCATTAGTGGAATAGAGACTTTTATCTGCGATAAGACCTGACTTATGTTGAATGGGGCATAATTTTGAATAACAGTTGTAACTTGCTCCACTATTTTACCTTTATCCTAGGATGACCCAGCCTTAGTTTTCATGGCTCCTTGACTGTCATTTTTGCCCTGAGAGTTTTTATTTTGATCCTGAACCTGGGGAACTGTATTTTCTAGTCCTTGAAGATCATAGCCTATTTTTTGCTTAAAACCTTGCTTATTATTGTTCCATTGTTTCTTATATGTTTCAGTCCCCTTATGACTTTGCACTGGTCGGCTCACAAAAGTGTTTTCTGGTTGGTGCGAATTGCTTACCTGAGCTTTACCTCTTAGGTTGTAATTGCTTTTGACTTGCGCTACTCCTGCAGCTGTGAAGGCTCTAATTTCTTCATCAGAAGGTCTCCTCAAGTTATTCAGAAAATTATGTGAATCCTGAGCATAGGCATAGTTGTCTTCCTCATCCTCATCATAGGGAAATTGCTGCCAGACCTGAATCTCATCATTTGCACTTGCATTAGCATCGTGAGAGGAGTATTCTCTATTTGTAGACAACATATTGACATTATCATCTTCCATGCAATACAGCTCATTGCATTCATTACAAGCAACAGCATTGTTGTATACAGACTGAGCAATTAGACATTGTGACTGTGAGTGAGTCATTTGACATATGATACACCATGGGGTGTCATTAACAATATTAATAGCCTTCTTCAAAGGATCAGGAGTTTCCTTTGTATTTTGAGTCCTTTGATTTGTGTTACTGTTCGGGAGAATAGGCTTACCATTATGCTAATTAGTGTTATATGGCATATCATGTAATGATGGTCTTCTTTCTTGCCTTTGGTAAACTGGTCTGTCAGGACCTATCCCCTTTTCATTTTTAGCCATTCTATAACCTAGGTCCTTGACAATAGTTGTCAACCTGTCTA
The DNA here is from genome assembly GCA_027924645.1 of Cunninghamia lanceolata. NCBI lineage: Eukaryota > Viridiplantae > Streptophyta > Pinopsida > Cupressales > Cupressaceae > Cunninghamia > Cunninghamia lanceolata. The sequence goes on from BSBN01001097.1 coordinate 2,388,934, forward strand.
ATTTATCCTCAGAAGCAGATACACTGCCTTGAACAGTTTGAGCTTTAGTATTTAGGTTTTGCAGAATTTTCACATCATCTCTTCTATTTGTCTTACCAGATGCTTTTCTGTTATTTTCAATATTTGTTGCAATCTTGAAGGCATCTCTGAGGCTAGTAGGGCTTTTGTATCTCAATCCATAAGCTATTTTGGCATCAAAAGCATTTATGTACAATACTATGCACATAGGTTCATTAAGCCTCAAGTCCTGTGGCAATTTGTTCAATACCTTAGTGAATCTAGCATTGAAATCAGCAACCTGTTCATTTGATCCTTTGGTAATGCCAGTAAATTCATTAATGAAGAAACTAGGATCAATTTTGTCACCATAAGGTTCTTTGAATATCCTCCTAAAATCCTCCCATGATGAAATGCTTTTGTTAGGTAGACCTTTATACCATTCCTTGGCTTCATCAACTAAGGATTGCATAAATGATTTCATGAAAATATCCTCATGCTCAACCTCAAAGTTGTCCATGATATTCTGAAAAGCTTTTAAATGGTCTTCCCCTGATATAGTATTATTTCCTAAAAATTTAGGCACTTGCAGCCTCACATGTTTGTCAATAGGATTGGGGTAACCAGGAATGCCATCAAAAACCAGTTGTCTGAATTTGTCCAGCTGCATCGGTTGTCTACCAGGCTGAATAACATTGGCATTTCTATTTGCATTCTAATTTCTAACATTATTTAATGGTATTCTAGCATTATTTGCATTCTGTCTTTGTTCATTACGCTGATCCTGGACTTCATTTCTTTGCAGATTTCTTTGCAGATTTGCATTTTCAAGGGTAGGAACTGAATCATTCCGAGCAACTCTTAGAGCTTGCACTTTCTGTCTCATGTCATCTCTAATCTTTATTACTTGTAGATATTCTAATTCTACCCTTAAGCTCTTAATTTCATCAGCTAGTTCCTCCTCTCTAGGCATAGAAGAGGATGGCTTTGTTATATTCTAATCATCATTATCATCATCCCTTAGGAATTCAGCTTCTTCAAATCTGTCAGGGGAATCAACAAAAGGGTGCTCTTGAAACACCTCTGATCTCACTTTCAATCCACCACCCTGCTGTCTCTCATATACATTCTGGATTTCAGCCTCAGTGTTTGTAAAATAAGGTATTGTTTGCTCTAAGGATCCTGGATTGTCCTGAATAAATTCATTTTTTCTGGGGCTAGGAGAACTATCTTGACTGGCTCGAACAGTCCCTTTTTTCCTGTACATCATTTTTATGGGTAACTCTTCAAACAAAGGGTTACGCTGGGATCTTCTCCCTTGCATACAAATTTTTACTTTACCGGTTGGGAGATTGGTTCGAAGTTGCCACCTATTACTAGGAATTGTTTTCTTTTAAATTCTGGGTTCTCTCACTTCACTTCCCTAGTAGAGTCGCCAATTTCTGTTGGTGACTTGGATGGATAAAATATAACAATTCTTTTTTCATCAATCCCTCCCCAGTAGAGTCGCCAATTTCTGTTGGTTATTTTTCCCAGACTGGATGCTTGTTCCCAGTCACCCCTACAAAGTAGCCATCAATGATCGACAGGATTCCCGGGCCAGGGGCCAACACTATAGGAGATAGAATCTATAAATATCTCCTCTTCTTCTTTAGGCTCTGCAGAACCAAGGGGGGTATTCCCTACTCAACATCTATGAAATACATCCATGAATTAGCTGGGATGTTGATACAAAGAAGATAAATCCTCTCTTATGTAGACCAAAACTATGAGATAAGTGCAAAGGGGCTAGCTTCGGGCCTATATTCAGTTGTAGACAGAGGATTTTGGGTCCTAAAACAACTTCTAAAGTCCTAAAAGTTTTGAAGTTGAAGTTTGAGTTTGATTTATATATGGATGCAAAACTAGGACTTTGGGTTACAACAGAGATACCAGACCAAATCGGTGCCTATCCGGGGCTCAGAGTCAGTAGACATATATATGTGAATGTTTACCACAGACCTAAGACAGTAATCAGATTTCAAGGGGTTTCTAAAATGTCTGCCTTACAGACAATACCCAAGAGAGAGTATTTAGTTATTTCTGCTTACAAACATCCTTACTGCAATGTATTCTTCTCAACACTTAATCCAAAACATTCAATCTACTCTTTGAGCAGAAGTAAGAGACTAGGTATTCAATATAGAAAACCTATATTCTAGAATCTATAACACCCCTTAGATGTTCAGAGTCAGAAGAAAAACACATTTAGTCTGGAGACAAATAACAAAACACACGCAATGAAGCATTACTCATTTAAATCAACATGAAATTGATAATTCTGTGCATAATACTGTTGCAAGTATGAGGTTAACCAGTGTTGTCATTGATGTCAACATACTCATATTGCATTGGTAAGAAGGATTGGATGAGCTGTGTACTGAGGATATTGAGAAAATTAGTCTCAATCAAGAACAGTGAAGAACAGTGATGAGAAGAAGGCAAATGTACTCAAAAGGTTGAGGATCAGAGGATGCAGATTAAAGGGTTTGTAGATATGAGTCTTGAGATGATCCAATTAAGATTTCAGAGGTCTGCATGAAGATATGAAAAAGTTATGATCGGTCAAGTAGAACTGGTTCCGGGAGATGCTCCGGAGGGACAGAGTGTTAGAAAAAGGTCCGGTGAGATCTGGAGGTGTCAGACTCTGCGGATTAGAAGGAGTGTTTGGGATGTCCTTGTGATGTGTCATCTCAGTTTGTACAAAGTTTGGAGGTCCGGAAGAACCTGTTTCAGTTTGACAGTTGCGACAGACTATGTTCTTGAAGTTTCGGATGAAGAGGAGAAGAGATTCCAGTAAGTAGAGGAAGTGTGGATGTACCTGGTCACTCAGGTAAGCTTGTGAAGACTATTGGATCATGTTGAGGTTGTGTTGTTGGTCTGCATCAGTGTTAGAGCCCAGAATTGAAGATATTCTTCCGGATGAAGATATTCTTATTTAGACTGGTTGACTGGATGAGTTATTCATCTTGCGAATGTTCTTATGGATGATTGCCGACTTGCGAATGTTCTTGTGGATGATTGCCGACTTAGATGATTGTTCCTAATCGATGCCTTGTATAAATAAAGGTTTGTGAGCTCATTTCAAAGTGTGTGTGGAGCGGATGAGTGTGGCATAGTGAAAGAGCGAAGGGCAGAGCAGAAGTATCTCGGGATTAAATGGAACTGATCCAGACATGGTAAAGATGTCAATCTCCGGTTCAAGTTTGTGATTCTTATCACTTTGTAGACAGTGTGTCTCTTATAGGCAGTGTGCCTCTTTGTGAGCAGTGTGCTTGAGCAGTGAGCCCTAATTGGCATGTGCCATTCATTTTTCTTATTCTTCTAACAGAGAATAATCCTTGGGTTAATCACCCCGTGGTTTTTCCCTTAACCGGGTTTTCCACGTCAAAATCTTGGTGTCCAATGTGTTGATGTTTATCTGCTTCTGTGTTTATGCATTATGCTTTCATGAATGGTTAACTGATATGCTATTAACTAACAAAGAAGAATCAAGTGTTTGAAGTAGAAGCAAGTTTTTGTACAACTGATTCACCCCCCCTCTCAGTTGTGTGCCCTAGATCTAACAAATACATACAACATACAACTCATAAACTCACAAAGACACCTGAAATAGAGTCACCATAAAGTTGTATTCCTATTGCAGCACCAAAATTTGTCCAATTTTCAACAACACAAAATGAGTAACACAGCCTGCTTAATACAGCAAGAAAGTGTACTCGGCAAATTAATTACATGGCACATCAAAAATTTCGTCAGACCGTGCACCGTAAAAATGGCACTTAAAACACTACAGGCAACAGGCAGAAGGAATGGCGAGGAGGAACAAAACTTGAGCCCCATGCCGCCGCTTGGGGACATTCCTCATAAAACTGGTAGTTGGCCCGTCACTCAATCCATCGCATGTCTCTGCACGACTGCCATTAAAACTTCAACTACCCGCGGGATGCAACAGCAGATGCATCTAGAGATTTTCCCGCTCAAAAATGGCCGCAAACACAAGGAAAAAACTATCGCTGAAGGTTCAAAACCTAACCGTTGATCAAAAACTCATCGTCAAAATCAACGGTCCCAAAACATGTATGAAGAGTCGCCAGCCAATAATATCATGCCACGTAGGCACCTTAACCCTCCATCGCTGACCCTTTCTCCCTATATTTTGCCTTTACCGCTTTTGTATATGCAAATCCAAATGCATATACAACATACAAGGCGGACGTCAAATGTATCTATCCATCGGATTTGAAAAACTTTCAAATCCGAGCCTTGTATCTCCATGAGTTTGCACATCGGCACATATACAAGTGCAAATATACAAGTCACGGACACCAAATATTTCTTCTACAGGATTGGAACACTTCTTGGAATCTGGCTTGTATCCTATCATTGTACATCAAGTTGTATATTGACATATACAAACATTTATACAAGTCACGGACCCCAAATAATTATACAGCAGCCTAAAACTTTCATCGGGTCCGGAATGTATCTCCTCAATGTATATTTTGTTTGTATGCAGAATATACAAACACAAACATACAAGCAGGGAATCTTTTTAGAATATGCGATGAATGCATATTTCCCTTGTATGTCGAACATGTACAAACCTGTTTGTATAAACCTGCGGTGGGCCCCACCAATTGCATTTTCTGCCTTTGTATATTACGGAATATACAAGGTCACTTGTACATTGCACTGTTCACTTTGCATGTCGCAGCGGACTGTTGTACTGTAGCACATGCATATTTGGCTTCCTTGTACATATTCCATTGCATAAGACCCAATGTACATTTGACATACATCCATTCCTGCACATACAAACATGGGATCTTCCTAGAATATTCCCACAATGTATCTTCCATCTTGAACCCGATATGCATTTGGAAATGCATACAAATATAGAATATTCTTGGGGATCCTGCGAAAGATTCTCCCTTGTACATGCGACCCGATATGCATTAAAATATGCATATAACTCAAATTTTCAACATTTTTTAAAGGCCGAATGAGATTTCACTAGCCCGCTAACAGATTTGATTACTTGCACACACAGAAACTTAACACTTTCTCATGCGCGACGGGAAAAGCGGTAAAATATTACACGCGGGCCGGTTAACCTAAGAATACTAAAGCACAAGGATGAAACCTGGTAACCAGGAACCCACCACAGAAGGTCATCATCAGGATAGAAGAAGCAATGCAAGACCCTATGATTCAAAAATTTCAGGGTTTGAATGGGAAAAACTACAAATGTTCAAGCTTAAAACCCTAAACATAAATGATTACCAACACAACCCTTACTAGAACAAGAAAAGGTTCAAGATAAAGATAAAATAGATCTAGATAAGGATCAACAACCAGAGAACCCAAGGGTCATATCATCGCAACAAGATTAGGATGAAAGGCAACAAGAAAATGTACATAGTCTTGTTGGTGATGAAGGAGTTAATAAAGATAAGGGAATACAAGATGCTCGAATTGATCAACCAAACCAAACAGGGCCACAATCAACTGGATTATCATTGGTCTCATCAGAGGTAGGCCATTCATAGGAGCAACAGGTACCTTTTGATTTTAAATCTTTATTTACTCTTGATCCATCTAAGTCTAAAAGGAGAGATAGAGAAGTCTCCACAATAAAGAGAGACCTTAAATAGGAAAGCAGATAACTCAAGTCATTGTTCCTATTCTAGAAAAGGCCAAAGGAGAAATTAGGCGAGAAGAATTTCAAGTGACACAAATTGACTTAGGTCATATCACTACAGAACAAGAAATTCAGGAACATATTGAGAGTACTGAGGCCGTAGTGTCCAAAATAAAGAAGTTAAAATCAAGAAAGAAAGAATTGAAAGAAGAGAATGCTCAGTTGCAGTAGTTTATGCAGGGATTGGTGAAGCTAAATAGCCTAGCATCCACCCTACAGGCTATAGAAAGGCCCGCTGCTTCGACATAATTAGTGAAGAAGAAATAGTTGGTTTAGATATACAAAAGCATCAAGCTCATATCATGGACAAATGGTTCATGAGATTCATGACATCTTGAGAGAAGTTAATAAGGACATCCAGGTCCAATTGGGACACATTGTCCAATTTAAAGAATAACATTGATTCTTTGAAGAGTGAATTCACTTAGAGATTAAAACAGTGTAATTATGCATTGGACTTGATCAAAGAAGCTAAAGGGAAGCCAGATGAAGAATTATTGAAGAATAAGATTATCACCAATATGACTCTTCCTCTACTGGACACCTGGGTTACAGAGCTGCAATTTGAGCTGGAGGTGTTGAAAACAAACATGACTAGATTTAGGGATATGCAGACCAAGATTCATGATCTGCTATCAAAAGAAATGAAAGTGCTGGAGGAATTGTTGGAAGATGTTGTTGAAGAAGAAGATATGCCAGAGATGGATAAATCCATCCAGACATTCAAAGATAAATTCAGAGAAATGGCAGAGGATCTAGTGAAGTTATTCACAGAGGATGTCATGGATGAGATGTCAGAGCTGAATGTGAAGATAAAGGCATATGGTAAAGAAGTGGAAAATAGAGCTTCCATGATGAAATCCTTGGATGAACAGATCAGAGCATTGAAGTATGCTAAGGCAAGAGCTCAATCGATAAGTAAGCTCTAGGTGGAGACTTTTGTGCAAGCATGGGACTTTCATAAGAAGTTGGACACAGGAATGCTTGTGCATGACGAAGATGTATCTGAGTAAGAGGACATAGAAGCTCACCTCTGATAAAAGGAGAGGTGAAGAGGTCATATTGACCAAATCCAAAGTCAGGGGATGTCCATTCATGCCTTATAGATGGTTGCCAACTGGCAACTTGTGCCACGTAGGTTGTATTTTGACTTGGTCAAAGCAATGTAAACCGTTGATCATAATAAATAAATCATGATCGTGGGATCTTTTGTAGCTGATTCTCATCCTTGCTCTATACAAAAATGGGGAATCTTAGCTGTATGATTATTACATGCTTAATTGAGATTGGATTGTTGAATGTCATGACCAATTCTCAAGGTCAATTGTAAATGTATATTCATTTTGCATACTTAATGAAGATGAAGACTTGTGATTACAAATTATCATAAATCTTGCATAATCTATGGATGATATCTTGATATTCCTTTGATTTGTTGTGTCCCTTGGAGTGCATTTCAATATGTGAATGTTGTTTTCATCCTTCCCTTTGAAGATTCGCATCAATCATATGTAGTTGTGGAATGTCCTGGTGAAAATATGGTTTTATTTTCTTCTCTTTCATGAAAGTATCAAGGATATATGTGGATCGGTGACCGTACTTCATTCATTTCAATAAATTTAAAAAGATTTAGTTCAAATTTCTCTAAATTTCATTAAATCACCATCATCACAACTGCATAATACAAAAAATTGATAAGTAGAACACAAAATGTGTTGATATCCATAAATACATGAAGATCATAAGCATATTTAGACAAAGTGCATACAGAATAGCAAATATCATGCAGATAATCATAAAAAATGGTATAAATCACTGAAATATATGCTTATAGGTGTTGATGTTGATTGTTAGTCAAAGCAACATGAAATAAAAGTTACACAACAAACCTTTATTTATCTTGAAAGATATGATAAATTCATAATGAATTTATAATCCAAAGTATCCATGCATTAGTTCATAATGGTTTGACGTTACTAAGAGGTTGATGTGTATTGTTGTTTTCCATTTAGGTGCCTTACATTTGATTTTAAAGTATTTGTATCTTGATATCCAAATATTACTCTGTTTCACCTGCTCTCTACAAAGTTTCAACAAATGATATCAAATCCTACAGTATTTAACCAAATCATATAGATATTTATGATAAGTTTGATCAATTATTTTGTTTATCACTCTAGTTAAGATGATTTATGATTATCTTGATTAGTTCATCTTAAACTATCTCTAATTTAAACAACTTTGAACTCGTCTTTGCTTAACTTTATTTATGCATTGTAAATTCCTTCAAATGGTGTGCCCACAAACATACATTTCCATGATTCTTGTAATTTTTTATGATTATTTGCATGATATTTGCTATTTTGTATGCACTTTGTCTAAATATGCCTAAGATCTTGATGTATTGATGGGTATCAATATATTTTATGTTCTACTTATCATTTTCTATGTTTTGCAGTTAGATGATGGTGATTTAATGAAATTTAAAGAAATTGAACTAAAGCTTTCTAAATTTAATGAAATGAATGAAGTTTAGTCACTGATCCACATATATCCTTGATACTTTCATGAAAGAGAAGAAAATCAAACCATATTTTCACTAGGTCATTCCACAGATACATATGATTGATGTGAATCTTCAAAGGAGAGGCTAATAACAACATTCACAGACTAAAATGCACTCCAAGGGATGCAGAAAATCAAAGGAATATCAAGATATCATCCATAGATTATGTAGGATTTATGATTAGTTGTAATCACAAGTCTTCATCTTCATTAAGTATGCAAAAGGAATATACATTTACAATTGGCCTTGAGAGAGGACCATGAAATTCAACAAATCCTCAATTAAGCTTCTAATAATCTACAACTAAGATTCTCCATCCTTTTATAGAGCAAGGATGAGAATCAGTTACAAAAGATCTTGTGAGCAGGATTTGTCTATTACGATCAACGGTTTACATTGTTTTGACTAGGTCAAAATACAAAATACGTGGCACCAGTTGCCAGTTGGCAACCTTCTATAAGATATGAGCATATGTCCTCTGACTTTGGATTAGGTCAATATGAACTCTTTGCCTCTCATTCTATCAAAATACCTTGAAGTGAGCTTTACTCAGACATATCTGGCTCCTCCTATATGAGTACTCTTGTGTCAAGTTTCTTGTGATAATCATATGCTTGCACCATTTGGTCTATCTGATGCTTACTGATGGCTTGAGCCCTAGCTTTGGAATACTTTAATGCTCCTATTTGTTCTTCCAAATCCCTCATCATAGGTGCTCTATTTTTTGTCTCCTTATCATATGCTTTCACTTTAACATTTAGGTATGTCCTTTCATCCAGAACATCCTTTGTGAACGAATTTATTGCATCCTCTACCACTTTTTTAAACTTATCCTTGAAGATCTTGGCAACTTTATCTCCTCTAGGCATAGCATCTTCTTGTATAGCATCATCTAGCAGCTCTGACGGTATATTCATTTCTTCAGCTATTAGGTCATGCACCTTAGTTTGGGTTCCTCTTACTCTAGACATGCTTGCCTTTAGTATATCTAACTCAAATTAGAGCTCTATTATCCATGCATCCAATAGAGGAAGGGTCATATGGGTGACTATCTTATTAGAGATCAATTCATTATTGGTCATCCCTTTAGCTTCTCTCATAATGTTCAATGCATAGTTGCATTGTTTTATTCTCAGAGTGAATTCACTCTTTAAAGAATCAATGCTCTCCCTGAGAGCGGACAATGTGTCCCAATTGGACCTAGATGTCCCTATTAATTTCTCACCTGATGTCATGAACCTTGTAAACCATTTATCCATGATGTGAGCTTGGTGCTTCTGTACATATAAACTAGCTATCTCCTCTTCACTTATTAATGTCAAGGCAGCAGGCTTCTCTGTAGCTTGTAGAGTGGATGCTAGATTATCTGGCTTCACCAATCCCTATATGAATTGTTGCAACTGAGAATTTTGCTCTTTCAACTCCTTCTTCCTAGCTTTAAGTTTCTTTATTTTGGCCACTACTGCCTCAGTATTGTCAATATACTCTTGAATTTTATGTTCTGTAGTGACATGACCTAAGTCAATCTGTGTCACTTGGAATTCCTCCGGCCTTATTTCTCCTTTGACCTTATCTACCATGGGAACGGTGACTTGAGTTGTCCACTTTCCTATTTTGGTGTCCCTTTTATTGTGGAAACCACCCTTGCTCTCCTTTTAGCCTTAGTCGGATCAAGAGTGAACAGAGATTTAAAATCAAAAGGTACCAATTGTTCTTGTGAATGGCCTACCTCTGATGAAACCAATGATAATCCTATTGATTGTGATCCTCCTTGAACTAGTTTCTCAATTTTAGCATCATGTATTCCCTTGTCTTTATCGACTCCTTCATCACCGACAAGATCATGCACATTTTCTTGTTGACTTTCACCCTGATCTTGTTGTGATGATATGACCCTTGGGTTCTCTTCTTGTCGATCCTTATCTGGATCCATTTTATCCTCATCTTGAACCTTCTCTTGTTCTGGTAAGGGTTGATCCTCAGCCTATGTATGCACACCTTTGGGTATATCATGGGCATGCTCTTGTTGCATACTTTCCACTTGTACATTCTCAGGGTCTCTTATTTGTTCATCTTGGCTAGGTATCTGCATTTGTTGCATTTGATCTCCCTTGTCAATTTTATCCCCTATATCTAAGATTGATCCTAATATAGGCTCCGCTCCAGGTTCCTTCATCAAAGCATCCTGATGTTCTTGTTCATTTTTATCTCCTTAGACATCTGGATGTGCTCCTTCTATCTGAGCATCATCACTTTTACCATCAATTTCCATATGGATGCTCTCTTCTTGAGTGTGACTATCTTTAACAACTTCTTCTTCATTTCTTCCTTACTCAAGTAGATAAGTCAAATCAACCACTGTTGGGCTAGTCACATTTTTAATTAGAGTATTGAGAGGTCCCATATGTACCTCTACCTCAGGGGATTCTTCTCTCTCCATTCTCTCATCATGTGACTCCAATGTTGTAGCAACCTTATCTGTAGACTCTGTATGTTGTAGCATTGTCTCAATAGGATGATTGGTGATATCTTTGACCACATCATCTTCAGTGAGATCAATAGTCTCTCTCAATGGGAGAGACCTGGCTGCTTCCTTCTCTTGTATTTAGCTTTTAGCCTCTTGTGCCATCTCATTTTTTACTTTGATTATGGTTTCCACCGGTACATCATGTTGCAAGGCTCTAGCTACATTCAGATTTGGATCAACTAATCATGGTGATGTTGTTGCTGGAGGTGGTGTGATGGCCCCTCTCATACTCAGGCTCTGGTATCTGGAATACCTGGGTACTTTTACCCCTTGTAATGCATCACTTCTCTTTCTCTTTAGTGTCTCAATGGGCACTTGATCTTCTTCATCCTCAATGTCTCCTTCCACTACAACAGCCCTCACTGGGCTTTGCTCTTGATCCTCTAACACTTCTTGTGTAATTGATATTTGAGGTGCAGGCACAGGAATTGCCTTAAGCACCAGTCCTGTAGGAGGTGACAAGGGTTGGTATACCAGGGATACTCCTTCAGATGTAACCTCCTCTGCTGCTCCAAATGAGCTGGGCTCAAGTACCCTAGTCCCAAGGACCTACCTTTTTCTTATCAAAAAATCATTGAAGCCAGGCTCCTCCCTTTCTTTAATCTTCTTCTTTTTGTCGTATGTGACAGCGATGCCCTTTCCTTTCAACTCATTGACCTTTTTGTCAACCCAATTCTTTGTCCTAGACATGACTTTTGTAGTGAGGACATCTATTAATGTTGCTTCCCTTTGTGTTAAATTTGGAGTAGAAATTGTGTCATTGTATATCCTTTTCTCTTCATACTCAGGATCCATGAGGTCATCATTATCTTTCCTGATTTGTGGAGGCACTTCAAGTTGCCCTATAGTCCTCATCTGATCCAATGTTAATCTTAGGTATTCTCTTCTCCTCACCTCGTGTTCATCATCCCAATCAGCCCAATAGTCCTCGAGGTGCACATTGTGTTTATACTTCTTATTAAATCTGTGCTTTATCCTATGGTAAGGATCATAATCTCTGGTTAGAGGAAAGAACCTCAAGTTTAAGATTTTTATATCTGCCTCCACCTTCCTAGCATTGTCTATGGCTCCTACTAGGAACCAGTTGATATCTATGGGGAACTTCATGTATGGCCTCCCCTCTTTAACCTTGGATAATTCAAATATAGGCAATTGTTAACTCATCATCTCCATCAACACCACCTTGTCTAAAAGATACTTGGGTAGCATATAGGGTTTTCCACTGAAACCCTCCATCTGTATGTAAGAATATGTTTTAGCCTAGATGAACCGAGACCCATATTTACTTATTGCTTTTGTAGCTCCCACTGAAAACCTTTTTCTCATGTCTCCCTTCATGAGCCTAACTATGTGCATTGTGAAGCAATCATTGACAATTCTATAGTTCTGAATCGATAGCCTCCTCTCTAACTGGGGACAGTGTTCCTAGGAAGTTTTCTCATTTGGTAATCTACCCATTTTTCCCACCGTTTGTAGTCCATTAAAGGTGCCTTTTGCTGCACATGCATATACTACGTAGGAGGTTATTTTGAAAATTGTGCCCTTACCTTCCTTCCATTTAACCATTTGGTCATGTATTGTATCACTAATGATTCTAGCCCATTGGACCTTTGCATTCTCCTGCTTAAATTAACAACCATTTTGATTAACCCAAACATCCACAGCTCGAAGGTTTCATAATTTACCAAGCCCTTCATCTTGTTGAGCATGAACATTATGTATTGCACCTCTTCATTGAAGTCAAACTTATATAAATGTTGTGCCATTTTATCTGTGGCCTTGGCTATGTTATCCAAACTTCTCTATCCCTGGTATATTACCTTCCTACAAACCTTCTGATTGTCATCAAATTCCTTGGCTAATGCATCTAAGTTTGGCACATAAATAGGTTAGGATATCGGTAACTTGAACACCTCAACGATGCCATCTCTACTAGGGAAAATCAGGTTTAATGTCAAAAATAGCAAACAAACTAAACCCTAACTGCAATGAAGAGAAATCTAGCCTAGAAAACCAATCAAACAAATAGAAATAAACTAAAATCTAAGCTAATATTGTCTTATCTCCATTGTTTTCCTCCATCTTGCATTATTGTTCTCAGATTTGCAGATTCATGCAACTATCTTGAGAAGCTCTTGTGTATGCATAGCAAGATTTTGGAGAGAGTACACAGCAGATTCAGAGAGAAGACTGGAAAAAAATGAACTCAGAGAGACCAAAATGAGCTAGAAAAAGGTGTTTTATAGAGGAGCATATTTGAATGAAGGGTCAGGATCACATGTTGACTTTGAGGCCAAATGGAGGGTTGAGATGAGTTAGGGTTTTCGAGCACCACAAGAGGACAAAATTGAATTTTAAAATGAGATAAATGGTGAGGTGGAATGGATTTTTAAATTAGATTCATTTATTTAATTAATTTGAAGAGGGGAATAATGTGAGATGATTAAATTTAAATAGGTGGAACCTATTCAATTAGGATAAGGCCTTTTAATTTAAATAAATGTTTATTTATTAAAATTAAAGGGGGCAAGAGGTAATGAATAATTAAATAATTAATCAATTAACATTAATTATTTAAACATAGAGGAAAATCAGGGAAAAATAGATAAGTGTGGAAGAAATTAGGGTTTTGCAACCTGAGGACACTTTTAGGTGTCTACATTTTGCCCTCTTAGAGATGATGAGATTTACATCGAGTAACATCATTTCTAAGAAGCTAAGGAAATGGATAGAGGAAAAGGATGATGATGGAAAGATAGGATGATGATGCCCCCTCGAGAGGATAGGCGGGTTGGATAAACACGCGTAGGCTCTCGAAATGAAAGGGATTGGTTGGGAAATGGATAGAAGAAATGAATGATATGATGCAATGAAGGCGGAGGAACAAAGATGTGAGAGAGAGATGGTGGAGGAATGAAAGATTTGGCTAGAAGAATGTAAATGCAATCTTGCTTTGATAGATTTTTGAGCTTCTCACTTGCAATTTTTTCTACTTATCATCATACAACTTATTATGTCAAAGGACGACAATCACCATGGCATGTCAAAGGCCAAGGTGGAAAGTGTAGTCCCTTATAAAATAGGCACAAGACAAACAAGGAATGCCTGACTCAGACTAGTAACCATGGTACCTTGTCAGAACATGTGATGAGATAACTGTGAGATGTGCAAGTCCTAATGCAAGGAAGCAGTTATTCTTTCCAATGCATAGGATGTCTTTGATTCACACCCAATGGAATCCCTATCACATGCAAGGCACCAAGTTGCCGTAGTCATTTTGCCATGACAAACCACAAATAGCAATCAAAGAAAAGGGTCTCGCTCTATCCTTGCTTCTCTTCATCACTTAGGGACCACCTTGAGAAGCATAAGAACGAGACTGCAAAAGACAATCCAGTAAAATAAGACAGACTAGACCAAAAGCCAGTTGGACCTTTTGCCAAGTGAGGTGTGTTTGATTGATTGAGAATGGATGAAGAAGGCCTGGTTTCAGGATACAAGCATGTCGTATAAGACGCCTGGTCTAGTTTCGACAATGCCCCTACCTGTCTAAGGCAAGTGATTGATTGATTGACACTAGTGTTGTTGGTCATGCGAGCAACACCAGGGTTTGATTGATGATTGAGTTTAGAAATGACGCATGTCGTATAAGGTGTAGAGTCCTGGTTTCGAGAATGCCCCATTCTGTATAGGAATATGATAGTTGATAAGGATAGTGACATATGATCATCACGAGGTGATTGATTGGTTTGACCGATTGGATAGTTGTCTTATTGATTGTGGAATTGTTTTGAGTGTGCATTTGTTTGAAAGATTGAATATTTTGGTCTGATCACAGTGTCCATTTCACGAAAGGATGACTTATTATGATGGTTGACTCAACGGGCCCTAAGGGACTGACCTAGTGTCTAGAGGGCTCATCAAAGATGGCCTTGCCTACATGAAAGCTTAGAGCCAACGTAGTTTGACCAAGTTGACTGACACTATTTATTGCTTGGGATTTTGGTTGGTTATTTTATTTTTTTGAGTGATTTTGGAAATAATTGATTTTTTTTGGATTTTGGGAATATTTGAATGTTTTTGGTTTTTTGAAATATTTGGATGTTTTTGGATTTTGATATGTTGTGATTTTTTTGGAGTTTGTTGAATGTTTTGATTTTTTTTGGATTTTTGGAGAATTTTGGAATGTCAATGGATGACAATTTAGATAGCCTTTGTGCTAGATACCAATGACAAAGGAAGACCAAGTCTAAGTGCAAGGAGGTAGGATGGATAAATGATAGGTGATAATGGATGGAATGGGTGTACGGGTAAGAGGGCAAGGATGTGATCTCCAAAGACTGTTATGTAGGAATAACATGCCCCACTCTAGGTGGAATACTTAGGATTTTCATGACAAAGCTTATGACAATAGGATAGTGATACGATTGGTTGGAAAGGATGAGATATATCAAAGGATACCCACAACATGTGTCAACATTTTGCCCTCAATCTTTATCAAGATCAAAAGGAGAAAGGGAGGATGGATGGACTCGATAGGATAGGCATCTATATGATGGATGAAATGGATAAGAATGGTAAGACAAGATGGAAAAAGATAGGAGGATGAGACAATGTGCCCCCAGGTGTAAGTGATATAGAAAATCAACCTACACATGACACCTGTTTGCCAAGTTTTCATCATGGTACTTATCCAAGGCGCCACCAAGGGTGGTTTTCACCATTGGATGAAGGGATTTATCTTTACTTGTTTTTGACTTTTTTGACCTTTTTGACTTTTTTGACTTTTTGACTTTTTGAATGGGATAGGTGGATATGGACGTGAGGGGCTCAAGTGTCTAGTGCCATGAAAAGTGATAGTCCCATTGGAAAAAGATGTCGTCGCATGGACCATGTCAAATCTCATTATGCTCATGGATGTTGGTAACGGATTGCATGAAATGAAAATAGATTAGGTAGATAGTGAATTATGGAGGGAATGATAGTGGATTATGATGTGGATTATGTAGGATTTATGAATGGATGGATGACAAGCTTATGCAAAAGCATGGACCATAGGAAGGTGATGGGTGAAATATGTAGGATAATAGTTGAATGATAAGGAGATGGAGGTATGGAAAGGAATCATGACGAACGCTTGCACACACCGAGGTAAACATTAGAGCTTTTGATTTGGAGGTGGTGTAGGAAGCAATGGAGATGTTTGCTTAGGAGATGGTTGATGGAGTGATTTAGGGACCCACATGGACTTGATATTTTTATGATTTTTGCTTGACTTGTGGGATTTAGGAATTTGAGTTTTTGGAATGGAATGGTATTTATGAATGGTTGGGGATTTTGCGAGGTGGATGCCTCATTTGATTTGATTTCTTTTTGCTTAGGTACCCAAACCATTTTGCTTTTGGACTTTTGTTTTTGAGGTATGGGATTGGATGGATTTTTAGATGGATTTGGCTTTGACTTTTTGAATTGATGTCCTAAGGCATTAGTACCCTTAGGATTTTTGGCTTTATGAAAGGAGGCATTCAAATGTTTGTTTTGAATCCCATGGACATGGTGGAAGCTTCATATTTATATGATGCATACATTAATTGGTCATGATTAGTGTTAGGGTTAGCCAATAGAAGATATCAATTAAATCCAAATAAAGATTAAACAGAGGAATGAAAATACACATAAATAATAACAGCGAGAGACAAGTTTTAACGTGGTTCACCCAAACTCAGCTACATCCACCAACAGAGAGTCCAAATATTATTGTATACACCTAAAAATGACATGACTCTGTCCAAATAAATATTCTTAATATTTATTTCTTCTATCAATAAATAAATAAACAAATTTATTTATTCGATTCATATTCCTCTAAGTTAATTAAATATCAAAATATTTAATTACCTCTTCTAAAGTCAAAATTAAATAAAATTTCTTATTTAATTAAATTCTTCCAAAAAATTAAATAATTTACATTATTTAATTAAGTCAATCATTCTTCCAAATTTAAATAAATCAATCAAATTTATTTAAATCCTCTCAATCTCTAAAAATAAAATACAATCAAATATTTTATTTATTCTTCCAAATCATGCACAACAATTAAATAAATTTATTTATTTAATTTGCTTTCTTATCTTCAAATTCCTCAAAATATTTTCCAAATCTTCTAAAAATAAGTCTTCTTCTTCATGTACATAAAATTAAATAATTTATTATTTAATTCCTCTCAAATCATGTAAAAGCAAATCACAAGTTGAGTTAACTGACTCAATCAACCTTGTTTTTATCAATATCTCTTAAATTAGAAAAAAGCTTTCTAATTTATGAAAGCATATCTTATCTTTATAAAAGAAAGCAGTTAACTCAAACAAAACAAATTTTGTGTGACACTTATCTTCTTTCTATTCGCGCACATTCTCTCAACCGTTCTATATCGTTGATCTTCTCATTCTTTCTATACCATTGATCTTCTTTCTCACGAGTCTATAAATTAAACCCTCTTCTTCCATTTCATTCATCCAAGCTTTTAGTATCGTTACTCTGTAGAATTAACAGCGCTCCTTTGGCACCCAAATCCATTCATTGCTTGCGATCACCCTTTTATTGTATTGAATCTCATCTTCATTACAAGAAGTATCACAGCCATCTCTCCATCGTCATCTTGAAAAACAAAGTAAGGAAGTACGCTTCTGAGGGATTCAATATTCATACAAAGATCGATTGAGACTAGGCGAACAATGGAAGCAGCAAAGTGGCAAGGTTTGCATGGTTTATTCTTTGTTATTTGAATCTTTTGTTACTTGCAAATTCTATTGAGATTATTGGTTTATTGATTGAGTTTGATAACTTTGACAATATTTCTGGTAACAATTATTATCCAGTAAATCAAACCGATTACAACCAGCAATTGTTGCAACTCAATACCACTACAAAATGCTACAATACCTCAATGGAAATCCTAACCCTTAGCCATTTTTATCACGACTTTTGTCGGTTAAAAAATAGGGTTTTTTTATGTCCGCTAATGAAAAAATAACTCTTGCACCTTAATAAAATAATAAAAAACTATGTGAGGTTTCAGGGGCGTTGCCCCTGAGCCCCCACGAGGGTGCTACCCCTCGACCCTGCCCTGTATCGCGATAGAAAGTGCGCCAGGGGCGCTGCCCCTAGACCCCGTTGGAATTTGGGGGGAAACCGTGCTGATAAAAGTGGGGTAAATTTAACCTCTAAGTCTGATTAGGCTCCATATAACAACAATCTCCCACTTGGAGACTAATCAGACTCCACACCATAGCATCTCCCGCTTGGAGACTGATCATAACACAACTAACCCTGTAGCTCCCACTGGAAATAAGCACCCTAGACTCTATTGTTCTGATTTTGTTTTCAATCTTGAAGACCAACCGAAGCTGAAGAGGAGCTCAGCTTCTCCCTTGTCACTGCCTTTATAAACATATCTGCTGGATTTTCATCTATATGTATCTTTTCCAGCCTTAACCGTCCATCATCCAACACTGACCGAATGAAGAGATACCTCAACTGTATGTGTTTGATCTTTGAATGCAAGGTAGAATTATTTGCAAGATGTATGGCACTCTGACAGTCTGTAAACAAATAATTGTTAGCCTGTTGTTTGCCCAATTCTTCCATGAAAGATTGTAGCCATATCATCTCCTTACTTGCCTCTGTTGTAGCTACATACTCTGCTTCTATGGTGGATAAAGAAACCACCTTTTGCAACTGTGAGATCTAATTCACCGTTGTCCCACCTACAGTAAAGACATAACCTGTAGTACTTTGCCTGGTATTAATAGACCCTACCAAATCTAAGTCTACATAACCTGCTAAATCAGTATTAGAGCCCCCAAAACAAAAGTGTTTATTGGATGTACCTCTCAAATATCTGAGAATCCATTTTACTGCATTCCAATGCTCCAATCCGGGGTGACTCATATACCTGCTTACGACTCCTATAGCATGTGCAATATCTGGTCTCATGCATACCATGGCATACATTAAACTTCCTACAGCTGAAGCATATGGTACCTTAGACATTTTTTCTTCCTCCTCTGGTGTCTTAGGACACATCTCTTTAGTCAATTTCAAATGACTAGGCAAAGGTGTGCTGACAGCTTTTGCATTCTCCATATGGAATCTCTACAACACCTTTTCAACATAATCAACTTGAGATAGAATCAATTTTATGTTCTTCCTATTTCTGCAAATTTTCATACCAAAGATTTGTTTTGCTGCCCCCAAATCCTTCATAGCAAATGACTGTGCTAACTATTGTTTTAACTCTCTTATGTGATCCATGTTAGACCCCGCTACAAGCATGTCATCAACATATAAACATAAAATAATGTAGCTGCCATTATCCAACCTCTTAAAATAAACATAATGGTCAGAATTACACCGGCTGTAGCATTGCTCAGCCATAAAACTATCAAATTTCAAGTACCATTGCCGAGGTGCTTGTCTCAGGCCATACAAACTCTTCTTCAATCTGCACACTAGTTTCTCCTTACCTTTGACCTCAAATCCTTGGGACTATTCCATGTATATCTCCTCCTCTAAATCACCATAGAGAAAGGCAATTTTCACATCTAGCTATTCCAAATGCAAATCTTTAGTAGCCACAATACTTAAAACAGTACGAATAGAAGTCATCTTGACAACCGCAAAAAATATCTCATCAAAATCAATGCCCTTTGTCTATGTAAATCCTTTTACAACTAACTTGGCTTTAAATCTTTTCTTACCTCCATGTTCCTCTTTCTGCCTATAAACCCATTTGTTTGGTAAAGGCTTTTTACTTGCAGGTAACTTACATAATTCCCAAGTCTGATTTTTCTGCAAGGAGTCCATTTCTTCTTTCATTGCAATCTCCCACTGAACCTTTGTATCCACTTGCATAGCTTCATCATACCATTCTAGTTCACCAGCATCTATTAACAAAATAGAATACAAAGAGGGAGAAAACCTTTCAGGAGGTCTACTTAGCCTTGTTGACCGTCTAACATTCACTGGAGTTTGTGGTATTTCTGGTTGCTATTGTGGAGCATGAGGAACCATTGGAACATCACTATTTGGAGTGTCATCCAGCACCACATAATCCTTTTCTTTCTTCTCATGCTGCTACAACTGATCTTTGTACAACACCTTCTCATTATATACAACATCCCTGCTTCTCACAATTTTCTAATTTTCAAAATCCCAAAGCCTATAACCAAATTCATCAATGCCATGTCTAACAAAGGTACACTTTTTTTATTTTGCATCCAACTTCATTCTATTTTCAGAATCTACATGTGCAAATGCTTCACATCCGAAGGTTTTGAGAAAAGAATAACTCACCTTCTTACCTGTCTGTGCTTCCTCTGGAATACCACAGCCCAAAGGAACTGAAGGACCTCTATTAAATAAATATACAATAGTGTTGACAGCCTTTGCCCACATGTTTAAAGGCAGCCTAGCATGCAATCTCATGGTCCTTGCACGCTCCATTATTGTCCTATTCATGCGTTCAGCCACTCCATTTTCCTGTGGAGTCCCTGGAACCATTTTTTGCCTACGAATTCCATTAAAGGAACAATAATCCTCAAATTCTTTGCTGGAATACTCACCACCATTATCAGATTTAAGACATTTTAATCTTTTACCCGTCTCATTCTCAACCAAGCTTCTCCATTTCTTAAATGTTTCAAATACATCAGATTTTTGCCTAAGGAAATAAATCCATACCTTCCTAGTTGCATCAATTATGAATGTAACATAATACCGAGAGCCACCAAGAGAAGATACCTGAGTTGGTCCCCATACATCTATATGTACAAGCTCCAACTTTTCATCTTTCTTTTGCTTCCCATCCTTAAGAAAACTAACTCTCTTTTGTTTGCCATACACACAACTTTCACAGAAATCTATATTAATATATTTTAGACCTGGTAAAACTTTCTTAGAATGAAGTACCTTCATACATTTTTTCATTCATATGCCCAAGTCTGTTATGCCACAGTGTTGTCTCAGAACCTGCAATAACTGTTTCAGTCTCTTCCTGCGAACTGCAGCAACTATTCCTGAACCTGTTTGTTTTTTCTCTGCAACAGCTAAAGTAGAAGGAACAGTATGACCTATACAAAGATATAAGGTGCCTACTTTTATACCTTTTCCTACTATTAAGGCACCTTTTGAAACCTTCTAATTTTTATTAGTAAATGTAACAATGCAACCTTCTTCAGCTAGCTGCCTTGCTGAAATTAAATTCTTACTGAGCCTTGGAACGTGCCTTACCTCTTGTAGTAGCCAATGATTCCCATTCTACAACTTAATCTTAATTCTTCTCTTTCCAACAATCTGACAGGGTTCATTATCTCCCAAATAAACCAGCCCAAAATCAACTTGGACATAATCAAGAAAATAACTTCTATGGGGCATAGCATGAAATGAGGCCCCTGAATCTAAAACCCATGAATCATCAGCATTATCTAGGGAAAGAATCAAAGCATCATCTTCAGATTGATTACTTATCACATTTGCCTCCTTATTTCCTTCTTGTTTGTCTCCTTTATTCTTCCAAGACCAACAATCTTTCTTCGGATCACCTGGTTTCCCATGGTACCAGCAATCCTTTTGTCCTCTGGATTGGGATCTCTTGTCTGATTTTCCTCATGACTTCCCATGACCTCCAAAACCTTTTCCTCTCTCCTTTGATCTGCCCCTGCTTTTTGCATTCAAAACACTACCTGAAGTGGACCCTCCTGAGCTTTTCTATCACATTTCCTCGCTAAGGATAACACCAACAACATCATCAAATTTTAAAGTATTTGAACCAGAGACAGAGTTACTTACAGTCATTACCAAGCTATTTCATCTTTCTAGCAAAGAACATAATATCAAGAGAGCCCTCACCTCTTCATCAAAACTTACTTTTAGAGAAGTTAACTGACTGATAATAGTATTAAACTCATTTAAATGATCTATCACAGATCCACCTTCAATCATTTTCAGATTAAACAAATGCTTCATGAGAAATACCTTATTTGAGGCTGATGGTTTTTCATACAATTTAGCCAAAGCTTTCATCAGACCATCTATTGTCTTCGCTTCTGTTATATTGAATGCCACTGATGGTGCCAGGCCAAACCAAATGGTTCCCAGTGCCTTTCTGTCTAGAAGATTCCAATCCTCATCAGTCATTGTTGCCGGTTTCTTGGCTACTCCTTCCAATGGCCTCCATAAATCCTTCTGATAGAGATAATCCTCCATCTGCATCTTCTATAACTGATAGTTCTGCCTATTAAATTTGTCTACCTTCAATTTACCCTCGTCTGCCATTGTTCCCACTCAACTGTGAGACTCCCACTCAACCATGAGACCTTCCTGCAGATGATAATCGAACACAACCCGCTCTGATACCACTTGTTAGGGTTAGCTGACAAAAGATATCAATTAAATATAAATAAAGATTAAACTGAGGAATGAAAATACACAGAAATAATAACAGCGAGAGACAAGTTTTAATGTGGTTCACCCAAACTCGGGCTACATCCACCAACAAAGAGTCCAATATTATTATCTAGTAAATCAAACTGATTACAACTAGCAATCCTTGCAACTCAATACCGCTACAAAATGCTACAATACCTCAACAAAAACCCTAACCCTTAGCTATTTTTATCACGATTTTTGTTAGTTAGAAAATAGAGTTTTTTTATGTCGGCCCATGAAAAAATAATTCCCGACGCCGCCAGGGTCACTACCCCTTGACCCTGTCTTGGGGGCGCTGCCTCCAAACCCCCGCAAGGGGTGCTGCCCCTTGACCCTGTAGGAATTTGGGGGGAAACCGCACCAATAAAAGTGGGGTAAATTTAACCTCCGAGTCTGATTAGGCTCCATATAAAAACAATTAGGAATGCAAGGGTGTTTATGGATTATGGGAATGTTAGATGTTGGAAGCAATGGTGGTAAAGCGGATGGAGGAATATGCGGAGTTGGAAGTAGTGGAGGAAACGTGGATGGTGAAAGGTGTATGGTCACATGCTTTTGACACTTGTAGGATGGTGGAGATGGAATAGCAACATATGTTTTGG
Source organism: Cunninghamia lanceolata (assembly GCA_027924645.1). Taxonomy (NCBI): domain Eukaryota; kingdom Viridiplantae; phylum Streptophyta; class Pinopsida; order Cupressales; family Cupressaceae; genus Cunninghamia; species Cunninghamia lanceolata. The sequence continues at coordinate 2,411,856 of BSBN01001097.1, forward strand.
GTATATGATAGGGTTTGCAATGGAAAGTGGACTTAGGGTGCATGGAGGAAGTACCAACATCTTGAAATTGTTTACCTTGGGGTGTGTATCCAAGGCCATATGAGCGAGGGGGGACATTGACATGGATAGGCTCCAAAATTCCTTGTTCGTGAAGGCCTAAGCCTTTGCCTTGATAATTCATTTTTTGGAGAATGTGATTGACACTGGGACTAGGTGTAGTTTGGACACTAGACATGAGCTCATTATTTGATGGAGAAGGCGAAGTGGAAGACAAAGGTGGTTGTTTTCCTAAGGAAGAACACTCATGAATGAAGGCGGATAAGCCAAGCGGATATGATGGTGGACTTGAAATGGAGCTGGTGGTGGATGATGTGGAAGGATTAGGATCTTGATTATGTTCATTTAGATCCATGCTATTTATTTGATCTTCTATGTTTATGTGTTCTTGGGAGGCACATGTCTCATCATGACAAGTGGAAGTTGGTGCATCATGGAAGGGTGAGGTGGCAAGCTCTTGACCACGGAATGCATAAAGTTGGCTAAGAGGATCATCATGGTCTTCTTGATCATAGAGGGGATCTTGATCATATATCGGAGCTTGATCATGGAAAGGATAAAGTGTGTTATGGATGGGTGGAATGGAAGGGGTTTGATCTTGATTGGAATTAGGGACTAATGCTTCTTCATGATTAGGTTTGTACCCTTGACATATCTCTTGACTTTGAGTGGAAGTGAAAGGCTCCTCGATAGGATCGGTATGTTGTGGACCACATGATGGGGTTGAAGGGATGGACATGGTATTTGAAGGCTTATTGCTAGGATCAAAGATAGATGTTTGACATGGGGGGGATTGATTCTTTGCTTGTAGCCAATGGATCACATCCTTTGCAAGGGCATGTGTGGAAGGACGATATAGTGGATGGACAGTGAGGGTAGATGATGTGGACTTGTGATTAGCATTAGGTGGAGTAGAAAGTTCCCATGGTTGGGGGACAAGAGGCATGGATGGTGTTGTAAGATTAGGGTTCGGACTTTGATTAGGTGGAGTGTCAAAGGGATTGGATGGATTGGTGGATATGGACAACCCCTTAGGCTTGCTTTTGTAATGTTTAAATTTATGACATGGATTTGATGGAGGATTAAAATGGTAGAAGGTACTTCAAGGGTGGATGAGGTAGACTTATGTTCCCCTTGTCAAAGGTAGAATGAGAATTTAAAGGCATTTTGTCTTGTTGCCAAGGTGGACTTGGATAGACTTGTGAATAGGCTTGGGGTGCTAGAACCTTGTTCTCTAGGATTATCATGGAATGACACATGTCTTCATATCGTTGTATGTCATCTTGTGGGATTAGGGCCATGTTGGACAAGTGTTTGACTAGGATGAATGATGAGATGGAATGACTAGGAATGTGATAGAGTATGAGATTGATTGGATGATTAGATAGGTGATTAGGAATGATAGGGTATGGTTAGGGTTGTGATTAGGATGATGGTGACAAGAATGAATGTGTTGGTGAGAATGTTGTGAATGGATGTGTTCTCTATAGGGATGACTAGGAGGATCTACTCCCTTTCTCTTCTTTTTGCAACCGTGTCTCTACTAAATGGGAATTGTGGATTGTGGGATGTTATGTGGATGTCAATGCAAGGTGATGAGGCCTAGACTATGATAGAGGCTAATGATATTAGTCCTTTGAAAAGTCTAGCTCTAAGAGGGTACTCTCATCTACTAATGACCCTTGTCAAAGTATAAATTGGATTTATCGAGACCTTGAGGTGTGTAAGAAATGATTGATTAAAGTGAACCCATGAGTTTCAGAATTCACTTGGAAGGATGGGACTTAAACTAGCCTTGGAGTATTAATCCCAAGTTGTGATTGATTTGAAAATGATGTCAAGATCTCTTGGTCCATATTTGTACTTGTGATACAGTCCAAGCTTCGATAGTTTCTCCTATGTTTCAACCTTAGGAAGATTATGTTTAGGGTCCTCTATAGATGTCAAGGGCTGAATGCTAATGTTATGTTGTGGTGAAATTTGATCCTAAAGGAATGAAATTGGATATGTAGTGGGTGAATAAAACTAGTAGATCTATAATGTTTTTAACACAATTGCAGTCGGATTTGATAGGGAGAGTAAATGCTCAAAGTTTTCCCTATGGTTGTGGTGTATTGTGAATGGGAATGAAATGGGATGAAATTGATTGGATTGGAAGGAATGGTTAAGATATGATTGGGATGTGATTTATTTGATTAGAATGAATGGTTGGGATATGATTAGGATGTGATTGATATGATTAGGATGAAGATGATGATGTGTAGTGATGAGATTAGATGAATTTGGATTGATTGGGATGAAGTTGATTGGATTATGGATGAAGATGATTATGGTTTTGACTAGGATGATTAAGATGATGGTGATTAGATGGAAGAGGCGGTTAGGGTTTGATAAGGATGACTTGGATGATGGTGATTAGATGAAAGAGGTGATTAGGGTTTGATAAGGATGACTTGGATGTGATTAGAAAAATTATTAGGATTATGTGTAATGATTAGGAATGATAATTAGGATGGATTAGGATGAGGTTGAATGATGTGAAATGATTAGGATGTTGAGGAATGACAAGATTGAATGACTTGGACCAATTAGGATGAAAATGGATTAGGATATGTGGAATGATTAGGAATGATGATTAGGATGGATTAGGATGTTGAGGAATGACAAGATTGAATGACTTGGACCAATTAGGATGAAAATGGATTAGGATATGTGGAATGATTAGGAGTGATGATTAGGATGGATTAGGATGAGGTTGAATGATGTGAAATGATTAGGATGTTGAGGAATGACAAGATTGAATAACTTGGACCAATTAGGATGAAAATGGATTAGGATGTGTGGAATGATTAGGAATGATGAATAGGATATGGTTATGATGAGTTGGATTGATTAGGAATGATGAAGAGGATATGATTAAGATAAGATGAAATGATTAGGAATGATGAATAGGATATGATTAGGATAAAGTGAAATGATTATGAATGATGAATAGGATATGGTTCTGATGAGTTGGATTGATTAGGATGAAAAATGGATTAGGATATGTGGAATGACAAGGATGATGGTTAGGTGTTGGTTTGACTTGGAATGGTGTTGATTGGATTAGAAAGAGGATGACGTGGAATGATGATAGCATAATTAGGATGCGATTAGGATAGGACAATTAGGATGATTAAGATATGGGTTATGTGAATGATAAGGATGATGGGATGACAAGGATGATGTGGTTAAGAAGGGTTATTAGGGTATGATGACTTGGAATGAATGGACGGAAAGAATGTCTAGGGTGATGATTAGGCAAGTACACACATCAAATCATAGAAGACACTTGGCAGTCAAATTGGTTGTTTTTGGTGACTCTTGATGTTTTGAAAACATGCACAACCCTTAGACTAGTCAAGGACAATATTTGTTGAATTCCCACTTGGATTGCTCTAGTCGTACTTATTCAAAGTGGATAACTTAGAAGCTTGGTGGCACTGGCTCCCCCTTACATGGTACTCACTTCTTGAGCACACCAAACTTCAAATTCCTAAAGACCCAAAGATCTCAAGGAATTTGCTATCTCTACTTTGAATTGCGAGAACATGGGATGGCTTCAAAGGTCCGACCTCATGCACCAGCAAATAGAAGAATTTTGGCCACTAGCACAAAGGTTCTTGGTAAGGGAATTCATTTAGGTGGCCATACATGCGGTGATTCGCTGCATTTAGCAGCCTCCCAAGCTACAGAGGTTATGCTCTATAGGATTTCATGCATCACAAGGGGTTACTAAGGGAGACATTTTTCGATATGACACATCAACACCTGTTGCTTATGACTTACATCACAAACACATTTTTTATATAGCGGTTTGAAAGAGCTTGACTTTAGCTTGTTATCACTTGGGTCATTCCCACCTTTCGAAGTGGGGTGGCTGGCCCCTCTAAAGGTTAAAAAAAGCAATGCAAGTAAATGTTTTTGATCCCCAAGTTTGTACTAAGATGTGAGGGGAGAGCATACACATTCACTTGGTCACACTCACATGGGGGTTCTTTGAATTTATTTGTTTTAAAGTGTGGGTGTGATTTTATGTAAGTGAGGTGGAGGGTTTTTTGGTTCCCAAGATCACCAATCGTGCGAGGGAAGAGCATATATCTTTCCACAACCTTAACAAAAATACCAAACATAGCAAGCAATGATGCAATCCTTTTTATCTTTTTAAATGATTGAAAATGTAAGTTTGTTTTAAACCCAAATGAGTGAGAAAATGCAAGATTTGTAGTTCGTTTTAGCCAAATGCGTGGAAATGCAAAGTTGTTTCTTTTTATCTCATGAAATGTAAACAATGCAGGGTTGTGGTTTCTTTTATCCCAAATGAATGAGGTTTATTTTAATCCCAAATGAGTGTAAATGGCAAAACAAAGTTGTGTTCTTTTTAACCCAAATTGAAAAATGTTCCTAAGTTAACCACACATACATGGAATAAAATAAACCCTATAAACAAATTAGTGATTTGAACAAAGATCTCTCTTTGATGCCACAAGTTTGTCAACAGATATCAGTAACAGAGATAAAAACCCTAAGCTTGCTACAAAAATAGAAAAACCCAAATGGAAAAACTAAAGAAAACCCTTTGTTTTTTTTCAATACCAGATGCATGCATCACAGAAAGAGGCCGAAGTGTCGTACAGGGCCGTCCAGGCGTCACACAGTCCCTGCAAGTAAAAATGTTAGCAGAAAAATGGTGTAAGCAGTGCAGGGAAACAACACATGTGTCATATAGAGTTGCCCAAGAGGTGCAGTAGAGACGTCACATGGGATTGCGTCCACATCAAAAAGAAAGGTGACTGCATCACACTGAGGCACGAAGGCGTTTCAACAGAGGTGTCACACTAATCTTCATAAGCATCACACTGTTTTGCACAAGTGTCGCACAGTATTCTACAAACACAATTTCGATAGGAAAACCCTAACAAATAATAAAAACATGTTTCAGAGATAAAATTTGAACCCTAAGGTTGTGAGGTTGTTTTCCTGAATGCCAAAAAGATAGTAAACTTTTAGACATTAACAGGATAAACCCAAATGTGTCAAACCCCTAATAAACCTTAGATGTAAACCCTTAAAGTATGAAACCCTAATGCTCATAAAAACCCAAATGAAATAAGCAACATAAACCAGAGGGTTAGCCAAACACACAAAGCATCAAAAAATAAGTTAGAATCCTACAAAAAACCAATTGGGTTAGCCTCAAATAACAAAATATTAGAGTTTTGCCCTAGATACAGATGCAAGCGTTACAGAATCCTTTGTATGCATTGCAGACTCTACAGAAGCGTCACGCCGTATGGCCCAAGCGTTACACTACTCAGCTTAAGCGTCACATGAACTGGCTTATGCGTTGCATAGACCTGTAAATTTTTAAAAACCCTAAATTCACATATTGTACGACCATTCACATCAGGTTCACCAGTTGTAGTCGGGTAAAAACACTGCTACAACCCTACAAACAGTAAATTCAAACCCTAACCATGCAATGGAGCCCTAAACCAACCTAGAATCTAATCAACTTAGCATGAGAACAAGAAAACCCTAGGTTGACTAATGCAATTTCTCCATTGTTGCTATCTAAGCTAGCTAATCGAATGCACTCAGACTTGCAGGTCTACAAATAGGATGGAGAGCTCAAGAGTTTGACAATGGCACAAGTCAATTTCACAAGTGGTTAGGTAAAAATGAGAGGGTAAGAGTGATTTTTATAGAAGAGGAAATGTGAATGGGAGGGTTGAGATGAAGAGTTGACTTGGAGCCAAGATCAAGGGCTGAGAATGATTTAGGGTTTCCAGCCACAAGAGGATAAAAGGTAATTTAAATTAGAAGAAATGGTGAGGTGGGAGATGTTTTAAAATTAAATAAATTGTGGTAATTTATTTAATTTTTGTGAGGAATGGGTAATGTAGAGGGATTTTTATGCCGAAGGCATTCCCTTTGTGAAAGAGTGGGCTGACTTTCTACATCGACGGTCTCACTTGCCTGCAGAGGCGTGCAAGAGGATTGCACTGCCTTCAACCGTTAGAGTTGGCAGATAGTTGTTTTCCATCATTCATCCCAGTTATTTTATCAGTTTTTCTGTTGATCAACCCTTTTTCCTTAGATGTTTTTTATTTCGCTAACTGCAAAATCTAGATGCAAGGTACCTAGTGTGTGGAAAGCATATTTAGTATTGTTTGGTAAGTAATCAAAATCTGGACCGTTTTATTTTTATCTCCTCCAAAAATCTCTTTGCCATTTTTCGTTGGAAGCATTTTTAGCTGAGCATTATAGTGCTCGGAGAGTTGAAAGTGTCTCACGTCGAAAAATTTTCTATAGTCATCGGTCTTTCTCACGCCGGGAAAAAAATGTGTCACAAATAGTCTCATGTCATTTAAATGTCCCCCGCGGGATACTCTGGGATTTCTATAATTTTTTTCAAAGGAAAAGGAAAGGAAACGGTTGAAAGCAAATAACTCGACAAGCATATCAAATTGCAAGAATCGGCTTCCAAGGCCGTGGAGGATTTTTTTTTTAAAGGTGTTTGGATCAGTTCTTTGTTTTAATCTATTTGACTAAGCACCAAAAAACTAAACCCCATTATTGCCTTTTTAAATGTCTGCTACGGTTGGACTTGGGAGCTTTTAAAAAAAAGCAAGTCTTTTCTTTTCTTTTTGTAGCATTCTTTTTATTTTTGGGAAATGATAAAATTTTTGAAGTTGACAATTCATTAATTTTAGAAGACTTTTTCTATTGGCCTCAAATTTTTAGAGAGAATTTGCATCAAGAAAGAGAACAAAAAAATAGACAATAGATTGGGCATTTGCAAATTACATAAATATTATTCAACAATGCGTGTTTACTAGAGAATCTATCTACTAACACTAAAACAATGGGCATTTATTAATAACCTAAAAATTATTGCAATGAATTCAATTGTAGATGGGGGAGGGACATCTACCTGCAAAATCAATTTATGTCAACTGAAGGTCACAGTAGAGAATCCATCTACTAACACTAAACAATGGGCATTTAATAATAACCTAAAAATTATTGCAATCAATTCAATTGTAGATGGGGGAGGGACATCAACCTACAAAATCAATTTATCTCAGCTGAAGGTCACGGGGGAGAAAAAGTATTCAATTGGTAATATTGGTTTTATTACAAACATGGGATGATATATATTTTGTAGACACTTAAAGAAATTTTTTACATAAATATTTAAAGTCAAAATTACAAGTATTGTAATTTTTCTTCACATGTTAACATGGATGAATAGCCTCTATAATGGAATTGCCTTGTGAAAATATTTTGGGAATGTCACGGAAAAATGAATCACCTTACTTGACACACAAGTCTTGGGAGGGTTGAATAAATAGATGCCATTACTTATCAAAATACAAATTTGTAGTCAAAAAAGGTATAGATTTATTAGTATATAATTAATTATATAATATTAAAAACAGTAATTCTTAATATTCATAAACTGACTTAAAAAAATATACTTAAATGTTATTTTCAATTTCCTACCGGCATATCCCTTGAACCTCCTATTGGTGCAAGTGCTGGTTATTATTGTTTGGTAGGTAGTCCCATCAGTTTTTTTCAATTTTTTTCAATAGAACTTTACTGAAAGTAGTTACCACTAATATACATATTTTTAATTTGGGAAGCGGTTTCCATAGGAATATTTTTTATTTTATTTTGCAATTGTTGTCTTATTATTTATCAAATGTCTATTTGAAATTTAGAAATTATGAAATACTTTTTAATGAAAAATTTATATATTAAAATAAAAATATTAAAATATACACTAAAATAGTTTAAAAAATAATATGAATATCACATGTCAATGTCAAACTAACTTAGTTAAGAAAAATAATAATAATAATAATAAATTCTACCAAACATTTTATAACTATTTAAATTTACTATCTATATGTTGACTAGGTTTCATAATATATATAATTTAATATATTTTTTGTATTCATGTAGATAAAAGTATAAATAAATCTATAGAAAGATATTAATATAGAGACAGATCGTTCTCTATATGTTTAACTAGGTTCATAATATATATATATTTAATATATTTATGTATCCATGTAGATAAAAGTATAAATAAATCTATAGAAAGATATTAACCTAGCACAAGAGTGTGCCACTTCTCAATATGTACAATTGTATTAAAGACTTTCCATCAAAAATGCCCCAA